>MXAW01000002.1:2400000-3600000 GCA_002554605.1 Helotiales sp. F229 | reverse complement strand
GGTCAGCTTGCCCGAGGTCTGTCCATCGACCCCACCTCACTTATTGGACATTGCTGGGTGAAGAACGCAGGCAACCGGGTGTGGTTGGTCCTCCAACAATGGCAACGCCAATAGGTGGGCACGAGCATTGGGTATCCCGCCCTAGCACCCTCTTCTTGAGATCCATGAAGTACTTGTCCTCAAAGGCTATGCCATTAGGTTCCTATCCTTCTCCAGCTGTGATTCTCTTCGGAATAAACGCGAGAGTATGCACTCTTCCCGGGTACAGATACATAAACTAGTCGAGCTTAGATGCGTACAAGTACGCTCGTGCATCTCGATCCCTATCTTATAAAGCATAGATAAGCTCACCATATGTGATTGCTGAGGATCACTCATACGGGGCGCCATAATCTGTGCCAGAGCCCATGGATCTTCTTGTTGCCTGGGATCATACCTGCCAGGTCGTCCTTGTATGAACACTTCCTCCGGTGTTCTCTATTTCATATAATCTGGGCCGTGGTGTTGGCCCCCCCGGGTTTAGCGACCGCCGCATGCGGCAAGGCGCGTGCACGGGCCCGGTGCCGCTTTCGCGAGGTATAAGAACCCTCGCCCATTCCTCCTCGACCTTCATCCTCTTTCACTTCCTCTCCCAACGAGCCCACGCCGACCTACCCCTCAGGCTGCCCCTCCTCGCATCACATCATGCGCCGTCGACGCCCTGCTGTCGGACCCGCCCCCGTGCACCAGCGTCGGCGTCGCCGCCCCTGAAGATGAGACTGAGATTCCTGGCGGCGCGAGCGGTTGGGAAGCTGCTACCTCTCGATCTACCACTCTGGCCTCGATCTCCCTTCGACATTGACGGCGATCCTCTCTCCGAGCCGTGTCGCATTGGCTGAGATACGAGAAGAGGAGTCGAATGCCTGCCCTAAGCACCCTCGTCGTCGCACCATTCTCACATCCACGGCGGCGCCAGTCCTCGGTGGACTTCAAAGCGCAGGCTCTGCCTAGGCAGTGCTCCACGCATTACGACCTCACCAATGCAAAAAATGCCTCACGATGACGCGGCCACCCTTCTGCCTAGCTGGGGCCTCGGATCAGTTACATACCGGCAACAGCGGTGACGAGGTCCTTGTGGTAAGCTCCTTCCCCAAGTGGAGGCATTGGCAGCAAGTGTGCTCTGAATCTGGGCTGGCCTGCAAGGGAAGGGCCGATTCCTGCGTACGTGGCAGTGGAGGAGTGGATGGTTAGAGCTGCTACAACCTCCTGCTCCTCCTTACCGAATACGGAGGCTCCTCTCATCTGAGCACCTTCACTCGACCAAATTTCCCATTGCGATTTGTCCTGGCTGCGAGGAGCTGATACTGGGTTGAGGAGGTTGGGAAGCATCCGGTGACACGAGAAGGGCTGGGCAGAGCGGTGGGAATTGCAGATCACAGCAGGATTCCTCGATCGACGCTGAAGCTGCCGGACAAACGGAAAGCATATGGAGGCAATCGCAGGCGGGCCAGACCCTCTGGCCTCGGATGCTGCAAGATCCGGGTCTTGGGCGCCTGCGAAGATTTCCTGGCTGTGTCCCGAGCTGCAGGAGGGATTCCTGGCAGCACGCTGGTACTGACGACTCTATTGGAGGAACGAGGGCAGGACGGAGCCAGAAATGGTCACAGGGGAACGCTGTGGTGGCCGGCAATGACGGCTGAGTTTAGCTTTGCATGGAAGGACGGGTTGAGTGCGATGGCAAGCACTGCCTAGTAGGGGAGCATGTCCCATGTCTTCGTGTAGGGATCGCAGGTTCTTGGGTGCAAGGGAGAGAACGGAATGGAAGCCACGGGTCTTTTGGTCATGCAATGCGCGTTTCCCTTGGCCTTGCTAGGATGGGCAACGACGGCCTGACAATTGTGAGTGGCAGAGAGGAAACCAGGGCCGGATAGCGGGCGGCCATATAAATCTTCAGTATTTCCCACTTTGAAGTGGCAGCTCAGTCCAAGAAATCATCCAGTTTCCAACTCTAGGCCAATTCCATTTATCTTCATCAAACATTTTCTGAGAGCCATCACCATGGCCACTGTCGACTTGAACCACGTCCAATTTCGGCAGCCACCGAAGCCCTCACTCCACCAGCAGCACACATTTCCACGCAAACATAGCAGAGCCGCCTCCGCAACCACATCTCGCAACCAGCCAGTTGCAGCGACTCGGCAGCGAGGGCGTGACTTTGAAGCCCAGCCCGAAGATGAAGAAGTCGAAGCTCAAGGTACGATCACAGAGAATCTTTGGAAGGGACCTTGGCTAATCTGCTGTGAGAACTCGCAGGCCACATTCACGACCCCACCAACTATGACGATGATGCAGACGATAGCTTGCCATCGATCAAAGAGCTCCTAGATCCGCTTTTGCGGAAGAAGATCGCGGCAACAGGATGCCAGGGCACTCGAGGTATGCGTGTCAGCTCTTCATTACTATAGCAAGCAGAATTCTGACTACTTCCAGACAGGCCGGTGATTCTTGAGGAGGACGAGGGCGATACTCCTGACCACACAGCCGACTCCGAAGCCGCCTCCACCTCCATCAACGCTGGCCCTGTTCCCGCCTTCGAGCGGAGCCAGCGCGCTGATCCGTCGAACCGCGAACCATGGTGGGATGTCGAGGAAGGCTGCTTCGTTTACGAGGACCTGCATCCACTTCCTTCGCTGGACCATGAAGGTTTGGCATCTACGCCCGCCCAGGACCTGCCTCCCTCCCGCCGCCACTCGTTTGGGGTATCCCAGGACCAGACCAAGCCACATGGCGATAATGGAACCACGCGAAGTGCATCGGGAGAGTCATCGGCCCCGTCTCTGATTATTACATTGGACCAGGTCGATGGAAAGGAGAGTGAAGAAAACGCCTCAGATCTTGAGAGAGACATGCAACTGGCTTTCGAAGAGCAAGAGGAGTTATTAGCTACCTCTCCTAGCTCCCCACGTCCTCGTCGCTCGTTTGAATCATCGCATCCTCCGATTGATCAGGATTGTGACCAAGGCTGGTCAGAAGAGCTCCGGTCCAGCTCACGGCTCTGCAGTCAGGAGAAGGAGAAGGAAGGCCCGCACGAGCAAGAACAAGAACAAGAGGAGATGGCAGCAGATGAGATAAGGCACAAGGTACTGGAGCAGGAACTGGAGGAGGCCGACGACGATTACAATAGTGGGAAGCGCGAGCAGCGGGGAGAGAAGCGGCAGCACCAGGACGGAGGAATCAATAGTGGCATCCACCATTCCGAGAGCAGCGGCCATGGTCATGACACAAACGACGATGATGACGAGGAAGACGAGAACCCACGACCTACGAAGCAACGGAGACTGTTCCCAGCGTCGCCTGATATGCCTCCAACGCCACCCCTTGAACAGAGCTCACCAATGCCTTGCCTGGCACGGCCTCGCAACGTGAAGCCATCCTCAACCACGCAATTTGAGATCGGCAATGCGCAGTCCCAGACTGATCTGGGTCATCCACCCACGTCCGTAAATAACGACCACCACTACACCCCACCAAGCTCTCGCAGTTCCCCAGATACGGAAAAGTCGGCATCAGGCGCGGATTATCAGGAATGGCCCCTCCAAGGTTTCCTAAAGCGCGTTACGATTGGCGATCAGATCACATACAATCTGCAGTTTTCGTTGTCACATATCCCTCAGCACTTGAACCCCTCACTCCATTCAGAAGTTTTAATCACGAGCTCTAGGGAGTCGTCAGTGGAGGCTGCAGTCTCTCGCCGGGCTGTCACTTCTCGCAAGCCATGTAAAGAACTGACTCAGAATCAAGAGAGTCTGTTGGCTAAGATGGTCCACGACGACAAGACCTGGGCAGAGATAGGACGGCATTTCCCAGGCCATACACTGCAGTCGCTGAAGGAGAACTTCTTCACGAAGCAAGGGGGGAAGCCTCGGAAGCGGGGGCGAAAGCCTGCTGTGAGGGCCGTCGGCGTGTGAACAAGGACACAGGCTTATTGCGTAGGGGTAGTGTAGGGTTGAACCCATTTGCGGGAGTTAGTGTCTCCCCTTTTCAGCAGCTGCACGTATTTGGAGCCTCACACAAATGCAACTAGTCATCGCAAGGGATTATTTCTATATATTCTTGGCCAGTGACCATGTACTTTAGGAAAATTCAGTTGCATTTACACAAAAAGCAGGGAAAGCAGAGATCGTTAGTGGGCCCAACGTCTTCAGCCTAGGACCACCAAGCAGCATTATTCTCCTCGCCCCCTCATATCCCCTTCCCTGTTCACTAATACCAAATATGATGTTCTCATTTACCCTACTGTATTTACAATGCTGCCATACAGATACTATCACCATCCATATCTGCGTTCTTCTGCAAGAATTCTTGACACGCTTTGATCCTGAGCTCCAACTCGTGATTATCCATGACTGGCACATATTTATAAGCGGCACTTAAGTCTGCAGTAATAGCATGTTTGACCTCGACGATGATCTGTATCTTTTTCTCCAGCAATTCTGGATGACTTCGCCAAAAATCACGCCATGTGTGGATGGAAAATCATTCCAGAAGAACCTCTGCACTTGATCTACCGCGTCCTGAAGCGGTTCAGTTCCTGTCCCAATCGCGAAGATACTAGACGAAATCGTGGAAAAGGCTGCTGAAATTTGAACCGTCTTTGACGTATTGATTGGCGATGTATGGACGTAGAAGATAGGGGCTATATTTAGTATATGGAGCCCATTTGAGCCTCCTCCCGTTGTGCAGCCACACCACTCGTCCAGTATGCCAGCCACTCTAGTAGATAAGACTTGATGACAAAGGTTAATAAAATTTTAACTCCCCAAGAGACAGCCACATGATGAGGCTCGGGAACACCATACTTAAATTAGCTAATCCGGCTCAGGTGAGGATAAACCATAGAAAAATTATTACCTGAGTGCCTAAGGTATATATTCCCGACAATCTGCTCAGATCATTGGCTACGGACATTTATCGCAACCTCGTGTTCATTTCCTTCGACAGTTCCATGCATCGTACAGCTCTCCCAAAACCCTTCGTAGCAAACAATACACCTCAGAATACTGACTTGTAATCGATGAGGCCATTCACTGATGTAATTCTACAGGCCGACCCCTTTTCCTTGGTTTTTTGAATGCTTCCCCCTCAATCCTCTGAGATAGGGAAGTATCTGGGGTAACGTCTCGCGCACCAACAGGCCTTGATTGACTATCAGCTTCCTCCAGAGACGCGGCATCATGACTTGTTTGGTCAGATAGATGGTGACTTTCCAACTCCTGTGCAAGTCCGGATTCCCTTGGTTCAGATTGTTGCGAGACCTCAAAATTTATATCAGGTGGCAACCCGTCGATAACTGAACAGATTCTTTTCAAGTGAGTCGGCATCCATATATCGTAGATGTTTTTGGTGAATTTGTAAGATGTCCATTTGTCTTTGCCGTCCAGTTCCGTGAAGTCGAATTTACGGATAGGATGGCGGTAGAAGGTGGTCTTGTTTCCATCGATCACAGGATAATGGCCGTAGATCCTCACCGTACTGTGATCGTGCGAGATTGAGAAGGCGAGGATTTCCCGATGGAGTTCCTTTTCGCGCTTCACTAGCCTAAAGAGTTCGACAATACCCCTCACCGCCATCGTCATGCTGTGAACATTTTGTCGATCTGCGATATCAAGCGCTGCAGCACCGCACTTTGCTTCGCAGGTTAAGAACGGGAAGTACATGGAGTACGTGGCCATAAAGAAAGAAGTATCTGTGAGCTCGCCCACGAAAGGTTCGATCCTCTTGAGCTGATCCTCCGTGAACGCGCCTCGCCTGAATGCTACGGAGTAGTCGGGTTGCGGACGGGTCTTGGTGATGGGGATGGAATTGTTCCAGCCTTCGTTGACACTTTCGATCAGAATCTTGAGATGCTTGGCGCCGCGTATGGCTAGGATTTCTGCAGAAGGGACTATTAATGGTGAAATATCACGGACGACTCTAGCCTCATTTTTGTTCCGTACCATCTCGCAAGTTTCTTCGAATAAATCATCGTGAAACAAGGAATCGTCAGGAAATGTTTGCTTGGTCTCGAGGAGGGTTCGGCACAAGCTCTTGCTCGTAGCTGTGGCACCCAATTCGGATTTGCCCATGAAGCTGCCTTTGGTTGCAAGTATAGTTTCATAACGCGCGTCTTGGTATGGGGCACTTTTGACGTCCCTTGGCTTTTGATCGCTAGAGCCAGTAGAGCTAGCTTCGGATGGTTTACCGCGAAGGGAGGATGACGACTTCTTCCTTGCAAGTAGGTGATTCATGTTGTTCTCTGGCTCCCAGTATTTCTCAAGCCAGCTGTCCTTTTCGAAATCCCTCCTAGTCTGATAGTCTTGTTCGAAGTATTTCTTGGGCCACCTTTGCTTCTCAATCCAATAATCGATTGGATTGATCTTGTTATCGGAGACACCATCAGCTGTCGACTGGCCAAATGTATCCCCAAAAGCCGAGTGCGCAACAGATGTTCGTGATCGCTTTCGAAGTCGCTTGGTTGGCGCGCAAATGGGTGGTTCTTCGGGTTCTTGCGCTCGTTTTCGTTTTCGATCCTTATCTTGCAGAGGGGCCGATAGATTCTGTAGAAACTTGACTTGAGTTAGCTTTATAGCATAGCAGAACGAGAGTGACATGCCTCTTTGCCGGGAGTGTTGCTGGTTGGGGAGGCAATTGGGTGCTTGGATTCGGTATTCCTGTCTTTGGATACAGTTCGTTCTTGGGGGTGTTGTAGGCGTGCGCTCTTACGAGAAGGTAACTGCAGTCGTCCCTTCTTGATACCTTGAGGCCGCTTCCCTATCAATGATCAGTCAAAGTACGCAGTAAGGGGACGAATGGCTTACCTTGGTCTTTTGGCACTGGGGGTTGCCGCCCAAACTTTTGGATGTTTCGTTTTGCTTGACGCGGGGCCATATCGACTGGGAGGGGTAACAAGTGGGTTTATATTGCCGCTGGGGTTGATGGATGGAGGTGAAAGGAAGAGTCAGAGATAGAGCGCCAGATGAGGGGTGGTCGGTGATGAAATGCGCTAGAGTTTGGGATGAAATATGGCAGCGGCAACCATTGCTATTTTTGTCATTTCGACTTTGGAGACACTGCGCAGCGGCTGCTCTGGTGACACCAGTTGGCGCTAGGCTGAATAAAGATTAGTTGGTATCCAGCGGTGTCTTGTTAGCCGATGCTGCTGCCTCCAGGTTTGCGGCCTGATCCGAGGGAAGGCGTCAATCTCAGCGCCGATTGCGGAATGCTCTTTACTTTCGCTCGCTCGAGTCGATGCCCACCTCTTTGGTGGCCTCAATCTGCGACCACCTCCTCGGTGATATTTACCTTCGCTCACTCAACTCTGAACCGTCCTCGGCACAGGCCTCGATTTTCGCCACCTCCTTAGTGACCTCGATCTGCGACCCTTTTTGGATGATTGCAGTGTATTGGCTATTCATATAGAAGTCACAAGCATTGATTGGGATGTAGGTAAATCTCGGGCAGAAAGATTATCCGATCCGAGACTCTCTGATAGATCCGGAGACCATTCTTCTCCGCGTGTGCTGTACGCCAGGGTTCCAACTATTCCTTTCTACCATTTCAGCAAAACAGTGTGCGATTCGAGGCTCCTTTGCTGCTATGTCTGCCTATCCAGAATATTCCTTGGATATTGCAATTGCAGAATTCTTCTCACAGACATCTGCGACTCGTGAAGTATGCGACACTAAGGCCAAAGACCTTGTTGGGGGGAAAGTTGTCCCTGTGACCGTGCAAGGCAACTGCAGCTACTCGGTCTACGCCGGACCTGAATTGGAATTCGTTGTCCAGTTCCGTCTCAAGTCTTTGATGCTTAAATCAGAGATTACGGCTCTAGCGCGAAAAATATATGGCTTCCTAGCCCCAAACGCTTCATTCCATGGACAACTGGGAGGAGGTGGGAAAGAACCCCTTTTCATCTACGTTATGAATCGGATACCGGGTATCAGCTATCTGGATTTTGTTCTTGCAAATGGCTTCCCCAAAAATTCGGACCTGAACTTCGTTTGGCGAAAAACGCTCATGAGAGACGTAGCACAGTATGGTTCACCCTCCGTCTTCCTTTACCACTCCAGCAGATCTAGCGTTTGGCCATTTTAGTGAATATGACTACGATAGTATCTGAAACACATCAAAAGGTCGCCATGGAGGTATATTTCTTAACGGAAGTGCTAATTGATTACAGTTTCTTTGCCCTCTCATGGAAAGCCCCTCAAGAGGTTGATTCAGACTACCGCGAGAATCTACGCCGGACATATACCAAGGAACTGCAGCTGCTACTCCACTCTCTACCGCCTCGATTTCATCACGCTATACAGAAATGCCTTGATTCAATGGAGGAAATTCTCTCTCTGCCAATGGTTCTTCTCCATCACGATTTTGGCTCCTGTAATATCATGGTCGATAAGACGTCTTGCCACCTGAATGGTGTTATAGACTGGGCAGAAGCTGAAATCCGCCCTTTTGGCCAGAATCTTCATTCTCTGCAAGCCCTTACGGGTGCACTTCATCTCAAGAACGGGTGGCGGCAATACGAAGATTACGGGGCTCTGCAGGACACCTTTTGGAGCGCATTTCGAGACGAAGTTGGAGACTTATCTGTGGAGACGATAAAGAACATTAAGACGGCAAGGGTCATGGGTTTACTGCTATCTTCTGGCTTCACTAACCGGCTTGCAAATAAGCCGGAGCCCACGCCTATCCGTGACGATGAGACTGGACGGTACAATATGCTATCTCTAGACGGTTTTCTTGTCAATCCGAGAACGAGGTTCGATGACCTCAATTGAGTGAAACTATTTGGAAAATGGAAGAGTCAAAGGCACAGAGAGGAACACAAATAGGAGGTGTTGGAGACTTGAGATCAGTAATTGCTAGCATAAACTAAACCTAACATCATCTTTGGTGGCACATCTGTCTCTTCGCGGGGCGGAATGACGAAGATATCAAAGAATTTCCACATTGATGAGAGCCTTCTTAAGGTCGTCGACATCACTTAGTTTAGGTAGAGGTTTCCCAGCATTGAAAACCTTGTGGTTGCCCGAAGTCATTTTTGCGTGCTCCTCGTTTGCCTGACATACACGCGGCTGCCCATCCCTGGCTTCAAACCTCCAACCGGTAATTCGGGTCGGTGAGCAGCCGCGTACGACTGCTGCATCCAACATGACAGTCCCTTGGTCGAGGATGAGCTCCCACATGGTTTGGTCCATGCCATCAATAAGAACCTGGAGGCCGAGGAGATTCGTAAGGTCGTTTGTGATAAGATAATCGATGAAGTCAGCGAAGAACTCCTTTCCAACACTTGACAGGTCAGGCATGGGTCCATCCTGGTACTCGTATGCGATGAAACCATCACTGGTGAGAACGAAAATATGTCCATGGACAACGCTGAGGTCGACGGCGTCGATTTCCGTCACTTTGGTCCAACGGCCACTAGGATTTTCGAAGTTGCTCCCCAGCATGACAGTATTCTCTGGTGTCTTGAAGTGGCCATGAATCAAATGGACACCAAGAGTCTTGTGAGCGTTATGGCGGACGAAGAGCGCTGCAAGCTTTTGTATATGTTCCTCCGAGACTGGTGGCTGTTCCGCATCGTCGAGCAGCCCATTGTAGCTAGCAATTGTTAGTAATATGCTAGACTTCAAGTCGAGACTTCACGCTCACGCATCGCGACTTTTCTGTAAGTCTTTGATCTCCAAGGCGCTATCGAGACCCGGAATGCGTGAAGGAGTAGCAACAAGGGTTGCCATGTCGTCAAGGCCGCAAGTCAAGGAGGTTTGATCTGGTGCTTGAAATGCTCGAGGATTGCGTTATTTTTATACCATACACAGTATAGTCAAATTCCAGAGAGGAGAGCGGATGGACGATGGAGGATAGAGGGATGGTTAGAGGATGGTAGAGGCTTGATATTGGGGGCTGGAGGGGCAGTTAAGGTACCTGGCCCCCACATTGCGCTCTCTGCGGAAGGCACCCGTGAACATCACAAGGATCTTAGGTCAGACTTGGCTGGGCTTCGAATGACTCACGGTCCAGTCTACCAAACTCACTGGTCAATCAGCGACATTCGCACCCTGCCCGCTATGAATTGGGAATGGTACAGGATGCATTTTCGCGCTCAGGGGGGATAGAACGCATCGCTACCACGAGGGCGTCAATGCAATGGGATGGATTGAGTTTCCTGCCCCACTAAACTCTGCGGCTCGACCCTTCCTCTGCTGTTTGCGGAAGGCATCCGTGAACCATGGATGCTTGCTTGCAGCATATCAGCCATTCGAGTACAGTACAGTAGTAGTCACAAGCATCAACTGGCACTGGGAAGCCTACACCGGTGGGGCGGTGGTGGACGAGCTTTTGGTTCGGGCTGCCTAATACTATCCCCCCCCCGGACATAATGTTAAATCGAACAAAAACTGGAGCTCGTGTGGGTAGCTTCTAGGGGTGTTTATCCAATAACTCGGCGGATTTTCAGCCTCGAGCAGGGCTCAAGTGTCTCTCGAACCTTCCACAGCCACCCTTGCCTTTACAAAAGACCTATCTCTGGCTCGTGCTTCAGGCTCTGTCCAAGGTATCCGACCATTCAGGACTTGAGAACTGGGTCTGTGGCCCGCAAAAGTTCACATTTAACATTATGTCCGGGGGGGGATAGTATTTTGCGCATGTGCATACCACCAAACTTAGATACCACACTTTTACTTCGTACTTGTTGAAATAAGTTGCAGTGGGGCGTCTGTGCGCAGTACTTCGTACCAGCTAATATTGCTGCCTAGAAAAGCCTAATCTATAAGGCTATATTGGGGCCGCGGGGTTGCATTACGTTCAGCCTGAAGGCGTTGGAGCCCAAATGCGTCGGGTCGGCCACTGTCGGCTTACTGAGCGAATCACATGAAATTATGCCCCACCACTTGGAAGTCCTGCAAACCACAATTCCCTCATCAACCCCTCCAAGAGATCAGATGTGAGCAACAACGATGTCTTAGTGTTCTGCCGGACCGGTTTCCCCAACCACCAATAGATTTCATCCCACCTTCGCTGAGGGGCTGTCGTTACGCACTATTTGCCGCCTTGCATCAGCATTTCGCCCAGCGGTATATATATCACCAGATTCATTTCTCCCTCGTACCGCGCGCCTCCTACCTATCGCATCTAACATAAAATCAACCTCATTTCTCCCAATCTCGCCTCGGCACAACCACAGCCAAGGCAATGGCGTGTAGATGGTCAAAACCATTCGATGTTCCTGGACTTAACAAGGCCCTGAAGGTCCTGGACTTGGAGCAAGCCGTCATCTGTAAGGAACGAGGGCTCTGAACTGGGTCAATTTTAACTATTTTGCATAGTTATAATATGCTCCCGACCGATTCGCAACAACCAGAAATCCTCGAGTCACACATACAGAACCTTGCTGCAATCTTCGTTCGGAACCGCGCCGAGAGAGTCCTCGGCATCCATTTAGCCCATGGCCACTTCGCTGCCCCTGATAACACCACACTGCTAGGTGTCAACTACGATGAACCATATTGTCGCTGGGCCAGACCTACCGTGATCCGGACGGTAAACCTCAGCAATGTGCATGGACATATATTCGTTCTCACAGACCACGGTTTCCATCCATACGAGTACCAGACAGGCCCTTTGCCCGATTTGCTCGATGTTGAGAACGCCTTCCTCCCAGAGCTCGCCGAATATCTGATCACAAATAGCTTATCAAAGCTTGTTGGACTACAAGTCATCGATCCAAATCCCAGAAGCATGTTGGAGCTCATTCTCCCTCAAGGGACTGTCATGCTAGATGTCTCGGTTCTCAATGGTTGTGTCCCTACTAGGCAGACTGGCTGGAAGTTCGAAAGTGAGGATGGCGAGCCACGCGTGTGTCAGGCAAATGAGACGCATGGCCAGCATGCCAACGGCCATGACATTTATAACAAAGGCGACCCTCATCCAAAGCTGGAAACTTTTGAGGATGTCAAGAATGCACTTGTGGAAGCTCAAATTCTCGATCAGATAGTTTAGTCAACAAAGATGTGGATATTTCATACAGGCACATCCATGTCTCCATTGTTGGTTGGTTGTACCTCCTTGTTGCTCGTGCAATCGACTACTGAAAATGGTCTGCCTCGTTTGCCTAGCTCTTCGCCCAAGACTTCTGAAATCCAAATTGTGATGAATGCTCTCCTCTTCTTATCAAGAAATGGTATATTCTTCTCATTGCCGGCGTCCTGTACCTTCTTCCGAATTGTTAGCCATATTTCCCCAAGATGTTCGTCATCGTCGAGATCTAGAGCCTCTCGCGCGTGATGCCTATCGACGATAAAGGCATCTCCGGCATATTCATTCGTGTTTGTGTTTGCTGAAGCTTCTGAAGTCAGTTCAAGTCTGCTGTTTCTAGGGAGACACAACCCACCTTGATCCAACTCCGTCTTGTTATCGTCTTCTGTTGTGCTTGCATGATTTTCTGTCGGCGCTTTTGCGATCAGTTGTCTGCCATTTGTAGGGGGGTGCGAAGATTGGGCTCACCCTGAGCTGCTTCGTCCGGTGATAATATTGCATCATATTTTCATTTACGTGTCGATAGTCGTCGGGCAGTGTGTGCTAATCTAATCAGCCTCAGTCTGTTTGAGAAACCGCATTGTGTACTTTGCATGAATTTGTCGAAGGACTCATCGTCCTCGGGATCTTCGAGCTTGGAATCGACAGCTTTGTCCACATCGGGGCGATATAAAAGGCAGGAAAGATTGCGATGACAGATGAATTCTGCTGCACTTTTTTCGAGGATCTCAAACTCTGCGTCGCCCAATTTGACGATTTCTTCGGTCGTATAAGATAACCCGCAGAGCTTTAAAGCATCGCAGTCCAATTTACGTAGTTTCCGATGTCTGCCTCCTTTACCTTCTTTACCTTCTTTGCCTCGTCCAGGAAGCTCTTGACGACTGTTCTTTCGAAAGGCGAAGCGAACCAGATGCTTAACTTTCGTAGCTTGCTGCTTTGGAAGAGCTTTGTCGCCTGGTACTTGTCGTAGCAAGTTTGCAGTAGCTTGTAAAGATCTCTGGACTTCGAGTTGCGCTTTCAATATTGAGAGTCTCTCGAATACCTTGTCGAAAATATCATCTGGACCATCGATATTCCAGAGTTCTTCCCCCATCGTGCAAAGGTCACGCTCAATCCTTGCTAGCAAGGCTGCAGACATGTCGTGTGGAGGTCAGCTGAGCCAGTAGGTCAGACTTAAGGTGAGCGATGTCGAGAGGTGGGCGAGAATCGAGACCAGTGGCGAGGTTGAATCTGAGTTGAGTGAGCGAGAGTAAAGATTGCCTAGGAGGTGAATGAGAATCGAGACGAGGCAGGTTCAGAGTGGGAGCGAGAGGACTAGTAAAGAAAGGGTGAGATAGACTCATTACCGTGGAGGTGGCGCAATCGAGAGATGACCTCCATGAGCGAAGGTTAAAGATCCACCGAGGAGGTGGCCGCAGATTGAGATCACCAAAGAAGTGGGGTAGACTCAGGTGAGCGAAAGTAAGATCGCCGATAAGGTGGCCGCAGATCGAAGTCACGTCACCACGATCAATCCTCACCAACAAGGGTCTGCAGAAATTGTCGTGTGGAGGTCAGCTGAGCAGCCAAACTTGAGCGAGCAAATGCCGAAGTCACTGAGGAGGTGATCGAGAATCGAAGCCACTGACGAGGCTGTCGAGAGTGAAGATATTGGAGTGAGTAAGAGTACCTTTCGTTCCTTCTTGGTGGGGTTAACTCGGGCGAAGTTGAGATCCATTGAACCGGTGGCTGCAGATCGAGGTTACCGAATAAGTGAGAAGGTGGCCGCAGATTGGGGTCACCGCAGAGGTCAGTCAGACCAAGCTGAACTTTTGTCGCATGCTGCCCAATCATTTCCAGCAAGGCGCCAAGTATTGTGTGCGATTGGCTGCTCTGTCCATGCAGGAACATCTAGCTTTCGCAAGACTAGAACGTCCAAGGCCATTATTCCATTCGCAAACCACGTACTTCATTTTCTCCTTAGCTCAAGAAGAGAAGCGATGGCGGCGGTTACTTTGGTACATGCCCGAATAATCTGACCTTTTCTGTCTGTGCGTAGTACTAGAAGATTCCACTTTGCAGGGGAAATCAACCAATGAGCTAATCCGCTTTATTCTTTTCCGTCTGTAACTGGTAAAATCTAGGTCATGTAGCACAGACCGAAAAGGTTAGATTATTGCCCTTGATACGAAGTACTTTCCGACGACTTGGGGCTCTGATCACTAGTCCTACATGGATGGCATCGCTTCGGCTCAGCCCCCATCAAAACAGCACATTTCAAGCTTCTCTGCGGGATGCATGTCATTTTATCTTGGAATCAATGGCCAGGTGGAAGGTCGCATACATCTTTCCTGCAATGTAGTGCACATCGACATCCCTCCCAGCCGTATCTTATTCGATCGACGAATCCTGCATACGACCCACGACGTCTCTGCAGCATTTCCTTAACTCAATAGGGATTTCTCAAGGATTGGGACCATACGGAGTGGTGCCATCTTTGGAGAATTGCACAATCACTACGCCACAAGCTCCCTCTCCAACAAATCAATATGTTGCTTCCACCACACTGCTGCATGATGAATCGGCGAAGCTAGCCTGACCTTTCAAGAAGCCAACACTTTCCACATCGGCTTGAACCCTAGAACATATCTTCAAGCCTAATCCGTTTTAGAACACCAACTTGGTCGACATAATGCCGCTTCTTCGTACTTACAACTAGATTCACTAGCATCCCAATCAGGAATTGTGGGGTCAAGCAACATATTGACGTCGATGAAGCTGTACACAGGACCCCAGTCTTCACCTCTTGAATCTCTTTGATAGGAGCTAGAGAATATCTTCGATTAAATAAGACGGTTGAATGAGAAGCCGGTGTGTAGTTTATTGCAGGAAAGATATATACGACCTTTTAGTATAGAAATATATATAAGAGTGCAAATTCCTTACAAGTTTGACCGTTCGCATCCTTATCTCTCCTAATTCTTCAAGCATCGTCTCAAACTTCACGCTTCTACATATATATTAGAGTTATCTACCAATCTTTCACGTAGACAATGGCTCTAACAGAGGCAACCGCAAAGCCGGAGCAGCCAGAGTCGTCCAAAGTGGATGACAAACCTGAGACTGCCCAGAATCCGTCCACAGACCCATCTACTGCCGGGCATCTTCAGCATACCGTCGGTGGATCGAGTGAGCTCACAGACCCGACTACGGAGGAGATTCTTCAAGGAGCAACCTCATCCAGTTGGGAGTACGTGTCCAACGGAGCGCTGATAAACACTGCTAACGAATTCCTTAGCGATCTCCCCGTAAAGGTCTTTCAGCCAGTGCCGTTTGTTGGTGAGCGGAAGGAGTAGGATATAGTCTCGGATCACAGGGCTGTTGGATTCAGGATCTTAGATTTTGGGTCTTTCCAGGTTTGCTTTGAATGTATCAAATCGTTCGTGTATAGTAAAGTTTGAGCACGAAATCCATGGTGTAATGCAACCTCGACAGAATCAAAATAATGACATGCCCCGGCGAACGCTTATGCAAAATAATACGTTTCCAATCTAGCCTCAATCGAATACTATATGCATCATTAACTGATCCGCAAGTGACTTGCCAGGGGTGAATCGCGAAGCCAGCTTTGTCTTCATGCAGCTAACACATCATGCCGAAGCATACAATCGACTGTCCCGCGTTGGCCGCGCAAGAATAGACCTCCGAATTGTAGGCTACTGGTTCACCCAGGGACGAATGAATCAGCTTCCTGGATCGTCCATCCGGTGTTGGTTTCCCAAGATAGATTAGACTGACTCCTACTGTGAAGTACGGAGAGAATCGATGAATATAAAGGTACGGGTTTCCCCTCGATATTGACCACTATTTCTTGAGCAACATCAGTACTCTCGTACTAAATCATCCCAGAGCCAAGGCTATCTGCGAATGGCAGTTCCGAATTACTGCCACCACTCATTCAATCTCTTGAAATCCGAATCGACACTCATTCAGTGGGTTTGCTCCATGTGCCATAGCGGGCCACATTGGTACATCTTTGAGTGCAAGTATTGCAAGTTGAAGACTTGTCGGCCCTGTACGACTAAGGCATAGCCTGTGAAATAGTACGTTACTATCTTTCGACACTCTCTATCCTCTGGACAATGCTTAATGATCTTTATCAGCATTTCTTTAGTGACTTTGATATTGACTCTCGAGCATCAGAACGTACCATCGCTCCATCCCAAGACTTCTTATCCAGTATATCTTGCCTGTCCCGTAAAGCAATCTATCATCCGCCTGGAAACACCGGTCTGCTATCTCACAGAACAAGAAAATGGCCGGGTACATTCAGAATGGCTCCCTGCCAATTTCACCCATCTCAGACACTCAAGCCTCGATCCTGGACATGTTGTTCCCAGGTTTTACCCACATGTCCACCATTATCCAAGGATATCTCACCATCGATGTGGGTGCCTATGCTCCTGTGCTCTGTTCCTTAGGCTTGTTGGTGTTCGCTTGCAGACGTATTTGCAGGTCCTTGTGGGGATGGTTTCAGACTTATTGCAGTAAGAACCTCCTTCTGCCCGAACAAGAACCCACTTTCTGACAATAAGTAGCTTCAACTGTTCACCTCCATTATCGAGAGGATGCATACGAGATGCTCATGTCGTGGATATCCTTTCAGAGCTTCGCCCAGAACGCTCGCTCCTCCCTCGCCACCACCAACTTGGCCCCTTCATTGAACCGCTCGAGAAATAATCACCCAAACGGCCGAGATGCGAACAAGAGGACTCTATCCTACACACCCTGGAATGGACGCTTTTTCATGCGATATAATGGCCGCCTGGTTGTGTTCCGGCGTCAATACCAAGCAGGAGACTTCAGGAGCCGAGAAGACGTTTCCATTTCCTGCTTTGGCAGATCTCCGCAAGTTCTGAAGGACCTACTCTCTGAGTGCCGCACCGAGTTTGCAAAGCTTACTCAAGGGAAAACTTGTGTCCATGAACACCAAGACGGTGTCTGGATAAGGTCTGCAGCATCAGATATAAGGCACATCTCGACAGTGGTTCTTGACGAGAGTAAGAAAACGGGGCTACTGAAAGATATCAGCGACTTCCTCAACCCAACATCCCAACGATGGTATTCCGATCGTGGCATTCCTTACCGACGAGGTTACTTGCTGTACGGTCCCCCTGGAACTGGAAAATCGAGTTTGAGTTTATCTATTGCTGGTCACTTTGGCTTGGACATCTATATCCTTAGCCTTTCTGCTATCAGCGAAGCCTCCCTGAAGAACCTTTTCGCCAAGCTTCCAACTCGATGCGTCATCCTTTTGGAAGACATTGATGCCGTCAGTTCAAATCGAGACACTGCATTAGACTCTCGCCAAATCGCGATTGGCTCTCCCCCTCAAGACCGGAAATCTGCCTCTGGAAAGGTGTCCCTCTCTACCCTCTTGAACGTCATCGATGGAGTAGGTTCGCAAGAAGGCCGGGTCCTGATCATGACTACCAATTACATCACACGCCTCGACGGAGCACTCATACGACCTGGCCGCGTGGACAAGAAGGTTGAACTCGGGCTCGCTGACAGTCAAATGGCGGCTGACCTCTTCTGCCTCGTCTTCAAGCCCAAAGAAGGCGATACCACTTTGTCAAAGGACGCTCAACTAGGAGAGAATAGAACGGCCTTGGAAGCCGCAGTGAGTCAGAGGGAAGATGACAACAGAGTTGAACGGCTGGCAGAAGAGTTTGCTGCTAAGGTGCCGGAGCTGAAGTTCAGCCCAGCTGAAATATTCTCGTTTCTTTTGGAACACAGGAAATCACCGGAGGAAGCTCTTCACAATGTGGAGCAACTCATCTCGACGCCCGTTGGACCAAAGTCAGAGCCGCCGAGCACAACCGGAGACGCTAAGCCCGATGATATTCGGTTAGTACGCATCCAATGAAAGTAAACAAAACTTCGCTAACGATCCATTCAGGTGGGATGAGGAATCTTCAACGACAAAAGTCTCGACCGAGATGGTTCAGACCTCGTTCGCCATGGGACCAAAGACACCACCGAGCAGTCCGAGCCCATGGCTCGCCAAGCGCTTTACTACCTCGAGCGATGGCCAGGAGTTGATCAAAGCTGGCATGAACATGCAGATGGACAACACTCGTGTCCCAGGATGCACCTGTTCTCATACGCCTCCTGAGGATCCTTCAGAGGCAACCCCGACGGATCTCTGTTCGCCATACCACAGGTCTCCGACCCATCAGACATCTTCACAGGTTGTAACTCCTGAGCAAATTCAACAATTCTTGGACATCTTCAACACGCTCGCCACCAAGCAAGAGCCGCCCCCCCCCCTCCTCCCCCTTCTACTAAGCGATCTTATATGTAGTCATCTGGTGTTTGGGTATTGACGCTTCTCAATCTGCCTTTTTTTTTGTTTTTAGTGGGTTCGTGAAATGTGGGAGGAGAACTGTCGTACTTTTGTCATATAAGGGTTATCAAAAATGTCCATGTCTATGCGCTCTCAATGATCGGCTGGTGAACACTGAACCGCCAGGGCGAGGCTCTTGCTCGGATTACAATCTCTTGGCTTCTAGAACGTTCTGGGCGAGGCAATGGAGGCTGATCAGCAGCAAGGGGCAGGAGTGACTTTCACCAATGAATCTTCGACATTCTTACTGGCAGACTCCACTTGCCGCCTCACGCCAAGAAAATATCCACTTTATATACTGGCAAGGAATAATTTGCCAAGCATGTATCAACCATGGATGGCGTCATTAGCAATGATCTGACTGTTGGTTTTTGCGACCAAATTCACAATGTTGGAAGAGTAAAGTGTTGGGAAGAGCCTCCCAAAAAGTGAAATAACTTAGACAATAAGGATTCTGAGTTCGCGGGCCTTCCTAAATGGCGCAGACCGTAACCGTACCGGAGTGTGGCTTCACGGGATTGGTAGACACCTTGCTCGATGGGTGCCAAAAGAGACGCCATGGTGGTTAAATCTGCTGTATGCTTAATACGTCATATGCTTGAACTCGCCGGTTATTATATGCTTACAATTTGGTACGAAAGTACAGTGAAGTACTTTATTGTTTATTGTCGTCTGCCACAACAGGTGCAACAGAATTGAGCTCTCAGCAGCATAGCGCATGCAATTTTAAGAAAATAGTAAGTTAGATTTGGCAATACTGTATTAAAAGAGATAGTCCGCTCAAAATGTAGAGAGCCCAAAGGAGCTGCCACCTGTTTTAACCATAAGGAAGCCATAATTGGCTGCTCTTTAACCAGGACTGATGGGCATGCGAAAAGTCACGTTCGTTTGGTCACCATACATGCACGTGACATGATCAGCTGCCTTCCGAGATGTTTTGGGCTAGGTTGGCGGTTGTTTGTGGAGGCCGTAGCTGCTGGACGTGAAGAATGACGTTACTTCGTAGAAGTAATTTAGTTTTTAGAATGGCTGCTCATCATATTGCGTTTTCTCTCGGGCTGAGAAGTCTAATCAACGGCATACGTCAATAAGTCTGCGTTCTCCAGCTACATAGCACCAGCCACCGCACGGGCACTAGCTAAAGAACTACCATAGCCTCAGCCTATAGATATAGAAGCTGGTGAACAACGACATACAAAATTGCCTGTCCCATTCACGGCTACCCATGACCTATGAACGACTGATTTGAATTTCTTTTTCTGCCAACTCTATTTCATCATGACCTCCTTCATCCCCATTTTTGAGGCTAGATCAGCATCCGGCCTCCGTCATGGCAGACTTCTCTACCCCCCCAACCTTCCATACATTCCACAGCAACACAACTGCCATACCTGCAGAGATCACTTCGCAGATCCTGGGTTATATCGTCGCGGACGCTCGACCACCACCGGTTGGCGGCGGTGTCAGGACCCATGCCGCACACCACCCATTCGCATCAGTCTCGAGGGCATTCCGTTCGATCTACCTCAACCACTCTTACTCAACTTCCACGAAAGGCAGAGAGACCACGCCAGTCAAACTCCGTATTGGCGAAACCCTCGAGTTCAGCGACTTGAAAACCCTGTCAGCCTTCTTCGAACACGGTCCAGGTCGATCTGCTACAACTCTGCACCGCATTCGGTTCCTCAGCGTATCTTATCTTGACGATGAGAATGCTACGGGTTGGGGCCAGCGGACTATCGATTATGCTTACGAGGCTTTTGAGTACCTTTATAAACACTGGGGTTCTATGCGAATATCATGGCTTCGACTCTGCATCCCTTACTCACACGCGATATCTTCCGTCGACGACCCGGGGTTATGGAGCCTCTTTAGGCTCCGTAACCTTCCTCACCTGACAATTCGTGGTCCACACGGTTGTATCACACCTGAAGTCCGCAAACATCTCAAGGCGCGCACACGTAAGAAGAAGTTGTTTCCGTGGTCCTCACTCGGTCTAGAAAAGGTTGGAGGAAGAGCATCGAGAAGTCAAATGACAGAGCAGGAGCAGTACGAGCTGCTCGATTATCGATACAAGTACTTGCACGATCGCCAAACCGTCACCGAAAGGCGCACAATGCAACGAGATGCCTACCACAAGCGGCGAAACCGGTATCCTATGCTGTCGAAACGGAGGAAGAGGGGCCGCGTCTGGCCAAGAGAATTTAGGTGAGACTATAATTTCCAAGGTCGATACTTCTGAACACGGTCTGGAAAAACACGACTGATTGCTATATACATACAGTACCTGCCCTGATCGCAAATTACGAGCGGTCAATCCCCGTCCTCATTGACATCCAAATTCGACGCTTTCTGAAAACTTCCTACCACAATCATCGGTCCCATGGACCTCAGCAAGCCTTTCTTGACACTGTACTGCGAATCCCGACCTATCAACCTCTTAACTGAGAATGCCACTTTACTCCACCCACTGTACGCCCTATCCTCAGCGTCTGACTCAAGACCCTTAAGAAAGCGCAATCTCTCATCCCGGTCCTCACTTGACAATTGCGGTGGCACGAGCGGAGTGGTGAACTTCTCTGACCATAATGCTCCATCGACGCACTGCCAAAAGTCGAGATCTGTTGACCACTTCTGCCAGTTGTACATCTGACTACTGTGCGCAAAACGCCGATCCAAAGCCGCAAGACGCTTGAGCACGACATCAAAGTTGCGAGCTGCAACGATTATCTTGATTTGGGTCAAGTTCGCAGCGAAGGCGTCATATGGGGCACCCGCCTTCTGGTTCAGGCTGCTTGCAACAATCCAGTGCGCTAGCGGGTGGTGTTGCTGCTTCAGTGCCTACTCTCATTAGTACTTCGTCGCTGTCGATCCAAATCTACTCACTTTCTCAGTGTCAATATAAATCTCCTTCATCTGCGGGCGATCTAGAAATTCCGTTCGAAGGTGATCGCGTACGTCGCATACATCATCGAGTAGATTTTTAAGAAAGCGGGCTTTGGTGGTATACCCAAGGGCATACTTCACGAAGTCGGAGAAGGGAATTCGAAAGATCGCCTGGCACACAGTCGCATGGAATTCGGCCGCGATTTCGGAAGGGATCCCTTCGAGTGGCGGGTGCCAGTTCCAGTCCCATGGAGATTCACTGGATTCAAGTGGCATTTGAAGTACTCGCCAAAGCTCATTGGCCTTGAAATCGACTGACAAGTCTGAGGGGTCTGCATGTTGGTCCCTGGAGAGGTTCTGGAAAAGTGTGTCGAGATCGGAACGTTCCTTCAAGTAGCCCACCATCGCAACTTCATCCACACCGGGAATAAGCGAGCAGATGACTTCCACTTTACCGGTGTTTTTAGTGGTCACTACCTTTCGCTGAGCTTCTGCCTCCCACCACCTGTTTGCAAAACGAGAAGATGCCGATCCCATATTGGCGAAGGGCAATCAACGGATTGGAGGCGGCAAGCGAGAAACAGATGGTTATCCAGCAGCCTAGTGTGGAGGATGGTGAGGGTTGATGAGGGAGGATGGTTGGTGAGGGAGGAGGGTTGATGAGGGAGGAAATGATATGGGAGGAGGTTGATGAGGGAGGAGGTTGAGGAGGGGAGGAGGTCGATGAGGGAGGAGGTCGATGAGGGAAGAAAGACAGACCCCAACCAACTTATACAACATTGATTCCTCGAAGTTTGCCCACCCTGGACGGATTCGTATCTGCACATGGAAGAAGTTCCCCGAGAGCTGAGGCAGTATGCCTTAGTCGACATGATCCTGCATCAAGGAACCACACAAAGGCCAACGGTGGGTACCTTAGACATCTAGCCACCACACCATCTCTCAAACCCTGCACGCATTATTCTGTCTATCTAGGGTTGCACCTGGTGTCCATGCCAGTGCATGGTGACCAATTCTGCCTTGGAGGTATTGGCGGTGGTTCTCGACATTGGGTGAGATCGGACGTCGCCGACAGCAGCCTCCTTTGGCATTGAAATGTACGAACCACTTGAGGGTGTTATTCCCATTGACGAGTGATAAGCAAAGCAACAAGTCTGGTATCTATGTCGTCTGCGACACTTCGAATCGCGAGCTTAGAGAGGGGTACCATGTGAACAGAGGATCAAGCGGTTCTAGCGTATCCCCGAATAGAGACCGACGCCAGCGAATGTCTTCCAATCAGCCACGGTTGGCGAACCTTTCCAGGCTGTTGCCAATCTCTATAACCCGCAGCTGGCCAAGCGGGTAGGGCGGTATGGAGGATATATCCAGGACAGCCGAACGCCGAGAAGTTAGTTTCCCTAGGGTGAGGGTTTAGTCATGGATAATGAAGCCTGCAGATATGTTGCAGGTACCAAAGACTCCTGCTGATCATCCTTCCTTGGATACAGCGCTTCAGAGTACTACATTATGTATGGCAGTGCTGCGCAGAATCCATGGGATCTCACGAACGCAATATATGCTGCTCCACCAGGTGATGCACTCGCATTGAGCGGCTGTGGTGTGGTTGCTAAGGATTACTGTGATGCAAGAGAGTTTTCTACATCCTATTGATACGCAGAAAGCGCCCATCATCTGCCTGGGCACTATGCAAGCACATCGGGAAGATGAGCTGAAGGATGGAAGTCATGCGGCAGTTGGGCGTCCTGGGTGGTTTGCACCAAATGCCCTCGCAAGCAAGTACTTGAGAAGTATTCGTTGCTAGCTACTGCACTTACTCTGTCCTCCCGATCAAGGCGGTCCTATCGAATTTCTTCGCGTTCACGCAATCAACTCCTCGGGCCAACATTCAAGGTAGAAGCAGCCAACAGGCTTTGGTGACGATAAGCAGCCAATCGCATCTGGCGCCACCTTTCTAAGTCATGTTACAGCCGTCCATGCAGACTATCACTGCCCTTGGTCGCGACATTTGCTCGTTTTCGCCATCAAGGGGGCTTGAGACGGGTCAGCCGACGCAAATGGGTGGAGGGACAGAGAGCATCCAACCATCCACCGGGATCCCCACCAGAATATTCTCAAGCTGGTCTCACACCTGATCCCTGGCACAATCTACGCAGCAGTAAGTATTCTTGGACTTGCATCTCTACGCCCACGTCACCAGTACTGGGGCGTGGTTACAGGAGTCGTCGGCGCTTCCATGAGGATAAGCTGAGGGGCAGAGACAGACGGTAGTCTCCGTCCGGTGGCATGTGAATATGCTGAACAGGGAGTACGATAATCGGAGAATGGAGACAGGGAGCCACTCTTACCCCCTTGATCGAGCGGGGTGAAAGAGGCAGGCAGAGACCAGCTTGCAAGTTTAGCGATGTGGATTAGGGGGCCACCACAACATGGCTAAGCGAGAACTTGAAAAAGCACGGTCACGTGGCGTCAACAACAAAAGCGCGGCAGAACTTCGGAGAGTTACCAAGGTAGACTCGATTTCCTGTGCGACCGCTCACACTTCTGTTGAGAAATGCCCGAGGAGCACCTCTTCCGCCTCCGGCCACTCTGAGTTGGAGTATCCATCTGCGCGGCGTGGATGGGACAGTCCAACAGAGGGACAGCCCAACAGAGCGAAGGTTCGGATTCTCCGTAAGCCCAGATCTGCGATTGGCTTCATGCATGTCTCTCAAGAGGTGCTAGTCGTCGGCCATACAACTCTTGCCCTTACTTACCTATCAATCGGGCTGTTGTTCGCTTCCTGCCAGAGATCCTTTGGTCAATGTTGGGTCCGTTGACGATGAATCTTGGATCGTGCAGGCGTCAATCCTTGGTCTCTATTTCTAAGGTTCTCATCGAGACTTCAATCGCCTTGATGCCTTGCATATACGAGAAGCCCAACAGTGCCCGCTACACTAGCATTAAGATTCCTAGGCGGGGAAGCCGCTAGGTGCGTTGACATGGCTGTAGGGATCTACAATATCATAATAGGGGAAAAGCTGTGGGATCGTCCGCCCGATGTGATAGAAGTTTGCAGAAGGGGGTGGTACCGCATGGTTTGCGGACCGTCGTGGCCCCGAATTTCGCAATGTAGTGTTGAGTAGGAAAGATCGGGCTCGCCGACAGCCAGTTCACAAAACGATCAGCCCTTCCAGACCACGGAATAGCAAGAGATAACCAAGCCTCCTCTCAATGAAGATTCTTAACGAGCCATTCATTTTGGCTTGGACACTAAACCTAAGAAAACGTATCTGGGATATCCTAGTGCACTGCGAGACCCTGCAGCCGCAGTAAAATGGACCTGCAGAAGTGCATCAGGCGTTTTCCCTTGATCTTATCCCGGTCCGTACTTCCAGAGGAGGGTGTGTTGGTTTCAGGCCTGGAGTGTCTTGGCAACGGAAAGTGTAGGGATAACGTGGAAATCATACAGTTTTTAAGAGACTTTTGTGTGCACCCAAGGATGTAGGAGCGACATAGCCCCGAGGTCGTGATGCTTCAAGCTGAAAGAATCCCATGTCACACGTCAGCTCCTCGGAAGGCTTCCCCGGCTAGAGGCAAGTAGAAAACAAGAAGCGAGAACAGATGAGGACGGCGACCTGAGGCCTCAACCCAGACCAGATGCCCACGGATTGGCGTTCTGGCAACATAAAAGGTGGCAGACTCCTGTTACCACAAAGCATTCATTGTTCTCCACTCCGTATTTCTCTTTTCTTACCTTCCTCAGCCAGCAGTATGACTTCACCCCTCCAACAAGAAGCCTGTGTCTTTACCGGCGGCTCTTCACCTGGATTGTCTGTCAAGGTACATTGATAATACCTCAAAGACCATTATTGATGCTAACTGGACAGGATCTTGCAGCAGGGGCAAATGACGCAGCGTATGTGCGCGATATTGGCTTAATGTTTCACGTTTTACTCAACTGATCATCAGGGCTGCACTCCGGGATCTTGCACAAGGGAGAGAAGAACCATGCGAGATTGACCTTACCGCTGAACCAGTATGTTAATAAGCCGCACACCAATTACTCAATTTCAGGTCTGACCAAGCAATTAGGGCTCAGTATCACTGATCGGCGAAACCAATCATATTACACAGCTACGAGGTCTTACTTCTCCCTTGCCGCCTTTATTATATATTAACAGGTTCTAGTTGTGACAACCCAGTTCTACAGAAGATTACGAGAGTCCTCGGACTGGTCAACTCCACAATATATGACTCTTGAGCTTCAATCTCAGATTCTGACTGGCACAGTTGGTGAGTTTACTTGTTTCGTTATGCACGCAAGGTACGTTCTCACACTCACTGAAGAATATATGAAAGAGCAGGAGACAATCTTGAAAGCAAGGCAAGGTAAGTGGTATGACTTCACAGCCTTGATGAAAGCTTACTCAATCTATCCAGAACAGATCGATGTGCTCCGTACGGAGAATATGGCGCTTCATGGTTTGCAATACATTACGCCTTGTGATATTATATGGGCTAAAATTTCCTAGAAAAGGTCCGCAGGTTTGAAAGAGATTGTGCAGATGCGGCTAGCCATGTTTCGACTCTCGGGGACCATATCCGGACTCTACGTGGTAAGTCCACGTTCAATTGCATGGTAACTTGTCCTCACTCGATATAGAGGAACGTAAATGGTTCCAGAGTTCCTTGGACCGAATCGAAATTTCCAATGAGAGGCTAACGGCTGAAAATCGACGGCTTCAGAGTGAGCTCAACATTGCGACTGACACATCTGAGGGGAACACCGAATCAGAAATCAGAGCTCAGAACAAGAGGAGTAGACAAGCTACCATCGAAGCAGCTGGTGATGCAATCGACCTAGACACGGAAGGTCGGGAAGGGAAGCGGGCCAGAATTGCTACGGGCTCTTACTAGTACAGTAGTCAGGTCAGTCACTGGCGGATTTGGCATCTTAATGGAATGCTAAACATAGGTAGTGAGAGTTTCCGGAGCGTCTTCATATGGAACAGCCAAGCTATGTAGCATTAAATCCAATTAAAGCAAGCATGCTTATCACGTCACGCCGAACTTTAGGTAATTCGAGGACAGACGAGGGTACGGTGAGTCCAAGCCGAGCACAGCAGCCCAGGATCCGGCGAGAGGCTTTCTGCCTTCTTCCAGACGAATCAGTCCCAGGGTCTCCCTTCCTCTGCTGCGCTAACGGATCCGCTCGAGTATAAGAACCCAGTGACTCCCTCCTCTGTTCCGTCTCATTTCTCTCAACCTTACTATTTTTCCTTCCTCAACAGATTTGAAGAATCCCTGAATATTCTGCTGTACCTACCGTCGTGGAGCCTCGCCACGATGAAATCACGTTCCGTCTCAGCACATGCTTATAGAAACCAGGAGGCTAACGTTGATCTGGCTCCTATCTTGAAGTCCAAGAAAAGGAAGGCATGCCGACAGGATGGTTCCCGAGGTAAGAGCTCCAGAAAGCGCATCGTCACGTCTCGCTTATGAGTAAACAGACCGACCAATAATAATCGATGACTCTGATTCGCCAGAGGGAGAGCCTAAGCGAAGGCAATTCGGACAACAGCAAGACGCCGGCACACCACCAAGGGGCCGATTCGAGTCCCAGTACCAGTGAACATAATCCGGGTGAGGGAGCTCTTGCGATCGAGCAGAAAGGTCGTTGTCATCAGTGGAGCAGGCATATCGGCCAATGTAGGATGTAAGTAGAACGGGTGCACACCTTCTTCACTACTGACAGGATCCAGTCTCT
Source organism: Helotiales sp. F229 (assembly GCA_002554605.1). NCBI lineage: Eukaryota > Fungi > Ascomycota > Leotiomycetes > Helotiales > Helotiales sp. F229. The sequence continues at coordinate 3,572,920 of MXAW01000002.1, read as the reverse complement.
ACTTTTTAGCAAATACGGAAATCCGAACGAGTCTCCTTCGACCGGTCCCTTTCTTCTTGCCAGTCGAGGCAGCCCAATTCCATTCCACGATCTGTAGCATGTAGCAATGGAAGGGCGTGCATGAAGCTTAAGTTAATCGCGGAGAAACTCCACGTTGTCGTCATCAGAGACAAATCAATGCGTCAGCTCCGGTTCTGTGGACCCCCCGAGAGCTTCCAGCAAGTGGTTAGTCAAATCACCGACATGCTGAGAGAAGAATCTTCTTCGAGCTACGAAATAGATCTCAAATCCCATCAGTTCTCCTGAACTATCCATGGTGGTTTCAAGAGCATTGAACAAGCATTAGGAAAGAAGGTTGCCATTTTCAACGTGGTATCGAGAAAAACTACTATCAATGGCACACAGCAGCAGTACGAAACAGCTTTGGCAATTATGGATGGCAGGAATGCTGTCCCAAACCGCTCCCTCTTGAATGATCCTTCTAGAGTTGAAGGAGACTGCCCTATCTGCTTCAGCGAAGAACCCGACAACTCCATCCAAACCTCGTGCAAGCACACATACTGTCTCGAGTGCTTCGAAGATTGCTGCAGATCCGCCGCATCGACCAGTAAAGCCGAATTCCAGATCGAATGCCATGGCGACAAAGGAGCTTGCTCAACGGTCTTCACTTTACGCGAAGTAAAGGACCGTGTCTCGTCATCTGTCTTCGAAACTGTCCTCAAGTCAAGCTTCGAAGAGTACATCCAACGCCACCCACAGGCTTTGCGCTACTGCCCTACTCCAGATTGTGGCTATGTCTACCGGTGTACTATAACATCAAGCTCGAGGCCTCCAGCATACATGTGTCCAGAGTGTTTTGAGCCGCTCTGCACCTCGTGTCATTCGCGACACGGCGACTACACATGTGCAGAATACAAAGACATCGCATCAGGTGGATACGAGGCACTCGCGAAGCTGAAGAGAGAACTGAATATCAAAGATTGTCCTAGATGCACGACGCCCATGGAGAAGACGGAGGGATGCAATCATATGACTTGCGCAGGCTGCAAGGTACACATCTGCTGGGTGTGTATGGCTGTCTTCGACACAGGCGGGCCTTGCTATGCACATATGACGAAGGCGCATGGTGGTATTGGACTTGGACTTGAGCGATTTATGAATTAGGGATTGGAACAGGGGGAGACGCTTGGCTGAATAGGATAGTTGATCCTCTGATAATGCTGCTCTTGTGACGAGAAGCAAGCGATTGGGAGAAACAGCACAATATGTCCCTCTGTGTATCCTGCAAGGCTTCGTCGACATTCTGCCCCCCTGCTTAGCTATGTTGCCTCCTTCGACAATGCTTGCAATCTATGTCTGTGGGTCCCTAGCACGCGCTGGATATGAGAAATTTCTGACGTACTCCAGTTTTGCGGGGGGTGGGGGTTGGGAGTGAAGTCGTGATCTTGGCCTCACATAGAAGTCACGTCCCAAGTTATAACGAATTTCATACGTAAGGCCAATGAGAATAGTAAAGGTCCTATCCACTTCTGGTTAATTTACCACGACCAGATTTCCGACGTTGGGAGCAGGACTTTTTGCTGTTGCCACATGCGGTACCATGTTTTAAGTTTGGTCACGGCACGGGCCGCAACCCTCTGTTGACCCTGCCGCTGATCAATGAGGCTTGCGGCAAACCCACCAGGGCGGGTTACTGGTCTGGTCGTAAAACCACAGTCGTATGGAAAGTATATTCGGTATCAATTCACAAGCCGTCATCATGCCCATAAAATGGGGCGACCCCGGACAGCGAAACAGCTGAGTCAGATCTCCAACTTCGTCAGAGGAATACCAATCTCGTGTATATCACCGTCGAATCTTACTACCAGCCAACATGTGTAAAAGAGACAAAGGCAAGATTGAAACGATACTCCATGCATTACTTATACAATTTAATTATACTCCAGGCGAGCTTAACCTGTAGACACAATTCACCTTCCACTGCCTTTACAAAACTTCGACTGTCACTCTCAAACCCACCAGATCCCACTGAACCGCACTTCCGGATCTGTCCCTGATGGCTCTCTTCTCCTCTTCATATGTACGATGCCTGTGTTCATGTTTGAGTTTCCGAAGGATTGTCGAATAGTTGCAGTCACCAATATCACGGTCTGTCTCCCAAGCCTTCTCACATACCTTAGTTTCCCACATATGGATACTTTTGTTGAGGACCTGAAGGTAGTCGACGTTAACTCTATACGGCTATTCCAAACTTGGGATTGACAAACCTTGTAGAAAGTCTCCCATTTATCGAAGATATCTCTCGGATCCCAAGATTCAGACATGAGAGAACCGAACTTTCGACAAAAGGCTTCCTCTTCCTCTTTGTCGAACCAATATCCAGAGCGCTGCCAGTCAGATAAAGTAGAGCAATTCTCTCTATCAATAGTGGTCGTACAAGCGAGCAACACCATCTCTGCGTTACTCAGACGAGATACTATCTTCGATGCAAGAATTCGAGCGTCTCCTGACGCGGACAGCTTCTTCTCGAGCTGCTGGGTAGCCTCAATGAGGACTTGGTAGTTCTTCAGGATCCTGAGGGCTTGTTCAAGGTTTGAACCAGACACGATCACCGGGTCTTTTGATCCGGACAGTATCTTTTCGAGCTGCTGAATCGCCTCGACAAGGATTGGGGGGTCCTTCTGAATCCCGAGGGCTTGTGCAAGGCCCGACACAGATACGGTTACAGGGTCTCTTGATCCGGACAGTAGCTTCTCGAGCTGCTGAATCGCCTCGATAAGGACTGGGAGGTTCTTCTGGATCTTGAGCGCCTGCGTAAGGTCCGAAACAGAAAAAGCGACAGAGTCTGTGCCGATCACATACCAGACTTTATCGAGGCATGACTGCTTGTGACGGCGGATATCAACAAGTCCTTCGGGCGTTGTCTGTTGGACCAGAACGTCGGAATCTTGCCTGGGCTTTTTCCGGATTCCAGCCTCCTCTTCCCCCTTTAGAAATATTCGTTTCCGCTTCTCGCCTACAAGCCCGGCAGCCCTTCCAGTCGTGTCATGAATGATCGTGGTGTCGCCTAGATTTGAGTGACCCAAAGTGATCGCGGTACAGACGCTGTCGGTCATCGTGCATTTGACCCAGGGATGAGATAGGCCAGTCTGGATGCTTTGCGGTGCAGATCGAGGCTCGCATGACAAGGGGAACGGTGTGATCGGTGAGAGGATACTGGCCGGTGTAGTAGCGGCGAGCAATGAGGAATGGCGAGGGCGTAAGCAGGTTGCCTTGTTCTGTACCTTCTCCCTAGTTACGGCGAGGGTTTGATGCATCGGTGGGCGGGTCTGCGCCACGATGAGAAACTGGTTGAACCCCGTCTTCTGAATTGGAACCAGCCAACTTGGATATATTGATGGTTTGCAATCTCCTAGAAACGCCCATTAGCATATTACGTCTGGGTGTTGGGCATATACGAACCGCATTGGTCGTCAAGCCTTTGTTAACTATTAGCAATAATACTTTGACAATTGATCTGGAAATGGATTGGTACCTGAAATCAACACGTACAACCAGAGGAGGGCATCGCCTGTGGGATTCCTCGTAATATGTGCACCAGTACAGAACGGTATAGCGACGGTCTCCGCAGCCGAATTGAACCTGTAAATAGTTACACATGATACCAGTCTCAGGTCCTTCTGCGGTAGTGGATACAAAGATAACAAGTACAAGGCCAGTGGATTACTAGGAACAGAACAAGGCGAACAGAGGTGGTTTGCCTTGCATTTAAAGAAGTCAGAGCATATCAGGAGATCGAAGGTACACATTCAGTCAACCTTTGGACCGATCCATGATTATTCGCGTTCGCTAAGCCAGGGCTCCGACCCGTTCCGTCCTCTGGAAGCCACCAAATCTGGACGTATATCAAACCTGTCCGTTCGTTAGTTCTTCTGGAACCGAATAAAAGCCTAGCTGCCTGGTATCAAAGAGACCCCTGGACCCTGGCATTGTTTTTAAATTCTTGCACTCGAGTCAATACGATACCCTGTGTCGCTTACAAAATCATCGATTAAGCTTGCCTTAGTCTAATGGGAATCTTGGGGAGTATCACATGAAGACGTTCCATTTTTGGAGAACTGCACTATTGATGTTTCATACACACAGCCAAAAGCAAATAGCACTCCTATTTGTCAACCTGAGCGCCGAGCCTTTCCTGCATGGGCCTTCCTTCAGTGTGGGCCTCTAGTTTCTTACCGCCACAACTATGTCATTCGCCACAGATAACCTTGCCTGGTGCCCTTATTAACCTTGCCACTAGTCATGGATAACTTTGCCAGTTTCCAGACCTGCACTTCTTCACATCTTCTACAATGATGGCAGTGCACGTCAAGCTGAGCTTTACATCCCCCCAGGAACAACTTGACGATCTAGATGTGACTGCAGCATTTGCGAAAAATCCCCATGCCGTCGGGGCTGCATTGTGTGAAGCAATCTGTCGGGTCACACTTCCACCAAGTGACTTCAAGCTGCTTCTCATCGCAAGTTCTTTTCAGTCCGCTCTGCAGATACCCTGGGAGGGGTATAAGCCTTTGCGACGCGTACTCGAAGCCTGTCGTGAGGGAAAGTACGGACACCGTACCGAACGCCTTTTCCACGAACATTCACAGGACGCAGGAGTTGTCGCACTCGGTCTCGTGGCAAAGCACCAAAACAAGTTGATCGAAGAAATAGACGAGCTCTCCGACGTAGAGACGATCAAGCTCGCCAAGCTTGTTGAATGCATCCCAAAAAAGGCCAGCATAGTGGAGTACATCACTGGCTTTGTCCCTTCGACGAGCAAGTAATTGCACCCCCCCTCTAATTCTTCTGCTAACGCTCCTGATAGACACTGTTCGTGATCCTCCTCCTACCTTCTCGAGACCTCGAGTCCGAAGCAGTAAGCCATCTGCCACGTTGTCGTGTTATTGCTAACAGTGGATCAGAAGGAAAGCGGCAACTGGATGCTACGACTACCAAAGATTCACGATCTTCGAGCCCTCAACCGGCGAGCGAGACGCAACACATCACCCCAGAGACGAAGAGACGACGATTGAGTCCGACGGCTGCGACCCAAACCCGACTCGGAGTTGATCCAGATTTATCATCCTCTCGCGGAGGTGGCTTCTCGCCAGCGCATCAACCACAACCTCGTCCACCACCTACCCAGACAACGTCTCCGAATAACGAAAGCTGTCCTCGTCTCCAAGACCACCCCGCGCAGACTTCCAGCTTAGACACCTCTCAACACGCCGATACCAAACAGCAGCCGCCATCGCATAAACAAGGACAATGGAGCGCAACAGGGGAGCAGTCCACGCAGCTGATAGATGAGGCATGGAATATCACCGAGTCGTTTATGGAAGGTCAGCAGGAGTTACAGATAACGGATCAGGGAGAACCATGGCACTTGTCGCAACGGCAGATGACGCAGCTACAGATGGAAGAAAAATGGGATTTCAACGAGTCATTCTTGAGTGGCCGGCCTCTCGAATTTGGTTCCCAGGAGATACAGATAGCAGGTCAGGGAGGGCACTTCACACAACTACAGGTGATAGACGACGCATGGGATTTTACAGAGGCATTCTTGGACGGTCGACCTGTCGAGTTTCCATAGGAGATGTGGACAACGGACCGGGGAGGATGCTAGAGCCCTGCGAGACAGTGGTTCCGACGCTATGGAGAAGCATTGCAATTGCGAGCATCATGATATGCTGGAAGATCGTTGGGTAGAGATTACCAATATTATTCCAGACTGATGATTACCACTGCTGCGCTCTGCTCCAACTGAATTGTCGACTCATTCTCGACTACGTGCGCGTGCCCTTTCTCAAAATCGTTCCTCCCACCGACCGTAAATTTGCCTCTGATAAGAAGGACAACGCATTTGTCCGCCGGCAACTTCACATCTCTTGTGCCATGCGGACTCTGTTGGTAAACGGCAGGACCCCCATCGATCTGCGCATGATTAGCACGAATGTCACTGAGCTTGGTTTGCCACTTACATGATCTTTGACATCCTTCAGGAGCTGAGCCATCTGTTCCGGTTCGTTTGCCCGGATTTTGATGTTCAATTCCTGTTGCCGATCAGGTAGGAAAGAGTTTGTGACAGGCATCTGGTACGACCTCGTCCGACACTAGGTGGAGCAGTGTGTTGTCGAGATACTCTGAATCCCCCAGTGGAAAGGTGAAAATGATCGCTATTGCTGGGTACTTTAGTGGTGTTGCAGACCTTCTTCCGGGAGACTATGCAGCCTTACAAGAGCAACAGTCCCTGGACTGCGAGACCGTAATACCGAGGCTGAACCTGACGTGTACACTGTCAACGAGTTTGGTCAGGATGGTTGGGCTGCCGAGATATCGTGCTAGCGTTACCTGATGCCCCTCCAAAAAAAATTGCCTGATGTAGGAGCCGACCTCGACTTCGAGTCTGGTTGAACATCTTCCGGCGCGCAACAGACCAGACTGGAGCCTCAATTTCCTTTCTCAAGCGGTAATGACTACCCTGAGAAGAAATCCATGATTGAGGCTAGGTTTCCGTTTTTTCCATGTCCTGATTGGTCGAAAGCAGCCTCAATACGGAGAGCACGAGATGACAAAGGCGGTCGAAAAGCAGTACAGAAGTTCCGAATCTGTACAATAGAAGGGTGAGAGATTATATCCATTTCACCGAGTGAAATACTGATATTTCCAAGACGAAACACAGGACGATGGAAATGCATCCTCCTGTCGATGCAACTCGAACGCGCTATCCGAATACCCACTGGAGTACTCTGACCAGTTCAATAGTAAGGTGAAGGGACAATTGAAGGGACGATTGATAACCAAAGGCTATTCTTTGAGTAATTGCAACTCAGTGAAGGAAGGAGAGAGGGGGAAGGAGGGAGAGAGTGAAGGAGGGAAGGAAGGAGGAAAGGGAGGAAGGAGGGAAGGGAGGAAGGAAGGCAAGACGATGGCGAACATTAGGCATCCCTTCTGTCAGCTGTCGCCCTAAGAGTACTTGCGATGAGGCTGGGACTATGGTCGATCTGCCGCCGTGCCTGCAGGTCCGTTCCAACCAGCGAGGTTTGTGAAACTTCACGTAGGTTCAATGATGCCGAGGAGGGCTTGGTAGGCTTTCCTTCCACTTTACCTGCTCCGGATCACTGAGCAGCTAGATTTCATGATGTTTTTGTTCTCCTTTATTATCTCGTGGTCTCGTTGTTCCTTATGTTGATGCTGCCTACGATATTGGGTCAAAGTACTATCATAGAGGACCCGGGTATCTCTTCCGCTCTCCATGGGCAATCTCCTCTGAGCCTTCATAGACACCTGACAGTGTCAATCGTGGCAAGTGGCAGATTTACTACCGACAAGTGGCAGAGTTATCACCGACAAGTGGCAGAGTTATCACTGACAAGCGACAGAGTTACACAAGCCCGACGCCTCGAAATCGATTTCAGACCCGCTAAAGACGCTTGCAAGCGCCAATCTCCCTTCCTAGTTGTTCATTGCACTCCTGGAAGCCCACTTCACATGCCCTATGGCCAAAGGCAGCACCTTTATGAGACCACGGTAATTTGGTTGATTCGTACCCGGATCTTACACATGCAGACGAATGCGCCAAGTGCCCGTCGTACATTATATTAGCCTGCATCTCCTGGAATGACGCCCGGTTTTGCTGGCTATACAGACTCGTTACCTTCTTTCTGCATTCAGCGTCGTTTGCCTTGCATCTCTTTCCCCATTCATTCACTGTTTACTCCTCGGCTTACCGCTTGCCCTCTCTACGAACCACACCTCATTCCCAGAGCGTGTTTTGCTTACCTTGCAATCTTCCGCCTGTGTACACCCTTGCCTACACAACGAGGTAACCAAAGATGGCTTGTCTCCCAGCATACAATCCGACTGATTGCTCGCATGGAACTTCGCTCGGTGCTGATCCGAGGAAGCACAGGTGGCCAGCAGCTTCTCAATCGTCCGTCACTCCTTCATATTGGTTGGAGGCAGCTGCAGAAGTCCTTCGAACCTCACACGATTTCGACGATATCAAACTTGTCGTCAAGTTTACTCCTGGCTTGGACTCTACCACTGTTGCTACATTACTGTCCAGCCGTCGCAAAGGTTGGTTGGACGCCTTTTTGCATATCCTCTGCCGAGATGAAGCCATCAACAAGCATCCTTGCGACTCTCAACTCTCTACGTCCGAGGCAATCGTGGCCATTATCAGACCGAGATCGTTGTCGCCCGTGCTAGGATGGAACGGGGATGGGATCTTATCGGCTTTACTTTCTGCATCGGATATCCCCACGGTCGCCGAGAAATTCGATACGCAGATTCACTCAACGTTTTGCATGTTCCCCTTTGAGGGCTGGGTGGCATGGTGCCATGGGTATCGGAATGACGCTATTTCGAATTTCCTCTATACAGTATTCGACTTCCGCAACAAACTTGCTCGATACGTTCAACAACACGCCGCAGTGGCTGAGAGATTGCTATTACTTCAGGAGGTAAATTTTTGATGCCTGCCTGCCACGTAAATGTCATTAACATATATATAGTCCTTGCCATCTCAACAGCCTCTGCCATCTTGGATCGTATCGACAGCGATATCTCTTGATACCTCGTCCGATCCCTCTGAATCTCTTCGGTTTTTTCTTGACCCGATCTACCAGCTGCTTAGTAAGCAGCACACTGGCATTTTACCAGTCGTTCGAAAGCTTTCAATCTTGGATACACGCTTCAAGTTGAAAATTGTCAGTGAAACTGATGCAAATTGGCCAAAACCTTTCTCAACCGACTTTTTTTTCTGGGAGAGCATTCAAAGGGACAGTCCGGCGGATCTGGCGAAGTCGAATACAGAGTCTGTTAGCGGTCTTTACTCTGCAGTCTCACCCAGAGACCTTCTCTACGACAGCAGTCTCATGAAAGACATTGCTAGTCTGTGGTCCGACCTCTCTGATGATATCCTGGCATGTTTGGTTGCGAATGGGAAGCTGACGGGTTACTTTATGGATTTTGCAGAGGCACGTTGAACCCCCTCTAGAGCTCTATATAACTAACGTCAGGTAGTATCTCCTTCTCTTTCGGAATGTACATTCTGCCGGAGCTGTAGGCTTGGCACTCTCGAAATGGGGGTTTCAGCCTCGCAAGCCATCGCGAGTGTGGGACGTTATCAATCCAGATCATTGCTTCGCTGGTTGCAGAAAATTTATGGCTGAGAAAGCCTGCCTCCCGTTGATATTTCCATATCTTGTGGATCTACGACGGTCAGGAAATGAATCAGACAAACTCGTTGCAGCCTTTCAGTTTGTGGGCTTCTTTGGAAGAAGGAAGCATGCAGAGGGTGGGCCGGACGCATTAGTTGAGGAGAAAGCAGATAGAGGGGGAACAAGTGAGTGTTGGTACATGATTTTTTGGAAGAGCCTGTTGTATAACTCTTGTATTAGTTGCCAATAGAAGTCTGCCGGATCACACAGTGCTCCCTGCTTCCTCATGGCCTCCAAACCCACAGAAGCGAAAAGCTGTGCTGGATCTTGACAGAGACAATCCCCAACAAGGTAGACAGGACACAAAGAGAATAAAAGCAGACAACAACACCACAGCAGCAACATCCAACAGTCACTCGGTTCGCCAAGATGCTCGTGGTGACGCCCAAAGTACCCACAACAAGTGCTCAGTGACACAGCAACTTCACCCTCAGCCAAGCCTTGGTACCAGGAACAAACAGGATTTGTTTTCTAGACGCCTCTCTGCCGACGAATTCCTTATCGCCTTTCGAGAGCAATATGCAGATGAGATATGGGCTCTCAAGGCTAAGATAAATTACCAGATTTTCAAAGCAGCTCACCTCCAGATGATCCGTATGTTGCAGGGAGTGGTACAAGCCTCACTCGTTGCTTTAGAGATGCTGTCTGGGCTGGAACGTACACAGATGATCCTGCTCTCCTCTGCTATCGAAATCACCGGACGGACTCTAGGCAATTGTTTAAGCTCGGGGGCTTGGACAGAAGGGCAGAAGGCCCACTTCAGTTGCAAATTCACCCGCTCCGAGCCCGGACAATGGGATAGGGGAGATGTGCTAGATAAATGGGAAGAGCTTGTCAAGGTAAGTAAGAGAAAAAGCAACACTTCGCAGTGCTAACATGCACCGAGCCCAGGCCCTTATCGAAAAGGTACAGTCGATGGTAGGAGTCACTTTATCTTTTGAAACGAAGATCGAAGGGTGCGGATGGGAACACGGTAGGAGCTCAAGGAGACATGGAGGCATTGAGGCTCAAATTACGTGTGAATAAGATGGCACCACCTGGTAAGATAGATTAGGTTTAATATGTTGCCGTTTTGAACGTGCCTTTTCTGCTGGGCAGGCCCGTAGAGCGTTGGGGTGAAGGTGTGTTTGTTATAAAACGCTGCACCTTTCACCTTTTATCTCCTTCCACTGTCAATATTTCATTTCCGTTTGGTGTTTCACCCATTTATTTGACCCCCGCCCCAAAAAATCCTCCTCGCCTTGAACGACGCTTCCCTCGGCCGTACCTGCTCCCGTGTCGGGACTGGCCAACAAAAAGAACGACTCAGCAGGTGCCGAGGGACAAGTAGGAAGCCCCAAGTTGTTACCTGTCCACCCACGGAAGTTCTCCGTCGTGGCAAATGCACGAAGCCGGAAAGTTTCCGTCTTCTCGGACTTTCACGTGACTGCTCGATGAGGGCCTTAACACCCGAAGAGACGCCAAACTGAACCATGAGGTAGGTAGGTGGCTTGACTGACAACAAGCGAACTGTAAGTGGGTATTTAGTGACGGAGACCTGCTCTGCTACTTCCCTTTTGAAACCCACGCTTACCGAACAGGCAGTTCTCTCCAACCGCTCGAAATTACAACTCAGCCATGCGAGATGGGTTTCGACTACGGTTTTGATATCTATCCTCCTCTGAAGCGCACGAAGGCAGACCAAGAGCAGTACGAGCTCTTCCTGCGCGAGGTGCTTGACACATACGGACCGCGGGATGGCCATGAGGTAGAACATGGCGACGGCGGCAGCGTTGTGCGTGTGAACATCGATTCGGGGGAATGCTATCTCGAGTTCGAGGTTTGCGAATATTCACACTTACCGCCCTGGTGTGAGCACTTCCTGCGATTTAACTCCAAGGTCAGCGGCAGCTCACTCGCATAGTTGTATATCCGAGGAGTGCACGGGATCGCGAAATAATGGTTTGGGGACTGCATTTGCTTTTGGCATGAGATGATCGGTCGAGACACCATCGTGACTAACTGGCACTTTGGCCCCATCATTGCCTTGCCGCACCTCGTTCTTTTGTCCAGTTCCCCCTCCTCTGTTTGTTGCTTGTGCTCCGTTCTTCTTCCGTACCTACGAACTTCGCAGCCCTGTTGGCGAACATATGGGCCAAATTCGTTCAATGGGTACTCAAGATTGGTGTGATATTCTAGATATAGCAAGATAACAGCCATAAGCATAAATATACTCTTGAACAATGAGTGTGAAACGGTGACCTGCGAAAGAGAGCATGCTTAATATCAACTCTCACTCCATATCAGTCTTCTCCACCTGTTGCGTCTCAGACCTGGAAGTGAAGTTGAAGAGAAGAGGCCTAGGGACGATTGAAAACTGTCTGCCTCGATGCATCACCTTCGCGCCTGCAATCATAACGAATCTTCTCTGCTCGAACACTGCTTCCTCAATAACAAGTTCGTGAACTTCAAAGGACTGCGCTGAGAAACGCTAAGACAGCTAAACAAGTAGTTGCAAGTGCAAGACTATAGCTTCCAGCAGTTAGGCCGTCTTCGAGGCTCTGTCTAGCGACTGCGATGACAGCAACAACGCAGATACTACATGCCAAACTGCCCACAACGAGAAGGAGCAGGTAGCGAAGACGCCAGCCTTCGACGATCTTAAAGGCCCTGATAGTCTTGCCGTATGGGTTCGCAGCATCGTAGAATCGGTCATATTGAAGAGATCTAGCACGAAGGATCAATTGTAATTCATCGCATAGGACTTTGGGTATAAAAACCTACTCGTAGGAGACCAAAAAACCAGTAGCCCTGAGAAATTTTGCGCCCTGAGTGCCAATTCCATTCTGCCAGTAGGACTCGAGCATCGACGGTAGCCACTTGCTCTCGACCTTCTGCTGTTCAAGCCTTCTTGCGTTCTGTACTTTGCAATATGTCTCTGCATATTGATCATAGTCCTCATTAGGACAAATGATATTGGGATCGTGAGATCGGCCCATCACATCAACACCGCATTCGCCAAGATTCCCAATTACATCCATGGCATCTAATTCCTGTTCAATATTCCTTGAGGTACTAGTAGAGTCAAGGTTGATGAGAACAACCTCAAAATCATTCGACGCTTTTCTGATACTGAGGAAACGGATCTGATACCCACAGTTAACATCTTGTTCAATCACCGAGCCAGCCGAAATTAGGATATTCACGAACCTGAACCTCTTTGACTTCCACCGCCGAATACATAGAATGACGCTTCCACCATCCACACTGCCTTCGTAGTTGATCAATCCCTAGCGAAGGATTCTCGGTGTCGAACTTGATATCCTTGGCAATCCACTTGCGGCCAATTTGCATACAAAGCCAGATGCACTCCGCCTCGTTTCCGCCGTGATGAATGGCTTGCTCACAGTATGACTTGAGAAGAGATGGTTTTCCATGCTCGATCTGCTCAGGATTGAGGAAAACCGACCCTGTTTGGCAAGGCTGGGTACTGATTGACGGCTGGTCCATGTCGGCAACATATAAATGTTCGTCCGTGTAGTGATTACTTAGACAACTGATTGCAAAGTAAAGGATTTACTTGACGAAGAAATGAACTTGTGAACAGACGACGGTGAAAGCGATAGAGATATTTGTTTCGGAGACAGTCTGCATATCCACTACTCGGTCAGGAAAATGAGGCTGCACCATGATGACGGCTCATGTCATTGGTCGGGCTGACGCAGGGCTGACCATTGCACCACACCCATAAACTCGTACCAAGCCTCGAGCCGTTGTGAGAGACGATCAGGGGTGCGTCCGGCCAAAGAAACTGCAATTTGCTTATAGCAAACTCATTGCTCTCCACCCACACCCAAAAATGCATGCTGAAAAACTAAGCTACAACTTGACTGGGCACCCGGGACGACCTCTGGAGGTCCAACTCGCCCCCCTCCCTCCCGCAGCAGTGAGAAGCACGACAGCATGGATGTACAAATACTACCAAGCAAATCTCCCCAAGACCCCTCGCCTAGAAGACTTGGGCTGACTTGCCTCAAGCATCTCTCCTGAGTCTTTTGGAACTGCGAACTGAATCCAGAACATTGCTTTGAACCCCTTCGACCGTCTTCTTGCGTTTCTTGGAAAGGGGCTGTGGTTGAAGAGCATCACTACCAAGGAACATCTCACAATTCCCAATCAATTCCTTGATCACCCGGTCGGGATCTACCTCGCTATTCCAAGCCCCAACTGAGAGACCATTCATGCGCTTTGTCGCGTTGCGGATGACCATGAGCCCGCAACTCCACCCATCTTTCTGCTGGGGAGTAGGCTGAATGCTGGATTAGTACGCGGCGGTATATCAGGAAGTTTACTTACCGCCTCAACATATCCAAAGCCCAGGTCTTTGAATTCAGTCTATGGTAGGTCAGCAACGTCTTTGAGTCTGTCCGAACCCACGCACCTCTACCATCCGCCGGACCAAGGTAGACTTCGTTTTACGATGGATAATCCCCTTGGTTGCCATCGAATCGTAGTGGTATATCATCTTCGTTTGCTCATTGATCTCAAGCAGTGTGAAGTGGTTGGCGTTGGTATTTAGCGGGCAGATGAATACCTGTGGCCTTTCGAGATCGTTCACGTCTCTACGCGTGAAGCTGTCAATCTCTTTCCTCCAGCGGCCAAAGGGTTTTGAGATCGGTGTAACCTCGCCGTCTGCAGCTTTCCTGTGAAGTGGGATGCTAACACTGAGATGCACAAAGACAGGCCTATCAGTCATCTCGAGAGCGGCCGCAATGTCCCAACAGTTGAGCCATTCCCTGGAGCGTAACCTGCCGAACACGCCACCTGAAAGCTCCACTGCACCATTCACGATGACAGAATCGTTTTCACTGAGTGGGTGCTTGCCGAGAACGTGGCTAACCCCTTTCACAACGCGATCAAGAGCAGTATCCAAGCAGCTTTGCGGTACAGGTTCCTGTAATTCATCAATGGGAGTCAATAGACAGCCAGCCCAGACATCAACTTACTTTCTCGAAACCGTACTCTGCCCGGAGACTTGAGATCTCCCTTGGTGGTGCAATAAACCGCGATTCAAGCGAGTCCAAGAGGCGAGAGAGGTCCGGTCGTCCTTCCTCAGCCAACAGCCTCACTTGCTCATCGAGGATGGAAAGTAGCTCCATCTTTTGCGGATCTGCCTGAAAGCGGGCAGCGATCTTATCCACCTCTTCTTTACTTGCCTTCGCAAAGCTCCTGGTGACGCAGTCAGAGTCAGCAAATGCCACGATACATGTATTGCAGGACGTACCAAATATCTGGATCAAACAAAATTCCCAGATGCGTCATCTGAACCAGTTTACGCAAGGTTCGTCCTCTGTGGAAAATTTTATTGAGCCTTTTCCTCCTCGTATTCAAGATCCTTGTCTGGATTCCTGCTGCGTCTGGTGATGAAGGTCGATCTTCGTTGTCTATGGAGGTGCGATTGTCAGTACCATCTGTCGCCGCGGTATTACATGCCTCGTTCAGGTACTTGTCCAACACGATAGTGGCCAAACGTTTCCTGAGCGTCCCGCGTTTCGTACGAGGCGGTGCCTTCTCAGCTTGTTGAAGTTCGGCGTCATACCACTCTGAAGCGCCCATCCACTCGATCATATTGAGGATAGTTGCCTCCTTAGACCGAGCATGGCCTGCTTCGAGCATGTTGATCCACGTGGAGGCTGACCAAGTTGTCGAGCTGCTTGTGATCAGTGCAGAATCCGGCCGTCCTACAGCAGGAGTAGCGGGTGTTCCGTCCAAGCTAATCCGGATCGTGGTGAGGATTCTTGAATGGATCTCTTTTGGTATTTCCCGGCGCCTGCCCATCTCGTAAAGGAGGTGAACTGCATTGGCGGTCATCTCGGCCAATGTAGGCGTCTGGTCCAGCGAGGATGGGGGCAGTATGACTGGGCTATCTTGGGTGGGGAGTGACTGCTCTCCATCGGCTTGTTGCCCCTCTGTCGAGGCAGTGCTACACAGAATGAACTGTTGTTGTTCTGTGCTTGATGGTGATGGAAGCCCCTCTGGTAAGGTCATCTCTACCTTGTCTGGCGGGGAAGCGGTCCAGTCATCTTCGGTCAGAGGCGACAGGACTCCTCCGTTCACGATAGGCGTAAACAGAGTTGTTTGTGGTGTGGCGGTTTGGTCGTCAGAAATCGGCGATTGGAATCCTCTGCTCATTTTTCCTACGGGTGTAGACGGGGTAGGATCCGGGAAGGTATTCTCATGCAGGTCTGGTACGTGTGGCGAGGTGTCTGATGGAGCTGGGGCGTCGGATCCTTTCCCGTCGATTTCTGATAGGGCTGGCCCTCGCGGCTTCATCGCACTTGGTGACGAAGGCCTGTCTATGGTTTGAATCTCCTCAGTCGCCTCATCGAGAGTTACGAATGGCTGCCTGTGAACGACATTTCTCTTGAGGCCGTCGTTGGTGCAGGTCGCCTGCAGCTGAAGCAATGTTGATTCGTTGGCTATGGGCGGCAGGGTGCAGCCATGGACAAGAGAGTCGTCCTCCACTCCTCCCTGAGGAACACCCTCGGCAGTGATCTGGGGAATTTCTCCCTCAAATTTGGGGATGGCTTGGTCCGCGACAAGGATTTCGCTCTTTTGGTTGATATCGTCGTCATCGTCGGACTGACATGTGCCCAATTCGTCACCGACTTGGGAGCTGACGCTAGCAGCTTCGGGTGAAACCACGTCTCCATCTCTGGGAGTATCCGGTTGGGTTCGAGAGGATTTGGGAAGTCGGTAAGAGCGGTCTGCTTTCTTTCTCCCTTTTGGTCGTTTGATGGTAGGGTTGGTCTCGGTTTCTTTGGAGCCTTGAACTTCAGGTTGAAAATCGTCCTCTGGGTGGTCGAGAATCTCCTGGACAAGATATTGGGCCACGGACGGTGCCTTCAAGCACAATTCCCGCACAAATGCTGAGAACTGAGAGGGAGACTTAGCTTTCCAAACCAGGAACCATAGAAGTCTTCAACTTACCTCTGACTGAGATCCAACACCCTCTAAAGATTCTGAAGATACAGCTGCGACAAACCGTCCAAACAAGGAGATCGGATCTTCGATCACTTCGCCAGGTTGGATAGGCTCATCCTGCCAGCGACAGGTTGATGCATCTTGCGAGACGCCCTGGGCGATGTCTAACCAAGATTTTGCGGTTGAGTCGACGTCCATTGTATTTTTCTCGCTGAAGGAAGGGGGTGAAGGTTGTTCGAGAGTTGCGAAGATGGTTGAGGCCAGCGCGGGGAGCTGCCTTGTTTTATGTACTGCGGCCCTTGGTCAGTGGGCGGTCATGTCAATCGAATCGGCAGATGCCTGCCAGCTACACCTTCATGTTACGTATAACGCTTGGTGTGTGGGTCAATTGACGTCGTCCAGCTTGGTGGATGGTCGTGAGAAGGAAAAGGGGGCCAGGGGCAGCGAGCATTTCGATCCTCTGGGGGGACGAGATGCACAGCGCAGGCTTGTCGGAGCGATTTCCCGCCCCAAAGACACCAACCAGGCAGGTGTGACGGTGTGGACTGGCATACCAAGGATGATCGTTTCTGAGGGTAATGGATGTCTGACTTGTACGTAGCCGGATGCATGGGGTACCTTCACCAAGCCATTCGCCTTCCAATTGCGCAGTTGCAGGATGATGATGGTTGGAATATGCCCCGTGCCCTCAGCTGCGCTGCACCATCGAGGCACTCTCGCGAAGTCTAACATTCTTCGATGAAAGCCTTGTATGAAAATGCAATGGGTATCTGTCATTTGCATTCGCATGATCTGGAGTGGAGCTTGGCTTGCGATAAAACTGTCGCGTCTGCTGTTTGGACTCGAGTACTGCTTAGTTCCGGATGGCCACCCGAGTCCCAGCCTGTGGTTGACTTCGCGTGCGCATGACGGGTCCATACTCTGGTCTCCCTATCGTCAAGAGGCACGTCCGAACTGCTATGCTAATGTCCCCAGTCGTAATCGGTCTCACCGGCCAAGATAAGTAGCACTGCTACGTACCTCGTGTATGCAGGTCAACTGAACATATTGCTGCACTGGTTAGGGACTCAGGTGGTCATCCAGAACCAAGCAGTGCCGCAGGCGTGGCAGTCCTACCGCAGGTAAAGCCCCTCTCTCCAGAACATGCGAATGGCGGATCTCCAATCTTCGTAATGGCTTGGTGGTACAGTGCAGCTGAGGGATAGCACAAAGCATGTTCCCACCGTCGCCACTCAACAGCTGCGGAATCGGAAGATGAATGGCTCGGGGAGGGTATTCCATATATCCGTGATTTACAGACCAGACACCCAGAAACGAACATCCTTGGTATTCCAGGCCACAGCGTCACACTTGCCTGGTTTGTGTCTCCGAAGCCACCCCGTTGTGCATCTCGGCCTCCTAGAGGATCGAAATGCTCGCTGCGCCTAGCCCCCTTTCCCTTCTCAGTGACTATCGATTAACCCACACACCAAACGCCATAAAGGTGGGGTTTGCACCGTCAGCCGAATCGATTGACATGGCCGTCCACGTTTGTTTTGCTTATGTCATCGAGGCCTCGCTTATTCGCCCAAACACCACGAGCAAAGTCTTCCAGAGAACCATTACTGAAAACTTGGCAATCACCACCACCATAGAGCCAAAGGGATGGTGAGTACAGTCAATGAGTGGATCGTCCAAAAAAAAGGCATGCCTTACCGCACCCAATGAAGTTGGCGCCAATTCTCGATGATCGCAGCCCAGCACTTGTGAGATGGATAAATACCTCACGGCCTCCCCTCTTACTTCCTCATTCCTCTTCCCTCCTTCCTCAACTTCTCTGCCTTCCTTCGTTCCCTCACTTTTGGTCTCCGCCTTGCTCCTTCATATATCCCCAGCGTGCCCAGACTCTCCCCAACCTCTCCTCTGCTATCGCACACATATCATCATGGCCACAACACGACCTGGACTTCGGACAGGAAGGGTATGGCGGGGTGGCTCATACCGTGCCTCGCGGATTTCCTGGCCGTTTTCAACTTCTCGGGATTCTTCAGCTTCTCCACCACCTTCTCCTCCTCGGCCATCTTCTGCCTCCCCGCCTTCTTCTGTATTCAACGACCCAGGACTCCCTTGCTACCTGGACACCCCTCTCAGCCCAACCGAACAGGACGATCATACTGGCATTATTCCATTCGAGGAATTCGAGGATATTCCCAACGATATCGACGAAATCGATGAGTCATACGTATGGGATACCCTTTTGGCAGCGGCACCACTGCCAGAAAGTGTTGAGGTTGCTCAGTCTTCCAATGGAAATGACCTGTTCAACCGAACTCCACCAAAATCTGACTTCCAAGGCACTCACCAGATTTTGACTTCCAAGCCGGTGTCCATCCCGATCGCTGCTAGTGGAAGCTCCGAAGCCATTGATGACAGTGATGACGATGATGGTGGTGATGGTAGTGATGGTAGTGATGGTAGTGATGGTGGTGATGGTGGTGATGGTGGTGGTGGGAAGATAGCAGCCGTCCTCAAAGTTCTCGTCGCCGAGCTAGAGGAGAAAGAGGAAACCAAGGCAGGCGTGAAGCGATCATTCGCAGAGTTCCATCGCGACTCAGCCGACTGTATCCTGGCACGTGTTTTCAAGTCGGAGTAAGGGATCAGGCCGAAACTGATGGTTTTGGTTGTGTGTCTCTAGTCTTCCTTGCGTAGCTACGTCGTACATCGAATTCCACGATCCCTTTTCAAATAGCGTTGTTGTAAGAAATCAGCGTGACTCGCCTCCTACCGTACCCCTTGTCTAGCCCCTCAATCACGGAAATCCTCGACTTGGAGCATGGACGAAGTAAGATATCGGATTCTGTAGACTCCTCCACGCACTCTCTTTAAGGCTGATGAGTTTGCTGGCTAGCCTGACTCCTGGTATTGGGACCCAATCCAAGGCAGATTTAATTGACAAAGTACAAGGGGCCATACCCACACGGTCCACCTGATCAGTAGCCGGTGACAGAGTAGGTGCCAAATAGTAAGGAAGTGTGCTCCTCCTGCAGCTGAGAATAACCTTCATTCTTGTTGTAGGCGGTGCAGATGCCCAGTATTGAGCCGCGACGGCCGCCAGCACTGGACTGCGGCAGACCAAGGCGGGTGGGCTCCAAGAAGCATTGCCCTCAAGCCGCATGGTCGAAGATGATGACTACCAACGCTTGGTTGCGTGTGCCTTGAGCGCCGGGCCTATCTTGGAGGCAGAAGGAAAATCTCTTGGAGTCGAAATGGAGGAGGTTGTTGAATCCGCTCATCGCTTGGTTGGTCAACGTCCTCTCCAACAGATACGATGAAGCTTGTTATCTGAGGTAGAGGGCGAAGTACTGAACACCGATACATAAGTCTTATCATCCCCTCCTCCTCCATCGTCTCTCCCATGACCTCGTCCACCGAATTGATACAAGAACTGAATCTACACGAGGTTTTCCGACAGAAGCCTGCTTCTCCGCTACAGCTACCACCTGCTACAACTTCCACCAGCTTCGCCACCGCCGACATGGGATCTGGGGCTTCTCGTGAGGGCGTGATCGTCTTAAGGTGGTGGGAGAAAATCTCGGAGAATGCTGATGGCCGGGACGAAGTCAAAGTAATCTGTTCACTACTTCCCCCGGGAGATGAAAGACCGCAACCAAATATTTGAAGGTACGTCCAGATCTCGACATGCTCTTCGCGTTGCATTGCAAAGACCAAGACTTCTCCAGGGAGGAACATGCAGACCACTCAAAGTTGACTGTTGATTCCAAAACCTATGAGCTCTGGCGGAAGTTCAGAGTGCCACTGGGGTACGGTCAGCCCCCCTGGAATTGGAACTGGCACCCGCTTCTAGGGATGTAGCCTGACACTTCAGATCTGCTTCCGTAGAGGATGCAGCTAGGAGCTCGCCCTCGAGAACAATATCCTCTTCCACTAGTATGTAACAGCTCTGGATTCGCATCTGGCACTTGGTCATGGAAGGCTGCGCCCGCACAATCGTTCGTGTCCACATCTTCGATCGACCCGGTCAAAGGCTGTTCTTGTATGTTGGAATCGGTTGCCTTGAGCGCTACTCCACATAATGTATGCCTGCGCTTTCTTTTCTTCGGTCCATCCATGCCCCCATATGTCCCGTCATGGCTCGAACTATTGTCAGATGTACCGGGCAATGAGATGTGAGGTGATGGTACAGCAGGCGTCGACGAAAATGCAGGAGAGTTGCGGAGAGAGGAGAGAGGAGAGGGAGAGAATTGTGACAACGCGAGCGATATTGGAGAAGGTAGACTCGAACATTCGGGCACTTGGTATATGGCTGTTGTGGTATGGGCTGGACGGATTAAGGAACGGTTGCCTCAAAGCTCGATCGAATGGGAACTAGCGCAAAAATTGAAAGACACGGACGCTATAGAGGGCAGAACTGCATTTATTGCGTGCTGTTTCAATTTCCATGAATTTGCAAGAATTCAGGAAAGCTTTGCAAACGACATAGCGAACTGCCGGGGCCGGACACTTTTGCAGGTTGCTGCAACCTATGGTAGTTGTGATGTGATTTCAATGCTTCTTAAAGATAATCTTACCACAATAACAGAGGAGGTGGTAAAGGCAGCGGCAGGGAACGAAAAGAGTGGGGAAGAAGTGATGGCGATTTTGCTTAAGCAGCATATGGCAGAGTTGGTGATTACTGAAGAGGTGGTGAAGGCTGCCACAGCAAATGAAGAGAGTGGGAAAGAGGTGATGCAGCTGTTGCTTGAGTACCGAGAAGCGGACGTGGTGATCACTGAAGAGGTAGTGAAGGCAGCTGCAGCAAATGAGGGGAATGGGAAAGAGGTAATACAGCTGTTGCTTGAGTACCGAGGAGCGGACGTGGTGATTACGGAAGAGGTAGTGAAAGAAGCGGCTGGGAATTTTAGAAGTGCAAAAGAGATGATAACGCTTTTGCTTGAGCAGCGTGGGGTAGAGGTAGTAATTACAGAAGAGGTGGTGAAGGCAGCGGCGGGAAATGCTGGGAGCGGAGAGGAGGCGATGAAAATTTTGCTTGAACAGCGCGGGGCAGAGGTGGTGATTACAGAAGAGGTGGTGAAGGCAGCCGCAGGGAACTGGGGAAATGGGAAAGAGATGATGCTACTGTTGCTCGAGCACCGAGGGGCCGACGTAGTGATCACCGAAGAGGTGGTAAAGTCAGCAGCAGGGAATTCTAGATTTGGGAAAGAGGTGATGACGGTTTTCCTTGAACAGCGAGGGCTAGAAGTGGTGATTACTGAAGAGGTGGTGATGGCGGCGGCGGAGAATTGGTGGAATGGGAACGAGGTGATGCTACTGTTGCTTGAGCAGCGCGCGGCAGAGCTTATGATTATAGAAGAGGTGGCGAAGACAATTGCAGGTCGATTTAGACAAGAGGTAATGACGGCTTTGCTTGAGCACTGGAGGGTCGACGTGGTAATCACTAAAGAAGTTGTGAAGGCAGCCGCAGGTAATTATAGGAGTGGGAAAGAGGTGATGCAGCTGTTGCTTGAGGATCGAGGGGCCGACGTCGTGATCACCGAAGAGGTAGTGAAGGCAGCCGCGGGGAATGAGGGGAATGGGAAAGAGGTAATAAAGCTGTTGCTTGAGTACCGAGGAGCGGACGTGGTGATCACTGAAGAGGTGGTAAAGTCAGCAGCAGGGAATTGGGGGAATGGGAAAGAGGTAATGCAGCTGTTGCTTGAGTACCGAGGGGCCGACGTCGTGATCACTGAAGAGGTAGTGAAGGCAGCTGCAGCAAATGAGGGGAATGGGAAAGAGGTGATGCAGCTGTTGCTTGAGGATCGAGGGGCCGACGTGGTGATCACTGAAGAGGTGGTGAAGGCAGCTGTGGGGAATGAGGAGAGTGGGAAAGAGGTGATGCAGCTGTTGCTTGAGTACCGAGAAGCGGACGTGGTGATCACTGAAGAGGTGGTAAAGGCAGCCGCGGGGAATGAAGAGAGTGGGGAAGAGGTGATGCAGCTGTTGCTCCAATATTCAGGTGCTGATGTGGTGATTACAGAAGAGGCAGTAGAAACAATTGCGCTTCTGTTTAGTCAAGAGGTGATGTTGATATTGCTTGAGCACCGAGGAGCGGACGTGGTGATCACCGAAGAGGTGGTGAAGGCAGCCGCAGGAAATTGGCGGGCCGGGAAAGAAGTGATGATGCTATTGTTTAAGCAGCGAGGGGCCGATATAGTGGTTACTGAAGAGGTAGTACAGGCGGCAGCGGGTAATTGGGGGAATGGGAAAGAGGTGATGATGCTACTGTTGGAGCAGCGGGGGGCAGAGGTGGTAATTACGGAAGAGGTTGTGAAGGCGGCGGCAGGTAATTGGGGGAATGGGAAAGAGGTGATGATGCTCCTATTCGAGCAGCGAGGGGCTGATGTAGTGGTTACCGAAGAGGTTGTGAAGGCGGCGGCGGGAAATGATAGGAATGGGAACGAGGTGATGATGCTATTATTTGAGCAGCGAGGGGCCGATGTAGTGGTTACCGAGGAGGTTTTAAAGGCGGCGGCGGGAAATGATGGGAATGGGAAAGAGGCGATGATGCTATTGTTTGAGCAGCGAGGGGTAGACGTTGTTATTACTGAAGAGGTTGTAAAGGCCGCAGCGGGAAATTATGGGAATGGGAAAGAGGTGATGATGCTATTGTTTGAGCAGCGAGGGGCCGACATAATGGTTACTGAAGAGGTAGTACAGGCGGCGGCGGGTAATTGGGGGAATGGGAAAGAGGTGATGACGGTTTTGCTTGAGCAGCGGGGGGCAGAGGTGGTGATTACCGAAGAGGGGAGGCGGCGTCGACTTCTGGTCAAGAAAGCGCCTTGAAAATTATCCAAGAGAACCTCGAGATATTCATATCAGAGGATCAATGATCGATCGCCCAATTGCGGCAGAGTTAGGAAACGTGGACATGATTCAGTGACTCTAGCGAAAGGGGTTGAACCAGATCTCAAAAACCCTTGGCATGTCTCTCCACTATGGCAAGCTGCAGCCCCTGGTCACCACGAAGTAGTCCAAGTTCCACTTTCCACTGGATCTATGGATGTTAACTCGAAAAGAAATTCACCGCGCGCCCCTATCTTTTGGGTTGCGGCCAACGCTCACAAATATGTCGTCAAGCTGTTAGAAGCAGGGGCTGATCCTAGTGCTGTTGATAAAGAATGGAAATACTCCTCTTTCTGAAGCCAAACATAACGGAATTTACGAGATTCAAAGAAGGATGGATATTGGTTGCAGCTATAGCTTCCTCTAGCAACAAGGCTTGTAATCTGAGAAATAATACTTATAGAGATTGACATACGGACGTAATACTCTTCTTGGCAGCAGTGCCTACCTCTGCATGAAGGTCGAACTCAAGCTTCTTAGTGATCTGATTTTCTGGTTCATACTAGGCTTTGTATAAAGTCTAGGCTAAGCAATTCAGAAGTGATGATCTGATTATATAAGTCGAAGATTGCAGCTCAAGCGAAGAGAAGGAGATCTGAGAAACGTTGAAATTATTGCCGCATTGACCATTCTATTGGTTTAAACCCTCATAATTTCGATATTCCGTAGACCACTGCCAATGAATCTTCGCAGTATTACAGTTAGAAGTGAGTTTCCGCAACGCTAACATAAAAAGCCTCCAAAGTAGTCGCATCCTCGAGAAACATTATGCTCTCATACTCTCGAGTGCACACATCCTCCATTTCGAATCTGCCACCACTCTCCAAGTCGAAAAGGGATAAGTCCAACCGCCCCAGCTCTTCATCTCCCAGGCGGCTAAGGCTGTTTTCCACCCTCAGATACATCTCTAGGTAACGTCAGCACTGTTACTACTCCTCGCCAAATAAGCTCACCTTTCTGAAACGTGCAAACCTTCAAGTGATTCATCAAAATGTCACGCCTCTGAACATATCCACATCCACTACAGACGTATTTCCCGAATTGGTGCTGGTTCTTGCAGTGTCGATTCATATCAGACTTTCTCCCACAGCTGCTGATGCACTCTGCGTATGGACAAGGGAGCTGGTTGTGATCCTTCGCTTGGTGTCCCTTCAGGAGTGAGGTGGTGTCGAACATCTGGGAGCACGCCTTGACCTTGCACTTGATCGATATCACTGTCGGCTCCATGATCAGTCCCAATGGGTCGTAAATGGAGGTAGTATGATTGATTGTTAGAACGGACCGGTCCTCCTTCATATACCGCAAGATTCGGCATGTACCCAAAGAAGTCGTGGCTGGTTCTAAGTTGTCTTCGTACTATACATGCACATAGCCGATGAGATGATACATTCGCAAGCAATAAATACCAGCAAGGAGTTCAGCAACTACCCGTTGTGACACGTTCAGGGGCAGGCGTTGCCACGAACATTTTCCTTGCAGCTATCCGAAGGAATGTGTTCTGTCTTGTTCAGCCTCCCTTGCTTTACTCTCGACGCCTTCACCAGTGCTCAAAGAAAGAGCAAACATTTTTACGCCACACGAAATTGACAAGTGGATCTTACATTGCGTGCGACGAGCCGATCACCGTGACGAACGAAAATTGTATCTGCCAATTATCTTCTCCGCAAGTTTGCTTACGAGCGGCTCGATGATGCTAGCGCTGACCTAAGCTCATTCAATTGCCTAAATGCTCAGATAGATCATGTTAAGCCTTTTTGAAGTCGTCGTTCCGATTTATTTTGTTACACAACAACTGAGACACCCAGATACATCACGAGATCGCAAAGATTATTTGCGATGTGGCAGGCCAGGCGTGCTTCCCCAAATGGAAATGACTGGCTGAGCCAATGAGCTCAGGTAGGTCACAGCTGAGCGGCCGAACCGGATGCTTGCAGCTCGAGTCGCCTTGCTTCCCTCTCAACGAAATCGAGGCTCGGCTTCTGCAGGTTCCCACCATGGTCGGCCACAACAGACAAACCAATTCAACGAACCAAGTCTTTGCTGGCTGTCTGGGTACACGGCGAGGTAAGGGAGTAATGTCTGTGCGACAGTGCCGGTTGGTAACCTCCATCTATCACCACCGCTGTTTTAGAAATATGACAGATCGTTTACACTTCCTGGTTCAATCAATACATCCCTACGAGAACAGCCCATGTACTCCTGAGCTGCTCAGAAACTAGGTAATCCTTGCATCGCACCTCAAGTCATACTCGCTATCCACCTGACTTGCTCTGCGAGTCAAGGCACAATGGGTACTGCGTCCTCGTCAAAATCCGCAGCCCTTTCCGAACACCATCTGTTAAGCTCTAATTCCAACCAGTAAAATGAGACTGAGGAGGAATTATGCCTGTCCGGGGGCGAGATCTTCATCACAACTCTGTCAGATTAAGGTTTCGTACATCGTCACGCAGTACATACTATTTCTTATCCGAGAGAAAGAAAAATGAAGCTCCGAGGCCCAACAAGAAACGATTGACAATTCGGCCCTCAATCAGTCCTGCTCATGCATCCGTGACCTGGTAAGTTCTGGTACCCAATAATTTGATCAATGCTACTGCGATTCATGAAACAATTCCCCAGTGAAGATCTTCCTTCGGAGACTATTGTAGCTATCGAACGAAGTCAGATCGACTCAAAGCCTCTGCCTGAATCTTCCAGACAGGCTTAGCAAGCGAAGTGAATTCAACGCCGAAAGAGTCTATGATACTCTGTGCATACTCATCATCAATTTTGATCCTCCCTGCACCCATACCCTCCTCACCACCAAATGTTGTGTTCCACCAAGCCTTTTTCCAAGCCATGACTACCACTCTTCCAGCTTCTGCATCCAGCTGGACATTCTTCGCAATGAGGTAGAACGTCGACCTGATCGCATGCTTCTTAATAGGTTTAAATACTTCAAGGTCAGAGAATCGTGAGAATGTGTACAGAAGCTCCATCGTGTGTAATGGTATGATCAATGTTCCTCCTCGTCGGATGCGCTTGCAACGCTAAAATGAGCTGTGAGCTTGTAAGCCGGTTCGCTTCGGTTGCCACCCGGTATTCAGGACGTTTATGTGTTCGAAGGACTTGGCCATCGCAGATGACGACATCAAATCTTTGGTCGAAGAACGGCCTTTCCAGACTGAAAGAAGCGTGTGCTGGATGTTTGAGAGGGACTTCATCCACACCGAACTCCTCGGAGAGCATTGTGATGTCCTGGTATAGAACAGAGCCTCTTTGTACGGATTCCTTCTTTTTGCCATCGTGTCGCGACACGGGATACACTCTGTAAGGAAATGGGATGCCTCACAACGTTTTATACATGGACCAAGTTGAAAAGATCATCTCTCAGCCCTCTGATACGTGATGGTATCATTGCTTCACTATTAAATTCCAAAGACGTTACCTTCTCGTTACTCGATTGTTGTCAGCTAGTGGTGGTGATACCATCAGAAAATTGACCCCCTACAGAAACAAGGGTAATTTACCACCAACAACCCACAAATTCTACGAATCAGCGGCGAACAACTATTTGCTTTCTCAACTCCCAAAATAGAAGACTAAACTTATCAGAAAAAAGTATTCCATCATCCGTCTACCAGGTAACCTGCCTGATGACCACCACTTGAGGGTCCCGCGTTGATATGATTATACGGGGATAAAGAAGAACGGCATTAATCCAACGCAGATATGTCGTCCTTGCCCAAACCGTACCAAATTTATCTTTTTACGCTGCTGTCGTCTCATTCAAGAAGCTCTAGATTTCATCAAAACATCAAATTCCGCTGTCTTCACTTGTATGAAAGAGATAGCATGTATATGGAAGCGTACAAAGAAGCATATGGAAGGATATAAGGAGGAACATGACCAAGAATGTGAAGAAGAAGACGGGGAGCATAGTGTACCAAGTCAGGAAGTGACTTTAAACGACCTTGGCTCTCGCCTTCTAGCCCTGCTCCACAAGCTACGAGATAACAGTTTACGCAGCTTCTCGTAAGCAGTTCTCTTCATCCACTGCCTCTTCTAACAGTGGCTGCAGTTGGTAGTTAGGGACATGTTGTTATTTTCAAATATAGTTAACAATTGTGTACCCTCTGAAATACTCGGCGTTTCTTGGCACTTGTTAGTGAAGCAGAACCAACTCGAATCTCTATCGCTTATCACGGACTTATGGTGCCAGCTAAACAATGGAACCAAACAGACTAAAGCGAAACAGCGATACTGTGAATGGGATTAGCCAACTTTGTCTGGGGTTGTTCACAGGCATTATAGTTTTTGTGAGCTGGGGCTGAGTTTGTGGCTGAAGTGGGATGTGAAAGAGGGATCTCAGTTACTTACAGAGATCATCCCTTTGGCTGTGAATCCGGGTTTGTTGCATATCGCAGTCCAGTCAGCAGTTACACGAAAGGACAAAACACAGAAGTAAGCAATCTAAAGCTTACATGGCGGGGTAGATATGGGGTGTGCATCGCGACAAGGTTTTATCTAGTAGCTGCACCAACAGAAATGCACAAGTCTCGGAGACACACCGATCAATTCCTGCAATGCCAGTGGAGATCCACATAGCTACTAGACGTGTTTGAATTGCTGACGGCAAGAATACAACCTCTTCCCCGATGAACCCAAAAAAAGGCGACTACTCTGAACTAAACTAAAGTGAAAAGAGGAATCACATGAGACAATAGGAAGAGTTGCTTGACAGCATTGAAACAATTTAAAGAATGAGAATGGCTAGAGGAATGCTGTTTAAAACAACAGACGTAGCTGATCAGTCAAAGTACACAACAAAGGGGAGACATGTTTTACCTTGGTATTTTTGCAGTGAGCAGATGAACTCTCAGATTGCCCAATTCTTGCATTGAAGGGTGCTACTAAACCATTATCCTATCTAGAGTAAATTGTAACTTCAGGCAACAGCTGTGGCTGCGGCTGATCCTCACCGAAACGAATTTGCCTTGCCAACATAGCATGCATGAAATTGTCTTCGGGCGTATAACTCTGTGACCTGGGTTTCCACACCGGCCGCCTTTCCCTTCTTCCTCCGTAATCGGGAGCTTGAGCCGCTTTCGGACAATTGCTCCATCAAGGCTCTCTTCTCCTCAACGTGTTTCTGTAGACCGCGAGCTATTTCTTCTTTCACAGTTGCATTCTTGATCATCCCTTCAAGTTCTCGTTTAAACTTGTCGCGAGTTTCGTCGTCCATTGTTCTGAGACGGGATTGAATCTTCCAGAATGGGTTATCCATCCATCGTACAAGTGGCGGAACTGACTAACTTACTAGGATAAGGGCTAGATAGTCTGCGTTTGTAGAAGAGTTGGTCTTGTGTTGAATGATATCCTAGGAGGGCAGACATGTCACTGATGGGGGGAGGCGTACCCTATATAGTAACCGACGTGTCCAGGAATCACCTTTGCGCGCTATTCTGCAAAGGGCGAAGCAATACAAGTTACGCCGCATAGCGCTGTATGTAAGGCGGCCGTGGCCATACGGGTACGAAGGCCATTACACGGCATCGGCATCCTTGACTGCATATGCATGAATTCGTGGCAAATCCGAGCACCTAACAGCCAATATCACCAATGCTTTTCACAATGTAACCGTAGGACGTTAAGAGGGCCAAGGATATCTTTGTTCTACCTAGTACAAAGAACGGAGGCTCATCGCGTTTTCACGCCTCACACTTGCGTCTCTCATCCTGATTGCACGGGTCGTTCCCCATCCAAGCGTGTTAATTCGTCTTGGGTCTTATCACTCCACTCACGTAATTCCTGCAACTTCTTTTGTGTCTCTGCAGTCCACCCATGAATTTGTTGCCATTCCAGTTCTTCTTCGTCGTCAAAGAGATTGTTGTCCTTGAGATACTGAGTATACTGCTCAGAAGCACGCAATCGCCGTACCAATTCTACTTGCAGCCCCTTGTTCTCGGGACGTTGGAAAAAACTAGGGACTACCTTGTCGCAAGATTCGTTGTAGAGTCTAGGGTAGATGCATCTGTAGAAGAGCAAGACGAGGTCAGAAGGATCTAGAAATATATAAGCCATCGGCAACGCGAAATCGTCTCGAAAATCCCAGTCTCGTGCAAGCTGAGAGTGACTGGATGATAATTGTTTCCTCGACGACAGGACGTTCATGAATTCGGATGAGAGCTTGGGAGCGATCGATAAAGTATCGTGGCCAGTAATCCATGACGGGGGTAGAAACGCATGCTGTGGGACCGTAACCGAGAACTCCCAGTCAATGATGCCGCGGATATGAAGCTCGTCATCCACGATGATATTATTGACGCGGGGATCAGGGTGGGATAGGCAGAACGAGTCTCCTGACGAATTAGCCTTTAATCCGAGAGTCTTTTGAGCTTCCACTAAGCTTAGGGCATGAAGTGCAAACTCCTCGCACTCAGCCTCCTCCCGACCAAGTTCTTGGGAAGGCATTTTCCACATGTATTGAAGCAAGTGATATTGCTCCCTGAAGAATTCGTTTGCAGTGGTAGCTGTAGAGCGTGCAGCTGTATAACCATCGACCTGGAGTTCGTTCTTGCGCATTGAAAAGGCACCGACGATTTTCGGTCCGAATTTGACACCCACAGTTGATTGGGGCGTGAAGGATTCTTCCCGGAGAAACATGAACGCCCATAATCGGGCCCGGATTCCAACTATCGCGCTTGGCATTAACGAGCCTCCTCGAGGGAGTTCAAGCCGTCGTAGTTGGGCAAAGATATCGACAACTTCCCCGAAAAACCGACGCCGGCAGTCTTCTGAACTATCCCGAAGCATTTTTTTCGTCAAAGGCCGCCCATCAATATAATCCAAGACCATGAATACTTGATGCGCCGAGGTATCTCGTCGGAGTCGACTGCGGCCGTATGCGTATACCCGAGGGATAGGAATGTCTGTATGGTCCAGCACATATCTATGCACACCATATCAGTCTCAAACAGGCTGGCAGTGATCATGTAGGTAACGCTTACTGCATGGTATAGACCTCACTGCGTACCTTCTCCCATAAATCATGGACCACTGGTTCGATGGGAAGCCTGACAAGCCGGGTGGTGCCATCGGAGAAGTCCAGGACGAAACAGACATTGAAGCTGCCTTGGCTCTGGCATTTGATGCTGCATGGCAAGCCGCCGTTGTACTTGGAAGCTAGAGCACGAATGGCATCTGTGTCGATTGAGCCGATAAATTCATCGCCCTTAAGTTTGCGCTGCTGGTCTGTGAGAGGCCTGAGATTGGATGGAGAGGGAGAGCCGCGTCTAAAAACGTGGGCGAGATGCGACCTCCAGAGACGACCAATGCGGGTAAGGCAATATATCCACGGAATGGAAAAAAGGCGCTCAACGACGAGAAGCATCGGAATTAGAAAAGATGGGTGTGGTGGATGTGGGCGAGTTGTCAAGCATCGATGGATGGTGATTGCGCGCAAGGTTGGAGATGGCGACTGACGCGAGGAATCGGGGTGGACAACCCTCTCCCAACGTCATCAGTTGTTTGCCTGAGGCTGCATTAGGCTGCATCGATTTTGTTAAGCTGGCAGCGACTTGAGGGGTACTCGGTACAGAATGTTTCCATCCAACAGCCATTTCCGTTTGCTGCAACCCTGACCATCGTTGCTCGAAGAAAGTCGACAAACGAAATCCCGGGGAATTCATTTTTCCTTGCGACAACAACGATACTAACGTCCGGTGTTTCGAGACCGAGGCGATCTGACGAAGAAGTATGGCGGACCTGCAGAGACGACGCACTGCCACATCCCGGCTTTCTTACCCCGCAGTACGGCGTCTTTCCCAACGATTCCTTCCGCTGTCCAATTCAACAATCCGGCGAGGTGTAATCATGGAGGCAGACGATCAAGAATCAGAGGAACAAAGAGCTGCCGTAGACTTATCATGTATTGCTGAATTTGTGATACCAGATCCTATAACAAAATCCGCGAGCGAGCAGGGCGACGCCGATGTTGTAGCCGCCAGATCAGATCCAGCATTGGATACAATTCCTGAAGGTTCGTTCAATTGCGTATCTCGAGCTGTCCTTGCTGAAACAAGATCTTCTAGGGCAGCACCCCCCAAACCATCCACATGAAAGGCTTCAAGCAGGCCATATCTTCCATCTATTCCCGAAGCTGTCACTCGAGCTGCGCCTTCTGATATGGGAACAGACCTGGCCGGAACCTCGACTTATTGAAGCGGCAATCTGTGAGGATGAAACGACCACAGAATACGAAGATGTGTCGATTCTGCGCTTCGCAGGCTCGTTATCTACGTTGCTAAATACGAACTTTAGCACGAGAATTATCGAGCAAGGGCCGGCAGAGTCCTGCCCTCCTCCAGTGTCACTTCACGTCTGCCTCGAATCACGCAAGCATACATTGAAGCAATATCGGCTCATGGAGCATACCAATGCGAAGGCGGGCTCGTTCTACTTCAATCCTCGCCACGATGTTCTCTGGTTCAGTTTCGACTTTACCGACGAGCCTGATCACCTCCGAGATCTGCTACGTTGTTATGGCGAGCAGCTCAATCATATTGAGAGTGTGCTTGTCCGAGAGGCAGAGTGGGAGGAGTTCACGCCTGCATGGTACATGTCGAAGTATCTTTCGCGTCTAGGAGGCCTGAAAAGCATCACGGTCTTATTCAGAGATGACGAGGATGATTATGGTGATGGTGATGATGGTGATGATGGTGATGATGGTGATGATGGTGATGATGGTGATGATGGTGATGATGGTGATGATGGTGATGATGGTGATGATGGTGATGATGGTGATGATGGTGATGATGGTGATGATGGTGATGATGGTGATGATGGTGATGACGAAGACAGAGATAGCGTTCAGGACGTTGACGACGAGAATGATGAAGGTGAACTTGCCAATGTTGAGGACAATAGGGAGCTCAACAATTGGCATCATTGCAGCAAAGGATTAGACACTGAGGTTACAAAGCTTCAAGCGCGTGCAGACGAGCTCAAGAGGGAATACGCAAAGCTCTCAAGAAATCAAGAAGGGACAGCGAAGGATTTCCGCTGCATGGATCGTTGTGGCACGTTCTATTGAACACTTGTATGACTTTCGACGTAGTAGGCACGAGGCTACTAACCTATGGTATTTTAGAAATATCTATTATATTCTGATTCTCTCAAATGCACAGCTCTAACATGTTGGTTGAATCGCTTCAGATCCTGTCGACGCCCGGCGGGATGAGTCTCAGCCAATCTGCAAGGGCGGCTTCTGCTGGAGTCGTGGCCTACCAGATATATAGAGTGACTGCTCAGTGGGTGGCACAGTCTGCAAGTCTGAATGTCATCCGGGGGACTGCCCTGCAGATGCTGGATTGCAGCAAGTCCTTGCAGCAGCTGAGGAGCATGGATGGCAGCGATGCTTCAAACTGTCGCCGAGTCATCGAGCTTAAGGTCGGATGCAATCACATTACGTATGTTCTCTCACTTCATCCATGCAAGCATGTTTACTCATGATCGTGTCAGGTGCAAATGCGGCTCGCAATTCTGCTACCTTTGCGGCGAAAGATGGAAGACCTGTCGATGTGCTGCTACATGGGACGAGAACCGACTTCTTGCTCGTGCAAATATTGTCGCTGCTCGTCGACCGATTGCAGATCCGCCACGACAAGCCGCACGCGTTCAAGACGCAGTCCAGAATTTGAGGCAGCGACATCTGTGCGATCATCAGAGCTGGCAGTATGTGAGAGGTCCTCATCAATGCGAGGAGTGTCATGATCAGTTGCCGTCGTACATCTTCGAGTGTCGACAGTGCAATATTCAAGCATGCAATAGGTGCAAACTTAATAGACTTTGAGCTGAGAGATTGCAGTGGGTAATTGACAAGTATATTTAAATGATTTCAGACCTGTGCACTCATACCACAGAGGTGCGTTGGCTGACAAGCAAGATATGATTTATAGATCCTGTGCCAGCCTTCTTCCTCCCCTTGCGAGTCAGCATATCTCCAGCCTTTCCGGGGGTGAGAGCACTAGGGTGCTATGCCTCGAATATTGTGGACGCGATAAGCATGAGTCGTGAGTCAAAGCAGTATTAATAGACTTCCTATCGTAGAATCGCAGTATAAAACGAAAAACGACACGGGCAAGTCGAACTTGGTATCGGTGAATTGAAGTTTGGCAAGCTTGGTGAAACACATACGCCGATAACCATCAATGTCGTGAGCGCAAGGCAGAGACATCCTCAACTTGCCGTTACACACAACACAGGCTATAGGAAACATTCCTGTGCCTATCAGTCAAAGTAAGAGAAGCTCAGGGCTTGTAGGACCTACCCTGTTTCTAGCTTAGCAGCTTTAGACCGCGAAATCCCATACCCTTCATCTCATCCTCTACGTACTCTATCACACGCTGCAAAGTTCTTTTCCCCCCATTACAAGCACCGCTCTCAAGGTGCTGTACTAACCCACTCGCAGTCGAGAATTGCTTCAAAGGCCTCGTCTGACTTCCGTCACCCCATAAAGTGCGGGGCAATGGAACGATATATCGTCGAGCACTGGCAAGGAAGTAGATACTTGAGCATGGACACTTGACGACAGATGTTGCTGAAGTGCCGCCTTGCCTTTGAATTTACGAGTACGGGACGGAGGGCAGAGGTGGCATACCTGGAAGCCACTTTGAGTGTGGAGCCGAGGGGATAGTGTATCGTGAAAGTTTGCGCTGCGTGACAAAGTGGATTCAGGCGTGAGAACTAAGGAGGGTGGCGAGGGCGGATAGGAACGGAGAAACTCGGTCGATGTTGGGGTCAGTATGGGACTCAGGGTCTGTGATGTCGAACTTGCAGACGCAGACAGGTTCTCTTCTAGCAAGGTCTGCACATCAAATCCTCTCAACGTAATGATCCGTCCGGTATCCTTTGTCGCAATAGCACCAAAAAGCTTTGTCTTCGTCATCCCTGACCTACATTTCCCGCTCTCTAGATGTTGCAACTGCCCTGATGGACAATTAAAACGCTTCTCACACTTCGTGCCTGCTAGACACTTGATGTTGCTCAGTGGATGATGTCGCACCGACGATAAATGTAATCCAGCGCATGTCGACTCGTGAAAGTTTTGCTACACTTCTCGCACTTCATTTGCTGAGTACCCTGCTCCTGTTGCCTTTGTTGTTGCTTGTTATTCTTCTTATTCTTCCTTCCCTTTCCGGGTTTATGGACGCGGCTAGAACGGAGATGATCCGTGAGTGCGCCTTCACTTTTGAAGTCGCGCTCGCAGTCGCAGCACCGGAATTGTGTCGCGGCCGAAAGCGGTCGCACTAAGGCGGTATTGTGCGATTGCATGTGTGATGCATATAGCTCTCTTGTAGGAAAGGCAACCCTACAGTCGTAGCAGGAGACATGCAGTTCGTCGAGCTGGTGAGCTTCAAGAGATGCTTTGTGGAAGAAGTCTAGTTTGCACTCGGGGCAGTAGAGAGGCGGTAGCTGGGCTTCGAGCTGCATTATGTAGCCATCCAAGCGAACGCAGTTGGCACAGGGACAGTGCTCAACAGATTCTTGGTGTTGGATTGGAGAAGTCATTGTGGTAGATGGTGTGAGAATACGACATGAGCCGAGTGTCTACTGAGAAGTTATGGAATGGACAACACGGTGAAGCTGCTGAATAGATATAGAGTAGCAAGGTTGCGGGGTAAGGTGGTGTGATGCGCGTCTTCGCAGGGGCGTTCCGAGGAGGAATGCTGCATCCCCGCAATGTTTGGCCCCTTTCAGTAAAGCGCAGTTTAGGGTAGGACTGTGTTTTGATATATCCCGCTCCAAGGTCGTGTCAATCGTTAGTCATCTACTCTTTCGGTCATCTCGCAGATAAATCGTCTCTCGCCAATCAATTCTGTATCGTCCGGTAATATGGAATGGAATGATTGTCTTTGGCTAAGCTAGTAAATTTACCAGAATGCATGGGCATTTCGAAGAGACGTTAGAATGATGAAGCGTGACTTGAATGAGTAAGGTAAATGAAATTTGCTATCAACATTGGGAACGACTTGCCGCGGATCTAAAAGTGAAAAACGTCCAGGGGTGATCCGTTCACCAGAGACAATCTTTTCTGGAATTCTTTTCATTCTACCACCTTAATCTAGAAACGGTGCAATCCAGCTATGGTGTGTGGGTATGCTTCCTTGTATAAGGTCGGCATTCACCTGTGTCTTCCTGGCTTAGTGTGTCGTGGACCCGGAGTTACGCGAGGCTAGCGTTAGACAATAGACGATAGGATTTTAGAGATACCCATTCGATGTTGATAGTCATGATGACCACCTCGCTTAAAATATCCACATAGTGACAACCACCACAAAACGGCTGGGAATAACTAATGAGTACGTGATCACCTAACCATCAAATAGTTATCATTTACAAGCCTCGTATTACCCTGGCTGCTATGTTTCCAGCATCTCATCCCTTCCAATTCGGTTTTCTAGTTTACGGCACCAAAAATGATTCCCAGCGCATTCAGCCTTTTGTCTGTATCTTAGCATTTAAATGTTAGCACAGGGGATATGTCGCCACATGGTTTAAAGGACTTCTCAATCTTTCATCTCTGCCCCTCGATTTCCATCACCACGGGTATCTTACAACACAATGTTGGACAGAATCTGCCTCGAGCTTCAAGATATGGTCTTCGGGCTGGTAAACACCCTGAGATTATCCTCTCTCACTTATCGGTTAACATGGCACAGATTGTCGAGCAGCGCGATCTCAAAAGCTTATGCGAAGTCTCAAAATCATTCCACAATATAATCCTTCCTAGACTCTACCAAAATATAGAGATCATCGCAAAAAACCAAATTTACGAGGGTCGCGATATCGTCGAACCTCTTCTCTCGACTCTTGTTTGTCGCCCGAGCTATGCTCAGTACATCAAGAACATCCACATTGGGGATCCACGGCTCGCTCGACGAGGTTATAATGAAAAGCAACAGTATTATTGCGAGCATGATGCTGATATCTTCAGTGATGAGGAGGATTCAGACCACGCGGAGCCTATTATAGACTCGATTGCAGAATTCGGCTCGTCCGTGCTAGATTTGCTCTATCAGTTGAGAGAAAACGGCTTGGAAGGATTTCAGTGAGTCTCTCTTCCTGCAGCCCTTCATTTTGTTCTGATCCATATGTAATTAGTTGGCACCTGGGGTCATGCACCCCAGCAAGCTTGCTAGGCGAAAATGCATATTTACCGTTGAAGCAAAGTCGTATGAAGTCACTCTCTATCACATCAGATCCATCGTGTTGGCATTCCAACAGAGAGTCTCTAGATCTGTGGAGGTTCCGCCATCTCCGATCTGTATCCTGGATGGGACTTAGCCGCGCGAGTGATTTTGCAGAAGTCCGTGGAATGCTACTGCGCAATGCAAAACATCTTCAGAATCTGGAGCTCGATGTAAAAGGGTCGCGGGAATCGTCTTTGGTTCGGAGCCTTACCACTCAACAGTCACCTATTCATGAGATACCAATCATGTTCCAGTCTTTGAGAATACTCTGCCTGACAGGAGTAGTCTTTAAATCGATCACTCCAGACGCGATCTCGAGTTTGAATATCAGCAGACTTACATCATTGACTCTCAATGAGTGTCCCGAAGTAGGAGAATTCTTGACGACTAGCATTCGTGTCGTACAGCCGACGCTCAAATCGTTCGAGCTAGTTACATACGGAAAACCGCTCGGATCTCCATCTACCCTGTATACATTTCTTCGGGGCTTTCAGTCGTTGAAATGTCTCTATCTCTCCGTCGATGCTCGCTCCTTTGATCTGAAGACCATTTGGACGTCTGTTGCTCACCATCAATCTACACTGAAAGAGCTTGTACTCAACTCCAATCCGACGTCTTCCGATGGAACGTTCAATGGTTTCTCTCCACGTTGTTCAGATACACCAAGCGTGTATCGGCTAGACCTCGACTTCTTCGGTCTGAATTGCCGGTTGACAGACGCAAAGTCTTGGTTCCGTCTGATGCCAGGGGCACAGAACCTCAAAATCCTTCACATCAGAAGAGGTCCTTATGATGAATGCCTAGATCTTATAAATGACAAGTATACTGTGGCTCGTGATATTGTCGAGCTCTGCAATTGCGTGTTCGGACCCGAAGGCTTGCCCAAACTTGACTTCGTAGCTTACGGAAACTTCACGACCTCATCTCAATGGCGTCGATCTCGGAAGGTCTTTCGAAGGGTCCGCCAACCTCTGGCAGCTTTCTCTGGGCAACTTGCGGCGAAGCAAGTGAGATATGAGAATATAGTTGACGAAGAGATTGAGTCCTTACCTGACCTGAGCTGTTTTCTCACGTCCCTGAAGGCTTGTCATCATGGCGAATAGTATCGGGTGGTGGAGCCGGATGAGAGAGGAGAGCTGGATAGAATGTCGGAGACATGCGAGTGGATTGATATTAGAGCTCAAGAAATATGACTGGAATTGATGCGAGGCAGACTTCATTTATCTAAATTCTCTAGCCTTTTGATTAGCAATGGACTGTTTTCTGATTCCCGGATTGCCGCCAGACTTTACAGAGAGGACTTGGAGCGAAATGCATCAATTGTGGCCGATCGAGCGTTGTCGAGAAGAAGTAGCCAGGACTAGAGATTAGCCTACTATCGATGTTGCGGGGTGCCAACCTCAGGACAGCTCACCCCTCATGCCCAGTTCTCCATTAGCCCTTATAATAGATAGATGGCTTACCGGAACGTGAGCCCCTAAGGTCAATATTGCTTGAATCCGTTCTGAGGTCTTGCCCATCCACCCAAGCGCCTCAAGCCAGTGTAGTAGATGAGCCTGCAGAAATCGGTGAGCTTCCTCGTCATCGTGAACCTGAGAGCCACTCCTCCGCAGATGAAGGAAAGGCTCCACCATATCGGCCGCAATCAGTTGATTGAAGGATTTACAGGCTTCAGGGGTTGCACCACCAAGGAGAATATTCCGGTGTGCGGATGGATAGTTGATCAAAGTACTTCGAAGGCTTTTTGGTTGCACTTCGCAATCTCGAATCGGCGATCGATTTCAGCCACATGTCTCACTAGGCATATCTTCAACATACTCGTTTAGGGGGGTTGGATGGAAAACAACATCTAGAGGACACGGTTTGTATCTCTTCTCCCATTTTCGCCTTCAAATTATTCTCGCAGGTGTAATCAAGTTCAATTCATCTCATATTACCAACCTAATTTCAAGGCGCTCACATCATCCGTTCAATAAACTGTCTGGTGGCGCCTTCCGCTTCCTGTGTGTTCTCGTATTTGGTACCGATACAGACGATCATTACTTTGATCAACTATCCATCCGCACGCCGGAATAGTTTCGTTGGTGGTATAACCCCTGACGTCCGCCCTGTGCATCTTTCAATCGACTGATTGCGGCAGATCTGGTGGAACCTTCCCTACACCTCAGTGGTCGGCCGAGTCCATATATTCAAAAGGAAGCAATTTATTCCTTTTCTTCAATCCCCCACACTTCCTTATTTCTGCCATGCGCCCTTGGTGACTGTCACTGCAGGTAAATTCCTGCTGCTTTTCCCTATAGATTGGCGGTCCCCGAGTCTTAGAACGAGAGTGAACGTCTATTTCGATACCTCGTCACTCAGATTTTCCAACTACCATAAATAACTGTAGGACTACTTCCATCTCATCGACTTGAACCTTGGACTGCCCAGCGCCCGAATTGCGGGTAAAGTAAGCCATTTCGTCTCTAAGGGTTGGAAGCAAGATTATCTCGTTAAAACATAAAGCCAGCTTGCGGGCAATGGAGAGTACTTTTATGACTATCCACAGTCAGTATCAAACGTGTTATTTATTCCAATTGCATTTGTTGATTGAATTTACTAATAAGCAACTTACCAGACCTTACTCCCCAAGCGACCATTTTATATGCCTCCGAGTCTATTGCTGACATCCTTGGCTTTCGTCCGGAAGACGTCACTGGCAGATCATTCTTCGAGTACTTCCATCCTGATGAAATCCCCGCTGCCGAAAACATCTACCATCGCGCAGTCGGGTCGGATGCAGCCGCTGCTCTTCACTACGCTCACATCCGATTTACTGAAACTTTAATTACGTATATTATATTAGTTTTTATTATTAAATTAAGCAATAGCAGTTTAAATACAGATTAAAGCGATAACGCGCCAAGAAGTAAGCCTTATTATTTTTGTTTATGCATTTAGCTGATTGATTTGGGTTTAAAAAAGCCTTTTTTTTGATTGATTCGCTTTGAATCTTAATAAAAGAATAATATATATAACTTGTAAATTCGCTCACTTTGCTGATTAATTTTATAATTGCTTTTAGCCAAGGGGATATATTATATAAAATAAAGATTAATTGGCTAATAGCACCAAGCAGCGCCTTTAGGCGCTGCAGCTAATCAAGCCTGCTTATATAATTAAAATTTTAAAGCTCCCTTATTAAGAGAGCTTTATTATACTCCTTTATAATTCAAGACTTTCACACTTCCTAAAGCTTCTTCCCTACCGTGCTCAACAATATTTTAAATCGCAAATAATATTAATGAATTATACTTCTTTTTTTCACCTAATTAATCTCGTAAATGTGAATAAAAAATGCTATCATGGTCTTTTTAAAACAATTCCGGAATATCATATATTAAAGTGAACCTTTGAATAAATGTGCACAAAACCTAGCTTTAAAATTAAACTAATTACGTATTTTACGTTGTTAATTATCTCTTTGGTGTCGGCGACCCTAGGTCACGTCACTCGCCTTATCATTCGCATTTTCCAATACGGTCTTGTTGTAGGACCGACAGTCACGAGAAAGAAATGAGGATCATAAGAATCGTTTATCGTGTGTATTACTAAGATGTTGATCACCCTCTCTTTACCAAAGTTGGTAGTGATATAAAACAGTGCAGCGTCACGTCAGTTCAAGGAACCATTACCTCAGAGCATTGTATGAGCCTCGAAGACGTGGCTTGTAAGTGTCTCAGTTATCCCACTTCCCAGACAAGTGTTTACATGGCACAATAGAATTCGTGGCTCGTCGAAAATTCGAGAAATTTTCGCTATCTGAAAGCTATGCTTCACCTATAGTATAGCACAGTGGACTTTCCATGAATTTCACACGTTTGACCGACTCGAATCATCAGTTCTAGGAAAGTGTTGCCAGTTGCGCCCTCCCCTGTCCTTACTTGCCGATTAGGAAACCCACCACCCGTGACCACAACCCATCCTCTCGCGCTCCTTTTATCTATCACAACGCCACAAACATCTGGGTAAACTCGTATGTGTTCTCCCGTGATCTCATGATCTTCAAGTTCGATGTTCACTCTTCCAGCAATCTGCGTCTGCGTTAGTCGATCTCTTGCACAGGTAGTCATCGAAGATGGGGGTTCTCTAATGTCCTACCAGTCCCGCAGCAGTACTTCTTAAACTGTGCTGATTACTCTTAGTCCTTAGCGCACTACTTAAGTGGCCAGCAGCACTTGTTATTATGTTGAACTTGACAGGCGTGCCATGTGCGCGTGATGTCAGCCAGAATAAGTCCCAGATTCCATTTGACAGAAGAAAACGAGGTCGCGAAATGTGAATGGCCGAAACCCGACTGTTGGCCCTGGGAATGGCCCAGCTCCCCTAGCTGGGTTCCCCCTTCCGATTCTCGATGTGATCTCTGCGATGAAGGAGATTGCAATTGCATTGTTTCATGCTTGCCTCGGACTCAACCTCGAATCAGTAACGAGCCTGGAAAGGGCCAAGGCGTTCGAGCGGTTGGTATATACAGAAAAGACCAGATCTTGGGGAGCTTCTTGGAGAGTTTGTGCCTCTTGACACATTTAATGATGGCTGGGCTATGGAGTTCAGAAGGCCTGATCTTGGCGACGAGCCCATCGCGTAGATCTATTCTAAAAAGATGGGAAATTGGGTTAGGAAAGTCAACCACTCGTGCGATCCTACAGCAGAGTTCAAGGTAATGAAGATATCTGAGACGTAGAGACAAATGATTGTTGCAGTCAGGAACATATCACACGATGAAGAAATCACTGCCTTCTGCGGAACCAACTTTCTACGAGGGCAAGGAAAGACCTGTGTTTGCAGCGCATGTAGCAGATAGACGTTGGCATAGATAAGAGAGCAATTTGTCTTGGACTGAGACTTGTGCACGAGCCATGATAGGAAAGTTTCCTGTGGTGGCCCGTGCATATGGGCTGCGTCCAATCAATACCGGAATCGACAATTTTCCTCCGAAGTAACTTAGCTGGAGGATCTCCCCAAACTCTCAGCCTGCCTTGCGCATCAAGAGACGCGCCTTCATTGCTTATCCAAATGCTATCGTAGGTTTTTCTTATATGGCTGATCTCATCATCAGCTACGCCTAACTCGTCTTTTGGGATCCAAATGATAGGACGAGCTGAAGTCAGAGCTTCATCTTTGGGCTCCGATTGAGATCTCTTGGGCAAAACTGCTAATCTCGTCAGCATTTATCGATACCTTTGGCTCCACTGTGCCTTACCTTCATTGTCAACTTGATCCGATGGCTGCTTGATAACCTTTACAAACGGTACCCAGTGTAGCTTATGTCCGTGGTTCAAGGTGCAATGGAACAAAGCCGTCAACAATGTGGCGAATATCATGATTATTGCTTGCGCAGTGCATGCAGCTTTGCCGTCCGTGTCGCGCACAAGAAAAAACAATCCGGTCAAGCACATTTCCATAAAATAGACGCCTGTGAACAGCTGGCGTATTGCAGTAGGGTAAAACAGATCACTAGGAGTGTGACCCGGTTCCGTGAGCATCGGTGGATAGGATCGATAGAGCAACCAAAGAACCCCAAAGTAGATGATACTAAAGACCAGAGCACCAATGCTCGATGGTCGCAGCCCAGCACCTTGCGAGATGCATAAATACCTCACGCCCTCCCCTCTTTCCTCCCCTCTTTCTTC
This sequence comes from Helotiales sp. F229, assembly GCA_002554605.1. Classification (NCBI taxonomy): domain Eukaryota; kingdom Fungi; phylum Ascomycota; class Leotiomycetes; order Helotiales; species Helotiales sp. F229. The sequence goes on along the minus strand of MXAW01000002.1, from coordinate 3,530,908 downwards.
CCTCCTTCCACAACTTCTCTGACTACCCATCACTCTTGGGTCGCCGCCTCGCTGCTTCACATACATCCACTTCCGCCCGTCGTGCGCAGACTCTCGCACAACGCTCTCCTCTTTGCTACCGCACACACATCAGCATGGCAAAAACACGACAGACACTTCGGACAGGAGGAGTGTGGCGAGGTGGTTCACGTCAAGTCTCGCAGACTTCCCGGACCTTCTTAGCTTCTCGGAATTCTGCTTCTTCTCCCCCACCTTCTCCGTCTTCCGCTTCTCCATCACCTTCTCCTCCTCAGCCGTCCCCCGCTTCTCCGACTTCTTCCATTTTGAACGATCCCGCAATGCCTTGCTCCTGGGAGGCCCCAGTTATTCCGATCGAAGAGAATGACCACGCTGGCATTATTCCATTCCAGGACATCGTTTTATTTCAGGAGGAGGCGGACGACGTGGCCTACCCCGACCATTTCAATCAGCTTCTCGACGATGACGACAACGTCAATGAGCGATCCGCAATGGACACCCTTTTAGCGGCAACAGAAGTCTCAGAATGTGCCGAGGCTACCCAGCTTTCCCATCGGAAGGACCTGTCCGACGCAGCTCCACCAGCATCTGAGCAAGGAACTCAGCAAATGCCGACTCCCAAGGCGGCCACGATCTCCATCGCTGCCAGTGGGAGCTCTAAAGCCGGATCCAGCAGTTCACCAATCGTGATTGATGACATCAGACCAATAATCGTCCTCGATGACAGCGATGACGATGAGGGTGGTGATGATGATGGTCATGGTGGTGGGATTGGTGTTGAGGTTGGTGATGGAATTGGTGATGGAATTGGTGGGATTGGTAGTGGCATTGGTGGTAATGACGGAGTTCCCACTATCGTAGGTCCCATTCGGGATTCCTCTATTCTCGTGGCTCGCGGCAAGATAGTGGCCGTTCTCAAAGTTCTTGCCGCTGAGCTGAACGAGAAGGAGGAGCCCAAGTCAGGCGTGAAGCGATCATTCGCAGAGTTCCATCGCGACTCGGCTGACAGCATCAGTGATCTCATTGATGCAGTTCGTTATGAGTGTTGGATGTACAAGGGACTATCACATGGTTTTAAAAACACACAGTAGCCCGTGTCTGAAAGCATGGATCAATGGATTTTGTCGGCGTTGGAGCGAGTTCTGAGGTTGCGAAGAATAAATCAAATCTGCTCTAGAACAACTGGTACCTACTCGGTTTACGGCGTAAGAGAAGAACCGTATAAGAAGAAACTTGGAGATTTTCAGCCCACTGACTGTATCTAAATGGAAGCCTGACAGCGAGGAGTTTTTCAAAGCCATCATGACATTTCCAGTACCAAAACCGAGGATGTCAAAATTTTCCACTGAAAAGATTTAGCTTCCACATTGAAGAAGATTATTGGTAAATACGTAAGTGTCGCGAATGAGAGACTGCCGTAATTCAAATGCTGACGCTGGATCAGTCTGCTATCCCAACCTCGACACTGCCGCCAGGACCGACACGCCGGTCAGTTAGTTGGGCTATGTCACCGAAGGATCGACTGGGGGTGATATGGAATATTGAATAAAGTTGAATTGACCGTTCTAGGGAGTGCAGTGGCAGGATATATAATGTTCTCAATCTCTAGCAGTTACAAATAGATCTCGTAACATAAATAACCTCAAGGCTTCTATACCAAATCTTCTATACCATTTATAAAAGGCATTCTGGAATTCCTAACAGCCTAGACCCTCAAGAGTGCGTCCCATATGACGTTCCGATACTTCCTAGCCTTCATTTTGTTAATCGGGACTTTCAAGCAACTGATATCTTGGACAAATACATAGTAAATGCCTTTGCAAATTCCTCACACAGGGTATATTTAGGCTCGGCCAAAATATCGAAGAAAGCCGCTTCATGTTTTACTGACAGCCGGGTCAGGAGTATTCAACTGGGGCATACGGTATAAAGTAATCATGCAATTTCTTGCGACAGTTTGCGTCCCTCTGTACGCATCCTACCTCGAAGACTGATAACGCTCTATTCTGTGACTATCTGTGTATTTGATTGCTGAAGACAACGTCTTAGCGATTGACTCGCTTCGTGAAGCAATTCCCACCTTGCCTCTTCGAATACAGTGCAGAGAACCATCAACATGCCACTGCAGCCGTTGAATCCTTCCATCTGTCGAAGCTGTTCATGTAATTGTATGCCACTGAACTTCCGCAAATAGCCCTGCATATCTCGCACTTGAGCCCCAAAATCTTCTATGGCCGGCACAGGAGCATGAGTCGGTCCCTCTCTGGCGTGCCCGTAGCACCAGACAATCAACGCTGCAAGATACAGGACCCATGGTCGATCTACCAGCACATCTTCTCGAGCTGAATAATCAAAAAGAGAGTATTCATTACAGATCGCTCCCGACGCTCCTCCAGGGAGCAAGACATTGGAGAGAAATCGAAATGCGTGTAACGTTGCCTTTCGAGCCTCCCAGGACAGAGCCCAAACATTCATCTGTCTTTCAGCATGTGTGAAGTCTTGCTTGCCGATGGCTCGTCCTATTAGTCGTGGAACCCGAGCGTAGACTTGACATATCACAATGTCAACATGTATTGACATGTGAGCCAAGTAGTACAGAACAATCTTGTGCTGAGAGATAAAACTCTGTTCTTGCTCATTGGTGTTCACGCCAAATGCTGGCATTGCATCGTGGAGATTAGCCGAGGATATGTCCAAGTCTTGCTTCCACAGATTGAATGCTTGAGCAAGGCTTGATTTCCATCCATCCTTTTGACCATAAAGCTGTGGGAAACGTAAATCATTGACACTAAGATCATGCTGATTCTGATGCCAGCTAAGGTTAAACAGTCCCATCATCAATATTGTTCTGCCAAACGAACTTGTGCGAACTCCCAACCCTCGCGAAGTCTCGTCGAGGCCTTGTTGAAACGAAAGCTTCTGCACGCTAGCGATATCATTCTGGATTCTACTAGCACTAGCACTGTCCGTGGCCGACCAGAGGGCCTCGTCACACGGAAGTAGCAAGTCTATCTCGTGTGCATACATATGGGCAGAATGACCGAACATTGTGGAATGTGTCGAATCGATCACGAATGCTGCGAAAGTAGTGCGAGACTTGGCTTCGTCGGCAGCCCAGTTCTCCCACCATTCATCAAGGCTCTGCTTGTCGTCCTCAGATCTTAGCGAGACAGCGGCCGCAGGTCTTTTAGTAAGGATGCCAGAACGCTGTATCAATGTCAAAGCAGCGGTGTGATGAATATGCGCTCGCTCATGTAAGTCTCTTGTAGAGCACATCTTCTCATATACCTCCAACAGTAGCAAGGCCTGAATCACCCACACCTCAGTCGGAATGTGGTACTGGTTTATCTCGCCTCTCAGGTTCCAGGCCAAGAACTCCGAGATTCCAGGACCAGCTTGAACTGCTTCGTGGCCATGTGTTTCGCCCTCCACCGAAGCACCAAGGATCATCATGGCAAGTAGAAGCACATTTGGTGTCTTATTAGGCGAGAAATACATAGGCAGCAGGCAATTTTGGCGTCAACATTTTTTGTAGTATTCACAGGTTAAGCCGGAGGAAGATCCCGCAGACCTCGTAGGTGTCCCTCCTCAATCGATCGCAAATGCCTACACTAATACGCAACCCTCTCGTTCACGAAAGCTGATATATCTCTTGCAGCATCAACGCCCTTACCTACCCACCTCAAATTTCCTAAGGCGGCACATACCACAGATATGCCCACAGCTGTGTCGGGTACAGATCAGGAGATACAAGATGAGGCAGCTCAGAAATACGTACAAGTCCCTTCGTAGTCGACAAGAAGGATACTGACTTCAAATGAAGAATCAAGTAGGGAGATGTGAACGGAAGGATGGAACGGGTGATTACATCAAATCACCCCCGGATACTTTTGCCGCCTATGTGAGGGAACTGTTGACTCCCGAAGCATATCTAGCTGCGGAGGAGTGGGTTGATAAACCAGGACAGCTGGTCGGTGTAGGGACAGAGGGAGCACATGGCAGTGGGGTGCGTGTACTTTGGTTTGTGAAGAAATGACGAGAGCTTGTTAGACGCATTGATTGCATTAACTATATACAGAGATCTATCTTGACTGAATCGACAGTAGGTCACCATCGCCTTCCATCCTCCATGCGAACAAGACTTGGGCTTAAGCCCGTTATCCTCCTTTTTTGTGAATGCCGAAGCAAACGTATGATATCCTCATGAAGATGCCACCTGATCTCTATGCCGGCACCACCGGCAAGACCAAGCAACGTCCGGGAGCCTCCGGACGGCACCGCCGCTGGCGGTAGAACTTTGGTGTGTGAGCCTCACATTCAAAGCGGCCACGTATCCCTCATGAGAACGAAGGTTAATGAGCCGATCGCTGATCGCCTCCCTTCACGAGTATTCGAGCTCTGCCTGATCCCCTCACCGATCAGCTTGACCGATAGGATCAAGCATGCTCAAGGAAACTCTTTCCTAATACCACCGCTGGCGGCATAACAATGTGGTTGTGCGAGCCACGCACACCACCAATGTAAACGTATTGAGTTACAAGGCACAGCCCAGATCCAAAACCGGAACGTGCAGAAAAGTTCCCCTAACAGATTGGCATGCAAGGACGCCAGGATTTGTGTTCAGTTGTTATAATCCAAAGTCCGCGTCCGCGGCATCCCACTCGGCCGCAGTCTCCTCATCTATCGGGCTCTTCTGGTGGACCTGGGGCACAACGAACTGGCTGAGATGCCGGATCGCTATCTCGACGCCGGCATCGCGGAATTTATTTGTTGAGGCATCCGACCGATGCATATTGGAAGGAGGACCCGCCCTAATGACATCGTTAAAGTATGCTAGAGCATATGGCTGGTACCATGTCAGCTGCTCCTTCGTGTCGCAAGTCTGAAGGCATGCCACGATCTCGGGGCTACCATTTATGTGTATGACCTTCGCGCCTCGGTGATTGGCCAGGGACCAGGCGGCCCTGGCGGAAGAAGTGTGTCGCTCAGGTGCGGTTTGGTCGAGGATTGCCCAAGCGAGGTGTACGACCCCCGTATCATGCCGGCTGCTGATCTGGGGGTCAACCCCACTCGCCTTCATCGTCGTGCAGAGGTTTCGAGCCGCTGTTGCGGTCGCATATTGCGCAGGCCCCAAATTAATTCTCACAACGACAGTTAGAGGATTTCTGGAAGAGCTCTTCGATGGAGCTTGCCGTTTATTCTTGGCAGTTGGGTTCGGTGGATCCACGTCTTTGATGTCGACAAAGACCTTCTGGGCATTCAGCTCTATCTCGCTGCTCAATAGAAGGCTCTCAAAAAGAGTCCTAGATGGCCTCAAGTCGGCCTTCTTCTCCGAAGGCAATAAGTTGCCGTTGACATCTCTGAGCCCATGTCTCAGTCTGATGCTCCAGAGGTCCTTATGTTCCGCAGAGGAACCGGATTTCGTCGGGGAAAAGACGAGGCTCATTCTTGGTAGGGACGGCCTTTTGGCAGTTGGCGGCGGAGAGTCCTTTCCGCCGAGGAAGGGTATTCCTTGTGGGCGCTGCCCGTTATCGGAATTGGCAGTGACTTGCGGAGGGGGAGGGGGAGAGACAGGAGGAGTTTCATCGTAGCGGGCGATCAAATACATTGCTGCACCGAGGTTATGCAGTTTGACGTCGTGCTGAGTTTCTGGAGAAGCGAAAGAACTACCGTTCGGGGAAATTGGGTTGTTCAACAAAAGGCTCGTCGAGAGTTCGAAAAACCAGCTCAAGGGTTGATAACGCCGTGTCTCTCGACCCTCTTCGTTCAACACTGACGCATAGATGGCATTCAGCTCACGGATTTTCTTGATTTTATCGCAGTAAGATTGGGGATATGCCAGAGCCGCGATCAACGAGAAGCCTTCGCGCGACAAGACTTCTATTTGCTTGTCCAAGGGAGTTTCCTCCAGCTCCGTAAGAATTCTGCCGGTGTTCACAGGAAGTAAGTTTTCGTCCAGATAGTGCATTGTGTGCGTGTGAGGGGTAATCTTCGGTGGGACTGCGGTGCTGCCCTGCGTGTCGGTCATATTCGTGGCCGTAGCATTCGTTTCTGGATCGGCGGATTTGGACATCGTGTTGGTGGAGAGAACGGTGGGATGTGTTGGTCTGAATGCAGGACCTGAATAAAAATAGGTGTTGGATAATCTGCTAGGAGAAATCTGCTGCGGTTGTCGATGATGTGGTGAGTGTTGACGCTTATAAAGAACGCTGTGTTGCACCTATTTCGAGCTGCTGAAAACGTGAGGCTCACTAGTGGGTGAGGCTTACTAGCGGTTCGTGCTGGCGGTTTCGTCGTTTAACAGATCGACTATTATGTGTCTCGTTCCGAGCTTGGGACGCCTGCGCACCAGGGCGTAACCATATGCAGGAAGCACGCATGCTTGCCCGGTCAGAGCTTCACTTTTGCTGCATGTAGGACTTGAGCCCGCGGCGGTTGCCGATCTGCACCAAGGCTTTATCAAAATATATGCCCTTAAAAAAGTTTAGTTAGCGCTCGATATAAGAATGCCTCGCTATATGCTTAAATCTCGCCCGTCTGCCCCACATTCTTACACCGGGGTTCTGTTGTAGAAGGGTGTTTGAAATAAAAAGCAAGCGGCGGGAGCGGAGCTTTTTTCTTGTACAGAGTCCTCGATTCTGTTGAGATTGACTGCCAATTCCCCACGCGCCTGATAGGGTATAAGCCGCACTTGAAGGGCAGCTAGGATGGGTTCAAACTATTACCCTATCGGGCGCGTGGGGAATGGCAGGGATATTTAGTATTAAACCTCAGGGGGGGGACTCCAGCCGCACAACCGTCGAATCTGCTCGCCTGCACAACCGTCGAATCTGCTCGCCTGCACAACCGTCGAATCTGCTCGCCTGCACAACCGTCGAATCTGCTCGCCTGCACAACCGTCGAATCTGCTCGCCTGCACAACCGTCGAATCTGCTCGCCTGCACAACCGTCGAATCTGCTCGCCTGCACAACCGTCGAATCTGCTCGCCTGCACAACCGTCGAATCTGCTCGCCAGCACAACCGTCGAATATACCTTCGCGTCTATCCGTCATCGACAATGCAGCGCGAGGCTGAGCAGGGCCATTTCGCCTATGTCACGAAAGGAGGAGCTTCATGCTCCATCGCCACATACCTCAAGCTCTGGCAGGAGGTACCTCTGCGATGCATGAGAGATGCAGCTTCTGATTTTGATAAACTAAAGTATCTAGTGGAGATAAAGCACAGCTACGAAGCCCGCCGTAAAAGCATCGACGCTCTGAAGCCCCTCTCATTGATCAGGTTCAAACATGGCACCGTCGAGAGGGACAAACGGCTCGCAGAATGGCTCAGAAGCCTAACTTTCGAGAACTTCTTTCTCGTTTTGCCGATAGGATCCAGACTCTTGCGCAATCCTCTCTGCGAAGAATTCAGCGAGCAGATTATAAACTACGTCCGGGAAAACCCACAACACATCACAGCAAACCAATATATGCAAGTTTTTAATTCACTTGAAAGCGAATTGGATGCCCAAAAGGAATTGACAAGCCAGTGGGAGATATGTAAGTATCGCAGACCTCCTTTTCGCTAATGACTCCGCTTATTATGATTTAAGACGTGAAAACTTCCGCTACAAATAATACGGATACGACACGAAACAATACCAATGCTGGCCTGCCATCAGCAGTGACGACGATCAACAATTCTAATGGCTCAGCAGCACAATCAACGAAGAGATGCAGGACAGCCAACGAGGACTGGTTGAGCCGGCAGACAGCACCTTACACCAGGAACAACACCCATGCTGCTCAGCAATTGGCAGGGACGAGCGATCAAGAACCGAATGCGCTGCAAGGTCGCGAGGATGGACTAGAGGAGAGTTTGGATGGGGCACAACCCAACCTTCTGCTCAAGGCACACAACCACCGCGGCGATTCTCAGCCGGATGATGGCGCCAATCTGTCATCATCAGGTCCGCCGAACGACAGTCCGTTGGCACAACCGGCACCACCGTCGAACATCAGCGCACCGCAAGCTGGTAGCGCCCCTCTGAACATTACACAGAGAAAGCGTGCAGCAGAGGAAAATCTCAGACCGGAGGGAGGAGGGAAATTTCCACGAGCAGGTCAGCCCCAGCCCATATTGTCGACGCACCTACGAACAGGAAGGGGTGTGGACGATCAGGCACAAAACAATTCACAACTTGCAGATGGGAAACAAGGAAGGGGAGCGGCGGTTGGATATGCACAACCTGAGGTTTTACAGCACGGAAAGGGATCACAGCAAGGAACCTTAGAGCAGCATGATGGCCACACCTCAGATCTCTATCAACAGCAAGGAGGAGCAACACCAGGAGGAGCTTATGATAGACCTCCGGCGGGATATAACCCAGATCCGGTGCGGATGGTATCGCCAAACTCTCATCAACAAGTAGGGCAACACACTCGATACCTCACTCCGCAAACACAACCCTCGCTGCCTATCGGGACCATCCAAAATCCAAGTCCGCAAAGCTTCAACTACTCGTCAAATGATGCATGCTTTCAATACGCGAACGGTCACGACGCGCAGCATCCGTGTTTCCCACCACGATCAATCTCACAGGAGGTATACTCTACCCAGTCTCCGCTGCCTGCGCTGCCAGCGATGCAAAAATTCCAATCCTATCGAGTTCGAAACCCCACGTCCTTTCCTTCACAACCAAGCCATCCTCCACAGCAGGGCCATAATTGGCAAGATGATCAAACCTGCCCCGCTACAAACTCTCAAGCCTCACAGAGCTCATATCCTCTTCTCTCTATGGTACAGGGCGATCATTTAGATGGTAAGTCATAGCACTCCATATACAGTTCCTCCCGCTTATGGATGTTATTGTAGAGTCGGTTGTGCCTGCATTACCACTGCAGCCAGGACCCCCTCCCTCCCAACTACAATTCCGAGAGCAGACTATCTCTAGTTAGCTATAAAAATCCTACCAAGATTAATAACCGGGCTCAACTGAAATTGCAACAGGGACAACTCTCGACCAGCACCACCCCCATATGTCGCGACTACAACAACCCCAGGCGGGGACACAAATAAACGTTCAATTCCCAAGTAAAAACAATGGACATCTGGCACAACGTAAGAGGTCAAGCATTGGAGGCGGAGATAGAAGCTGACTCAAAAATTAGCCCCAATGGCGATATCCAGTGTCCTCGGCGTGCAAGACATAGAACCCCGTCCAATTCAAATAGTAAATGCAGCCTGTAGAGAGTCTGGATTCCCAAAACGTCCTGACGGCAGAAATTGTGGAACACAATTATTCACAGTCCAGACACTCTACAACTGGTGGAGGTTGAGGCAGATTACCTTGTTTGAGGTAAATATATCCAATAATTGCGCTACTTTGAGTGCGAAAGGTTTGGAATTGAAATTCGAGAAGGACTCATCTCTGTTGCTAGCTCAATCGGTGAAGGGTGCAGCTGCCATTACTGGGGATCTCCCAAATCCTCTTGGATTAGATCCTCTATCGGCATTCTTGACGAAGAACGTCCTCGAGCCGTTGGTCTTCTTCTTTGGTTCGGGTTGGCTCCCAGAACCGCTGGCGGAGGTCAAGTCGCCTCGAGTAACTGTTACTATGATAGGACAAGAGCCGACTCCATTATTCAGAGACCTCATTGTAGCAAGAAACCAGATGTTGGCAAACAATCAATCAAAAGCTGCATAATATATCTACAATCAAGTTTCAACAAAATTCATAACCGCCCTCCCACCATATCAGCGCGTGAACCACCAAACCGATGCGTTTGTAGCTATTGCTCCTTTGTCCCCCTTAATTGCCACTAGCTTGCCCGTCTCCTGTAACCATTCAGGTCCACCGTAATCCAACCATCCGTTATCTCCTAATTCCACAATAACAGCTGCAAAAGCATTGGTGGGTCCGACGATATTATTGCCTTGCTCGGTTTTGGATACTTCGCATGGAGCTCCGTTATTCTTGATGAACAATTAGCAAATGTTTTTTAAAATACAAAAAAAAAAAAAAGGGAAATGTACATATTGTGCGGATGCCGCATCTTTCCACTCTTGTTCTGACATATCTGCGGTCGTGCGGCTTTTCTCCCGGTCTTGTACTTGGGGTATAATATACTCCGTACACTGCGAATTTCCCCAGCTGAAGCGGACAAAGAGGTCTAAGCCACCCCAGTGAGTCTTTTATATGCGGAATAGGCAAAATATATGCAATTTCGGAATCGTACTTACTGCCGCAGATGATTCCTTCTTCGCGATTGAGTTCGCGGGATTGAATGCTTTCGAGATTGGCGGAGTGAATGAGAAATGGGATGAGCTTGTGGTGAGACGGTGGTGATGATTCTGTGCCCCATATAACGATTTAGGCTGATCTGTCTATCTGCGCTGGCGCCCAACCTACACACACCATTTGGTGGTGTGTCGAACCGCTTCGTCACTCTTTCCTTTCCATCGACCGCCACAGCTCCGTCGGTTTCCTACTGGGTCGCTCAGCGCTCAACGCTTGCAGCTCTGAGTGGGGCCTCGTTGCTGATGTGGTGGATCTCATGTGTCGCTGTGCAGATTAGGTAGAGGAGCTGTCGCGAAAATCTCCTCATATTGATGACTGGTAGGCTCGATAACTCGGCTCAGTCTGACCCTCGGTAGCCTCGCCTTGCTGTATTCTCCGTGTCTTTGCGCTCATCATGATTATGAAGAACGACGAGAGCTCTACCTTCGCGTAAAAATTGAGTGATCCGCTGGTTGCCGATGTGGGACTGTGCAGGACTCCTCGTAGCCGATGACCGGATCATGGCGAGCTTGATCTCAACTCAAGGCCTGTGACTAAATGTGGTTTGCTAATGGAGCCATCCAGTAGCCCAAACGAATGCGTTGTCAACGATAAGTTGGCAACCATTACGATATTGCGGCAGCTGCGGGGTAGCATGTGACCACACTCCAGCACTCCTCATTGTCTGGGAAGTAACGATCGAGATAGCGAGACGAAGAGCAATAAAACAATCTGGTATAAAGATGGCTCCCTGGATGGCAACGATGGCATATGGCCTTTGGAGACGCTGGGCTACTTGGTATAGCATCCGCGGCGAAGCGGTAGGGGAACTGGGTCTGCCCCATAGCCAGCTTTGGACTTCCTAGAGACAGTGAGTGTAATGGGAGATCTGCTTCTCTGGGGAAAAGACATGCGAACAAGAGCTAACTGCTAGACAGGAGACGTCCTTACCAATGTTGACCTCGGGAGACCTCATCGATTTGTGAGGAAACCTAGCGTTCAAAATCGTGGTCGATTGTTCAAAGACACAATACGGATTGATGGGGGATGCCAGAGCCCTCAACAGTGGTGTCATGAATACCAGAACAAGGTGAAAGATGGAGGAATGCAGAGAATAAGCCTTACTTGTAGGTTGTCGTCTCAGACCGCCACATCGGCTTGTCTTTGTCAAGCGAGTGGGAAGTCATCGAGGCTGAATACGTCTTTCTCCCCGACAGGCCAATCCGGTCGAGGTATGCACTGTCGCGATGCATTCAATGCATAAATGCACCGGCGTCGGGCGCGACATGCCCACTGGCTAGGGATCGAGGCGTTGCTGGTGCTGAAGTTACCCCCAGGCTGCGGATCACTGATTTCAGTGCTTGTCATTTGCTGCGTCAGTCGTCCTGCAGAAAGCTCCTGTGAGGAGATTGTATCTCTGCTTTACTTAGGGCGGGCGGTAATTACTTGCTGGCCTGCCGTGACTCCGCACATCGAGTCTGCGTCCCTGTTCATCAACGGGCGCCGTGGGACAGGACAAGACAATCGTCATGGCATACATTAAGGCATACTCACCTGGCTTGACTTGGATTAGAAGGCAGATGAGAGAGGCGAGCTGCTGTAAGGGTACCTCCCGAGTTTATACGCCGCCAAATTCTCTATACATATGTTCTCACATTTTGAGTCTTTGTGATATGCTTGCGGAGGATACCAGGTTAATGACCAAGGGCCATCCGTTTGGAGAGAGGTGGAACTAGGCAATGTGTCACGGTTGTCGATGGATCACCCTGGAGGATTCGGCAAGTCTGGTGATCTTCGTCCTTTTTCTTTTGCTTGAAACGCGCAACAACTACGGATGAAAATGTTTCTACAAGTTGAAAGATTGTCTGTCACTCCTACTATGTCAAGCTCTATAATATTCCAGGTGCTCGAGCAAGCTTCCTGTATGTTTTGATGGGATTTCGATTTTATGGAATCGCTTTATTCTCAAAGTTTAATGAAGAAATGTGGACATGGCAGTTCTATTTCGGGGGCGCCTGAAAAGAAGACATTCACCGACAAGATGGATGCTAGATCTTGGGTGGCGTTCTCGTATGCAGTCTCAACCACAGTTAGCCAGGTTGCCGTGCACTTGCCGATCAAATTTCTGCCCGCGGGAACCAAGCCGGAGGCGTGGGGCGTTCGCTTAAGCGAGCCAACGCCTCACGACAGAGGACATCCCGAGTTCCGTGCCGCGTCACGAGGTGTCTGCCCGAGGGCCGGGTCAATTGAGCCGCAATCTTCCCTTTCATGCTTCGACCGTGCTTGGGAAGTCTTGAGCTTTTCCCTGCACACCTTACACCGTAAGAGCCTGTCAGCATGTGGAGTATGTGCAGGGTCTTCCTTCCTAGCCAAGATGTGTTGGTTGATTTTTCGCTGTTCAGCCCGTCTGAATGGTGGATCGCAGCAGACTGGACATTCAAATACCATGTTTTACTGTAAAGTTCAAAGAGTATTTCACAAGGTGGCGTTCAAAAATACTTTCAGATGTACCTGAACTCTAGTCGTGCCTTCGCATATCAACCCCGCCCATTTGTTTCTGGGGCGGGGCACACGGCCCATGAACTAAATAGGAAGATCCATCATCTCGTTGCCCAAAGCGGAAAAGACTGGAGCTATGACCCCCACAGCAGGTGCAGTCACAACCAAGATATCCCTACCACTAACCCTTGCTGATTTTCAACCCCTCAAAACGGCAATAGTTCAGCCGTCCCCAGGTCTCATGCCATATTACGTTAGCCAATCAATTCACCAGACAAGCCTCTACCCTAGCTTGGTTTATGCAAGAAATTCCCGAAAGTCCCATGAATTCTAGCGAGAGGTTGCTAAGTTTTAGTGGAAGTCGGCGGCGATCACTGTGGTGGTCGTGAGGGAGGGATGTTCGTCGATCGATGGTTCGTAATGAGCATGGTATGAGCAGTTTTAAAGACTATGTTAGTAGTTATGGACGTGGTCGACTTGTGAATCAGGAGAGAGCTGCGTATTAGTAGTCTGTAGCTGCGTATTGTCCTGACGCATTTTTGTTGCTTTATTCTTTCTTTCTCTCTTTCTTTCTCGGTCAGATGCCGAGACAAAGGAATTTGTTGGTGTTGTTTGCGGTTGCTGCTTTGAGGTCTCACGTGAAATGTTTGACAATTCGTCAAACATTCAGCCACTGTGGCGGCCTCGCTTTGAGCGCGGCACAGGCCATATCACAACCGAGGGGCAATTGTAAATCAACACACTTTGGAGGACAGGTTATCAGGTGATAAGTGGAAAGCGGTATGACCCATAACTTTAAGCGAGGGTCAATCGCCGAATGAGTCAGCGACTCTCGAGGATATAAACCCTCAGCTGATTGTACGTAGTTGTTACGAACATACCCAATAGGGGTATCACGAGTGTCTTGGCCCTGAGGCTCGGCAGCCTTGCTGCATAGAGAAGCCAAGACCAGGAAAGGATCACGGGGCTAGGGAGTCACGTGATAATTGGAACCTTTGGAGCCATAGGAGGCACTGGAATTGAAGAGGGTTAGGGCCGGTAACGCCCTGTAGGGATGGCTTCCGTACAATCTTGGTTCTTAATGCAGAAGGGGGACGTGGTTGAATTGTATCCTTTCGTAACTGCAACCTCTTTTGCAAACAGGCATGGTAAGCAGGAACAGAGGGGAACGCCGTGTCCACTTTCATTCAGGTCAAGCGATCTGCTGAATGCTGGTTAACATGTCGGCGGGCAAAGGGCATCAGTGAGGGGCCCTTGATATTCTTAGATACTACCATTTGGTAGAAAATTGCGAGTACTGTGAATAATATCCAATCGATGGTACAAAGAGCAAGTAAACTCGTAGACCGTATCCATTCCGCCATCCGACGCATCAATCTACACCCGTGAAGACTTCCACTTCTTGGCTCCAATGTTTGCACCTTTGCCAGCTAATCATCAGCCGTCCGGCTCATAATTTGCGTCTTGTTCGCTATACAAGTTGTCATTCCGCTGTGCTGTTCCCGCTCGTTGTTGAGGATAGCCTGAGGTTGTCCGGGTTGCTCGCTATGCAAAGGTCAGTTGCCACGACTTCATCCTAGGCAGCGAATGGACTGCCTCCTGGCGCAGTCACTTACTTCTCGATATTTGGATAGGTAGATCTTGAGCGCCTTTGCGTAGTTCTCAAATCCCAATGAGGTCATGGTGTGTGATCTACCCGAGAAGTCGAGTCGTGGGATGGGATGAACAAATCACAAGTCCGATTCAAAGGAAATGACAAAGACTGCGCAAATGAACCGTAAATATATGCATTCCCTCCCCACTTGCCTACTATATTCAAGAACGGAAGTATACCCAATCGACCTCTTTGAATTTTCCATCAAGCTCTCTCGAGACGTCAACTGTCGGCCCCTTTTTCCTTTCTTCATCTGGGCTATAGCATGAGTCGTCTTTCCAATTCTCCACCTTCCCTTCACACTCATCACAGCCGGCATACACGATTGCAGCTAAGCGTCTCCGTCCCATACAGCTTCCTCCGCAAAAAAAAGAGTGTTCCCCTTGTAACCAATGGCGTGTACAATGATTGCACCCCATGTTCTGGAAGGTACAGGGCATCGGGAGGAGGCTACATCGGCTTGGTCAACTTACGTGTTTTCAATTCTCGGTGGTCAGATAAACACTTACCAGATTCGCGATACGATTTTAATTGAGCAGCGATTGAGGCACACGATGGTATGCCTCGTAGTACGGAAATGGTACAAGTGGCGAACTGGTATAGATAGGGTGAGGTGCAAAGATTCGGGGAACAGTTTTTTTCTCTGGAATAAGTAGATAGTAGAATTATACTTGTGCGGAGTTTTATACGTTTTATAGGTTATGGCGATGGGCCTGTCTGTTAGTGTTCCGAAGAGCTTAATGTAGGCTGCTGACGGTGAACGGTGTGTGGAGGGCAAATGCATCATCGGACGCGCTTCTTCGCCCGGTTTGTAAAGACCTGCGGTGCCGATACAGTTGTGCTTCTTGTTCCACGATGGTGCATATGCAACTCGCTTCCTTTCACCTCATTCCCACATAACATCGGCTTCGTGGCACGTATCGGCATTCAGCCCGGTCTCTCGCACCTATACCCAAGGCAATAATATCTTCTTCAAGAACTAGGCAAGCAACTTCATGCAGCCCTGCTTGCCCCTCTTGCATAGAGATATTTTAGAGCCCTCCGAGAGATGGCAGGCCAACTAGTTAGCGTATAAAGCAGATACCGCTTGCTCAATCTCGAGTTTTCTCATTTCACTGTCAACACTCCATCACAAGCACTAGTCTCAATCATGCAAAAGACTATCTTGAAAGGGCCTATCGAGCCTCATTTGCCATCTTCCAAAAACGATGGCATGTCTCAGTATTATCTGCGATCTCCTACAAAGGACGACCGTGGACTGGATCTTCAAGCAGTCCACTCTATGTCAGACATGACAGGGGTTGCTAACGAGGCAGATCAGGGGTTGGGAACAAGGGTGCCGATTGTCTCATGTGAATGACCCTGACCGGTAAGTTGGCGTGTTGTGTTGAAGGCGGCCGCTTAGCAAGCCAAGATATCAGACAGATAGAGAGTTGACACGTGATGAAAATCGGATATGGATGCCGGACATCCAAGTATCTTTTCCTTTGCAAGTTTTCCCTCGAAGACACAGATTCCCTGAAATTCTATAGCACGAGTCCAATCCCGACTAGCCAATAATTTCCCTTTCCACAAACCATGTGCCAGTCCAGTCTCCAGATGTTACTGCGGTGCGCTGTTCCTCCGACGCCTTTGGTTGCGCTCAGTCAGGTCCGCATCAGGCAGGTCCGCATCAGACAGGTCCGTATCAGACAGGTCCGTATCAGACAGAGGTGTAACATTACCACTCATGTCCTCCTGTTTGTCCTTACCGATAACTGGACTGTTCATAGTTTCCACTATCAGAAGGCCCTCTTCTGTAGAATCTAGCACACCATAGACTCTCACTGATTGATGCTGGATCTTCACCACTGCGCTTCTGCCGATGTACACGTCTTTGCCCTCGGTTCCAACTCGATTTGCAAAAACACATATGATGCCATCTTTCCCGTTGCGGAAGAGGAAGGGTTCCAGTCGACTAATCCAGGGCATCAGCGGGCTGGCGGCGAACTTCGTGTTGATAGTGGCACCAGGCCACCATGCCATCGGTAGAATGAGGAGCTCAGAGTCTCGAGCGATAGTCTCGTATGCAAGTTCGTAGGCAAACATAGGGGTTCCGGGGTCCTTGCGGCTACAATTCGTTAGCTTAATGAGTGCTAGCCAGACGACGCTGGACTGACTTAAGATCCGTTGCTAGAGGTTGACGTTAGCCTATGCTCTGTCACGCGCAGTGCATCGCTCACAGATTCCTAATGAGACTCGTCCAAGGCCTGGTATTAACTTGCAAAAATATTCTCCGCCGCATGATGCCCAGGTGTCTTTGTGAGGGTGGAGGAATTCTTTCCGATAATTCCCAATGAACTCGCCGTCCCCATTAACGACTATTGCTGAATTGTAGTACATTGGCGAGTCGTTCCCCGTCTCGTCCTTCTCAGCATATCCCGCAATTGCCACACACTTGTAGTCTATCGCCTTTCTTCTTAGCCACAGTGATGTAGTCCCCGTCTTAGCAACCTCGAAATCTTGAACATCTTCGTAACCTGATAATGTTAGCCGACTCCTTCGAACAGATGCTTCCTTAACAGGGATACCAACTGACCAGAAAAAGCTAGCTCTGGCAGGACAAGAAGATCTAGGGATTGTAGATCGTTCTTTTCGAGTATGGCATCTGCCTTGCTGATGTTGCCCATGACATCGCCGGGTCGAGGATCGAACTACGCTCAGTCAGTGAAAGAAAGCGTGGACAGTATCGTGGCATACCTGAAGACAAGCAATTTTCATCGCAGCGAGTCAGACCGGGAACGCCAACAAGTCTTGAGCGTGTATTTAAAAATCAAAGCCCTCTAAAATGAAAGGGTAGGAGCAAGCATACTTAATGAAATCGAGCAGAAGAGGCTACCATATGTGTCGGGCGTAGCAGCGAGGGTCTGCATAGCATCAGATGCGGCTCAACCATGCCTGTGTCTTTGACCCTCCCCCACGTCAAGCCACACTTCCCAGAATGGGGTATAGAAGTGGAGATAAACGTGACGAGGACGCTGTCACGCTCTTGACCGCTCCCTGATCCTGTCTGCCAAGTGTCCTCCCGCTGATCGCTTAATGCCACTGGAGCACGGTTCTCAATCCGCATTCCGCGTGCAGGGAGCAACTGCAGCGTGATAAGACAGCCCTATGCTTGAAGCTCATGGTTCATGTTGCAGTACTGATCAAGGGCTGCAAGCTACTAAGGATTGTTGGCTTGTTGGACCTGTCGACGCCCGGCGGGATGAGTCTCAGCCAATCTACAGGGGCGGCTTCTGCTGGAGGCGTGGCCTGGCAAGATATGTAGAGTGCTACTCAATTGGGAGGCATTCCCGAAATAATCTCGATCCCCAATGCAGGCAGTGATATTGAAAATCCATGAGGATGTCTGGGGTCTCAATCCTGAAGATAAGGCACCGTTCGTAATGCCTCTATCGTCCCAGTGCAGCCGATTGGATTGCATCAAAGTAGGTGAGACCACCGCTAGGACTCGTCACCGCTGATGTCCACCGGGTCATCGAACCCAGCGATATGGATACGCCTTCGCCCGTATTCTCTACCTCCGCCTGCATCGAGCGCATTGGACAGAGCCCTTCAGCCTCGTTGATCTCCCCGTATGCCACATGAAGTCAAGCGTGCCAGCCCCCAGGTATCGCGTACATAACCCAGGCTGTCCGCCCATCCTGCCTCTTCTCCTTCTTCTTCAGCCTTGTCTCTGGGCGGCAGTCACCAGTGTCCTCAAGATCTACCTTGCTCCAATATCCTTGTGTCGTGTTTGAACGAGATATCTCGCGATGTCGAGATGCCGGGTTATACGACTATCCAGCGGGGAGGAGACGGTGAGAAGACTCCTGTTTTCTTGTTAACCTTGTCTTGAACAATTCCGTTTGGTGCCCTGCTTACCATAAAGTCGTAGCTTCCTAATCTGATTTTGCTCGAATGAGAACAACGAAAGCGTCTTGAACCTTCTCGCTGCACGGTTGGGGTAAGAAGCCAAAACCTTTTCCAGCGCCGCTTATGTTCCAAGGTAGAACCCAAAACAGCCAAGCGATACATGGTACTTCATGAGTCTTCATGGAGATCTTAAGCGGCACATGGAACATTGGACTTGTGTATACAATGACGGGCCCAAAGGAGACGATGGTCAAATCTGAGAATACGTGGTGAGCAAAGACGACTGGAATTGAACATGATCTAAAATCGACGTGGAGGAAGCATAACGGCGATGGTGGTGTAAGTGGTTGGGCAAAGAATCAAGAAAGGCGCAGTCTCAAAGGTGCCACGGTAATAAGTTTCAATGGTATTAATTCATGAAAGGAGAGTCAGATCTATTAAGTGTGTGTGCTCAACTCCTAATTAACCGAGCAGCTCGACCACATATGTCGTACAAATAACAGTCCCGACTTTGAATAAAAGGTGAAAACAAAAGGAAAATATATTATCAAGTCCCAATCCTGCCCAGACAATAGAAGGCGCGTTGAAATATGGTTCGGAGTGAATCCAGACGAGAACTCTCGATGTTCAAGCCTAGGCAGAGTAGGTGAAAAGAAAATCCCTCAGAATTAACTACCAAATCAGACGATGATCTCCTCTAGCCACTGCCATTCTATGTCCTCATGAGTCCCCAAAACTTGTTTATCCTCCGATACCAATTCTCCCCTATCGGCCGCTGACACAAAGCATGGCGCTGTAACTGTACAATTGATGAATGGGAGAGCAATGTGCACAATTTGGTGAGGCATTGGAGCCACTTCTAGCTCGGAACACGGCCTGTGTAAGTTCAGTCGGTGCATATATGTAACACAAAGACAGAGATGCCACAGTTAAGTAGATATATGACTTACAGTTCAGCCTCGATCATGGGAAATTCAGACCACTCAGGCGGGTCAAGGTCAACGGCTGCTGGGGAATAGAAGTCCTCATGAGTAGCTGCACCGAGGAAGTCGGTGTTCCAAAATTGCTCGTTGTCGGGCACAAGGCAGGATAGCATGTTACTTGGATGCTTCCACTCTCGGGTTTCCAGACCAGTAACGAAGTGTTGCTTCAGTCCGCCATCTTGTCCTTGGCCTTTGGTCTCGGGTAGACAGTTGACTTGCAGAGGAACCGTATCATGGCTCCCGAAAGTCACCGCTGCATGATAAAGTTGCGCATGCCCAGGGATCGACGTATGGAGTTGTGATGTTCGCTCTTCGATCACATCAGTTGGCGGGGTATCTCGCGCTGTCGAGGTAGCAGGCGGATCATGACTTTGGCCTCGTCCTTCCTCTGCGAGCTTTTGGACAAATTCTAGAACTCTAACTCCGAGCTGAACTCCATCTTGGTTCAGCAGATGATTGTTGAGCATCTTATCATTTTGCTTCCAATCCTTCTCGCAGTACCTCTGGATCAACGAACACAGCTCTTTCCTAAAGCGCTTGTCGCAGGGTATGCAGATCCATTTTCCCGACGGAACTTTCTCAAGACCAGCACATTTCTTATGGTATGGTTTGTTGCAGGAGTCGCAGAACATTGTATTTAAGGGGTCGTCAGACTTCTTGCATTTGTGGCAAGGTGGATTGTCCACAGGGGCAGCGTTGTCAGCTGTTGGAGTGGAGAGACAGTCTGTGACGTTATACGGGGAGTCGTTCTGTTATTCTACGTCAGTGTTCTGCATCAGACATGTTGTAGGTACGAGTATCGTTACTTACACGGCCTTCAATGATAGCATCATTCCGTTCTTGGGATTCACGAAGTGCCTCCTTGTTGTCTTCGTGTACAGCCGAGAGTGGTAAACCACTTGTATTTGTTTCCCCTCCAAGGGATTTTGGAAGAAGACGGGGCTGGATACGTCGATGCCCGTTCAGTGTATCGTCCTCCAAAGAAGCTTTGTTTGCGGCCTTTGTGTGGGTACGTTCATGTCTCGTCAAAAGGTTCGGTGATGGACAAAGCAGGCCACATTTCGTACATTTGTAGACAGACAGCGATCTGTGCTCCTTATCGTGGAGATCATATTGTCCTTTACTGTAGAGGGTCTCCCCGCAGCCGGGAATTGGACATGGCAGTTTTTGGAGAGGCATTTTGCAATGATCTCGGTGCACTTTGAGAAATGGACGCGTACAGTAATCCTGGTCAGATAGTTAGTTGAGATGGTATCACGATGCTTAACAAGAAGACTTGCCTCGGTGCATTGTTGCCGTTTCCTTTTATTATCTTTTTCCCCCTTTGAAGTCGCCATGCTGTGCTGTATGAGAATGAAAGCTGTAGAAACGGGAGGTGTCTCCGAATTTGATGTACGCCGAAAAGTTTACTGTCACTGAGAGGGTCTTCATTCCCAGCCTCCTTACCACGTTGAGCTCAGCCGAGCCAACACTAAATGAGAAGGGTCTGTCAACGCCTTCATCCTTCACCCTATCTCAATCTCAGATTCCTTAGCTTTAGGCCGACGTATTGACTCACAGGCATTGAGTAACCACTTAACGCCTTCCAGAGCCGGATTTTGATACTTTGTGTATGCTATCGAAACGGAATCAAGGGTCTTAGCGGAAGGCCACACGGAAAACACTTCCACCTCTCTAACCTTGGAAGGATCCTGGATAGAGTGAATTGATCGGTCATCACATACTATACCTTGTTACATGATGCGGAACGCCGCATATCTGCTTGGCAAGCGCAAATATACTTCCGTGTAAGGAACTCCACTCACTTCGTTAATTGATATCATCATGCCGAATGCAAAATGCGTCTCCTGTCAAGGATCATCGACCACTCAAGCTCATGCGATCTAACCAGTCACTCGGATGGGATTGGAAAGGGGCCACAAGGAACTAACCCACCTATGATCCAACAAGTGAGAGGCCTCGGGATGCAAGGTTCGGGGAAGAGGATGCGGATTCCTCCATTGACAATTTGAGTGGGTATGGGTTCTTCGTGTTTCGGAGACAATATCGAAACAGAATCAAGGGTCATCACTTCTTGAGAGAAATGCCACACGGCAAATATCCCCATGGAGGAATATCTAATCTTAGAAGAAGGGGTAAAACGCACGATCATCACAAGCTGGACCTCGTTACATGGTGCGCGAAGCATATCTGCTTGGCCACTAACATCCGTGCAAGGGCCTTCACTCATTCCGAGTTCAAAATGCGTCTCCTCGAGAGCGTATATCGTGCTATCAGGCTCATGAGATCTGACTTACCCTAAGAGGGATTAAGACAGGGCCACAAGGAACTGACCCACCTTCACACATCATCCAGCGAGGGAGCGGCAGGGGGTTGTAGTATTCAGGGGGGATGACACGAATGTTGGTATTGACAGAATGGGTGGGTGTGGGTTTTTTGTTGCATATACGCCTGCAGCTGTGGCTTTTGGCTGGGGTGAGACTCGCCTATTTGACCCTTGGATGTCAACAGCAACCAGTGCTGCAGGTAGGTGGGCCTGTCACAATCAGCCCTGCCCGGGTTAGTCAAGGGCTCGGCACGCCAAGCACCTCCACACTCGCGGCGCACGAACAAGTCCGCTTCAAGTGTGCCGTGCTGCCACTTTTAGCTGCCCCGATATTCTAGCCCAGATGGGAGAAGCTCTGGTGTGACGTTCAGATGTGTGCTGGGATCACCTGGCCCGTGCAGGGTCGACGCCAGTGCCACTCAATGCACTAGTTCATCCAGGGGGAATACAACTAGCCTGCGCTATCAGAGGTAGTTTTCGGTGATCCCAGCTCGAGTCATCAATATTCCGTCGGAAGGAAACAGCCCATCGCGTCTTGGTGGGATTGGAGCAGGGTGGTTATTATGCAAGGGCGAGTGGAGCTTTTGTCCACGTGAGTGGGCGGACGCCAACTTCTTGAGCCTTTCGAGATGAGGTGATGAGAACCGAGTCTGAGCGAGGGGTAGAAAGTGCAGCATAACGATACGGTCCTATTTCAGCTCGTTATATGTACAAGTTGTTGTTTGCTAATGGCCGCCAGGTTGCAGTCCTTCGTCGAATGAATACCATCTAGCCATCCTTCCCTGCCTTCAAGTGTCCCAAAATCAATAAAGACCCAACAAACCTTGCAATGCCAATCATCCATCTAATTTAACAGCCCGTCGCCATCATGAAATGTGATGCCGCTTTGCAGATTTGCTTATACAATTCGCAATCACAATCAGGGCACCTGGCCGAGCTAGAGTCTGTCGGTGGAAGAATTTCAGTGCGTTTGAGGATTCTACCGTGGGATACGGGCAACAACATCCATGGCGCAGTGTGCCTGGCCTACCTCAACTACGTTAGAGAGAAGTGTACTGGGGGATGACGCTGCCCTGGAGGCATTTTCAGCAAGCTTTGAGGCCAACGCATTGAATTTATATATTACAGTCCGTAGAAATTACAATCCAAGTCCTAGAAACCTGCACTATCTTCAAGCTGCAGGCTTTTCGGCAGTGAATCTGTGTAGACAAAAATATGACTCAGGAGTACGTTCAAGGTCATTCCGCGCAAGTGCAAGTAGCAACTCCCTGTCCCTAGACTTCATCACCAGCTCACCAGTTTCCCGAACCCTCAACTTGGCCTGCTCCTTGATGCGTTCGCTAATAGCTCCCCGCCACGGCTCCCCCGGCCAATATCCAATCGGAATGGGGATGACTTCATGTTGTATATGAACGAAGCCAGCTTGGTGGAGTTCGGCTGCGACCTTGTAAATTGCATCAACATCTCGACCGCTTCCCCCCAGGAAATGATTAAGGCTTTCAGTATAGTCAAAATAGTGGTTCTTCAAAACCTCACCACGTTGGTATTGGGCATTCTCGAGCTCGAGAAATTGTATGTGTGCCATTAGAGCGCGAGGAGGAAATTCTTGGATAAATGCAGTTGGTGTGGCTGTAAGTGCCGTGATTGGAACGGAAAAAAAACCAAGGAGATGAGCCAAACTTAGACATACCACCCTCGAAATGGTCATCATCACCAAAGAGAAGCCCAGTGTTGCAGAAGGTGGGTCTATGGTTCGTGTTCCTTTAGAAATATGGGCATCGATAGCCCTACGTACGCTCCATTCACGGGTCTCAGGAAGATTGGGTCCAATAAAAGTTGTGGCATCCCGCCAGGCCCCAAATCCTAAGCAGCCCTCGCCACATTCAGATCACCGGGGCTGTCCTGCATTTGCAAGAATATGCAGCCCGAAGTCTTGTTGCACCTCGTTAGGCAAATACCTACCTCGTGAGGTCAATTGCGGTAAGAAGAGCGGCAGCAAAAAGCAACCGAGCCGGTCCGCATCACTCCATTCTTACCAGCTCACCGCTCTACAAACGGGTCGATTTCCTAGCTCTAGCATCTCGGCAAGACCCCTTGCTCACATGCACGTAAGATTCCCGCAGTTTAGCACTGTGGGGACAAATGGCGCTTCACATTCTAGGAAGATGGGTTACTCCTCTCGGCCACTCCTTGTCTGGAATTTGAGGGACGGCGAAATCTGTCTTAGTCTTCGGCTGAGTGGAGATGGACCGGATGTGCAGGGCTTGCAGGGCTATGGTTTCTTCACTCGTGGGAGCTCCGACTAAATTGAAACGACTATTCATAGAATCAAATTCGTGAGAGACTACTACTACATTATAGAATCCTCTGCGTCATGTTCTGAAGTTTTCGAAAATTCTACAACTAACATGATTAACTTGCATCAACGACGAGACTATTATGAGCCAAAACCTCTCAATTATACCAATGGACCCCCATCTTTCGAATTCATAGCGCCACATACCCACGATTTGATGTCTTGCCCCGGAATTTACTACATAGGAATGAGAAGATACGTCCAAGACCACATGCGCTACACTCCACTCGAGGATCTTCCAATTCCTTTCTGATACGCTGGCGGGTGTCCCTCTTAATCATTTTCGGTTTCTTCCCCAGGATTGTTCGATGGAAAGGGACATTGTGCTCAAAATTAAGGTGGCCTGCATGGACCCGCAACACCTGCAATATCTGAACAACCCTATTATCGCGTAAGCAAAAGTCGAAAGGCAGAGAAGTGAACTAACCAGATGCGCGTTTCCTTTCCCTTATCTTCTTTCTCTTCTTCTGGATTCCTGTCCTCTTTCTCCTCTGTGATTAGGACTTTCTGGCCTACTTTCATCTTCTGAACCACTCTCAGGACTTCATTGGAGAGGCACTGCTGTGTGCCTTGTTGGTCTTCATACCAACCATCGTAACCAAC
The DNA here is from genome assembly GCA_002554605.1 of Helotiales sp. F229. Lineage (NCBI taxonomy): Eukaryota > Fungi > Ascomycota > Leotiomycetes > Helotiales > Helotiales sp. F229. The sequence continues at coordinate 3,506,316 of MXAW01000002.1, read as the reverse complement.
GAGAAGAGTCACCAGTCTGTCTTCTTCAAGCGACGATGGCAGTCTAAGACTGCTTATTAGAACTGCTCAAGATGATTATCAGGAATATCTCACCGCATATTAACATTCCCTGCGAGTGTCTGGGAGGTAGAGCCTGTCACGATACCGCCAAGTCGAAGTTTCACCACGTCCCCATTGCGCAGCTTCCGATCGCTGAACCCCTTCTCCAATTCGTACACGCCATCACCAAGAAGAGGTACGCGAAGCGGACAAATAGTTGGAGGGGCACAGTGTCCAGAGCGAAGGGGGAATTTCAAAGGTACCTCCGTCGGACGACCCTGGAGAACGTCAGTATTGTTCAGGCCGCAATCTAGAATATCATACCAAGTTTGACTGGAACCCGATCGGAAGCAAGGTCATCAATTGACTGATCAATTCAGCGATATCCAAGGCGTCAATGGGTTCATTGGTGATAGCTTTGGATCTGGAAAGAGCGCTGAGTATCGCTTGCAAGTCGAAGTTCCTGAAGCGACTCGATCCAGTAACGCCAACAAGGGAACCGAGTAGATTGAGATTATCAATAGCCGTATACTCTTGCTCAAATTTGAGTTGGTGGACATCCTCTGGGCCGCCAGCAAGCATAAACACGCGACGAACAAGTCCAATGATATGAAGTTCTGCTTTTCGATTCTGGCATTCCGTAGCCTTAAAAGGATCCGCGAGGTCTTTGCGAAAGGCTTGCAACACTCCATCTTGGCCTTTCTCAAGGAGTTGAATGGCCGAGGGGGTATTGTAGTCTCCGAGTAAGCTGAGGGCGAGCAACTCAAGGCATAGGGTAAATTTCGTCTGAACCAGAGGTTTAGATGTCTAATAAACGGTCAGTGTTGTTACTCATAAATGGATAAGCAGTGAGTTTACCAGTATGTCGCGGTTCAAGATAGCCCATTCAATTGCCGTTTGTAGGTCTGATGGGGCGAGTGAGCGAAGGCACAATTCGAGTCCCTGGCTGCGTCTAGACCAGAACGCCTTAAAGGCGTTTTCGAGGAAGCGGGCGTAGAAACCTCCCCAACCATATATCTCCACTTCTGTCTTTGTTGGTTGCGTCGGGTCGTAACAGAACAGGAATTCGAACTCAGCCTTGTCGAGGAACCGAAAGTTGTGATGGAGAAGCAACGGAATATATGATTCATCAACGACAACTTCGTAAAACCTGTCGAATCTTTTCCCAAGAACATATATTCCTGTTGTTGACGTTATTTTGTCCCACCTGGAATCCTTTGGCTCAATTTCGTCTGCTGCCACGTAGCAAAGCTTCCAGTTGTTGCTTGGAGGTGTGCGAAGAAGCTCGCCGATATCAAGAGGGGTTCGCTCATGTTTCTGTCAAGTAATGGTGAGTCCGGGGCTCTTGGGAAGGTCTTGGTAGCATCTTACCTGCTCAGCCTCATACATGGCCTCAACCTCATATTTGATCTTCACATCATCTGCGACCCCAACCTCTTTTGTGACCTCAACCCCACGCGTGACCCATATGCAGCTCTCTTGACCAGCAGTTTTGAGAACTGGTAGTGTATTAACTGCAAGCATTAGCTCGAAATCTACAACCAAATGCCTAGCAACTTCGAGGATTGGAGTCGGCGGCGGTGCAATGGGAGAAAGCATCTCGAGCGGTTCGAAATCTACAGCAAAACGGGGCGAAGAAGACCTTTATTTTACATGACGGTATTATGCGCTCTCTACGACTTCAGAACCCCTTTCCAATAGGTTCTGCGGCTTCCGGCACCTTTCGCCCGAGGACGAGGCGTTTTGGTAGTTCAACGCCATTTGACAGGGAGTCTGCATTTTCGCGACTTTTAAAGTTGAAGCGCCGCCTTCCCGGCAAGGGTTCTCCAGCTTTCGTCCTCGTTTTTAGCAGGGACCACAACTTGTGACCCCACCAAGACAGGGACCACAACTTGTGATCCTCCACGACAAGGGCCCCAAGCATGTGGTTGCAGTCCTGGAGAATCACAGAAACCGCATTTACCGATGCTCAGGAGGGCAAAATGCTTGAGATCTCTACAATGCCCGACTATGGTGCAGAGCTACAGATGATTTAATATGGCGGGCCACTTTGCAAATTATGGCTTCTTATATAAAGTCTTCTTTGTGCCAAAACTTAAGTTAGTGGTTGACGGAATTGCCACGAAACTTGTTAAAATATCACAGATCTTACAATACAATGGCAGGATATCTTAATCCATTCATTTAGCGCTACACTACTGGCTGCCACCCCCACCAAACCACAAGAGGACGACGCATGCAGGTTGCCTCTACTAGAATGTGCCAAATTTATTCACTCCCCTGTGAGTTGGATTGTACTAGTGATGCAGGACCGAAAACACGAACCACCTTCCCACTCAGGCTCGGGTGCAGTAGAAGCATTCCCCGAGATCCAGCCTTCTTTACCGAAATGGATAGATGGCAATCCAAAAGAAAATAAAAACTGGTAATCCCCCAGTGAAGCGCCTACAGTGCTGCGGCCTCTTCCCAGGTTGTGACGAGGCGCATAAAGCCACGCCCTCATGATCGAGTCTAGTATGAAGGCACTGCGGGTATTGTGTGGGGTGTGCCATTTCTCGGACGATCCGCCATTGGGGCATGGGACACTTATGTCTCAAAATTGTGCCGTTGGGGCTGGGAGTGCTGAGTGTTGGCAGTAGGCGGAAGCTAGTACAGATTTAGGGGGGCCGATTTTGGCCAGAGTTTAGGATCGGCCCTCCCAAATCTGGTGACGCCCCAGACTGAACTCTCTCTTCGACTCCCCCGTGTCAAAAGGCAGTATGACTATCAATCCAATCGAACATAATCTGAACATCTGTTCAAAGGATACCCAATGTACTCTTCATGACAACACTGAGACCACAACACGATTCTCAACAACTACTAATGACAAGCTTGCAACATCGCAAGCAAGGTAAGTAATCAAGACATTACCGTCAGTCAATACTAACAATTTCTTTGAAGAGTTGAAGCTTCCTGGCAACTGGATCCCGTTACGAACAACCGAGCCAAACGTCCACCCGCTTCAATTGATGAGGCCCCTAACAAGTACCAGAAATCTCTTCAAAGAGACAGAGTATACGCGGACCCAAGTGCTGAGCCAGCCGAGGACTTCAATCGCGATGTTCAGAAACTTCATCCATCAGTAATTCCTCAAAGGCCCGATATCGTGTCATGGGGCGATATCGAAACGGTTCAAGACTCGTACCGCGCCGCGATTCGGGATGGTCGACTCAAGTATGACAGAGAGCCTCAGTTGGCTTCGGATGTGCCGGTCTGGGATCCTTACATCCTCCCCACAACGTTAGTCCGTCGCGCTAAACTCAACAATGACAGGGTGGAAGATATAACAAAAAGGGTTGAATCGACTATTCGGATCGTGCCAAAGGCAGCCGAATGGGCGGCCAAGACTCAAGAGTACAACTTGACACCGGAAGATGTGAAAGAAATCCTTCAGAAAGCGTTTGTACGCCAGGAGCCATCTCCGAAACCACAGCCAGAGCAGAATGGCAAACTACCTCCGATACTGGAAGTTGCTGCAAAAGCTCTTCGCCGCGCGAGGGAACTCGAGGACAAGCATGGTACCTCTCGACGAATGGTGGCAGTCCTGCGACTGGTTGCATATGCTTCAATGGAGGTGTCTATAGTGGCCAAGGAAGCCACGGTTGAGCAGGTCCGTACAGTCGATGTTGATCTATTTATCGCGCTGACATTAATAGGTCGAATCCTGGTTGAAGCCACTGGCTGGCGGGAAAGATTGGCTGAGGCGGTCTCGCTGTTTTGTCCGCTTCTGGTGTTGGGTGATGGCAAATTCGCCTCGCTGGAAGGGTCGAGAATTACAGCTCTATTTCATGTTGGGTAGGAGCATACACATTTACGTTGGAGGACCTGCTGACAATACGGTACAGTGGACGGACGTGGCGAGTCAACTCTGCGCACATTGTTTCAAGCTGTGTTTCCCGCAAGTGCAGGAGAATTTGTATCGTCACTAAGCTCTGAAGTGTATTGGAAAGACTTGCCCGCCTTGACAAGACTTCCCGGTCTGATCGAGATTGAGATGGTGCTGCTTGATGGCTACGTAGAGTTAGTATCATGGGCCTGTGAACACGCACAACTTACTAATATTGAACCAATGCAGATATGAAATAATCGGTTCCGCCCTTGGATGCCCGGTCTCATACCTAGAAGGCCTCGATCCAAACTCCTTCTCAGAGGTTTGTGTACAAGGGATGACGTTGTATAAGCCCAAACTCATCTGGCAAGAGGCTACGGATGAAACAGGACAAGAGGGTCAAACCAAGAAAGGTATGTGAATTATGACTGGTATGCAAGATTGATAAAAGCTAAAAACCATATGAGATGCTGGACCTGATGTCGGCGTCAATGCTGATCCTTGTATTTCTTCTGAGTACGATGCCGGCAGGGATTTCGATGATTTATTTTGCGCGAACTTCAACATCTTCTCCTAATCAGCAATAATAAGAAGATCTGAAATTGATCCTTCTGCTACCTCAATGTCAACACCTTTCGTGATATGTGTTATTGTTTTTGGCTTCAGTTCTTTCCCATCCAACACTGGATCGAACCCCCAGGCTTGTATGGGAACTACATCAACGTTACGGATACGCGTGGTGTTCGGTCCATGAATTCTCAGTACGTTGTATTTCTTGGGCCCCTTATCTCTGGTCAGCTCGATTATACAACCAGTCAATTGAGGCTAGGTACCTTGAAACCTAGCGCATCAAAGAGTGGTTTCGCCGCAGCAGGCATTTTTTCTGCACAATTCTCCGTCCCCTCCGTCTTCCCGGGTTCAAATTTGGCCCTTTGAAGCCATTTCCCTAGCTCCTGGAAAGTCTTATCGATTTCATTTATGCCCTCCAAGCTTTTCTGGGAAGGTTGAGGGTCGTTCGAATCCGTCATAGGAACGACTATCTGCTGGTCTCTCGAGGAGATGCGTCGGAGAAGGTGGTATTGTCATCCAACTGACTAGTAGTTCTGCGGTAGGGCTGTCACAACCTATACAATGGTGTCAGACTGTCTTCTGCACTGCGAAGATGTTGCGGTGGCTTTGACTTACCGTACTTCCACCTAGCTGGTTGCTTTCCATCGGTGAAGAGATTAAGCTTGGATGAGCTAAACGAGCTCAGGTCCGACAGTGCCCCATTTTGGCAAACTTTCACTGCCCAATTCCTCAGGCACAAGCAGCGAAACAGCGGAGAGCTTAATTTCACGTGATCGTTGGGGGCGGGAACGTTACCCCACCAGATCCCGCTGGGAAATTTTGCTTGGGTGCCAGGTAAGGTGACAACCATGAAAAACCAAGTGGAAAAGATAAAAAACGCTTATCAAGGCCGTTTGCCGGGAGAACGTAAAGCCGTGCAAAGCTGTCATACACCGATCGCACGACAAGATACCCAGAGAAATCTCAGCAGGTGGAGCTGGTGGATTTGAAAATGATACTCAACATGAGTCAGATTGTGTCCTTTTGTTGGTGAGGGAGTTATGCCCCAAATTTTGAATGCAGATGAGTTTCAAGGAGACGAAACTTGCACACAGGAGGGGTACAAGTGGGCGGCCAATATAAAGATAGTTGCTGTCCATTGTGTATTTTTTCCTGTCGGCAGGCATTATTGTTGCCGCATATCTTGTTTCCTTGTCACTCTATTTTCATGTGGAAGTATCAATCATTTTTTTCATATGTCAATCATTCTCTCATCAACACAAAGGCTTTCCAACTGCGCCCAAATGCAGGGTGTAAATGAAATTTCATTGCCGATGACCCAAACTCCAAGGCGTACCAAAGTCCCAGTATGGAGAAACAATTCAGTCTTGTACGTCACAGTTTCTGGATCCCCAAATAGTCCTACTTTCCATTCTGTTTCCAAAAATGGTACCATTCCTCATTCCCTTTGGTAACGTGCATAATGGCATTCGGCATGTCATTCTGTTGGTCTTGGTATTCGCCGTTGCGTTTTTTCTTCTGGACAATTTGCGCATCGCTTCTCTTTGCAGTCTGGACAAGCATCCTCATCTCCCGGGATGCACTTCGAATAGCATTTGCGGCAATTCCACCACGGGACTTCGGGTGCAACTGGTTGCGTGAACAGAGATTGAAGGTAAGCTATGAAACTAATCAGCATAATTTTGGAACCCTTAAACGGAATCTGAGAAGTGAGATTACAGCTTTCTATTGACGCCGGTACAATCAATTCGCCTTCTGGACACTGTACGCATCGCTTCTCTTTACAGCCTGGGTTTGGGCAAGTACCAACATCGACCGGGATAATATTTCGATGGCATTTGCAGCAGCTCCAGTAGTTCCACGAGGTGAAGGTATCTGGCATATTGAAAAGACGTAGAAGCTTTTGAAGTGATCAGCATAATTCCAGCAGCTTTGGACCGAATATGAGCTTGGGTGAGATTACAGCCCTGCCTACACAAGTCATTCGTAAATTTCTCTCCCCCACAGATATTATCCTACCAGGGGATATGTGCCGGTTGTCGTTGTTGGTTGTCCCAAGAACTTATTCCTCAGACGTAGCATGGAAGTAGGTGCTGGAACCGCCCCCAGGTATTAGCCAGGTTTTTATGTTGCAGCGGCTTAGCTGCTCGAGGGAGGGCCCAATAGGCAAGCTCCCATGGTTCCCGGTAGAGTGTCAAGTGATGAGCCGGAAGTAGAAGGAATGAGGGCGTTGCGCAGCATCACACCTCATGAAAGACTACTGCAGCTGTAGAAGAGACCCTTGCAGTGGCAGTAGGGGACAGGCGCAGTTCCTACTTGGCCAATTAGATAGACTAGTAAACATAGATTGCCCGGGAGGGGGCTTTTTGGTACTTGGACCGTAGTTGGTGTCTTGGTGGAGTGGCTCACGCTTATGGAAAGGTCGGGTAGACAAGGAATACTTCTTTTCGTTGGCGTCGAGGGATCAAGTGAAGAACATATTTCTACTCTGCAATGTTTGGAAGGCAGAAGAGACCGAGGGCTTGGATCTTGACGCTATGGCGGAAGAATTTGCTCAGGGGGTACCGGAAAATAATATCCCCCCCGCAAACATTGCCGTTTATATCAAGGAAGCTACAACTCCCAAGGACGCCGTTGAGCACGTTCACGAGCTTACTGCGGATATTGAAAACTCTCTTGACGAGAAGGAAAGAAGAAAGGAGAATCATGGAGGGGCGACTACTTGGATAAAATATCTTAAGGTTGGTAAATTTGAGATTCCCAGCCCATTTGGTTAACTCTGACCTAACTTCCTTATCCACAGCTTGTGTATCCCTGAATACTTGATCAGGGATCTCCCTATAGTGGTAGAAAATCTCCCGACACACTGGGCTTACTGTGCATCTTTTTTCGAGGATATGGGTATTCTTCAGTAGTCGCAGATGTTGGAATGTTGAAGGATCTCCCTTTTCTCTCACTTTGTAGTCCCCAACATACCTTGTGAAACTTCCGAGCTATAGAGTCTTTCTCTCCTCGAATTTGTTTGCTCGCTTTGTGTTTCGTCTGAACACTTACTCCACGTTGTAATCTCCTTTGATCGACTTTTTTCCTTCAGATCCTGATGTCGACCGTATCCCTGGGGTCTTCGAACAAAGATTTTTATATCCGCTAATCAAACCTTGATATCAAACGGGTCGACCCGGCTGTGGCTAAAACAACAATCATCACCACGTGACTAACATGGGAAGGAAGGCAGCTCCTGAACTTGAACCAAGCATCGTTCTTTTATGACCCTTTACTTCTATATCGAAAGTACGAATAACCTTCTCATTTCTATTGCCCGGAATCTACCCCGCCATATCCTACGTGACTTCCCCACTTCCTTCTTCCGTTCCTACCCAGACGAAACGGTGTTTCGAGCCTCAGCTGGGGGTGGTGGCAATTTGCGGCACCCGGCAGCTAGATCCTCTTCCAACTTCGCTAAGCGCTCCTTCTTCTCTGGAGTCCGGTTGGTCGGGGCTTGGGAGACAACCGCGGTAGATTCACTTTCGGGCGTGATTAGTACAAGACGAAGAGGTCGAGGCTCCCAAATTTTCTTGGCAATAATAGACATGCCATGTTCGGTATGTTTGATTGAGATCGTGTGCGTAATATCGCTGAAAGATTTCTCGTCGTTGACGTGAAACTACAATTACACCTGTTAGAGAAACAAGGCGAATATCAAAGACAATATACGTACGTTCTCGTTATCGGAGCAGACCTCAAAATGGGTACATTTGCCACTTGTGTATTTGATAAGATGCTCCTGAGTCCAATTGGTCAAAGCTTCGGAGATAATCGTGGTAGATTCAGGTTGAGGTTCCAAAATTTCCTTGCCGATAATAGACATGCCATGTTCGGTACGTTTGATTGAGATCGTGTGCGTGATATTGCCGAAAGATTTCTCGTCGTTGACCTGAAACTACAATTACACTTGTTAGAGAAATAGGGCGAATATCAAAGACGATATACGTACGTCCTCGTCATCGGAGCAGACCTTAAAACGGGCTTTACATTTGCCACCTATGTATTCGATAAGACGCTCCTGTCCGTCCCATACGAGAGCACCCTTCTTTCCATCCCCGAGTTGAAAATTGCACTCGACGGTATATGGAGCCATTGTTTGACAAGGTCAGGTATTGGGAGGAACGTGCAATGGCAAAAGGTCGTTCAATAACTTGACGGGAAATAATGAATTGGCGAGACTTGGGAAACGAAGTGGGTATCTCACTAATATATGCAAAAGAAACAACAGAATAACGAGTCGCCCTGCGGCTTCCCAGTCACTGACATCTGTTCACCGGTCAGGCGCTTGTTCAGGGTTCGTGCAGGTTTGATATGTGGGTGTAGGCGGCCTCGACCTCGTTTCCTATTCATACTAGTCGCCTTAATCCAATATTTCACGGTTGGGGACCGGTTCAGTATTGACAAGGGCGGTCGTTACGAGCTCGCTGGACTTTGAACTTTAAGTCCTTTTAGACTTGAATTAAAAAAAAACCCCCCGAAGCGCGAAGGTACGAGCAAAGGAAGACTAGAGATTAAGCATGAAAGGTTGGGCAAAGGAGATTACTAATGTTCAGGACACAAGAGCAGCGAGGGTCTACATAGCATCAGATGCGGCTCAACCATGCCTGCGTCTCTGACCCCACCCCCGCGTCAAGCCACACCTCCCCGAACGGGGTATAGGAGTGGAGATAAACGTCACAAGCGGCGCAGGACAAACTGTCGCGCTTGACCGCTCCCTGATCCTGTCTGCCAAGTGTCCTCCCGCTGATCGCTTCATGCCACCAGAGCACGGTTCTCAATCCGCGTTCCGAGTGCAGGAGCAACTGCAGCGTGACAAGACGGCCCTGTGCTTGAAGCTCAAGCTTCACGTTGCAGTATTGGTCAAGGGCTGCAAGCCACGAAGGATTGTTGGCTTGTTGAATATATGTTGGTCGAATCGTAGGGCTGCCTCCGGATCTTGTCGACGCCAGGCGGGATAAGCCTCAGTTAATTTGTGGGGGCGGCTTTTGCTGGAGTCGTGGCCTGGCCAAATATATGAATAGCTGCTCAGTGGCACTCAATCATTCTCCATTCCCGAAATAATCTTGATCCCTAACATAAAACAATGCAGGCAGTGACATGGGAACTCCATATGGATGTCTAGGATCTCAACCCTGAGGGCGAGGGACCGTTCTTGACCCTTCTGTTGGCTGAACCAAATTGCGTCAAAATAGGTGAGACCACAGCCAGGACTCGTCACCGCTAATGTCCAAGGGGCAATCGAACCCAGCGATATGGTTACGCTTCACGCCTGCATTGTCTCGCTCCGCCTGCCTCGATCGCATTGGACAGAGTCCTTCAGCCTCGTTGATCTCGCCGTATGCCATATGAAGTCAGGCGTACCGGGCTCAGGTATCGCGTATATAACTCAGGTTGACCGCCCATCTTGCCTTTTCTCCTTCTTCTTTAGCCTTGTCTTTGGCTGGCAGTCACCAGTGTCCTCAAGATCTGCCTTGCTTTAATATCCTTGTGTCGTGTTTGAATGAGATGCTTCGCGATGTCGCGCGATATCGAGAAGCCGGGTTGTACGACTATCCAGCGGTGAGGAGAGGGTGAGAACATCTCCTGTTTTCCTGTCAGTCTGGTCTTGCACAGCTTCGTTTGGTGCCCTGCTTACTATTATAGTCGTAACTTTCCAGCTGGGTGTTGGGCATGGTCCGGGCCCTTCGAGTTCTGTTCTCCACGGCGTCCTCATCGTTGGAGCTTCATAAGTGCGCGCCAAATACTTTCACTTTAGTAACGCCAGCGATGGCCGGTTTTAGCCGATCGCAAAGTCTGGCGAGGCTTATCCACTTCACTTAACCGCGGGGCTCGTGGGGTCAATTTATCTACGCAAAAATCGGATACCTGACCAGGTGCTTCTGCTATTGATACATCACTATTTGAAGGACGCATTCCATCACCACGCGCATATTCCGCATACTTAGAAGCACCCGGGTCGGATTATTTCGCTACTGGAAGTGTCGTTGGGCGCAAATTCACAACCTTTAGGCCGAATCGCAAACAACCACCAACGAACCTCACCATCACACGACGGGGCATCAGCGATATCAGTCAGAGTAAATATTTCACTTCTACTGTACGTAGCTGGTGCGACTCTACTCTACAATAGCTCAATAAGCATCGCAGATCTGACTGGTTTGCTCTGGTTTTACGCACCAACGGAAACCTCGCAAAGTTATGGACGATGAGGCGGCAAAGAAACAATGTGAGGATAAGGGCAACGAATATGTTCAACAGGTATGCTTGCAGCTTTCTAGACCCAGAAATAATGGCTGACTCCAACCTCAGGGCTTCAAAGCTTCTATTCCTGTCAAGACTAGTATGAAACATGCACCGCTAGATACTGCTATAGTCATTCTCGGGCCCGGAGCTGGAATCGTGGTTCTGGATGAAGTTGATCATACTGCAAATAAAGATGTGGTGAAAGTGATAGAGACCAGGGGGAAGCCATGTTTTGCTCATAATGATGCGTGGGTGGTATTCATCACACGAGGTTGAAGGAGCAGAATGTACATTTCCCTAGCATTACATTGATGACCCAAGCATTCAATATGACTCGCCCCCCTCAAGCTCTAAGCGTGCGATTTCTCAGCGTCGATCATTGCGTCTACTGCAGTGCCAGTAATTGCGAATGCATTCAATGAGAATAGAAATACTCCTTCCATCCCTGGCGGGAAAATGACCTGTGGTACTCTTGATATATATAGAAAATCCAACGTCGTTCTCGAACCGAGACGGTTTGACATATAGTCACAAAGTCGTTCTGTTGTTAGGGAGAGAGCTAGCAGATCTTCGTAAGTTGCTTCTGGGCCTTTCTCCCACCGCGCCAAGTCCATGGGTGAATGTCTTTCCAATATCAAGTCTAGCGCCCCTCCCAAAGTTATGCACACTCCTTCCCGGGGGAGTTTGTGTATAATCCACTGGCGACCACCTGCGAACTTCTGAAGAACGCGACTTAAGTTTCTTATCGATAAGCTCCAGGCTGGATTAAATCAGTAAACGAAAAAGTCGTCGAGGAATCGTGCCATACCTGTAGGTTTACCTTTGTTTTCTGCAAGGAGCGGGTTTGGCTCTACATTTTTCAAGAAATCAAGTGACGGCTTAAGTATATTCCCACTGGACGGAGCCGGTTGAGGTTTTGGTAACTGCGTAAGAGAAGGGTTTTGTGGTGGTTGTTGAAATGGTGGTTGTGGAGGTATGCCATCTATTTGATCCCTGTGAGCTGTAAATTCCCTATTAGCAGCTTGCTTCAGACGTACTTTGCTTGGGATCTATGATCATATCCACTCCCAACCCTAGCGATGCCTGTGTATGATCCGATGGAGTATTGGTCGACTGTTCACCATCCCCGTGCTGACCGTTTGGTGAATCTCCCCGCCTGCGCTTCGGTGGTCGCAAATGTCCCGAATCACCTTCTTTGTTGTGCTGAGGATGCGTTGAGTCTGTTGCATTCTTCGACTGAGACGGCTGCGAATGCTCTGGACTACCAGCTTCGTCTAGCTTCGAATTCGATGACGGTGGTGCATCCTTCGACGGAGGTGGCGCTCCTACTCCTCCTATACATTAGCAACTGATCAATCGGAGCATCTGCCTGACAATCACCTATCGTGTCTTCTTCCTTCAAATGGCAGTATCGTGGGTCTTCATTACACCATGCCTCTATCTTGGGGTCTGACCCCAGTTTGGATAAACGCTTCCCTACTGCTTCTCTGAGCTTTGATGCCCAGGCTTGCGTCGTACGTAACCACTTCGACTTCTTCCTACCGTCAGCACAATCGTACATATGTCGGAAGATGAAGACTGCTTTTGCACCTCCACCAGCATAGAAGTCCGCCCCTATCGATACTAGAATAGCCTCCTTGGCCGCAGCATCTTCTACCTTGACGAGAACCTCGTCCTTTCCCTCGACCTGGCCAGTTTCCCTGGCAGGAACCTCTTCACCGACAGGAAGCTTTCCCCCGATAGGAGCCTCTTTCCTGGCAATATGCTCTCCCTTCACTTTCTTGAGGTATGTCTCGATTCTTGACTTTGGGTGCCATGGGCCGTCTTCAATGTCGCATTTCAGGAGAGCAGTTGAACACTCACTGTTGAGAGTGGATGCTTCGTTTAATTGGGTCGAATCTTTTTGGGATAGGGGGATTGAACTTATAAGGTCGTTGAGGATTTGTACCGGGACGTCAGGATTGGAACAAATACCGGTAAAAGGAATCCAAGAATTTCCGTTACGGACAAGCAATATCGACATAACGCTAGGTACACGATACGGTGTTGGCACGAGTGGTGCAAGTTTGCGAGAGCGCGAGTGTACAAGTTGGCGAGAGCGCGAGTGTGCAGGTTTGCGAGAGCGCGAGTGTGCAGGTTGGCGAGAGCGCGAGTGTACAAGTTGGCGAGAGCGCGAGTGTACAAGTTGGCGAGAGCGCGAGTGTACAAGTTGGCGAGAGCGTGACTGTGCAGGTTAGCGAGAGCGTGACTGTGCAGGTTGGCGAGAGCGTGAGTGTGCAGGTTGGCGAGAGCGTGAGTATAAGTTGGCGAGAGCGTGAGTGTGCAAGTTTGCGAGAGCGTGAGTGTACAAGCTGGCGAGAGCACGAGTGTGCAGGTTGGCGAGAGCGCGAGTGTGCAGGTTAGCGAGAGCGCGAGTGTACAAGTTGGCGAGAGCACGAGTGTGCAGGTTGGCGAGAGCGCGAGCGGCAAGCTCCGTGCCGTCCAACCAGGTGGGTGCAGAATTCGACATGCACGCTAAATTAAGCAACAACCCCCGCTTAAGGCTAGAAAATAAAACTAGACAATAAAACTAGACAATAATTCTACTAGTCTTAGATTTTCGGGGCCTGAAGAAGCTTCGGAGGTACAGGCCCAAAGTTTAGGCTCACCGCCTTATTCTGCCCACACAAACTCTTACAGCAGAAAAATGCGCCGTGAAGTGTATTTTCGCGGGTCCCAGAAGTCTCGAGCATCGGATACTGTGCAGACATTGCTGGTTGAGGAGCAGCCTCACTCGCTTTGGAACGCCTAAATGTGATTTCTTATTGCATGTCCCTGGCGATATTCCGTGTTTCATGTCCTGAAGTTCACGGACAATAAGTCTGTTCCTATAGGTTGACTTTCGCTCCTCAAGGTTTTGTTACTCTGCTTAACACCCCCAATACAACTTTGCCCGTATTATCTTCCCTAACGAACGACGATGGTTTAAAACACCGCAAGGCATAGGGATTTTGATGATGCAAATACACCACTCCTGTCCCGATCTTAGATACTATCATCTACGTCCTATAGCAAATGCTTAATCGATTGACTCATTTACTTGAGCCCTCCTTTTATGAAGGCCATACAGCTCCTTTACCGATTCAAAAATTGCTTACTAACCATACCTTCCGGTGCGCCCACGGGTCCGACCTTGTGGAGTTCCCATGCCTGATTCGGCTAGTCCTATCGATCGAAAGTTGGCCATGAGCAGAATTTCCCGACCGTCCCATCTGAAGTCGAGGGGCAAGCGAGGCAACCAGAGGACCAGACTCAAGCGAGAAACAAGCTACCCCTGTTGCGGGGTATCCATGCTGCATGTACAGTATGCAGGGATCGGCGACTCTTGCCCAGATCTGTTGCTCTTCTGCCCGTCACTCACTTGAAGCTACCGAAATCAAAGACTCCCCTATCTCAGACAATATCATCTCGCACCAGGGGATCGTTTTGATAGATATTCCACGTCAGCTCGTGTTACCTTGATGAGAACATCTTTGTTATCTGGGAACTTGTAAGCAGTCGAAATTCTACTACTGCTGTCCATGGCCTCTGCTGCTATGATCGTATGAAAGTCAAAGCTATAATAGACATGCCACTCGATAAACGTCCTCATCATTCTGGTCCGCCTCATCCTACACCATGGCAGAATCCTACACTATGGCAGAACTCGCTCGAAAGTGCGGCGCCGGACTACCATCGAAATTCTTTCTCTCGACCGCCAGATCCACATCCACTCGATCATCGTCGACCTTCTGGATCTCACAACTTGCCTCAAGCTCCACCACCACCAGCTCCTCCAGGCCAACAATTTCAATTGCCACCATGTGCAGGACAGGGAGCCCCGATGGTGAAAAGGGACCCGTCAGACAAACCTCAACAGTATAGGCCCCCTTAATAGGTGTAGATCACAATGTGAATCCATCTCCACGTCTATCATATTGTCTGTCCTACGATTCAGCCAGAAACCAGCAATACCCACCACCACCACCACCTCAACTGGACCCTTACCCTCCAGTGCAGAGTCTGATGTCTGCTACGGAGCCGTACGGCAACAACCCCTATGCGCTATCAAAGCTTCCTTTGCTTTGGGATTACAAAACACCAAGGCAGGAAGTGAGGAAGAAGAGGCACAGAGCCGCTCAGGCATGCGGTAGTTGTCAAACGCTCAAAGCCAAATGCGACGAGGGGCGACCAGCATGTTCGACTTGTAAGGAGAAGGGCACAAAATGTCGGTACCGGGACCCGCCACCAAAACAGTATGCTTGAATCGGACTTAATTTACATGGTTTTGATACTAATTAGACTAGGCAAGACAAGGCATCCGCCGATATCATGGCTCGTTTGGCGCGCCTAGAAAGTTCCATGAGTGACTTTAACAACAAAATGGAACGCTTCAACTCGGAAATTGGGCAACTTACAGGTGAGATGGGAGAGATCAAACATGCCCAGAATGGAACAGTGAAATTCAAAGACAAACATGCAGACGCCGCTCCCAGAAGCCCGGCAGGCTATCCTAGGCAGTCTAGCCTGGATGGCTTCACATCACCAAACAGTGAAATTTTAGGGGAGGAAGAGGAGTCAGGCTATCCAGGCCTACCGAAACCGCCGTCAATTCCAGTGAACCATACGACTAGTGCTGCGGGACTACTTAATGTCCCAGCCATCAGAGCATTGTGTCAAGGGGCTATGGACAACTTGGGGGTCAGGGGTGGGAAATACCCAATGTTGCAAGAAGAGCAGAGAGGATTATTGAGGCTTTTTGGAAAGGGAGAGGGGTATGAACGGTCTCCAGGATACGACGAGGATCTGTTGGCAGACTATGGTACAGATATCACACCTAGTGACTCTCATTCGGACATGTCTCCGCCAGCTAGCGAAGAATGGGGTCAACTTGGTGGCCTGGGTGGAATAGATTCGAATGGCATGCCGGATTTCAGTAGGAAGGCTGTCAACGACTTGGTGGAGAGTTACATGGAACACATCAACATCTTGCACCCCATACTCATCAAATCACACCTCGACCTTCTTGTGGAGCACTTCTTGAAGTCTATTCGTGAGAGCCAGACTCGTCAGGCAGGGCACAAGAGCAAGCGGAAGCGAGCTCCTATCGCGGGTGAATACGCAGAGCCATATGCAATGTTAAATCACAAGCCTGGCCGCCCATTCCGATCAATTGGATCGGCCATAGTTCTGCTGGTCATGGCGTTGGGAAAGATATGCCAGCACAAAGGGAGAATTCCAGACGCCTGGCAATCTGACTACGATCTGGGCGATTCGTATGGTAGCTCTCCGACCGTTCGTGATAGCATGGGAGTGGCGCCTTCTTTGGGTGGGGAAGGGGGACAACCGCAGAGCCGGAGAATTCCCATTGGCGGAGCGTATCCCGCAAAGAGGCCAAGGAATATCGATGTCATTCCAGGACTGGCGTACCACGCTCTTGCTACGGATGTTATTGGCAACCAACTTGCAGGAAACAGCATGCAACACGTGCATGCAAACATACTCGCTGGCTTATACCATGGGCAACTCGCGAGAGTGATGGAAAGTCATGGGTATATTGCAGCAGCATGCCGTGGTCTTCAAGTCATTCTTGGGCCGTAAGATAACCGCCTAAAGATCCATGCACAAGTGCTAATTCACTCAGGGAACTCGATCGACTGAAAAAAATCAAGGAAAAGAGGTTAGAGGTCCCGGAGAAAGACAATCCCCTGGTCATTGCCTTCTGGACGTGTTTACAGTTGGAAAGGTATGAAACAGAACTATTACTCAACACGAGCTGACTTCTGATTGTAGTGACATCGTTGCCGAACTTCCTTGCCCGCACTCTGGTATTTTAACATACGAAGAAGACATGCCTCACCCGAATTTGCAAGGGGCAGTGGCTAACTACAGCCTCACTACCGAGATTGTACAAAGTTACATGGGGCAATTGTTTTTGCGCAAACATCTCAACCAACTGCATAACATGTTCTATCAGCCTAGTGCTAGTAAGTCCCCCGTCGCCTGGTACAATTCCGCGATACTAACTCATGTGATAAAGACGAGACAGCCCCATTCAACTCGGCCAGCAAATCCAAGGAGCACTTTCCGACCATCGATGCATCACTCGCGAACTTAGAACAGATCACTTCTGTTGCCGCTAACCTGATGACATGGGATGCAACGAAAGGAGAGCTGGCCACTAATATTCTGGAAGCACGACTAAGAGCCAAGTATTATGGAGCAGAGGTGATTACTTACCGCCACTTTATCTTGAAAGTTCTCGAACAAGGTTCGACGGAAGAGTCTATATCTGTGGATCAAATTGCTCCTGGACGGCTGCCGAACATCGATCTCGATACAAAAGTCCTGAACTACATAGAATGCGGGATCAGGGCTCTTATCTCCAGTACCAGGGCATTTTATGGCCTGGGCAATCCCGGGAAGGACAGACTCATCGTCACGAACATCTGGGGGACGGCACATGCGTATGTTTATTTTCTTTGTAATTTTTAACATAGCTAACATTTCCAAGGCAATGGGGGAACGTGGTGACTCTTCAAGCGGCGTATACGAATCCAATTCTCAAACAGGCTGTACTCAAATATATTACGTTCGAAGAGCTGCGACATCTAACCGAGACAACACTGGCTTTCCTTGCCTTAATAGCATCTCCCGCGTCGGCTTTAAATTCAGACTATAAGATCCTCAAATACATGGGACAAAAGACTGGCATCATACCACCCCAAGGACCAAACACGGGGTCAAGCTTCTCAAGTTCGAACACCGGACACACTCCAATGAGCTGGCATTGAGTCGCTTAGCACTAACACAAATGTCAGTGCATGGCTGATGGCCCCAACTGGAACGACCACCATTTTTGTCAATTTTCTGTGCAACAGCGAAACACGTACATATTGTATTAGCTGGGCAGGTGGCGGCGGCGGCAGCGGCGGCTTTTATCATCAGCATCTTTAGTAATGGCGCTTTTTAGGTTCTTAACTCGGGATCTTGTCTTTCTTAGCCTTTGTCGAAGGCTCGCTTTCCGACTTCAGCAAAAATGTTGCCTGGATCGCATACCGATAGAAAGAATGAGAGAGGTCTAGAGTCTAGAAGGGGCTCCACGTATCGTGAGGGTACAGAAGGGTCCGGAAGAGCTCGTCGAATGGCTCAATTTTTGACACCCTGGAGAAGCCTCGTCGCATTTGACTTTCCTTTGTCGACATGTTAAACAGCCTCCAGCAAATCAGTAACCGAACGGAAGGTAAATAGGATAGTCTCACCTGTTGTGCCCCTGGGTGTACCCTTAGCTTTTGATCTTATGATTCAAATTGATATTCCATCTGTAAATAGTTCTAAGGTAGAGCTACGAAAGGATACAAGTCAAAAAGTCTCTGTCATTCACGGGCGAACCATTCCTCTTAGATCGCGGCCTGACAATATTCAATTTCAGTTCGGCCGGTCTGAAAGTGGAAAGCCCGGAGTGGAATGTCCTGATTGTTCTATCTAGAGCAGACGTTCACACGAGGCAACCAGATCTGGACGCACCTATACCCTTGCCGCTTCTCAAACCGGTGATTGCAGGACGCTTTCCGATTCATACTGTAGCAGGTATAACTATTCCGTCAAGAACGAAGGGAAGCTTTACTCAGAGTAGTAAAATTCCGTGTATCTACGACCAAGTGCTACGCAACAGTATACTGGCTTACTCCTCAAAAGCATCGAACCGGCCGGAAAGTCCTTCTGAATACCCCTCAACGAAAGAAGCTGATTCAGTGGGTTACAGCCAATATCCTACCACTAACCCTTGCTGATTTTCAACCGCTCAAAACGGCAATAGTTCAGCCGTCCCGGGTCTCATGCCACATTACGTTAGTCAAATAAATAAAACAAAACCGTCTCGAAAACATTCTTTCTTCAAAACTACACACCCACTCCATTCAGCTTGCTCTATCCCCAACCAACTTCGAATCTCAAAAATGGTTTGCACTTCAACTCAATGTGTCTTCGGTAGCCAGGACAGCGTCAAGCTATTAGTTTGCCGCAACACCACTTTGCAAACCCTCAATCCCGGCGTGAGAATCGTTCCTGTAAGACTACCGATTGAATATTCCAACATAAACTCGACAGTAAAGCTGACAAACGAACAGATGCCAGGGGTCAAATGCGGAAAATGTGCTGGGAATGGTCAAGTTGTTTGGGTCATTCCCGGCAAGGCTTGCCCAGTGTGTGGTACATCTTGCCAGAATCACCGGTACGACTGTCCTATCGGATAACGTGAATAATAGATACTGACGGCATCTTAGCATCTGTTCTGACAGGCTTAATAGTCGAGCACACGACTCACAATTCGGAACACCTTTGACATTTGTGGGGTGAGGACGGAGTGCAGTCTGAATAGTATTCATGAAGTGATCGTATTCCCCTTTTGTTCACGCTGAATTGGAGGAAGACATGTAAATACTACTATGTGGGTACCTGTTCACTGCAGAGAGGGAAGCATGCCTGGAACGTGTTCATTTGACAAGGGCTATTATTAAACACTACTTTGCATATGTAACACATTGCATCAGGGGCCGTACTGCCGTACTGCACTTATTCTATTCTTCACTCACATTCGGTTCTTATCGTGTGTATTTATAATCTCATCCCAAAAGGTTTTAAAATCCACTAATGAGGATAGAGGCTTCACTCACCCTTACACACTATTCTACTAGTCATAACAGCTACCCTACTCCGATCCTACCAAGACACGCGGAGGGCTTTCTCCTTCCGATGAAATATTAACGGGTCAGGCTAACTAACGAAAGATACCACTGATAGCGCAGGTCGGTTACCTTCCCCCAGGATAACCTAGTGTATTAAGTGGCGATTATCTTGCACGGGCCAGGAGATCCCGGCGCACATCTAAAAGTAACATTTGAACATCACGCCGAGCCTCTCCTATCTGGGCTAGAATTTCGGGGAAGCTTAAAGTGGCAACGATAAACGGCACAGCTGATTCGGATCCTTAGCCCCTGTCCGTGCCTCGTGAGTGTGGGAGTGCTTGGCGTACCGAGCAGGAGAGGGGCATAGCTGATTGTGGCTGTAGCACGGGTGGTTGTTGACGTACAAGGGTCTAATAAGCGAGTGTCACCAAAAGCAAGGTGCAGGCGTGCATGAAGAACCCTCATCTACTAATTCCGTCTAAAGAGTTATTCGCGTTGTCCCCCCTGAAAATTGTATCCCTGGGCTACACCGTTAGATGATAGGTGTAAAGGTAGGTCAGTTCCTTGTGGCCCTGTCCCAGTCCCTCTTGAAAGGCTGGTCAAATCTCATGAGCTTGATAGGTCAACATACCCTCGCCAGGGGACGGATTTTAGAACGATAATGTCTTAGTGGAATAAGTGAAACCCCCTGCACAGATGTTCAGCCGGTTAAAGCAGATACGGCTTTGCGCACCATGCAACGAGGTAAAGCTTATGATGATCAGCCTTTTTACTCCGGCTCTAACCTTCTTTTTAGATTGAATATTCTTTAGTAGGGATCTTTACCGTGTGGCATTTCCCACTAGAAGTGATGACCTTGTTTTAATCTAATACCAAGCCTACCGACCGGATGGCATTAAGTAGTTGCCTAAAGCATGTAAGCTAATAGTCTGAGGCTCGAGCCAGAGTGTCACGGTGTTTGACGGAGGTTAAGGTCTTGAACGGCCTTCAGCCCGTATGCGTAAGGATCTTGATTTAACGAAGCGACTAGAGATTATGTTGCAGTGAAGCAACAGCAAACTCTTTCTCTTTACATCTACATCACGCCAAATCCTCTTGTGGATACAAGCTTTGGAATAAAAAAACAACATGGCGACAACGGGTACGATGGGTTCACATACGAAGCCTAACGAGGTACGTATTTTCAGGACAGGACTTTAACATTAACTAACTTTGGAAAGAGAGTTACCACCCCCATATACCCCGACCAAGTTTGCGCCGCTCACAGAGAGGTTGAGAATTGGCCATGCAGGAGATGCGGTAAAAGAATTACAAGTCTTCAGGCACGTATTCGAGGACACATTGGTTTAGGCATGTTTGGCATCTCTAACGTTGAAAAGCAAGACGGATCCTCCCACGATAGAACTACCAACGCTACTCCCAAGGACAGCCGTCCTTGCCGCATGTGCAACAAGTTCGGTAAACCTCAAAGTACCATCTTCTGCAATCACTGCGACGACTAAAAAAATATGTATGCACAAGACAGGGAAATTTTCATGGCCTTGATAGGGGGGAATTTATCAACTAGTCCAGCGGCTGCTATAAAGCGCATGACGCCCATTGTTGAAGCTATCGATCCTCCTGCTGAAGGAGATCATCGGCCGACAGCACCTGTTGTGGAACACAGCGTCGACGGCTCAAAGATAGCAAGTGAAAGGCTCGGGAATAGGCATGACAGCTATACACGCAGCCCTCTATATCAGTCGTCGCTGCCCCCAGCGAGAGCCACTTTTACTGGGGCGACCGGAGTCCTGGCGAGTACGTCTTCGCCCCCCGCGGAGCCTCGCTACGACAGCCAGGCGCCCCATACATCTACGCCCGGCTTCTCATTGCCAGGACAGGAGCTCAATAGTTCTGCACATCCACACCGCCACTCCATAGATCAGGGGGCAGCAAATTGTACTAGAGGAACAGTCCAGCCTATAGAACCAACCGTGGTCCAGGGGTATAATATGGTATGGAGACGATGACAAGGAGCCGCCGTTCATCTACAGTTTTGCAGAAGGTATGAGTAGTTACTGAGCGCTTGGAGGTTAGATTTATCACGTGGTGGGCAAAGTAGGGAACAGTATGCTCTGAACTTGCATGTAATTATTTTGTCATTCATCCTTTAAATAAGCTGAAAAGAGATTACATGGATATCAGAGTGAGCGCAAGCATCTTGAGAACCCCATCCATGCAAGACTAAAGAAACAACAAAGACACTAGAGCAAACGCAGAGGTCTTTACAACGCGGTGTACAGTTAAGCACCATCACTGGTGGACTGTCTGCAGGACGTTGATTTCTGTGATGCACAGTTCGCGGAACTCAAGACAGGGTTCGTTACCTGACTCAGAGGATTGGATAAACATCCAGACGTACCGACTGGGTTGACGTACCTCTCTGGCGGCGAAGCTGGCATGGCACCTGAATCGTTCCATTTGTGCTTCAGGCTGTCAACATCAACCTGTGCAACTGCGCTCAAATGCGGGGTGTAAATAAAATTTCATTTTGCAGATATGACCCAAACTCCAAGGTGTAACCAGTATGGAGAAACAATTTAGTCTTGTACGTCACAGTTTCCGGATCCCCTACTAGTCCTACATTCCAATCTGCTTCCAAAAATGGTACCATCCCTCCTTCGCTTTGCTAAAGTGCACAACGGGATTCGGCATGTCATTCTGTTGGTCTTGGCGGTTGCGTTTTTTCTGTTGGACAACTCGCGCATCGCTTCTCTTTGCAGTCTGGACAAGCATCCTTATCTTTCGAGATATACTTCGAATCGCAATTGCGGCAATTCCACCACGGGACTTCGGGTGCAGATCGTTGAGCGAACAGATATGGAAGGTAAGCTATTAAAGCGATCAACATAATTTTAGAACCGTTAAACGAAATCTGAGAAGTGATATTACCTTCTGTTGACTCCGGTATAGTCAATTCGTCTGCTGGACACTGTACGCATCGCTTCTCTTTGCAGCCTGGGCTTGGGCAAGTATCAACACCGTCCGGGATAATATCTCGACGGCATTTGCAGCAGTTCCAGTATTTCCACGAGGTGAAGGTATCTGGCATATTGAAAAGACGTAGAAGCTTTTGAAGTGATCAGCATAATTCCAGCTTTGGAACGAATATGAGTTTGGGTGAGATTACAGCCCTGCCTACACAAGTTTTTCGTGAATTTCTCTCCCCCACAGATATTTTCCAAGTGATGAGCCGGAAGTAGAAGGAATGAGGGCGCTGTGCAGCATCACACCTCATATATACAGGAAAGACTACTGCAGCTGTAGAAGAGACCCTTGCAATTGCAGTGGGGGACAGGCGCAGTTCCTACTTGGCCAATTAGATGGACTAGTAAACATGGATTGCCTGGGAGGGGGCTTTTTGGTACTTGGACCGTAGTTGGTGTCTTGGTGGAGTGGCTCACGCTTATGCATGGGCAAATGCGTGGGCTTCAATAATATGCAGAAAAATTCCCACTACCTGTGCTGCAATTTGTTGTACTCCACAGAGCGGTCTGTGGTATTTGCCAATAGGCTATGAGGTCTTGATACCCTTGGGCAATGCGGCTCAAAAGAACCCATTAAGACGCAGCCAGAACCTCCGCCTCGACGGACATCGCCCCAACGATCAACATGACGGACCTCAAGTCAAAGTTCAACATAGTGAATCTTTATCGCTATTATCGCCTTGGCCGCTATCTCTACACCCTTTCTTCTTTCATAGGGTTCTTTTTTATCTTATTCCACTCCCCCCAGCGCTTGGTAGTACTTCTCAAAGTCGCTGGGCTCTCTCACACGACCATCTTTTCCCAGACTTCTTTCAAAGATTCATGTGACGCGATCGAAGATGCTGCGATAGCAAGTGATCCTAGAGGATGCAACTTGACCATTATCCGATGTACTGGAAAGATGGGACAGCACAAGATCAGGCTGCACGGCAAAGAGGAAAATAACGGCGGACGGTACATCGACGACAAACTTCGACACGCTATGAACGACGACACGCTCGTGAGATGGTATTGCGAATGCCACGGCCTAAGGCGGCTATCCCTCCGTCCTTGCCAGCAGGGCGGACTTCTCTTCATGACTTACCGTCGTGCCCATCCATCAAAAGCCCGATCCGGAGACGAAGAGCCGGCTAGTTGGCAATTGCTAGGATCTTACCAAACCCGAACCTCATTTGTTGCAAATATGGGCAAGTCCAACTATACTTCTGATGCCATTCAAACGTACCTACCTAGTGGATCTAAGAGACGGGAATTCGTCCCCTGGATGGGGCCCTTTGGGGATTGCGGCCGTCCAATTGATACAGTAGTCCTCGAAGATACTCTAAAAGAGTCTATCGTAAAAAAAGTCGAAGCTTTCATGGATGGTAAGGAAGCGCTTTTAGCTGGTGGTCATCGTCATCAGTATGGGATGCTTTGGGTTGGCCCACCAGGATGTGGGAAGACTAGTTTGGTTGAAGCTATCGCGCACGAATTCGGCTTCGCTATTTATACCTTTGCCCTTGGAGATTCTACTCTCACCGATTCCGAAATGATGAATATGTATCTTCGAATGGGGCCAAAAGCAATTGCTGTTTTCGACGATATAGACAGGGTCAAGATAGGCGAAAAGGGGATCACAGTAAATGGTCTTTTGAAACTGCTCGACGGGTTTGCAAGACAGGGCCAAACCCTCTTGAAGATACTGATCTGCAATAACCGGGCGAAGGTTCCCCCAGTTGTGCGAAGGAAAGGTCGGGTAGACAAGGAATACGTCTTTTCGTTGGCGTCGAGGGATCAAGTGAAAAACATATTTCTACTCTGCAATGTTTGGAAGGCAGAAGAGACCGAGGGCTTAGATCTTGACGCTATGGCGGAAGAATTTGCTCAGGGGGTACCGGAAAATATTATTCCCCCCGCAAATATTGCCCTTTATATCAAGGAAGCTACAACTCCTAAGGACGCCGTTGAGCACGTTCACGAGCTTACTGCAGAGATTGAAAACGCTCTTGACGAGAAGAAAGAAGAGGGTGGAATCAACGGAAGGGCGACTAATTGGATGCAATATCTTAAGGTTGGTAAATTTGAGATTCCAAGCGTATTTGGTTAACTCAGACCTAACTTCCTTATCCACAGCTTGTGTATCCCTGAATACTCAATCAGGAATCTCCCCATAGTGGCTGAAAATCGCCCAACCCGCACCGACACACCGGGCTTACTCTGCAGCTCCCGGCATCAAATGGACAAGTCAAACTCGGCACGAGAAGAGTATCTCGATGCCGTACGTGGTCTGTTCCTGGCACAGAACGGTCCAACTGGTTCCTATTGCTTCAATCTGATGGCAACCCGATCATGGTCGAAGATTTTGATTCTCGAGAAATGAGCTTTGAGGCTACGTATGGACCCCCGGGGCAGAAGACATGGGACCTGAGATAAAATTGGACAAGTCAAGATGACACAGGATGAATCAATCCATTGGCTCCGGAATTCTGGACATATCGATTCGGTGGAGGTGAAGGTCGTAGCTGGGGGTTCTGGGATCTTGGAATAGGGGCCTATGGGAGAAGGACCATGTCTTGCAACATGAACTGTAGTTAATGATTCCAGAATTGTTAATGGAATTTGAATAGCGGGAAGGTCATGGGGTGCGGCGTATACAAAATCACAAGTTGTTTCCTTGGAAAATGAGGCGATCAACACATTTAAAAGGTAGATTGAAAAGGCTATTTCTACAAGCGAGTGAATGAAACCTGTGACTCTCCCGAAGCGCAGCTCAATCCATCCCCTCGAGTCCCTCAACTTTAATAAAACCTTGAGCTTCACGTACATCTCCTTGAAACTTCTCCAGCCTGAAGCCCTTCTCTGCATGTCAGAAAGTGAAGCTCGCCCTTGCGAAGTCCGCCAAGCGAATGCCGATTCGTTGGCCTTCCGGTACTAAGACATGTGGACCTAGAAATGAAAGCACAAGTGTTCCCTCCAGCTCGTCCGCACGCCTCTCACTTTCAATGGGCTTGAACATGGCAAAGGTGTGGTGATTATAATGTATAAGGTACGTGTTTGGTTGCCGAGAGGGGAAGGGGAAAGGCAGGGGAGTATCCATGTCGATGTTAGTAAGCAGTGGGACACATTTTCTTTTCTGCCTGCACACGGTCCCGTGTGCAGGCAAAGAATGAAAATTGTCCCACCTGGCTTCTACCTCACCTGTGTGTTCCCAGGCATTTAATTCACACCACATAACGCGAGAAACGCCATTTCACCGGTCTTGCAAGATGAACACACCGGCTGCGGATCGAGAAAAATGGAGAGTACGTAAAAGCGTCCAGAGAGAAAAGGAAAGACAGCTGTATGTTGAGATTGCCGTTCGTTTCAAATCTCCCATATTCACATCTTGAGCAGCAGAGAGGCAAGCCCTAGCTGGCTTGCCAAACAAGCCAAGAGAAGAGAGGATGAAGCCGCGAAAGAAGCGGTTAAGGCTGAGCGAACAGCTGTTCAACAGGCGAAGCAAGAAGCAAATAGGGCCAGGAGGAACCAGAAGAAAGTCGTCAAAGAGCGAATTCGCCGTGCAGAGATATCGTGCAGAGCAATGGAAATTGAGGCTACAGAACAGCAGCGTCGTTTATTCTATGAGCACCCCCGTCGAGCAGCCCTCGAGGCCGCATGGGCCGAAGCTGAGTCTGGTCTTTGGTTTGCAAAACTCGGTCAGATTGGCCGCCGCGTTTTCGAGGGGAGGCCAGCTTCGTGTTCCGGAGACAACAAAACGTATACTCTCGGAACTTCCACTGCTATTTCAAACTTGTTGTCAATCGCCACAAAGCCCGAGATTTATGTGGTTAGGGATGCCAGATGGCTGGCTGCTCGTGAACAGCAAAGCTTAGAAGAGTACCTTCGGGATCTGAATATTGAGGCAGGGCCTGATCAAGAGCTGGATGTTCAAGATCTTGGTCTCACTGACCAGCAACCTGCTGTTCGAACTATGAAGGTCACAGCTTGTATATCTCGGTTCGCAGAGTCTTGTGGACAAGTCAGTCCCCATCCTGTGAATCTGCTCAATCTCAGTTACGAGAACATGGAGCTTACGCCACTTCCACTCGCTCGTCACTGCACTTTACTTCGCGATGCATGCAACTCATTGGCAAATATGGATAAGAAGGCTTTCAAATCGAAGAGAAAGGTGAATTCACCAGCCGATATCCAAAGCTGTCAACGATTCCGGATTTGTGCCCAAGCAGGAGCTATTTCATCATGGCATATGGACAACTTAGCTCCTTATACATGGGTTACGCTAGAGGGCAACACTCAAAACGAGGACGACGAGAGCGTCTTGAAATACTGGGCGGTCATAGACTTTCAGTCTTTAACTTCCCAGGAAGAGCAGGCTGCGCGTGAAGAATTTGCTCGAGATGGAACAGACTGGAAGCCAAATCCAGCGTGGATTCGAGTGATCTCACTTATTCGCTTTGATACACTTATCATGCCACCAGGTACAATACATGCTCCCATTACAGCTACAAACTGTTTATTTCGTGGTGGCATGTGCTGGAATAAGAACATGTTTGTGTCCTATACTCTGCCGCACTGGCAGTATATCACTCGAAACCGAGACAAAGTCACCAACGAAGACCCACCCACGGAGACCCAAAGAATCATCAAATGGCTTCAGTCTAGCATTGTGGCCGATCCGGAAAGTTATGGGATTTCGCAGGTAGATGTTCCGGCAACTCTTGCCACCATGAAAGGGATCTCCAGGAGCTCACTTCCATGTAACTGCAAAAATTGTGGCAAGAATAGCAAATGCAACTGCCACTCGCAGAATCTTGCCTGCTTCGACGCCTGTCAATGCAACTGCTCAGGTTGATGCAAGAATGTCCTCTGGAAAAGTGATCGGTAGGGTCTTGGTGGGGGAGATAGCCCATTGTGGAGGGATATTGGGGCTTAGGCTGGAGGTGTTCTCGATGTATGGAACAGAGTCTCAAGATATCATTACTTCTACTCGGACCAAATCTACTTGCCTCCGTCTGGCTTTCTAGCTGACACAGCTATATGCCGCGTGGAGTCTCGGTACAGATACTCCTCATAAGCGGCGACAGTGTTCACAAACTTGTGTTTGACTCCCGAGACTGAAATAATGAAATACGGTACAACTGTCAAGAGGTAGGACAACTTCAGCTCCAAGAGACAATGGGTGCTTGAGGTTGTTCTATTAGGGAGACAAACTAACGACGAGCGGTTTGAGAAACTGAGATTCGTTGAGTTATTGAGTTTGGAAGTATCAAAGGTATTTTGGGGTTCTCGCTTAACGAGCCTTCGATCGTGGGTTTGTGCGCTACAGGCTCTTTAGCGAGGTCCTTTCAGGCTTTGAAAACATGAAATCGATGATTTTAGGCCTAGATATATCAGCGAAAGCTTAATACTTTTCCTTTGTTCTTATAACAAACGATTAATAAGAAGCAAATCTGGCTTTCGCCTAATTAGATTTTGGAATTATTATTTTACTAAAGAATTACTTTTTCCCATTTGGCTGTGAAATGCCCTGTAGCGCACAGACCCGTGATCGAAGGCTCGTAACGAGCCTACCGCCCAAAGTCCGTGTTTTTAGCGAGTTTCCCTAACAAATCAACCCTGAAGCAAATTGAATGGAATGTTATTTATCCTTGAATGGAAAAACTGATTGATTTATCTTCAATAAAAGCTAAATGTTAATCAGCTATATGAAACTCAAGACTTTTCAATTGGTGGTTATCAAATGATATCATGATACAACCATTGACTTGTTCGAGGCGATGCCTGGAAAACTCGCTAAAAACACGGACTTTGGGCGGTAGGCTCGTAAGGTGTGCGGGGAGCTGTTGCCTCAACTCTTCTATTTGGGGCTATTCAAGAGTGCAAGGCAATAGAAAGTTGAACGCTTGAGGACAGCCTTCACAATCCAACAAAGAAAACAACTAGCATTAGGGGGAAGGAAGCATCGGAAAGAAATCGATACGGCAGACCAAGAAAAGCGAAACTTCAGGAGCAGCATTGCTCCGGCCCTATCTATCCCTCTCATCCCTTTCGTCCTCGCGCCGGATAAATTGCTCTCGCCTTCACTTATTCCCTCTCAAGCTGTTATAACGATCTAAACGCTCAAATATGTAGTGACATTTGAAATGCTCCTGGAAGGATTGGCTCTGACCCGGTTCTTCACATGGACATATAATGTTCTTCGACTCCGGATTTTTAAGGAATTTACTCCACATTTTGGTCGCTTTCCTCGACCAAGCAGGATTTCCACCGGCCCATTCCTGGATACGATCGAGTGACTTGACCCATGAGTCAATTCCCATTGATTCCCGATTGTTATCCAGGGCAAGCTCGACAGATAGGAGGAATTTGTCAAAATACATCTTTTGGTAGCGTCGGCCTTCAACACGATCGAGACCGGCAGAGAGGAGAGCAGAATATGTTTTCGCTGAGGTTGGGGCGATAAAGTCGATGGTGATCAGAAAGCCACCTTTTTTCGTTAACACCGAATGTATAGAACCTAAAGGGATATAGATCGCATGTGAGGATGTTATGTTAGTGATAAGACCTCCTTCTAAATATCTGCCAACTCTTGCGAGCTTTTCTTTTTGACCCTCTGCCTTCTGCAACACATCGAGATTATGTTTTGTTCCTGGAAAAAGCAGACAAAGCTTCTCAGATCCAAGAGGTAAAGAGAGGCCTTCACTAGTATCTGGAAATGATCAGCATATATAAATATTGTGATAAATAAAAGAATTTGCTTCATACCAATATGCAGGTCTGTCTTGCAGTATGTTGGAGTGACAAACAAATGTTGATTGCCTTGCTCGAAGGGTTCGATAAAAAGGCTCATTTCTTCGGGGGTCTGAAAGATAGACTCGGGAAGAACTTTAGGGAGCTTGACTCCAATGAGCGAGACAGGCATTGCAGGGTCAGGCGACCATAACTGTGCGAGGGCGATACTGGGATCGACTTTCTCATCTACCTCGCCTCGACAGAATGCGGTATAAGAGCGTTTTGAATTTGATTTGGACTCCGCAATCATGTCAATGATAGCCAAAAACAACGCGGCATCAGTAGGGGCCTGATCTCGCCAACACTTTTTCGATTGGAACAGGCGTGGGTATGTTGTGTGTGCTTGTTCCCAAAGAGTCTTGGCCTCTTCCGAGATATCGTCCAAAGTTGACAGAGGTATGCTCTGTAAGAGAGATTTTGTAAACTCATCAAATCCATCCAAGCCCTTCAGAAG
Source organism: Helotiales sp. F229 (assembly GCA_002554605.1). NCBI lineage: Eukaryota > Fungi > Ascomycota > Leotiomycetes > Helotiales > Helotiales sp. F229. The sequence goes on along the minus strand of MXAW01000002.1, from coordinate 3,476,592 downwards.
AGACCGGACGCCGTTCCGGAGGGTGGATTCTTGAGCTCTGTTCTCCAACGTAGGAGAATCTTCCCCCACTCCGAAGGAAACGAGGGGTTCGCCTAGAGAGGTGATTAGCACACAGTTTTACACATCAATCAATGCCACTTACTGGATCCAGGCGACTCATTTCTACGGGCCTCAAAGCTTTGTACGCGATTGACAGGCATTCCTGGGAGCTTCGGGAGCTTTGTAGGTTGCACAGCCGCATCCCACCATGTGAGAATTTTCGATATATCGTTGCTGTCTTTAATTGCGCCAAGCTTAGACCATGAGATAGACAAAGCGCACAGTGTGAAAAGCTTTTCGCTATGCTCAAATATGCATTTTGAGTAATGACATGCCCTATTCTTGACAGCATTATGGCTGATTGATGACGGGGTCGTGTTGTGCAATTCTATCCAGTTGTTGGACTTGCGACCTATGTGGATATAATTGGGCTGAAGCGCTCGAAGTCTCTCCGTGTCAAGAGCTTCAATTATTTCCTGAGCCATCTGGCGGGGTGTCTTTATCAGTAACAAAGAATGCTACTATCGTTGGAAGTTTCTACCTTTGAGGGGTGGTGAGTTCCGGCTCAACTGGTTTTGAGCACGTTTTTGAACACGGAATGACTGGATCCCGTCGTTCGACATCCTATTTTAAACAGAGTCCTGAGTGTTCAGCTAAGAGTGATGACGAGTAACGAGGGGGTTTTTGTGGATGAATAATAAGAGGGAAGGCACAGGATCTTGTAGAGCCCACTGCTGCGCCATCTTAGGCATACTATCCCTTTCCAGAATGAAGGGGCTGGTAAGAGAGGGAGGCTGAACGCCACCGAATACCTTGCACGCCTCTCCCAGCCATGGGTGCATCAGCTATTCCATCGTATAACGTCCTATGATTGCTCAGGATGGCGGGAGCGGAGTGGCAACTGATCCATTTGCTAGACGTTTGGTGAGATTTGGTGAGATTTGGTGAGATTTGGTGAGATTTGGTGAGATTTGGTGAGATTTGCCACGGTCCTTGGCACAGAACGCCCGGTCTCGCCAAGTGTTCTCCCGAGCCTCATGTTCCCCGCCACTCCACATCCACCCAAGCGGAATTCTGCTTGTGTTAGCCTACCTGTTATTGAGTAGTAGGCATTCCCGCTTCAAGTATTTCATCCCCTCTTCAGCCTGAAGCAGATGGCGTCACCTGCTTCGCGGTAGACGGTTCTCGGGGTAGGCTAGGTGTAAACTCCTGTGGTTAATTATAATTTATCCAAAAGTTGATAAGTCACTGTTGCAGGATGGCGAAGTTTGCGGGAGAGCGTGAGGAAGTTGACGGATATCTCTGATAATTATGAGAATATTGATGACACGCAGGGATGGACGCTAAATGTTCCATATATTGCGCCTAACTAGTTCGGCTGCCAATCGAGGGTAATCCATGCCGATATATTGTAAGACTATTTTTTATTTATACGTTATAATATTTTTTCTTTTTGCATTCTCATCCGAATATGAACGAAGGGGTAGATTATTTCAGAAATAACTATGAGCACTATAGGCTGCCTAATCACTTATCCCCCACCATGCGACGCAAAATGACAATCTTGGGTGATGTCACTGATCAGTGATCTAGGCCGAGAAGCTGATGTGACTTGGTTGTTGGTGTGGTATTGTCCGTCGACATGTTGGGGTTCCATGGGCGTAAGAGCGGGTGTTTGTTGAAGAGGCAGGGTACGGATCGCAGGCAAGTCGTAGCTACTACTACAAGGTCGAAGATGAGATAAGTGTGTTGGAGTGGCCAGAGGGGTGTAGTCTGGTGTTTGACAGCGAGTCATGAGAGAAGGTTGATAACGACAGAGAAGTGGAGTTTGGTGAGTCAGGTCGCGAACGCTTAGCATTTCGATGTGAGTGGTGATTGTCTTCGTCATAGGAATGCGAGCGCGACATGGCGTAGGCGGAGAGGGAAGGGATGTCGTTCCAACTGCCGCGGCTGCTGTAGCTGTGATGTCTGTTGGATGGGACGACGGTCGAGTATGAACTGTAGGAGTGTAGAGGGGAGACGATTGGCGAACCGATAGTAGAGGCAGGTGCTGATAGTGACTTGTTCTTGTTTTCCTTTCTTCTTGAGTTGGGGTTGTGTATATTCGAGTGTCGAGTAAGTTCATCCAATCGCTAAAATCTTTTTGTACAGCCTGGGAATTGGCATGCACGAGGCTTCTCTCCGTGTTCGAATATGCCTTGTCTGATGTTCGAGACGATGAAAGCTTTATCGCATAAAGGACACTTGTATGGTCGTGGGAGGTCCTGCTGGTGGTCGCCTCGGTGTTGGTCACCCAGCTTGGGTAGTATCCTACTGACGGTCACCATCTCTGCTTCTTTGTTGTTGTTGAAGCTGCTTGTTCTTACTCCAAGGTCGAATGATGTACACCGTAGTAGAGAAACAGATGGAGAGGATGTGCTCAGGGGTGATTTAGCAACGGGCGCAGAAAGAACGGAGGACAGTAGTACGCGTACCAGAGAAGTCCGACCAAGACTTGGAATTATACGGGCGAATAGAATTGAGCGATTTGGGTAGAATTTCTTGGTGTACGGGATTTTGTTGTCTTTGTTTCTTTTCTAGTAGCAAGTCAATCGGGACAGTGGTTCGGTATAAGTGAGATACGAGAGGGTGGTATCGGCCTTTCGCTAAAATCAAATGAACCTACAGTTGTGGGTGCACTAAGCAAGGCATAATCGTACCCAGAGTTCCCCGGGACCTAAGATTCGAATATTGGCTTCTTGTATTCATTAAAGTTTATAGCCATAGATTTCTCGAAAGCGTTTTATCCTCTCCCATTTTGTTATTAGATCCCTCTGTTTTCCAGTACTTGCTGTCCTCGGATCAGAATTTCTCTCGAACAAGCCATGAAGCCTCCAAAGAGCACCCTATTAACTCGGGGAAAAGATCCGGGGAACCGTGCTGATCGATTGAATTGAATCTGAACGAACCACACATTTTAAAAAGAAACATAGCACTAACACGGTAGTAAAATGCATGATCAGTGGCGTCCAATATTCAGCCAACGTCTGCGGACTTCCGCACCCCCCGACCACGAACAACATGTCAGTGTCTGAGCTAAGAGAATTTAATACCTTGTAACCTATTATTGTCCTTGAAACTAAGCTAGAATAAGTTGCATTTCAACTTTGTGCACCTATGGCTTTTTGCACTTCTCAAGGCATCAGCGATTTTGCGCGGATGAAGTCGACTTCCAAGGCTATCACAAGTGGGAAGCATCCTGGTACAACTTCGACTGTGCATAGTGCATCAATCCTGCCCCCCCAAACCCCAGTCAACGCCCATTGATTCAGAGATAACAGAATAGGTATCCTCCAGAATCTCCGAAAACTTCGGAATATGGCGCAGAAGATTCTATAGTCTAGTAGTAGTCTCTGACGACTTTAATTATATGAATAGTCATGTCAATTTCGTCGGAACCGCCACGAGTGAAGGAACCATAGCCCTGCACATCCGGATCTTCTCCACTCAGCTGAACCCTGAGACATATTCCGCTGTCCCTCATCCCAGACGAGGAGTGGCCGAGAGAAGAAACCCATCTTCTGCCAAGGATGCGAAGCGCTACTTGTCCCCACAGTGCTAGACTGCAAGAATCGTGCATGCATGTGAGCAAGGGGCCTTGCCGAGATGTAAGAACTAGGAAATCGTTCCGTATGTAGAGCGGTGAGCTGCTGAGGATGAAGTGGTGCGGACCAGCTCGGTTGCTTTTTGCTGCAGCTCTTCTTACCGCGTAGGACCTCACTAGGTAGGTGTTTGCCTAAAGATGTGCAACAAATCTTCGGGCTGCATCTTTACGCCATCATCCAAGTGAGCTTCTAGAACTTTTATAGTATTATTAATATGGCCTCTGTTTATATCCGATTTTACAAAAAGTTGGTGAGGCTCGGTAAAAGTCACGTTTTGACACTAGTTGATGATATAGCTGTAATGAGCCGTCCAGAATTCAACGGCCCGAGCCGCCCGATTAAGGTGGCAAACTTCCCCGCTCAATTTGCCCTAGTCATCAGGCTGTGTGATGCGTTTTACACCACGCCCTGACCACGCGTCATCACATCAGACAGAGGCAGGCAACGGCCCAAGCCGCCCGGTTTAGGTGGCAAAACTTCCCCCCGCTCAATCCGCCCTAGTCATCTACGCCCTGATTGTCTGTTTTCACACGTTACTGATGCTTAACAACAGAGACAGGGATTGCCCTCGATTGGCATCCGAACTAGTTAGGCGCAAGATATAAGATCTGAGAGACTGTAACGACGTGCTTTTTCACACAGCTACACTTCCAGCCAGCCTCAGAACTTCATTGCCGACCTATTCAAAATGTGCACTTGGGTTAAACATATCCAAACTTATCGTGCATGTCGTCGAAAAGACAAACACACCAATACAGAGATCATTTGGAGCTACTGCGAAACATCAGATAACATCAACCCATGCGACAATACTTCACAGGAGCAAACTATGATCTTCGGTTCGAGCTCACTTCCAGGCAATTGTCCCATCTGCCCCTAAGTCTGCTATTATGTTCTACTGAAAGCGTATAATCCCTGACAAATTGCTAGGCCGCAGTGATAGGGAGGAGCAAGTTGTGGGGAGGAAGTGGCGGAGGAAATTAGGAGAGGAAGTTGTGGGAGGAGGAGTGGATAGTTGAGGTTGATGTATTTAGGGTGTAGTTGCGCCTTTACCATGTTGGCCAGAGGCTATAAAGGAAGCTCTGTAAAGCTCTCAGCATACTCCAACTTAGAGACAGACTCGCTATGTCTTGAGTGTCTACAAGCTGTTTCCTCAAAGCGCCCTCCACATCCTTTGCCGTCGCAAACTCTTCTTTCCAACAAGCGCGGATAATGTCCCCTACTAGCAATCCGTTTGTGTCTGGGAACACTTCTTTGGTGTAGTTCTCATCTATCTCATCATCTGTCATTTCTGCGAACGGCTTCTTCCACATCATAATTTCGTAGATAGCACAGCCTAAAGCAAAAATCTCCCGTTTTATATAATCTCGCGCTTCCCACTCCCTCCCGCGAAGAGGGAGCTCATAGCGGACTTCCTCCGCACCAAGCGGCTCTTTATCGTCAATCTTAGAGCCTCCAAAATCGCCAATCTTGACTACCCAATCCTCGAAAACAAATATATTGCGGCAGCTGAAGTCGCAGTGGAAGACATTCTGAGAGTGAATATGTGCCATGCCGCCTGAGATCTGCACAGCCATCTGCAGACGAATTTGCTCAGCAGGAGCGGCACATTTGAGCATCAAGCTGCGAAGGTCACCCTTAGCCCGCTCAAGCTTTAGAGAAAACGTGTCTTCTGCAACCAACACCCGGCCAGCGTACTTCAAGATATGTGGATGAAAGCCCACACGCTTATATACCATATCCTCAACCGCAAGAGCTGCTTTGCTGTGTTTGGCAGGAACGAATGCCCGCTTGCGACGCCCACCATGCCAGACTTCGTGACCTTTAAGGATGAAGTGCGGATCAAGTTCGTAGACAGACACGATGCCCTGCGCGCCTGTGCCGAGAATACAAGCCATTCGAGCAAAGGATCCTTGGTTAGGAGATTGAGAGAGTAGGTGCTGGGGATGATGCTTGTAGATTCCAATTAGCTCAAGTCCTATATCGCAGAAGGAATGCAAAGAGCACTAGGAAGAGACTTTCAGAGGGTCGTAAATTAAAGGCTTTATTGGCTTAGAGCACTTCAACTTACCAAGGGGTTTAGATCAGGACTCGCCCAAGTTTTCAGCGGAGACAGGTTGTTCGGATGAAGCTCGAAAGGGTCGGCCCGGAGGTTTACCTAATACTACCGCCTGAGGCAGGAACTTTGCCCCGCGCCGCCCTGTGCCGATCGACAACCCGGCGCACTACCATCACTCAAAAGGTTCTGTAAACCCTTGGAGCAGAGCCTGAACACTCCCTGAGGAGTCAGAGAGAGAACTGGCCCCACGGAGTGGCTTGTTAAGGCAGAGACGGAGCGAACTCAATGCCAGAGCACAAACTGCCACCCACGCCAAGCACTGATAGCCCCCTTGAGCGTACAGTGTGGGCTGTGAGACTCTCCATCCTCGCGGTGCCTTCCAAGGAGGAACTGATGAGCCAACCGTTATGGGAAGGTGGGACGGGCCTGATCTGCACGTCTTATGACGAACGCAGTGGCTTTAAGCAGCATACTCTGGTAGTGAGCAGTGAAAGGTTCGTACCCCTACGCGCCAAGTTCGCTGCAAGCAGCTCCCGTTTAAGCGCCGCTTCCCCGAAATAACCACTCAGTTCCCCAAACAATGGAATCCCCTCCGGAGATATTCCAAGGTGCCTGTTGCGGCTTGTTCAAAGTTTGCCCCAAGACCTATTGTTACCGACACCAACAGCACCACTGACAAAGAAGCTTTACCCGTTAATGAAGATCTCCGATCTATTGTTGGGGGCAACTTGAAAGAGGAAATCTGCTGGCAGAAGGCAACAATAAGCCCCGGTTCCACTAGTCCTATGGAACCTTCTCCCCTCGAATGCAACAAGAATCAGAGAGATTCTATATCGCCTCAGACCTAGGACTGCCCTTGCGTCCACCCCATCAATGGTTTCCCACCAAGTAAGGCTTCAGCTGCGGCTTCCAAGGGGACACAGCGCTTGCTGGTACAGGTCTCATCATAAGCGGAATCTTCCCCAATTCTTTCCCTATAAAGCCGTCGATCTCCTCACTCAAGAGGACTGGACAGTCGACTTTCCCTCAATCAACCGCACAGCTAGGAGTGACATCCCTGTGCAGTGTGCACCAGCCGTTGGAATGACCTATTTGGAATCGAAGATAGAACCAGCTAACCTAAGATCAGAGATCTCCCCACAAATCCAACACCCACTGAAGCCTAAGCCTCTGTTGAAGGCCTGAACATGCCATCGGCCGACGACCTTCAACATAGCCTCATCAGGGAAGGAGTTTAACGTCCATTCTGAATCAGCATTCTGGTCCCCCCCGACCACGCCTGCTAGGTCGGGCCCTAACCTACATCACCATTAGCCCCCTCAAGTTAATGAGAGGAAGAGGGTGGAAAGGTGCGCCCGCTTCTGTGTGACGCCGCTCCCTGAGTGCTAGCAGGAGATATAGTCAGAGAGTCAAGTATGGTACAACGGAATCAAAATCCGCGAGCCTGCGTACTAGCTCAAGGCCTCAGCCAGCACTGAACAACTAAAGTTGGACAGCTCCAAGTAGCTCTCAAACAATGGAGTCGGTGATGGGCTTATGCGTCTTTCAGAGCCATCGGACATTCCCAAAGCCATCACTGAACCTATAGCGCTTAACCCCTCAAAAACCAACAGACGTTCTTCGATCAGGACAGCCCTGCGGATGGAACTATCCTACCCGATCTCCAAAGATCTCCCCAAGTAGCATGCCATGCTCATGCTTTATTCCAGCACCCTCTATAGCGGACAAAGGACTGAGGCTAGACGTCAATCAGAAGAGAGCTTAACAGCATTCAGAGACAAGAGCAACCCCCATTATTCTTGAATCTTCCTTGTAGTCCTCACTCTCTAAGATATCCGTAAACTCCGTCAGCGACCTTATGGGTCTTACGTCCCAAGCAGTCAAACTTCAGAACCGGGGAAGGCGCTCAACGGCAGAAACAACTTCAGCAACCCCCATTGCTTTAGCATTATTCTGACAGTCTCAGCCTTCTCCAGAGCTTCCGCTCTTCTACATGGCTGCCCAACCCTCAATAACCACACCTGTATATTCGTGCATAAGCATATGGTTGTCGAGGCAAGAGACCGTTGCGGGGGAAAGGAAGGAAGGAGGAGCCTAGAAAGCACAAAGGTTGTCAGCATAAACTCCTTTAAGAGCGGCTTACAGCTTGACGGGAGACTTTAACCCTTTCACCTGCCCTCCAGTAGCATAGAAAGACCGCGAGGAAGACGGAGCAGCATCTTCTCATGACACCTTCAGGACTCAACAACATAAGGCTTCTGACAGCAGAGTCGACTATTCACTAGAGAGTGGTGGAAGAATCAGATGTTGAAGAGGATCCATCGGCACCTCCGTCCGGTACAGTAGCTCAAACAGATGAGGAGGGGAGCCGCAGAAGGAAACAAGGGAAAGACAATGTAGATTGAGGGGGCACTTCTCTGGAAAATGGGAAGCAACTTTGCGCTGTAGCAGGAGGAGGAGGAATCTAGACAGTGGTTAGCCTGAATCAAGGTTGCAAGGATAGAGTACTTCCCAACAGCGCAAAAAGGCGGTGGTTGTCGAAGCTGAAGACCGTCGCGGGGTAAGAGTAGCGGAAGAGCGACAGACACGTCATGCGGAAGGAGACTTCACCTTGAAGGGAATCTGATAATCCAGCGCAAGGAGGAGGGGTTGAGACTGTCAAGTGGAGATGAGAGAGACAGCTCGATCTCATCTTATCGCTGCGATGGCAGAGTGCTGAATGATGAAGGTGAAGGTGTCGCACACCGAAGGGAGACGGCTCAACCTTAGTGGAAAGATCTTGGTTTGCAGGTGGCCTGAGGAGGGAAGTTAACAGTGTGGAGGAGAGCTTCAAGTTTGTAAGGCAGGACAGGGAGAAGGAGGAAGACTCAAGAAGATGTCGATCTTTGGTCGACGGCGACAAAGTGAACAGCTCTCACATCGTCGTTGCGACGAAAGAAGCCGCATGATAGCGAGAGGAAGGTTGTAGAGTTCGCTCAGTCTTGAATGGAAGATGATAGAGGGAAAGATCTCCATTTGATGTTTGCTGAAGATGGTCAGCCTCATTCCAAGACAGGCAATTGGTCAAACTCACTCTGGCCCCGCAAATAGTTGAGATGGCAAGATCGAAAGCGCAAGGGCATGAACGACGCGTCGCAGGGTGAGAAGTGTCTAGGAAGAGAGTTGACGGCGATGGAGAGAGAGGGACGAAGGTGGTGTAGTTGAAGAGTTGAAGTTGAGAGTTGCGGGGGAGGGGCCAGCATTATATGGTTGGTGGTGGAGGCGCTAAGCGAGTGAATGTTTGCTTCCAAAGGTGAGGTTATTCTGACCTATCAACTGTCACCTGACATAGGTGCAACCTCCACAACTGCACTCTGGTTTGATTTTGATACTAGGAATGCGACTCTTCTGTTCTGTAACTCGTGGGCGAGTTGATTATTTGGAGAGAGGGGCGCATGTGGCAGGGTCACTCGATTTTGATTGGTTAGGTCACGTTACCGGATGCTGACTCGGCTGAGTCCGCAGAGGTATAAGAGCTGGCATTCGTTCATTCCTTATTCTACAGCAACAACCAGACCTTTAAAGATTTTTCTGTCTAATCTATTCTCTTCTCCACCCCTTATTTAACAAATCCTACTCTTCAGGTATGTGACATCATTGGATTCTGGCAAATCGTTCTTTGAGATCGATCTTTCCAGGAAGTCTTCCTTCCTTGTGTTCATGACTGTTCAATTTGTCAGTACTGCAAGCCCCTGATCGATACTGCGTATATAGTCCGCGATCTCCTTCTGTATTCTAGAAGAACAAGAACATGATGATCAACCAACCAGAGCACTAAAAACATCAGAAAGCAGGCCGGATCGGCCCTTGCCAGGAACAGTGGTGACGGCCTCGTCGATGTATCCAACAAAGCTATTGGTTAAGTCTGCGTGGAAGACCCACCCTGCGGATTGTAATGCATGAAGCGGCGGTGCAGACCTGCCGTCTGGAAGGAGTCAATGCCTCCGAGATGAAGACATCCGATGATAGGTTGCTCTGGTAAGTGAGCGCTATGGCCTGTCTCGCAGCTTGCGCGAGAAGAGATCCGTCAAAGTATAAGAGCTCAGTATTTCCCCCTTCGAATCCACCTCATTCCCAATCTTCCACCTTGCCCAAATCCCAAAAACTCCCGAGTATGAAGATTTCAACAAACTCAACCGATTTGTAAACGGTAGCGACGACGAATGCCCACTTCAGACCAGCAATAGCGAGGTGAACAGGAATCAGAAGTCTAGGGACGCCCTGACCGCGGACTCTAAGTTGGGGAAGAGGATGGCATACCTTCGAGAGGGTACTCGAGGTAGGAGCTCCAAATACTGTATTATTGAGTATCGCTTATCGTAAAACAGACCAGCCAATACTGATTGATGATGACCCTATCGATCAACAAGAGTGGTCAACTTGCGACCAAGAACCAACTAACAAAAAGACTCGGACTGGAAAAACGATCCCAGATAGCCAGAGTCCGCAGGCCATCCACGGCCTCATGGGTGACTCTGCTCAATCAAGATGGATGCCTACGCCCTCTTCTATGGCCTTATCGCTGAACACGCCTCGTCTCTCTGTCCAGCAGCTAGGTGCTTATAATGATATACTTACAGATACCCTTATAGATAATGTAAGTTTCCCTTCTACAGATCAAACAAACTATGCACTCTTACAGTTTCGCAGATATGCTATAAGGGGATTCTCCGGAAGTATTGCGACACGTACTGCTCAGCATCTGGTGATCAGCAGAGTGTAATCTCAATCTTACGAGACGTGGTTATCAGAGAAAGTGATCTTCCCGGAGCGGAATCTCAGCTTCTAGAGCTCCCTAGTCTCAAACGATTCTCGGAAAGTCTCAACTCAGCTGTGGAGAAGGACGATTTTCGGCGGCATATGAGAAGATACCTTAGCATCTACCTACCGGATTGCCCCTTCGAGATTTCTGGCACGAATCGATACGTAATGAAGACATACGAGGCGACCATCATTGCACGAAAAGTGATTAAAGCAGGCGAGACGATCAAATATCTTTCTGGTATACGGGCGATTTTGTCGGAAGAAGCAGCAAAAGACCTTATTAGAAGGGGACGTGGCTTTAGCATTATCGAGTCGACTCGAAATCAGACTACGTCTTATTTATTTGGACTAGCAGGGTTTCCCAATCACGACTGTCAACCGAACGCTCGACTTACCTCGACAGGAAAGACTGGTATGGAAATCATAGCTATCACGGACATCGAGATCGGCAAAGAGATCACAGTTGGCTATCAGCCGGATTATTTTGGAGACGACAATTGCGAATGCCTTTGCAAGACTTGTGAGGTCAGCCGCCGAAATGGCTGGATTTCGGAAGATCGGATTGGTTTTCATTGCTCGCCAGAAGCGTCACTCAGGTATGAGTCTCAACAAGAGAGGCATGAGAGATGGAATGACATTTTATCGACACCGACTAGAAGCAGCAATCGATCTCCGTCGAATTGTACTAGCGGCCCTTCCGGACATCTCACGTCGGCTTCGGACGTCGAACCTGTAGCCTGGGCCCATCTTGACAGATGTTTCGGGTTTGCTCCAGACCCCATGTCGACACACTTTTGCTCAATCTGTGAGAACCACAGGAAATTATACGGATACAAGTGGCCCAAGACGAAGCGCAAAAGCAGACGTGATAATGAGGAACGCGTCTACCTGTGATATCTTGATAGAAGCGGGCGGGGGAGGCTGGTGTTCAAGAGGCAGCGCTATGGATAATCTTTTTCGTTGGGTTGCTTCAGGAAGGTGGCATTTTTAAATAAAAACAAATGAGATTTATATAACGGCAAGATCATACAGGGGGAATAAGTGTCTAGCACTCATTGCCCACAGACGGTTCTGGTAATGCTCGTGACAAGTGAAGATAGTATTGTCATCAGCGCCTTGCGAGAGCAATCTAAGCGAGACCGGGGGCAGAAACAGGGTGTAGAGACTGGGGGTAGAGAACATTGGCACTCAGCTATCCTTCGATCATTTTCGATATGCCTTGTAACCACCTTTTTATTTACTAAATTAGAATTTGAGACTCGCGTAGTTGGACGCTAGTACGGCGTAGGTGCGGGAGCGAGATTGGGTGCTGTAGATGCGAATGGTAGATAGTTAAGTATGATGTAAATGATGCCATTGAAGATGAAATGATTGCTAGAGAGCTTCATACCGCACATAACAGTTGTCTAGGAATAATTCTACTGTAAACAGCTGCGATGGATCCCTTATGTTACCCTTAACGATAGCGTTTCTTGCTTGAGCCCTCTGTGCTAAAGTCCAAAATAACTCCAAATCCAAGCTGCTCGAGTTCTGCCTTCAGACTGTCCCTTTGCGCCTTGATATTCTTGTATGATTTCTCCAACTCGCGCATCTCCCGCCTTAGCTCGTCAATTTTGACTAAATCATATCAATATAACTAGCAGACCGAAGAAGCACGCAAGACTCACATTCCAACTTCATTTCCGCGTCTTTATTGTATCAGTTAGCCTTATCGAACTCGCGGGCTTGTTGTTCATACCTCTGACCAATTCAATTTCTCCCTCGAGAATACCTATATGAGCTTTGGGTTTTGTTAGCCCGGGGACTGAAGGGCGATAAATAGTCATCTTGCCTTCCATTTGCTGCTCTCTGGCTTGTCCGTTTTCCTGACTCGCCTGGAACCGTGCATTGCTCATATGGAGTTGGCTATTATTAACCTGGAGCTCACTAATAAATTCTAATGTGGGAGGTAAGCGGAGAAATAGCTGTTGCAAGGAATTGACTGACGGATCAGAGTTCGTAATATGCTGGGTAGAAGCCTGAGTGTTTCTTGCGGAATAGAAGCACTAGAGCCAAAAGATTTGGCTGCTATATCTCGAAAGAGAGTTTCGATTGCTCTTAGATTAGCTGGATGAAACATAGCAGATCCCACAGGGACTTACCACAGAGGAGACTAAACCGACTATCTTCACCAATGTACGAGGGCTCTGGGGTGTCCTTAGGCGATTGTCAGGCATGCAAGTAAAAGTAGAGAGTCGAATGGATCACTCACCAATGTCGCATCAATGGGATTCTTCCCCGTCAGCACTTTTTTGTTTTCGCTTGGTTTTTGACTTACGTAGAAAGAGGCACCCACTGAATTTGGGCTTGCTTCGCCGAGGGGTGGTGCGCTCATATTGTTCATGTAGGCGAGTGGTGTTGAGCGTAGGAGCTATCGTAATTGTAAACGTCTGGGTTAAGCACCGGGAGGAAAGTGTAGATCGAGCTGGCAAGTACTATTTATAATCTTAAAGTCCTTGCGTCGCCCTTGCGAAGGCTGCCGTGTCCGTTCTAGGTATGGTCATCTGTTTCGTACCTCCTTGTGATACCACTCACTGGTTCCCTGTTGCCTCACCCTTGATTGTTGTAAACAGTGGTCAGTAAGGTTTGATTAGACATTTTCTTTTTTTAGGTGGTCTCTTTGGCGAGGCGGTCTCTTTAGCGAGGTGGTCACTTTAGCGAGGTGATCTCTTTCAACAACACAAATACCTCTCCTTCTCGGCCTCGTATTCTTTGAATGCTTGAATTCTTGGCCTCCCATCGTCTCAATATCTGTCCCCACAAACGCCTCTCGGCGAGATGACCTCGTCTATTATCAGCAGACTGGAAATGATGCCCTCAGTGCTGGGAATTGTATCGATATGAGTAGTGGCACTATTCATTACGTCTTGACAGTCGAGGGTGCTAGGGGAGTGAACTATAGCGTTAGCGAGGCGCTATTATTATAGTCAATGATGATATGTATGCAGTTTCGGCGATGGCAGTAAGACGAACAGATCACTGGAGACTTCAAATGGTAGAAGCGTTCATTTACGAAGTGTCTTTCCCAGGCCGACGATAACTTATACCCAGTCGTATAGCCATTGAAATGCTGAAGAAGGCTCTCTCTCTCTCTCTCTCTCTTTCTCTCTCTCTCTCTTTCTCTCTCTCTCCTCTCCCTCCACCCTATGTGAAGAACTGGAATAGCCCTGTGGACAGCCACAACTCTCGTCTTGAGAAAGATCCCCTAAACTATAGGGCAACGTTGTTGTTCCCGACGCCTTTAGGACCAATTCTGACAAATTTCCTTGCATTTGTGTAGTCAACCTTTGCAATATCCTCTTCCGCCCATCCTTGTCTTCGAAGGAATTTGACCCACTCCCGGAGGTCCTTATCAGTGGCAGGTTCGAGGAGGAAAGTGATCGTTGTGTCCTTTGCGCTGGGCTGGCTGCCAACATATTCTAAACGCGTCAATAAATATCTATGGTAAATTTGGCGACGTACTACGAGCGCTATCGAGCTTCCAGCCCAATAATTTCTCTGCTTCCATCATAGCTTCCCAAAGTCTGGCCTCTGAGTTACTTTCGCCCATCGCAGCTGAGGTCGAAGGAGCCAAAATCAGGTTGGATAGTTGGACCAAGACGGCTAGAAGCGTCTCTAGTAATATGGGAACAAGACGAAATACCAGTATCGATATATATAAACTGTGAACTCGGTACGTTGTCTCTAGCCAGACAGACTAAATGACAATGAACTTCACCATTGCGTTGGAGGCCAAATAACAGGTCAAAATGGAATGCTAGTCATTGAATAATATAATCATCTACTATACTGACAAACCATGGAGTCTTCGACATTACGTTGCATGCCCTCACTCTGTAACCGGAGCGGAGAAATATGTAGATAGGAAGTAGCCCGTGATCGTGCCCTCCCCGCCCGGCCCCTCCACACCTCTCGCATAATTCCCCCCACATTCGGTGTAAGCCTTCTTGGCCTAATTCTTGGTCTGATATTTCATCCAAGGTTGCTTTGCTGGTTCTCGACAGTGTCCTAGAGCAGGAAGCGTTAGTGATGTGTACTTGGAAGAAGTCGAATGGAGCAGGACGGTTCACGAACCACAGCGTTCACCTAATCTACGAAACTCGTCAGTAGTTCATCTTACAAACAAGACTAATGGCCATTGTGGCAACCCACCTCCATTCAACAGCTACTACGGCTGGTGGACACCGTAGATGTGTCGTCTCGTAATTGGTGCACCATGCTCTCACTGTATAACGACGATGGCCGCACCCAAACTCGACTTGTGTGTAGTTGCACATTTTGTTTGTGAATGAAGGATGAAAGTTGGACCTTGGGGAGACGGTGAGGTTCTTTAAGTACGTTGCAGGAGGGGTATATGTGATCTCCCATTGATACCGGTGTGAAAAGAGATCTGAATGTGGGAGGACCTTGGCAAGGGGAATTGATTGGAGCCTCGAATCACGGAAACGATCAAATTGCGCCACGACAGGGTACATTGACATGGAGCATTGATTGCGTTTGGACCTGGATATAATTGAAGCAAGGCTCATGTGTTATAGCATTCTCTCGGTCATCCATCCAATATCACACCATTCGATCGACCCGCCTCAAACCCCGTCAACATCGACATCCCCTCTTTGTGATGGATCCCAAATCATAGTACTTTGAACATATGTTCCTTCCTTCCCAAATTCCTTCAGATCAACACTTGCTTCTGCTTTTAACCCAAATCCAAGCTTCAAGTATAGAGGTCTCCCCTCAGGAGTAGCCTGTAAAAACACTCTCGTCTGTCTTTGCTCTGCTTGGTTCACAACATATTTCCCTATCATCCAGCCGAGCCCCTCTCCCCGATGCTCCTGTAATACACACGTAAGGTGTAACACTTTGCGAATCTATTAGCTGCAATTCTAGATGTGGGTCACAAAACTAACCAATATCCTCATTTTTACGATAAAACTTTTCCATGTGTAGCTTTGTCTGCTCTTTGAGCTTATCTAGGAACCTGAAATCCGCGTCGGTAGGGGGCGTCAACTTTTTCTTTGGGGGTTTTGGCCCATAGAAAAGGATCCCAAAAGCTACAGTTGGTTTGCCAGGTAAGTTGTTTGCCACAACTCTGATTAACTCCACCCCTTCTTCTTTGGTGAACTGGATATGGCTTTTGTGATGGAAGTGTATCAATTCTCTGGAAACGCCTCGAGGATATGTAAGGTAGACAAGAGGATTGTTTTCGAAAGATTTGAGAGAGATTTCAGCAAGCTCAACATCATCGAAGTTGGTAGAAGTGGACAACACATACGGAGACTCCATTGTGAGACTCAGGGAGATTTTAAGCGACACTTCGTCTCTTGATGAGGGGAGGTATGCCGACTTATCAAGCACATAAGACTCGAACGAGCCTTTCGCGAGAGAATTGGACAAGAGGGGCTAGACCACAAGGGATTGACCTCCTATGCACACCTTTCATAGAGCACGGCCTAGAGCTGCAATGTTCAGGAGCCACAACGCGATTCATACTATGGAGCACAAAGAGGGGCACTCATCTTGTGGGTGGATTCTTTCTTGGATTCTTTCTTGAACTTCGAGTCCTCGAAATCCTCAGTCGACCTTTTGCAAAGCCCCCCTCCCCTCCCCACCCCCCTTCCCTCTGGGTGAAGTCAAACTACTTTCCGCTTCAAATAATTTTAGCAGGAACCGTGTAAATTTGAACCTGGGGGCATGCGCATGTGTTTATTCCCAGCACACTTCGTTTAAGATTCTTGAACTCGTCATCTTCAAACCCTAAAATATCCGAATGCTTCTGCTGCCGGTGGCGGAAAATGCGGTTCAACACGCGCTCTTCTCGGGAGCAGACACAGACACTTGCAGAGAGTAGATATGCACAGCTACGCTCTTCAGGCTTGTTGATACCTTCCTTAAGAATTGGAGACACCCAGTACTGTTGAAGTGCGTGGTCCGGGTAGTAGTCGATATATCGAACTCCTTTTGTAAATGAAATCTCCATGAGACAATTGTCAGACTCTTGGTACCCCGGTTGCACGAAGGAAGCTGCAAATTTGGATGTTTCCAATGTAACGTTAGGAAATGCAAAGCGGACTATGCTGAATGCTTTTACTGGGCGGCATCCTTCGTCTCGTATCAGGTACCAAAGCATACTACCACAATCTGTAGCTGGCGGTGCAGGATGTGTGCTGCTGCTCCTTACAACGGGTCTTGTTGGATGTTGTCCCATCATCGATTTGTAGGTATTAATTGGAATGAATCTGGCAAGGACAGCAATTGGACAAGCCTCCTGCCCCAGACTCCCTCCGTCCTCCATACAGCTCTGGCCGTCGCTTGCCTGACTGAATGCCTCGTCAGAGAATGTTGAAAAATAATCTTGCTTGGAGACTTACCGCTCATGTGCTACAGATTTCTTATCCCTTGTTTCTTCAACCAAAAGAGACAGCTGCCCCTTTAGCGGTGAACTGAATGTCTTGCGATCGTCGATTCTAGGAATTTCGATCGTGCTCATGGTCTCCAGGAAACCCGACGCTGGAGGCTTCCTTCCTACCTCGGATGTTGCTGACAAGCTTGCTCGGATTTCCTTGCGCGGTGTCTTGAATTTAAAAGGTAGGACTGAAGGAGCAGGAGGATATGGAAGGTTGATATTGCTTTGGTAAATGCTCGGATTTTCCACCATTTTTACTTCTTCGTACAGTTTAAGTCTGTCATCCTATACTGTGGTTGAGCTTGATGTCTTCGACGACGACGATGTAGATATATTGGTACCTGGTTTTCTTGCAATATGCCATAACCAGTCGATTCTTCTTCGGAAGAGCTGGCTGCATTTGGAGATTGTGCCTGACATCTCACGGTCTTGGCCGTTGGTGAAATTTTGAAAGTGCGGAACCGCGGTTGATTTGATGTTGAAGCCATGCTAGAGGATAATAGCATTGGAGGCCGGCGGAAACATCTGGAAAGGAGAAGAGAGAAACATGGATGATTCAAGCAGATGTTTTAACGCAGGGAGTAAAGGCTTTACTTAAGCCTTCAGATAAGGCATACGGCCACTCAGGCCAGGCTGATGATACGATACCTATCCGACCTTTGGAAGCCACTGGCGCCACAACACGCACTGGAAATCACAATCACAACCCCACAGTTCCAATTGGCCTGATCAACACGGCTCCTCTTCCCCTCTCGGTAGCAAAACAGACCGCACCAACAGGAAGCGCAGTATATCAACCTCATATGAAGGGTATATTTTACATTATTGTACAGGATATTGTGGTGCTGTTTGCACTCGATCATCTGTCATATCTCAACCCCTAAGCCTCCAATGCAAGAAACATATCCGGTTTTGGCTTTCGGCCATGGACAACAACACTGCAGCTTTGAGTTAGCCGGAATCCACAATCCACATATGGTAAACGTACTTACATTTGGAGATAAGCATGGATTTTTGGATCACGGAGGTCCTCCCGTACCCGCGCTAGGAGCAACTGGACCGCTTCCTCAGACATACTGTGCTGTTGATGTTCGGTTAACGGGACGATCGAGATTGCAAAGAGCATGTCCAAGATGTTCGCCCGACACCACCAGCCCAAAGTCTTGAAGACTTGATCATTTGGCCATGTGCCCACTGGCCAAAATAATTCCTGTTGTTGAATGTCCTCAAATCCCACAGCCTCGAGGTAGTTCCTATACCTTGATGCAGAAGTCAAGTCGATTCCTTTGGATCCAAATGCCTCCTTCACTTTCTTCGCCCACGTTTCCAACGCACTTCCTTCCAATGAGCCATCAGGACTTCGAAATTCAAAGATGAGGTCCTGCATCTCGAAGACTCCTCCAGCTGTCAGTGCTTTGAAGGCTTCCCTGAAAACGTGAAGTGGGTTAGAGAAAGAGCAGAATAACATCCGGCCGTGAATAAAGTCAAATGGAAACTCAAGGGTCCACGAAAGTGAGAGATCATCGATCTGGAATGTGCAATTTGGCGGTATCCTGAGGTTTATCAGCTCATTCGAAAACAATAATGAAGAGCAAGCGCACCAATCTGGCTGCATTGGGCTTAAATCTACCCCATAAACCTCGACACCAGGATGTTCGTCTGCTACGGTCAAGGTTAAGCATAAAACTGTCGAGGAAGACTATTCACTTACCGAAATCTATTGACCAAATTCCAGTCCCGGTGCCTATGTCGAGGGCTCGTTGTGTCGTCGGAAGTCGGGCCAAGTGTAAACGTCCACCTAAAGTGATGCCAAAGAGATGATGTTGAAGATCTGTAGCACTAATAAGTAACATAAGTAGCGCGATGGGGTGAATGCTCACCAAGTCTTTCCCGCTCTTGCTCATCATTGGGTAGTAGGTATTCTAAATGTATGGTTAACAGCGTTTTCAGATACAGTCAAAAACAATGACACTCACTCCCTTCATGATAGCGGTGATAGCCGCGGCCATACTTTTCGACAGGTCTGAAGGCTTCCGATGACAAAGTCGTCGTTGAATCCCTGGATCATCAGTTGGATACGTTTGATATTGATATTGCCACGTACCTGCGATCGAGCCCCAGAGCGGAATCCAAGTCGGAATCCTGAATAAGTCAACTTCGGTACAAATATTTGATTGAGAAATAAGGTAACGCCTTACGTCAGGAGCACCTGGGCCGAGGGAAATCTCTGCATGGTCGTGGTCGCCTGCGTGGCTCGGGTCGTTGACATGTTGAACCGGACTTCCTAAACCAGACCACACAATATTTGAAGCCACACCACCCCCGCTTCGACTGTGTTCCCATTTCGGCCCTACTTCACTGCCTGCCATTGTTGAGCCACCGCTCCATGATCCTCCCGCCATTGAATCGACTTCCTTTCTGCTGAGCTCTTCTTTGTGCTCAGGCGGTCTCTGCGAGTCGTATGGGCAGCCGGCCTTGTTCTGTTGCATGCCAAACAGAGTCGCGGACAGCGTGGATGCGGTTTCCAATAAGACCCCCATACAAGATCGTCCACTTTTGTTCTCAGCTCCGGTTGGCTTGCTACCAGCGTCGTCTTCAATGCGTTGAGGTAATCTCAGTAACCAACCTCTTGCCTGGTAAGCCATACAAATGTGTTGAACGGTGAATCGATTCCACTGCCGTTCTGCAGGTGGATGCTTTGCTTCGCAAAGGCCGTAGACTAGAGCCATTCCGGAAAAGAAGTTTCTGTGATGGACTAGAATCTATTCGAGGCCAATTTAGCGAAGAACGATCACGACAAAGATTGAACCTACCTTTGCAGCTTCATCGATACGCCAAACCAAGTCAGGATGAGCCTTTGCGCACACCCTCACATTTTGGACCAGGCTTGACCATTGTGGGGATTTGCTCCGTAGCTCTGCGGGGTCGAGAAAATCATTGGGAGACAATTTCTGCGAGCAAGAAAGGTCCTTTTCAATCAATAGGCGCGCCAGTCCCCGAGGTGTGTGGTTGGTAACGTCTTCGAGGAAGCTGAAATCTTCTTCGCTGAGGCCTTCCCATCTTGGGTCAAGTCCGTCCAGAATATCTTGATGTAGAACGCCTAAAATCTTCAGGCGCTGAAGCACTGACATGAGCGGTAGCTCTCGATTCTCAAACAGTTCTTTGATTGGGCGTAGAATTGGTGCGAAGGCATCAGAAGCACAAGGTGAGCCACCGGTGCTCCGTAAGCTGGTTGAGAAAATCCAGCGAGCCAAGGGGTTCTCCAACTCCTGGTAAAGTAATTAGCAAGCTATTCCCTGCATGTTCTTGATAGATCATACCTTCCCGACTGCTTCATATTCCTCCTTCGATGCACCTAGGTGGTTGAACCGATATTCGAGTAGATCCCGTACATGATTGAGACCACCGAAGACATCTTCGGCCACCCTTGATGGAAAGCCGCAGGCTTTCCTTTCCAGTGCCATAAAAGTCACCTTGGAGGCGAATGTAGACAAATCCTTGTCCGTGTCGTTGGCGGCTTTGGTGAGTCCTATTGTCGAAGATGCGAAAGGGAGGCTCCATTTCCAATCCCAGCTGCAGGAATTGCATTCTGTTGCTATTCTTCTGAGAGTTTCCTCCGCTTTGTGCAATCCAAGTACATCGACGTCCGTCAAGAAATTCTCTGTCCTTCGGCTGGACAATATGCCCAAGGGGGTGTCTGGATGTTGGAAAGGAAAATAGCAAGAGACAAGCTGGATATCTTCCGCGTTCGTGGAGGCTCGAAGGATTTCGCAAGCCTCGCCCTCCCGGTGGACAGCGTTTCCGTGGGTCGACGTCTCCGAGGCGAGGAAGTCCATTGGGAGATAGATGACCACAAGCCCGGAGATGCACAGTCAATGATAAGGATGCAGGATAAGGTAAGGCGAAGTGCTGAGATGAGGGCAACCTGCAGGTGAGGAGGGCAGAAATCAGATGCCTCGTCTGGTAGAGGCCCAAGTACTGAGGATGAAGTGAGGCAAATACAAGGATTGATCAATGAGGAAGTGAGGAGGGCACCTGCAGAGTTTCCAACGTCTTATACATTTCTCGCATTCGCTCGTTGCTGATTGAGATACATGATTGAAATCCAGTAGTACGAGCAGTCTCCACAACGTATGTCATCTAAGAAACAAAGCACCTTCTTCCACAACACTGATGGCAGTTCCAAGGGTTGATCCCCCTCTGTCGTGGTGGCGTTGTTATCGAGTTAATCTCACAGGACTCAGCACGGGTCGAAAAGAAATGGTCTGAGGCCCAATGAGGCAATACTTTTTGCTATCTCAGAACCTCGAGCAACCGGTGGAATATGGGGACGAGGATCTTCGGCACTCCCGCCATTGGACAAGGTACTGGCGTGGCGTTGGTACAGTAGCGCGCTCTACTAAGCGAGAGACGAGGGTCTCCTGTGCACCAATGCACATGAGATCCCCTTGAATGCTTCAGTTCGCCTTCCCTCCCCAACTTCCAGTCCAGAAAGCAGCTTCACATGGGGATTGCATATGGTTCGAGCGATCTCGCTCGTAATGAAGTTCTTATAGGTGTCTTGAGCAAGTTCTCGCCTACAGATATCATTAAGTCCACAGTAATTGGTTACTTCCCTGGAACATTGTCATGCTGACTCGGGCGTAGGAACTGAAGACTTCCTTTGGAGATTTTTTTGGACGAGGCACTGTGGGAGACTCCTTGCAACTCCTCCAATGGGTCTCCAAGGCTGCTCTTTCTGACACGCATCGCCACAATAGTCTCTCCGATACTATCTCATCAAAGCCATCGTTGAACCTTTTGGACGGCGTCCCTTCTCCAAACAATACTTCATCATGTGGTGCCTCGGGAGATAATTCGACCTCGACAACTGCTGTATTGAGTGCTGTCTCACCCAACACTCTCGTATCAAACCCGATCACTTCCTTGCCCAGTGCAGGTCAACAAACTTGCATCCGCAAACCTTCACCAACTGCCGACGTGCCTCTATCGAATCCGGGCGATTCTGCGAAGTATTTTGAAGCGAAAGGGATCCGTTCTGATCGAATAAAGCGTTTGACTCGATGCATTCTATCCTTCGTCAATGCCGAAGTTCTTCCACTGGAGGCTTATGACAACTTGTGGTCTGACAAAGGCAAGATATTTGCCGGTTCTGAGAATGGAATACGACGCATGTGTCGACTACAAAGAGGCCGCCTGCAGATTGAGGAGCGCATGATTCAATATGCAACTGCCGCCCGTCTTTGCCTTATGTTTGCTATTGCTGATATTGATCATTACGCACTCACGGCTACGTCAGCTGAACTGAAGCTTCGACCTCATCGCAGTCGAAAGACAGCTGCCTTGGAAGAACTTGCTAAAGTCAACAACATCCCGGTGAAAGATTTACATCAAGACAAAAGAAAGTGTAGGAACTACTTTGAACTGCTCTTTGGACCAGGTCCCGGTTCTCTTCTCTTGACAGGATCTGAAGCAGCCTCGTAAGTCACCAATCACTCTATTCTACAGCAGATTACTGACGGCAGGATTTCAATGCAGCTGGGAGGTGAACACGACCAAGGAAGACGTACGTCTTGTGCTTGAATACATCCAGATACATCTTCCCGAACTTTATCGCACCCTCATATCGTTGAATGGAGTTGGTGCACGTACCATAGTCAAAGGCCTTCTGGCATATGGGTGGACGGTGGAGGAAGTCAAATCGAGCCCCATTCCATTCATCAAAGCAGTTAGGAAACATCTTGATGAAAATCTCATGATTCCTATGACTGAGGGAGTAGTACTTGCAACCCAGCACCCTTACACTACAAACCCGTCGTCGAAGAAGAGGGCCGGTGACGAAATTTGTACTGGTAAGACGGGGGAGGATCACGCACACAAATTCCATACGTCGAACCAAAGTTCCTCCGCCTTCGATGACCACACCGCCGAGACTTCTCCGCCGGATGATTTTGGGGTTGAGCACCATTGTCCAGGCAGCGCTTCGATCACTTCCCCGGCTGGTGACATTCCCGACGATGTTACGACGAGACATATTGAGGACGATGGTATGGACCCATGGATGGCGGGCACTTTGAGAAGTTGCGTGGATTCAACTGAGTCGTGGCTACTTGCCAACAGTCTCCAAAGGTCTAATTCATCTGATTCCGGCCAGCGACAAGTAGTCTCCATGGATCCGCGTATGACGAGCAGTCTGTATGCGGTAGGCTGTCTGCCGAGCTCTCTGGAGCAAGACCCAAGCAGGGAGAGGGTATTAACAATAGATCCGAACATGACGAGTACTCTGGGCGCTGTGGGCGGCCTGCCGAGCTCCCTGGAACCGAGTTCAAGTCGGGAGAGGGTACTCACGATCAATCCAAATTTGCTCACTATTGATCCCAGTATGACGAGCAGCTTGGGCGCAGTGGACTACCTGCCTCTGTGGAGCGAGATTCAAGTCGGGAGAGGGAGTTCACAGTATATCCAAACATAACAAGGAACTTTAGTGCGGCCAGAATACAACCACACTTTCCCAACGCAGGGGCTCTGGCCGTGATGGAGAAGGATATTCCGGACATTGAGAGCACGTTTGGCCAGTGGCACAAGATTTCTGCACATGGTTATGGTCCATTGGTGTGTATGCCAGTAACTTCTCTGTCAGATGCTAATATAAAACAAGATACCTCGCGATCCTCCACATGAACGATACACAACAGAATCAGACTCGAGAAAGAATGCAGCTGAGCCACTTTCGATCTCTGCCTCACCACTATCACCAGATTCTGGCAGCTGAACTGTGCCTAGTGCAAGTATTCCAATGATTCCCTTTCCTGGACCCGATTTGTCATATTTCAAGGGATCAGGCAACACATTCGAGTATATTATAGGCATCCTCCATTGGATATCTTCCTGCTTCGCGGTGACTCCGAGGTTCTTGAGAGGCGTAAGGTCAACGGTCTGTTTTGGTCGGTCAGCGCTGTGCGATGCGATGAGGGCATTGTGCAAGGGATACCGTCTGGAACTCCTGAGCAGCTGCGATCGTCTCCGGCGTCCATTTTAATTGCTCATGGCTTGACTTTCCGGGTTCCAACTTCCCTTCAGCTTGTAGCTGAGCGACCTGAGCATCAAGACTTGCTCGAGCATCCTCTGCAACACTCTCACTTATCCCTGAGCTAGTAACTATCATCTCCGTCGGTATTTCCTGCTCGAAGTTGCGTACTATTCCGAGGTTTGTCGTTGGCTTGAGGGTCGGAGTTGAGGATCGCTCAATCTTTTGCTGGCACCCCGCTTTTTTGTTCACAGGCAGGTTGTTGATGTGCTGGCGACGGAACAAGGGTTATGTACAGCGTGGTGGTGTCCAGCTACTTGGCCTAGGATTGGAGGTGATTTCGATGCGCAGAGCTTGACCTGAGTTTCTTTGACCCTTAGTGGCGTGGTAGTCTGGGAGGTTCTGTCATATCACATGATTATCCTTCAGTCTGTACGGGAGACGGAACATGCCATGTCTGTAGATTCTCCAACCCTACAAAGTAAAACCAAGATTGTCAATCTATTATTTCTGAGTTCAACCCTCTTAATTCTAACGCACAAACGAGGCACCGAAGCTTTTCCCGCAAAAATCCGCAGAAGATATTTGGCAGGCTTTCCAGCAGATAGTACAGAAGTACTGTCCATCCCATGTGCTTCGGTAATAAACCCCAATAGATCCTCCACCTACCAAAATATCTCTTTTCAATATCAGGTGCTCTAATTCCCCCCTCGCTCTGACTATACAAAACCGAGGCTGCAAGGAGAACTTGTCCCCAAATGCAAGTCTCGAGGCATGTCCCGGGTCCGGCTTTCAGCCGCAAGGTGTATCCAATCCTTTATTGAAGCCAAACCGTCTAGTATAGATTGTTCGAAATACCACAAATGCACAGCTCGAGACGAAACCTCGGCCATCTCCAACGATCCAACTACTCCAGCTTCGATGTCGCTCATGTACAGTTCTGAGAGATGAACATAATCTATACCAGTTCGGATGTCGCCAGTAGTCCCCCTTCAGAATTTAGCAACTCCGCCAGATACATTCAAGAAAAAAACTGTGGACTTGAGTACTTGATCGGCCTCCAAAGTGCTGGTACCCAAGCGCAAGAAATTAGCGAGGCGGAAGAAAGCTGAATTCCTACCTCATGCTCCAGCCAGTTTCATTGGCCTAGAGCAGTCTCACGTATTGAACTAGCTGAACCGCTGGGCGAATGATACCACCAGCCAGGCCTACTCCCTAGCCATCCATGGCCATGTGCAACTATAACCTGTCTTCTCCAGATCTCCTTTTCTGATCTTATTACTTGAATTTTCCATCTAGACTAGAACGACAATGGACGTTTCCAGAATCCTCAATCCCTCGTTCTCCAACAACCAAGATGAAGTTCTCATAATGCTTGCAAGAATGAGCCGAAGGCAACGTCTCACTGGTACAGAACTATTCAAAGCTTTCAATGACCTGAACCGAGAGGAGTATCAGCAGAAAGTGGCGGTTGTTGAACGTATCAACATGTTCTGTGAGTACCTTGCCCAGCCGACGGGAATACTCTGGACATACCAGAGGTTACGGACTCTTTGGACAGTCATGAACTCATATTCGAATTGGACAGAAGGGGCATTGAGGTTCAGGGGTGAGTGGCCATGGAATGTGATTGAAATCAGGAACAAGCACAGATCGGTACGTTTTTCCAGTAGTTTGTCCTGGCTGAAAATGCTAATGAGATCCAGATCTCGGTTGATGCAGCATATACTCAAGAAGAAGACCAACTCATCAAACAATCTGAAATCCAGGGGTCCAGGAATATTGAGTCGTTTGTACGATACAACAAGGTAGCACCTAGTCTGCGCAGTTTGGAAAGTATCCGCGGGCGACAAGCATACATTCGGTGGAAGGAATCTGGAGAAGGAACTTGGGAACAGTACAACGAAAACCTCGCAATGGAAAGAAAGGAAAGGAGGAAGAGCAAAAAGAACAACAAGGACAACAGAAACAAAAAGAGGAAAAAATCATAGGGAGAGGGAGAGGAGGAGAGAGAGGAGGGAGAGGAGGGAAAGGAGGGAAAGGGAGGGAATTTCCTTAGGCTTTCGAAGTTTCTTCAAGACGAGTGTTGAAGCAACTGAGGCGGCATCCGATGCTGCATCAGATGGGGAGTGGACACGGAGTCCTGAGCACCATAGATATTCCCGGCTCGTTTCTGGTAGCATAGAAGAACATTCACCGAGCTCTGCAGAATCGAGAACATCATGTACGACTATCATCCATGCACTTTCGTCGAGGTGATTATCATGGCACCGGTGTGCCTTATTGTACACCTTGTCTGCTACCTCCCAGAGACCATTAGTGTATGAGGTGCCTCGAAGCAGAGATTTTCAAGCGGGGAGGGGCTAGATAGGCATAACATATGTGGTACATACGGGGAAGTGCCGAATGTCATGTACGCAATCCTCTTTTCGTGCGAAATTGTTGACGTGAGGTGATGTTTCTGCTAGCCTTTGCCGCCCTGGATCGGTTCCCATGCCAACAATGGGAATGATGACGGAGCTCGCTAAAGCACGCCAGTTGGAGTGCTATTGGCGGGCATTTATCACTAACATTTAGAACATCAATGCCGAAATCAAAGTTCACCTGCCCGTATTGCTTCATGTCAACCACCACGGGCCATAAACGGGAACAAGTCAGACGAGAAAGAAGGCCTGCAAGCAAAAGCCGTCGCTACGGTTCGAAGTCATCAGTGCGGACCGCCGAAACCTCTACCTCACCTTCAGCTCTCAGCCTATCTCGACATAGATAAGCACGATTAGAAGCCTGGCTTCCTCCAAAATGCTACTTGCGGTTGTACCCTCTCCATCGGCTGCAGCTCTCCCGCATACGTCACTACCAACTTCAACTTCTCGGCGTGTTCCATTTATAGGACATACTTTGGTCGACGGCACGTCTCATCTCGCACGCAACCTTTGACAGGGTGGATACGAGAGCTTTAAACAACTTCGAGTAAACCAAGCAATTTCACAGACCCGGCTATGGAGAAGACTCTTCGAGAGACTTCATCCAGTTTAGAGGACTCTTCTCTAATTGAGCCATATTCAAAGAGGCAGATAGATTCTACATTGTTGACCAAAGTAAGATGTCACAAGTTCATTCAAATGGCAGCCATAGAGGGTGCGGTGCACGTTTAAGTTTTCCATTCGCGTCTAATCTCTGTCCTTACCTCCTTACTCCACATCTATCACTGTCTTCCCTATCTGTTCGAGAAATCTAGTTGTGCCAAATGCACCCATTACATATATAGTGACTGTCACAAGTACCCTGGCAATAGTAATTGACACCAGAATTCTCATTTTGACACTACTCATATTTAGTCACAATCAAGTACCGGGGTTGCTAGGTGGAAATCCTGACCTCGCAGCACGCCCACCACAGAAACCTCCTAGCCCTTTCAACAACTGGCCTCGTTATGTTTAGACCAACTAAACTCTCCCTACATCGAGTGATCATGATAAGGCTATTTCTAGGAGTCAGCAAACTATGGTTAGAAAGTATTTTTGTCGTACTTACGTGGTCGCAACAGGTGATGGACCCGAAGAGTAAGGCATGATGCTCGAGAGTAAATATCAAAGTCTCCCAGGAAATACTGATGAAGCCGTGTCATTAGGCATCTTCCGAAGAACAGGAAGTGTAAGAGGATAGCAACGTACTCTTTCATAGGCCACTTATTCGAACAGGGCCGACAAGTCTTCAATTTGCAATACTTGCACTCAAAGATGTACCAATGTGGCCCGCTGTGGCACAGGCTACGATTCCACTGAATGAGCGTCGACTCGGACTTCAAGAGATTGAAAGAGTGGTAGCAGTAATTCAGAATTGCCAGTGGCAGATGGCTTGGGCTCTGGGATGACTTGGTACGAAAGTACAGAAGTTGCTTAAAGAAGGGTGGTCAATATCGAGGGGAAATCCGCACCTTTATATTCATCGATTCTCTCCATACTTCACGGTAGGAGTGAGTCTAATCTATATTGGGAAACCAACGCCGGATGGACGATTCAGGTAGCTGATTCCTTCATCCCTGGGTGAGCCGGTAGCTTACAATTCGGAGGTCCATTCTCGCGCGGCCAACGCGGGATAGTTGACTAAGGAAATTCAGTGGTGTTGTCCCCTGGATGAACCGACGGCCCATGGTTGCCGCATGATGTGTTAGTTGCTTAAAGGGCAAAGCTGGCTTCGCCGATTCACCCCTGTGAAGTCACTTGCTGATCAATTGATGATGCATACAGTACTCGATTAAAGCTAGATTGGAAAAGTAGTATTTTGCATAAGCGTTCGCTGGGGTACGCCGTTATTTTGATTCTCTCGAAGGTTGTATTACACCATGGATTTCCGTGCTCGAACTTTACTATATGTGGACGATTTGATACATTCAAAGCAAGCCTGGAAAGACCCAAAAAGTAAGATCCTAAATTCAACAACTTAGCCCATCCATCCAAGGCTATTTCCTATTCCTTTCGTCATAATCACTTCCGCTCATCAACAACCGGCGTTGGCTTAAAGAGCTTCTCAAGGATTTCGCTGAGGAATTCGTTAGCAGTGTTTTATCAGTGCTCCGTTGGACACGTACTCCAAACTGGATGGGGTTGCTCGAAGAGTTTCCTCCATAGCCGGGTCTGTGAGATTACTTGATCGACCAGTGGTCTGCTGAAGATGACCGGGAGTAGATGGGTCTGGGGACGGATTCTGGGCAGTCTCAGGTTTGTCGTCGACTTTGGGCGACTCTGGCTGCTCCGGCTTTGCGGTTGTCTCTGTTGGAGCCATTGTCTACGTGGAAGATTGGTAGATAACTCTAATATATATGTAGAAGTGTGAAGTTTGAGACGATGCTTGAAGAATTGGGAGGGATGAGGAAGCGAACTGTCAAACTTGTGAGGAATTCGCACCCTTATATACATTTTTACACTAAAATCCGTATATGTCTTTCTACGACGAACATACATCGGCTTCTCATTTAGCCGTCTCATCTGATCGAAAATATTCACGGGGGTCCTATCAATCAGGATCAAGTGGTCAAGACGTGGGCCCTGTTTACAGCTTCATCCCCTTCAATATGTTCCTTGACCTTGCGAAATTTTGATCAATATGCCGTGCATCTTGCTGCAGCTAGGAAGAAGAAACCGGCGTTATGTCGACGGTGTCCGTCTCCCCAGAACGGATTAGACTTGAAGAAGTCCTCTAGGCTTCATGCCGGTGTGGAAAGTGTTGGCTTCTTGAATGGTCCAGCTGGCTTCGCCGATACATCATGAGGCGACGTGGGGGAAGCAAAACATTGGTCTGGAGCATTGATGGTGTTCGGACCGTGCATATAGTTGGAAGAGTTTATGGAACATCAATGGTGCAAGTCTCCAAATATGGAACGTCCCCGTGTGGTACTCTTCGACTCTTAAGGTCTACATTGAGTCAAACCAATGCTGTGGAGACATCAGGGCCTACATGTGTGTAGTATGTTGCAGGGGGTTAAGGAATAGATATACTAGTAAATAAAATACGGTTGAACAAGTAGCCAAGGTACAGTATGCTGCAGAAAATTATGCGACCTCCTAGGCTGGCCATTGATGCAATGATAAGTCCATGCACGGCATATCAGACAACATTATCTAATGTATCCAACCTTATCCAATGTGTCCTTTGCCAGCTAGCATTATCTAATGTATCCAACCTTATCCAATATATCCAATATATCTAATCTTATCCAATGTATCCAACCTTATCCAATGTATCCAACCTTATCCAATATATCCAATATATCCATTGTCAGCCAACATTAGCCGGACCGAGTTTCGATGGTGTCCAATCAACACTCCTTGGATTCGTGAGGTGGTGTGGCGGCAAGGGACTAACAGCGATTGGTGTGCTCGCAACCACGTGGTGCGTTTGCAGGGAGCTGCAAGATCAAATGTTCTCCAACATCTCCAAAATGCTCCATCAAGAGGCGCTGCATCCTCCAAGTATTTTCGTTCCACAATCCCTCATCATACGCGTCATGACGACGCTACAAGAGCGGCGATACTTGCCCATCTATAGTGCAATTGAAGAGTTGAACAAGCGTGGCACAGTACCAAGCTACGGTCGTAAGGTACTCGAAGATCGATTGGTCATAGCTTGCAAGAATCCAGGACGTCAACCACGAGCCAAAACCCCCCGAGAACGGAAGCAAATCCTAGCAAATAGTCGAGAGAACAAAGCCCATAGAGTTTACTTGGAAGTGCTGGATGAGAATTGTCACGCATTCCTTCCTTTCATACTGGCTGTCTCGCCAAGAGCTTGCGCCTCCTTTAATCTCGGCGAATTCTTGCGATACCAGGCGGACCATCGATGTAGGTTGGATCTCAGTATCGAGGCGAAAGGGTTGCTTGACGAGATAGCGAGGAGACGAGGGCTCATCCAAAGTCCTCACTACGAGAAATTGATAAAGTCGGTTTTTCCAGAAGGTTTGTAAGAAGTCTCACACAGCTTTCGATGCAAAACTAACTTTCTGTCATTAAAGCACTACCTTCAAGAATCCAACAAATCGCGCATAGATACTCGCAAATATCCATCACTCGACTACCGGTTTTAGGTGATCTTCTTTTCGATGCGGTTCAGGCTAGTGCACAATGGAAACAGGAACGGAAAACAACAGGATTGACAACAGATTGCCTGATAGCGTTGATCCCTCGGAGCCAGAACGAAGATATCTCCATTATCCTCTCGGTCGGTCATATGAAGGGGCTTGAACTAATCCAGCTTCTGCTCGAGGACGGATCAGAGTTGGACCAACCGACGATAGAAAATGTACAAATGGAAAGACCAACGGACATGCAAACAGAAAAGGGTAACTAGCGAAGTTCATCATGCTTGACATATTACTGATATTTCCTGTATAGACATCGAGTATAAATGCTCGCAAATAGCAATCAGTCGAATATCAGTCTTGGGCGATCTGCTCTCCGAGGCAATGCATGCCAGCGCTCGATGGAAACAGGAGCGAAACGGTGGAGGATCAAGAACGGATTGTTTGGTAGCCTTGATACCACGAAGTCAAAACGTAGATATCTCCATCAACATCTCGGTCGGTCATATGAAGGGGCTCGAATTGATCAATCAACTCCAGCTAGAGCCTATATAAACTTTATCCAAGCTTTTATCACACGTACCACGAACCCAGCAGGGACATCGGTTTCTTCATCAGTGGTGATGTTTTCTCGTACCCAGTATGCCGTCTCATTCTCTTTCGAAGGAT
The DNA here is from genome assembly GCA_002554605.1 of Helotiales sp. F229. Lineage (NCBI taxonomy): Eukaryota > Fungi > Ascomycota > Leotiomycetes > Helotiales > Helotiales sp. F229. Next base: position 3,445,329 of record MXAW01000002.1, on the reverse strand, counting down.
CCCACACCACGATCGAGTCGCCCCGCCCGCTAATTCGTCTTTCACAATCAACTGCATCGAAGAGCCACAATCTCAAGTATTCCTCTGTTCCCGAAAGAGCCTTGTCTCCTTTCTAAATAGAATGATGGTTAGCTATGGCCATGTCTGAATTGGCGTTAACGAACCTGAGCCTTTTTAGGCATTCTCGGTAACTCCTACCACGGGGTCTGCGCCCACATTTACCTTGCACAGCACAAACTTGCGGGTTGTTTGCCTTTAGGGAGCGACAGCTTATATGGGTAGCCTGGCTGAGCTAAGGTTTGAGATGTCGTCGCACAGTATGATTGAGAAGACCGCCAGCGTTCTCGATCGCAGATAGTTGCCAACCTAGAGAGACAGGGGAAATGTTCTTGGCCTGCACGACATCAGTAGCTGCACAGACTGCTGGTGGAAACGCTTCAGTCACCTTTGCTCACGAAGTACTTCAGTGATATTGTTATGGCGCGGATACCAGTCTTTGATAGCCTTTCGTGAAAATAACCCGACTTCCTTTGTTGAGACGAAGCGAATTGTGCGATACGTAGAAAAGGTAGGTAACGGAGCGTATGGCTGAATGCGATGGATAGAAGAGGCAGGGTAAAGGCGTGCGCGGAAGGGAGAATGAATTTGAAATAAATTGCGGGACGAAATGCTGAAGTACGATGGAAAATAAGGCGATCAGCTGCCCCTCCACACAGGTGGGATGACGTCTATGGGCGAAGCTGGGCGGAGCTGATCAGGCAGAAAGACTGAGTCATCGCTGTCTCTCAGCAACAACGTTTGGATGGTATGTGATCTCTTGCTGTCAATTCGAGAGGTTGATGAGGTTATTCAGTCGCAGGAGGTTTGTCGCAAGCGGGACTTTACAGGTGGTGGGGCTCGATTCCATGTGATCCGATACTGACCGAAAACACCCCGGCGCGTTGGGCTCGAATGCCTTTTAGGCTGCACCTGGCTTCGGGTCACTATTTGGGATTCTTGCATGACGTTGAACACTCACATTTTAACACTGCAAGAGCAAGGGTCAGCATACCCACCCCGTGGCCGCCAAGAGATCGGCCGTGTTGGCCACAAGAATTAAATGTGCAGCGAAAGATATATCAACGGGCGCAGCCCCAAAGAATTCTGATAGATAATACCGACAGCCTTGGAGGAGGAGGAGTCACCTTACGGTTACAAATTTTAAAAAGTAAGTACACTGTGAACATATATTTAGCTCGAACAAGCTTAACCCTCCTTGTCAATAGGCTGTGATCACAGACGACGAAGCAACTCATCAATCGAGAAGCAATAGGCACTGCATCCCTCCTCCGTGACAGGTAGTTTTATCTATGCGTTGAATGTAATTAGCACTCCTCTCTAACCGAATAATAGCCTCTTTTTCTGCAAGATGACAACAAACTCGGGAAGATCAGGATCGTGCCGTAAATGTCGTCACTGGAACAACGAGCACAGTTATAAAAAGTGTAAGGCAAAAGGCTGCAAAGTGGAGTGGAAAGTCTGTCAATCCATTGCGCATTCACATCATGTCCTCTGCAAGGAGTGTAAAGACCATCCAGGAGGTGGGCCTGCGGGTTCAGAGCCAGGTGGCCGCATGAGAGATCCCGACGTGGACAATACATCGATGGAGCCTTACGGAGGCCAATATCAGTACGAGTTAGCCCCGCAGACATAAGCTCCAGATGAACTTGCTCAAGAAATGTACTTAACCAGTCCTGCACATGATACTATAGCAAAACATAGGGACAAATGTACGCTCTAAAATTTCTGCAACTAACAGCATGGAAACGACACGTTTCTGGGAATTAGCTTTATCCACGACTAATCTAAATCTACCTTTAACATACATGTCAGCTTCTTCAACGACCCCGAGTTCGCTCAATCGGATCGACTCCATTTCCTTGAGTATCATCTGACTCTTCCAAGAACCGTCCAATAGAGAAATTATCGTTGGATGGCTCCTTGATGCCAACTGAGTCTGCAGCTGACGATGAATCACTGTCATCAACATGATCCCACATAAGCCACGGATGATTAAAAACCCCTTCTATCTCAGGATTGTGTCCTGCGTCGATAGCCCATGCGAATGCAACTTTCGTTGCCTCTTCCGACACGTCTAGGTCGATATCAAGACTCTGAACTTCTCTTGGCTCTAATTCCTCGTGGCCAAAATCATCAACGTCGATACGAGATAAACTACATATCATACTAGATTTGTTAAAGCCATGGTCTATGAATCGCTTTCCATCCGCCATAATCCAATTCCAATGACTATATTCCCTCTCGTGCCTGTTGCAATTTGTATGAGGCCAGACCTCAAAATCAACAGAGCTATGCGGCACGAGACCGAATGGAGGCCACCCTGTCAATGGCGGATTCCGATATGGGCTAGGCGGAGGGTATTCGTTTTGACAATCATATCGCAATCGCCAGACATCAGCTCGTTGGATTTTCGAATGTTGTACATAGGGGCCCGAGCCCATTAGATCCATGAAAGACTGCGGAGAGGAGGTCCAAGCCGCTACATCAGGATCAGGACTTGACAAAGTGCCTTCCAGGTGTTCGAGGAAGGGAATTATTCTGCTTGGTGTGAGGCTGGTCAAAATGCTGCCAAGCCACAGGGGAGATTCTTTTGGACGGCGAACAGCCATAACCTTCGCAAGCAACTCGAAGTTGCCACTTTTGATGATAGGAGTCAGGCTGTCTAGGATAGGGCGAAACCAAGCACTAACAAGATTGCAGTAAATACCCGGTTCCCAAAACACCCCCCAAATTGCCGAATCGAGCATTCTTGCTGTGCAGCTCAAAGTCATAAGGTAGGGTAACTCATGCTCTTCTCTGAAGAAATCTAGCTTTGCAGATGGCGTATCGTGAGACTTCACAAGAACAATCTCCGGTAAGACCGCTTCTTGGCGTAAAGAGTTGTGCAATGGCAAAACTAGGGCTGCTGCACGGGCTGCGGACGATTGGCTGCGAAGGTGGTGAAGGGCGCAGAAATCGGCGACGTAGCCCACGGCCTGAGAAGAAGAGGGGCAAGGGGTCCCTGAGGTATGTTCGACGGAAGCGCCTGGAGGGAGGTTGACCTTCAAACATTGACTGCCTTGATAGCTGACAGACCAGGGAGACAAGCATGCTGAATCTTTGTGGACAGTAGCGTGCCACCCTTGCCCACGAGCTAGAATTGCACGCCACCAACGAACAGCAGCGGAATCAGCGTCTCCAGTATCAACGAAAATATCTCGAGAAGTGGCTTGATCCTCCGATGTATCATCAACGATTGGTGCGAGCATTTCCGTGTACCGAATCGACCCGCCTTGAAGCTCAACTAGTCGCGCAGATAAGATGTATGCCCAAGCAAATATTAAAATTGCAAGGCAATTGCCAGCTTCGAGATTTCCAACAGTATCCTCTCTCCAGTGACGAAAGCTTGAGCCCTCTGTCGTGCATATCGTAGGGCGTGTAATGCCTAGTGTCATAGGCCTCAAATTGCTCGTGAACTCTCCCAAATTGCACTCGTCTTGGTGTTTGAACTTCCATGTTGACTGGCCGAACACCGTCCGTCCATTCATTCGAAGGCGACCAGTAGGAATTGCTGGGATTCTGTCTATCAAATTACGAAGCTCTAAGCAACCAAGCAATATTGATGGCTGCTCCGTCGCCTGCTTGATATATTGCTGCCAGCGATCATGGCTTTTCTTTAGGACCTTCTGGATTTGCTCCTTGCTTGGAACGACAGAGTCATCTGGTTCCGCTACCTGTAGGGTTGAGGGCATTTGGCGATTAGGGGCGTGTCGATGAAAGCACGGCTTTCATCGTCCCGCAGAGTCTTTGGTCGCTGACGATATTGAACACAGCTGAATGCCTGAGCTTTGTGTGTGCGTAGAGTATGGTATATGAGGTGCGCAACGTCCCACAGGTCGTATGAAGCACCGACGTTGAATTCGACGTTCAGACGACGGCAATCTTGACGAGAGTGAGAGGAAGGAGTTCCGGGTGCGACAAACGCCGTTGTCGAGTCAAAGAATAAGGTCGAAGTGTTATCTGGTGGTTGTTATCCACACCAGCGTAGCCAGAGATGCACGAAAGATCGTGAATAGAGATGGCCGAGGATGGAAGTTACCGTTGAGAATTCGCCTGAGGTTTCTACCTTAGGGTTTGATTATGTAAGCTCAATGGCTGCCAGCCTTTGCCAACCAAACATCCTACCCCTGCATCCACTTCAAAGATTGGTATGCACATGCACAAAGATTAGGCAGCAGCAACAGTAGAACAAAAAGTTTCGACGACCCACCTTTGGAGGCATCCCAGTGCTTGTGATTGCTCCATGAGTGGCTTTCATGGATGCACTCCGGTGATATCGAAGGAAGGGTCGAGCCGCAGAGTTTAGTGGGGCTGGGGCTGGGGTGACTAGGGTAATGACGGCACAGTGCCAGGTAATGCTATTTGCATGGCCAATATACTGCAAGCATCCAGGCAGGTTCAGAGTTGAGTGAGCGAGAAGCAAAGATCGCCTAGGAGGTGGCCGCAGGTTGAGGTTACCGAAGAGGTGGGCATAGACCGGACTGAGTGAAGTAAGCAGATAGCACAGGCGCCGGATTCTGACGCCTTCACCCGGTGTAAGTAAATCGGAGTTGCAAGATTCGCCTTGCGGATCAGGCCGCTAACCAGATTTGTTGTAGGCAGCAACGTCGGCTAACGAGACATGGGCACCAACTAATCTTTATTTAGCCTAGCGCCAACTGATGTCACCAGCGCAGCCTCCGTTGCGATCCCCTTTGTCTCCAAAAATCGACATATTTCATCCTAAACTCTAGCGCATCCATCACCGACCACCCCTCGTCTGGCGCTCTATCTCTGACTCTTCCCTCCACCTCCATCCATCAACCCCAGCGGCAATATAAACCCACTTGTTACCCCTCCTCCTTCCAGTCAATATGGCCCCGTGTCAAGCAAAACGAAACACCCAAAAAGTTGGGCGGCAACCCTCAGTGCCAAAAAATCTAGGTAAGCCATTCGTCCCCGTTACTGCGTACTTTGACTGATCATTAATAGGGAAGCGGCCTCAAGGTATCAAGGAGGGACGTAAGAGCGCACGCCTAGAGGAGATACCACGCCAACAAGAACGAACTGTATCCAAAGACAGGAATACCGAACCAAAGCACCCAATTGTCTCCGCAACCAGCAACACTCCCGGCAAAGAGGCATGTCACTCTCGTTCTGCTATGCTATAAAGCTAACTCAAGTCAAGTTTCCGCAGAATCCATCGGCTCCTCTGCAAGATAAGGATCGAAAACGAAAACGAGCGCAAGAACCCGAAGAACCACCCGTTTGCGCGCCAACCAAGCGCCTTCGAAAGCGATCACGAACATCTGTTGCACACTCGGCTTTTGGGGATACATTTGGCCAGTCAACGGTTGATGGTGTTGTCGATAATAAGATCAATCCAATTGATTATTGGATTGAGAAGCGAAGGTGGCCCAAGAAATACTTCGAACAAGACTATCAGGCTAGGAGGGATTTCGAAAAGGACTGCTGGCTTGAGGAATACTGGGAGCCAGAGAACAACATGAATCACCTACTTGCAAGGAAGAAGTCGTTATCCTCCCTTCGCGGTAGACCATCCGAAGCCAGCTCTACTGGCTCTAGCGATCAAAAGCCAAGGGACGTCAAAAGTGCTCCATACCAAGATGCGCGTTATGAAACTATACTAGCGACCAAAGGCAGCTTCATGGGCAAATCCGAATTAGGTGTCACGGCTACGAGCAAGAGCTTTTGCCGAACCCTCCTCGAGACCGAGCAAACATTTCCTGACGATTCCTTGTTTCGTGATGACCTATTCGAAGAAACCTGCGAGATGGTACGGAACAAAAATGAGGCCAGAGTTGTCCGGGATATTTCACCATTAATAGTCCCTCCCGCAGAAGTCCTAGCCATACGGGGCGCCAAACATCTCAAAATTCTAATCGAAAGTGTGAATGAAGGCTGGAACAATTCCATCCCCATCACCAAGACCCGTCCGCAACCCGACTACTCCGTAGCATTCAGGCGGGAGGCGTTCACGGAAGATCAGCTCAAAAGGATTGAGCCTTTCGTGGGCGAGCTCACAGAAACTTCTTTCTTCATGGCCACGTACTCCATGTACTTCCCGTTCTTCACCTGCGAAGCAAAGTGTGGTGCTGCAGCACTTGATATCGCAGACAGACAAAATGCTCATAGCATGACAATGGCGGTGAGGGGTATAGTCGAACTCTTCAGGCTTGTGAAGCGCGAAAAAGAGCTCCATCGACAATTCCTCGCCTTCTCAATCTCGCATGATCACAGTTCGGTGAGAATCTACGGCCATTATCCTCTAGTCGATGGAGACAAGACCACCTTCTACCGCCACCCAATCCATAAATTCGATTTCACGGCAATGGAAGGCAAGGAGAAGTGGACGGCATACAAGTTCACGAAGAACGTCTACGACATATGGATGCCGGAACACTTTAAAAGAATCTGCTCGGTAATCGATACATTACCACCCGATATAAATTTTGAGGTCTCGCAGCAATCCGAGCCAGGGGAATCCGGGCTTTCACAGGGGTTGGAGAGCCACCATCTGTCTGACTATTCGAGTCAGGATACCGTATCTCTTCAGGAGGAAGCTGACAGTCAATCAAGCCGTGTTTCTTCGCGAGATGTCACCCCGCACACTTCTGTCTCTGAGCGGATCGATGGAAGAGTATCCAAAAAGTCAAGGAAAAGGGGCCCGCCTGTGGAATTACATCAGGACGGGAAGACTAATTGATTTCGACTTGGCGAAGAAGTTGGAGGGTGAGTGGCGCCAGTCATGGGGCTGGTACCATGCAATTTATGGCAATTAAGGTGCTCCAACGCAACCGCCACACTTACCGGCACGACCTGGAGTCTTTTTTCTATGTCTTCATATGGATCTGCTTTCGCTACGGCCACATCAATTGTTTCCCATTAATACGATGCGCCTCATGTCTGCTTCCGATGACAACCTTTCCATATTCTTCTGTGATATTCCACCCATGCATCTGACCCCCTCATACGCCTCACTTTGAATACCGCTTCCCTCGACCGTACGTGCTCCCGCGTTGCGACTGGCCGACAGAAGGGTGAGGTCCTCATTAGATATTCGTCCCAACAGACAAGTAGGCACACAGAGCTTGAGCTGCTCTCCGTACACCCGTAGGAGGAATCTTACTCGCTTCTGGGACGAACCATGCTCCAGCGCGTGCGTATTGCGGGATGAGTCCTACCTGGAAACTTTTTGAAGATCCAGTCCCAAGGCTTGCCCTCCTTCTTCCATGCCACCAAGCGCTGCTCGTCTACAGGGTCCCATGGGATATTCATCCTCGCGCTCAATCCGCCCTGCTTCTCGGCTTCGCTCGAACACCCGTCATCGTCGCTGCTGACATCAGGATCGCTGTCGCTCGAACCACCATCGTCATTGCTGCTTGACGGCTCGCACCTTCGTGATGCAAGAGCTCTAGAATCAACGGCTCTGCCATATTGGGGTCCGGTACGCGTCGCATCGACGTAGTCACGGCCTGCCTCTACGGGAGTCGATAGAACCGTGCCACTAGACGAGAGCCGGGATGAGGCATACCAGCTGAAGCCACTCAAGAGGTACGAATCTTGCTCTATCGGCTTGATGGTGAAGTCGTCGATCTTCCCCACGTGGCCGGTGCTTGCGATAAGTCGGACAACCTGGGCGAGAGAGACTCCTCGCCCGTCACAACCGTCCCGGACGACCGCCGTGAAGGAGTAGCAGTGTGCGGAGTGCGGACGGAGCGTGATCTCGGTCAGCGTCGGTGGGGTAGCTCTAGATGATCGACTAAGGCTAGAGTCGTTAAGCGGCATCGTTGTATCTATGCTTTGGGGCAAAGAAGGCGCCGGTGAAGGCAATCGGCCCTTGTCACTCGAGCTCGTAACGACTCTTGACCTCTGGTTGAGAGGGGAGTGCGACCTGGGATACTGGCGATGGGGCTTGGAGAGAGGTCGACGCTGGCGGGGAGGGCTCTGCTGAAGAGGGCGCCTGCGCTTCTTGCGTGCTGGGCCACCGTGAGATGAGGACGGCTGCTTCCGCTTAGCAGGACGTGGTTCCTCCTCATCGTCCCCGGCCGAGTCGGAGCTGTTGAGCTCATCGTCGCTGTCACGACCGCATCGGCTTCCTGCCTCGTTATGACTCGGTTCTGGAGATGGATCGAGGTTGGGAAGCGATTGCTGTCGGTTGGCCGGTCTTGGACTTCCACCAGCCCTTTCGGCCGTTACCACTGGTGCCACAACATTCATCTCTTGCTGCGGCCCCTCGTCTTCATCCTCACTATTGCCTTCGTCCTCCTCCTGCTCCTGCTCCACCTCTTGCTGCCTCCTCGCCCCTTCATCAATGAGGAGAGTGTCGAGCGCATGGTCAACCAGCTCGTGTTCGTCTGCCACGCCTCGACCGGTATGAAGATGACCCTCTTGACTGAGCTGGGTCTCTGGCGACGCTCTGCAATGGTGTAGAAGCGGGCTCGAAGACGGGGTCGTGGCCTCGGAATCCGTACTGATGCTGTCGTGTAATGGCTCGCTCGAGAGGCGCGAAGAAGGGGTATGAGGAGTCAGAGAGTCTGGCGTCGAAGCTCCTTGTTCCGCAAGCCGCAAGCGCGGAGCCGGCTCGGGGAAGTCATCAATATCGTGCCACCCATCGGAACTGCGAGGAGGAGCCGGAGTTGTCGAGTCGATGGCTGTCTTTGGGTTATCGAAAAGTCCAACGCCTGGTGCTGTTGCATTTTCGGCGCGAAGACTAACGTCATTGGCTTCGGCTTCGGAGGCACTCAAGTTGCCGTCGCCTAGGAGGACAATTGGATCATCTACACCGTGTCAGAAAAATTGGCCGTCCATTTCTACAATGGAGGGTGTAATGGGCGCGGCTCACCTGGACTCCCGCCTGAGTTATCGCTTTGCGCTGACCTGCTCTGGTCGACAGAGCCACCACTCTCATCTGCAGCTACCTCCTCAACTCCGCCCGTCTTATCTGGGCCTTGACCTCTCGTTGTGAAGCCCTGCGCTTGTAGCTTGGTGAACAGCAATTCTTCGATTGTGGGGAGGTCTCGGTCGTCGTCGGTTTCGTCATTATTTGCTTTGTCGCTACCGCCGTAAACAGTGCCGGTGCCTAGTCAGATTCCCAGCTACCGACGGCGACCTGGACACTATTGCATATTTACGACGAGACATAAAATTCGGAACTCCACGAAAGCTATCCAGTAAAGCCTCTTGGGTCGACAGTAGTCCGGAATCCAGTCGGGCGTACTCCAAAACAAGTCTCGGAGGAAGGTCAGGGAGCGGTGGAACTCATTTGATGGGTCTAGGACTCGGTGCAAGTAGTGCCACGACCTCTTCCTCTGGGCAGAAAAGAAAAAGAGATGACAGACTTAGGGTTAGTAGACTAAAGAGATCCAAATCCGACGGTAGCCATACCAACACGACAAATGTACATATCGGAGAAGGCGAGCAAGACACAATCGGCGTCCACAGCACCCAAGAGGCCGAGACCGACAGTTTGGCAGCCTGTCGGATTGAGTGGCAGCGGAATCATGTCGACAGTATTCAAGAAGCCGGAGCCGACAGTCTGACAGACTGCGAAAGTGAGACGTACGGCAACCGAGTGCACTACTACTTGGTAACTTCACCAGCTGGACGACCTCTCCACGAATATCAATCGGTCAGGGAGCTTTTAGAGGCGCTGCGCGATGCTATCCGAGGTCACAGGTCGCTACTCGAGGATGGAAAGATTCTTCATCGAGATATCTCCGAGAATAATATCATCATCACCGAACTCCCTGCCAAAGAAGCCCCGAAAGGAAGACTAATTGACTTGGACTTGGCAAAGGAGCTGGACAGCATGCCGAGTGTGGCTCGTCACCGAACTGGCACTATGCAGTTCATGGCGATCGAGGTTCTTGAAGGCAAAGGTCACACATATCGGCACGACCTCGAGTCTTTTTTTTACGTCTTCGTATGGATGTGCATTCGATATGGCTACGAAGGTACGGGCAGGCAAAACCCCAGCAAGGTGGTGAGACCGAAGACAAATATACTGCGAGGTTGGTATACTGGGATATATACAGAAATTGCTCGGAATAAGGTGGGGGATATGGGCAAAAACAGATTCGAGAACATGATCGCGGAGTTTGCACCGAAGTTCGAGAACCTCAAACCGTTGGCTCGCAAGCTCCAATCCGCTCTTTTCCCAATTAGAGATGGGGACATCTTCACGGGCACATTCCACGACCATGATATAATGTACGATGGGATGATCATGGCGTTCAACACAGCAATTGGCCGTCTGGGGAAGGAGGAACAGGCAATTACATAGGCGAGGCGAGGACTGAAGCATTTGTTTATAATAGAGTCTGATTTTGTGTTTGATCAAAGAATTTCCTGTGAATTCTGTCATGCAGATATTGAGACAGCATCGTGAAGAAATATCCTGACTTTTGAGTCACCATTTTCTTAAAATCAATCAAACAACGCCTCAGATAGGCGTTGTTTTGCCTCCTCCGGATCCCAATCAACCAACTTCCTTGCCTTCTTGTCCTCCATTTTCCACTCCACAAATGGCTCTATGGCCGCTCTTTCCTTCTCGCTTAACAAGTTGACCCTCGTCTTCCATAGGTCACTCTTGGGAATATTCTCCTCTCGAGGTCCAAAAAACTTATCATCCAAATACTTCCAAAATACTGTGTCAAACGCCCAGCTGTTTCTCGCAGCATAATTGAGCCAGAACCGGCTAGTCTCCCAACTTTTACGCGTGTGCGTGGACAAGACGAATGGCAACGTTTCAGAGCCAATTTCTTTTTCAGCTGTCTCCATAGCCGACAACCAGGTCTGCAATCGCATGTCATAGACCTTGGTCCAGTCATCGATGTCCGGTTTCCACGACTCTGGCACTTCAAGAAGCAACCACCACGGACAATCAAGCATGAATTGTGTAGGTCCAGCATAAGTCAGTTCCCAGTCTATGACTGCAGCTATGTCGTCAGAGCCATCGACGAGGATATTGCCAGGTCTGAAGTCATCGGCCCACAGCCTGAACGGTCCCAGATTACTCGGTGCCCGGGAAAGTTAGGAAGGCCAGCTCTTAGACTGGGCTGGCCAGCCATCATCAGCAAATCCAAAACTTGAGAGTCGATGATCTTTCGCCAATCGGCGAAAAAGTTGTCGTGCCACATACTTATTTCGGCAATCATCCTCGGTGGTCACAAGGTCGTTGTGTTGAAAAATGAGCTGTGCTATATGCATCTCTGCTAAAGCAATATACACATAGAATCCCAGTGTTTATGAAGATGTACGGCCACCAAACGTGCTATGGAATCCCGAGACCAGAAATGTGGTGCTGGTGGATTTTGAGCGATCGGAGATATTAAAGCAAGTGTCGGTTCTTCAAGAGACTTCGCCGAACCGGAAGCGGAAGGACTTCCACCTTGGCCCTGAGGCATCTTGCCGAAGGCTTTTGACGGACTTTCCATCAATCCTGGCAAGTGCTTCGTTTGGAGCAATTCGTATGTTTAGATAGCCTACAGCCTTATTTTTTCTGTGGCCATGTCAACGTATTTTGAACGTCGCAGCCTTTTCCAGATGCAATGGCTGTGATATGAGTCACCGGCCCTGTCTACCGAACACGCAGCGCAACACGGGCCGTGCCGAATAGTCAAGATTGATTGGCTATTCTGGTACGTTCTTCGCCGAAGACTTCCATCAGTGTGGTGTCTTTCTTTGTCTGAATGCTCATGGCCTCCGTGTCATAAGCAGGGGATGAGCAGATGAGTCATGAATATCAACCATACTCTCCTCCCCCTCCCCCCCTTCTCTTTACTGTGGTGTGACATGACAGAAAATCAAGTACATTTCATTGGAAGAGCTCTAATGAAGAAATGCTCTCTCCCCTCCAGCATTGAACTACCTCATTATCATCAACAACTAACCCCCGTAGCTTCGGCACTGGAATAAAAGCTGCACTTTTTAACATTATGATATGTCATAAGCAATCGTATTCGCGCTGCACTACTTTAATAGATTATACCGTTGCAATCTTGCAGCACATATCAAGTCCGCATATCATCACTGTAATTATCATCAACCGTTGGTGGTTGTCACTAAACTCATATGGATATTTTAAGCGAGGTGGTCATCTTGACCATCAACATTCACCCTCATTTCCAGCAAGCCTTCTGAGCAGCAGCACATTTGATTCGGAAGCCACTGTGTTATTGATTCTAACCCAGCGACCCTTCAATATCGATGAAATTTTAAAGGAGGAGATTCCTCGTTGATTCTTGAGAGTGGCGGGGATTGAAGGTTGCCGGATTTCGGTCTCCCGGGAAAGTGCAGCCTGTTCCTTACCCGAGGTGTAACGGGGGCTATATAACAGTAAAGTTCGCCTGCTAGGCGACAAAATTGAACGCATCCGTGATTCTGGAGCACAGTTTACCAAGGCGCACAGCAGGCTACTTCGTTCACTGCTGTTTTACGCTAACAAACGCTTGAATGATGTTGAATGATAAAGGAGTTCGGCTTTTCCTGGGGGATTCTTTTTTGGCCCTGTTTAGTGTGCTTCAGGAAAATGCCCTGTGAAGGAATGTTTCAAATGTCATCATCCGCATCTTCCCCATCCATTTCCACTCTCCCCCGGCTGAGTTGCGGACTCAGACTCTAGTAGATGCCAAGCAACTGACGTATCGAAAACCCTCCACAGCCGCCCCGAAATGCAGCTGTGTTGGCCGACATCAGCTACTGCCTGACATCAACTGGTACCCATAACACAGCCCTTTAGATAGCTCCCTTGTCGAATATGACACGAGATAGTCATGTGCAAGCTAAGACTAGCCTCTCCAGCTTCATGTATATATAGAGGACTTCCCCCCGAGTTCATTCTACAAAGCATTCAATCATTCTTTACCATACTTCAAGGTCCGCTCTCGTGCACCGTTTAATTTCCCTCATATCTGAGCGGTTCCCATCCATTTCCATTCTTCACCTTTTTGACATGGAAAACAACATTCATCGACTACATGGCTGAATTTCTTGCTGCCGACTTCAAGGTCGCAGATCTCTTGATACTTGAAACTCAGGTCGATATAGAATCTATATCAGTCGCCATCACGCAACTCCATGATATTCAAGCTAGTCGACGCGGTAAATATCCTCCGAAACCTCCAGATGGGAAACTTGCGGCACTCCACGATACCCGAATGAGATTACTCGAGAGACTCCAAGAACAAGAGTCCCATGTTTTATTGTATGTATTCCTGGCTGACGCCGCGATGTTTACTAACTTAGTGTAGTCTCCAAGGCGTCGCCAAAACGGGACAATTTCCATTTGAACGATTACCGATGGAAGTCCGACGGATGATTTTGAAGCTCCTGTTTCTCAGGGAGACTTTGATAAGACCTAAAGCAAAGGCGCGTTACACTACCAGAGCGAGGGATCCGCGTGGATCGCTTGCTTTTCTTCTCACCTCACGGCAGATGTACGAAGAAGCCTCGAGCGTGTTCTACGGCATGAATCGCTTCGGCTACGTCTCTAGTTGTAATTTGAGTAGTGGTCTACTCGAGATTATGGGCGCTTCTCTCAGGAATCTTACCCTCGTCATCACTGACAAGATGGAGATGAAAGAACTTCAATTACTTGCAAATTGTCAAAAACTACAACGGCTCTGGATTCGGATCGACGGCGTGCCTTTCGGACAAATGCCTGTGTCAATCTCAAAGCCGAGTACACTCACAGAGCTGTTAGTGGTGGAGCCGAAGAGGGTACTTGATGGGATACCGATTGAGAAGTCATTTGGAGGGATGACGACAGCGGAGTTCAAGGAGAGACTATGTGTTCTGTTGGAATCTGGGGGTAGATAAGCGGAGGCTTTACGGCGGAACGCGAGATTAGGAGTTGCGTTTAACATATGACTGGGATATTTTGATACTCATTACTTCCTCTCGTTGTAACAAGGCTCGATATCGTCGAATAAGGAGGCATCCGGTGAGTTTAGGTTAGTTGAAAGAAGAATTATCTTATCCCAGAGAACATAATATGTGTAGAGGTTTAGCTCGAAGTAGTATTCCCGAGTGTGCTGATGCCCGATAACGCGTTGTAGCCACCGGGACATAGGATTACGCGCTTTGTACCGGGCAAGCTTGAACACAGAGGAGTTTATACCTTAGATCACGAAGTACTCACCGAATTCATAACGGCAGATGTTGATTGTAGTGGGTACGGATGCCTCGTTTGATTCTTTAGGGAACAGTTCCTCCTGAGAAAGGAATCTTATGCTAAGTGTCGTTTTCGAACGAGATGCCTCATGATGTCGCGCCATGTCGAGATGCCGGGTTGTACGAGCATCTCGCGGGAAACGGTGAGAATATCTCTCGATTTCCTGTACAAGAGTCGACCGGTCGACGTATTGTCCGAGTTGGCCATCACTTTCTTGTCAAGTATGGCCTTAATGTAAACCTGATCGAAGGCGAGAATATGCTCTTCGTCGGGCAATATCCGAGTATATCAGTACCTCATGTTTACGCTATCTATGCTGACAAAGATACGAGAGTCAACTATATCGTGATGGAGAACGTGGAAAGGAAGAGCCTTGCTTCTTGTTGGACTACCCTGGGCGAGCTCTTATAGACGTTGAAAGCGGCGCTGGGCCCGTGTACGCGCCTTGCCCGAGCGTCGCTAAACCCAGGGGGGCAAACCGCAGTACTGATCTTAGAGTAAATAGCACGCGGCTTGAAGGCTCTTAGATTTCTATTTGTGCACCCTTGAGTTTCTATTCTAATTCTGTACCACTTTCTATTCGCACCCCTGTGCTGTCGATCCAGTGACTGACTAACAAGTGTGCAGCAAAAAGCACCAAAACTCAGCCCGACGACGTGCCCATTCGAAACTTTGATACCAGCGATATCGCGCAAGTCCCATGATGCCTGTTTCGTGAAGATTATAGGGAGCATAAGGAAAGAGCAGGTAGCAATGCTCCAGAAAACAACAAAACCGTTCAGTAGTATGGCAAAGGGGCGAAGGCGCTGCATGAAAGTACAGTAATGAGAAGAGACCATAGCTGCTACAGTGACAATAAGCATCACTGTAGATACAATTGCCCAGGCTAGCGATGTATGAGTTATTCCGGAAGCAATGCCCCTGAGAGCATATATATCCTTGATTCTCGTCGCAGACCGCAGAGGGATATTTAGCGTCTCGAGGTATATCGGCAATGGCTGGCAGTCGGTGTGCGTAGCGAATCCGAGACAACATTGAATTGTTCCAAATGTGATGTTTCGGAGCCGGGCATCCAAGGCATCGTCGGGCCTTGGGTTTGGTAGACCATGTCGCAAGAGTCTTTGGGGTCCAACACTCTGGAACTGTCGAGGTGAGTGCGCGAAGCAGAATGACATATGTGGTAACATACAACTATTACCATCACACCTGTAAGCTTGTATGTCTCTGCTCGTAAAGCAAAAATGCACAGAGCAAGTTCCGCGACAGCTGCCAATGGAAAAATAATGATTGGTAAGGCGGTGCAGAGGCCTATATTGACGGCCAAAAAGGAACGCATATCAGCAGCAGAGTAGGGAGGGAATTGGGAAATGAAACTCATTGAGAGAGAACCACGAGGATATGACCAGATAAAAATTCTACATTTGGCGAATACGGATCTACTTAAATGCTAAGATACAGGCTTAAGACTAAATTCGCTGGCAATCATTTAGGGTACAGTAAACTAGAAAATCGGACTGGAAGGGGATGAGATGCTGGAACCATGACAGCCAGGGTATGAAGAAATACGAGGCTTGTAGATGATAACTATTTGATAGTTAGGTGATCACGTACTGACGAATTGTTGCCAGCCGTTTTGTGGTGGTTGTCACTGGTCTCATGTGGATATTTTAAGCGAGGTGGTCATCATGAATCAACATCGAATGGGTATCCTCAAAATCCCCATCCCCATCCCCATCGACATTGTAATCTTCTCAGATTCGAAGAATTTGCTGACAAGTATAGTCATACCTGCTATTCCGCGTCTGTATACTCTACACACATACCAGCATGTATTCAGGGCAGTTGCACGACCTAGAACCCGACATCGAGGCCCAAATCAAGACATGCTGCGCTGAAATCCTCTACGCTATTAGCATAATACTGTCCAAAGAACGATTTGACCCGCGGTACATCGTGTTCCCGCTATTTCTAGCCGGCTTCTGTACACGGAATTTAACAGAGAAAGATACGGCTCTGACGTTTATGATTGAAGTCGAGAAAAATGAGTATGGAGGGGTTACTAATAATGTGCGGAGGCTCTTGCAAACTATCTACGAGAAGCAAAGGGTTGCCGTCGCACAGACGGGAAATGCGAATTCAGTGGATTGGGTAGATGAGATGGAACGGAGCGGGCAACGGCTCATTATATACGGCTTATGAGGGCAGTTTGTGGGATATATGCGTGGGGAATCATGGAGTCCTTAGTAACCAGGTTTCGGGAAAGACCGAGAAAGAGGCTAATTAGCGGTTCAAATTTGGGGGCAGACGAAGATTGATCTCCAGCTCTTGGACAAGGTGAGACGTGAGAATCTATGTCATGAAACTGGGCGTCGAGGGTACGGGTGTGGAGGATACTGAGGGTTCCATATATGTGGGCGCTAGCCTAGTTTTCATTAGAGATTTAATACTCGTTCTTATCAGAGATTTAATGCAACGTTTATTCGCGCACATTACCGAAGTTCGAAAAGGAATCCACCCACAAGATGAGTGCCCCATTCTTTTTGCCCAATAGCATGAATCGCGTTGTGGCTCCGAACATTGTAGCTCTGGGTCGTGCTCTCGTTGGATGATAAAGGGTGTGCATAGAAATCCCCGCGAAAAGCTCGGTCGAGTCTTATGTGCTTGATAAGTCGACATAAAGAGTCGAAGTGTCGCTCAAAATCTCCCTGAGCCTCACAATGGAGTCTCCGTATCTGTTATCCACTTCTACCAACTTCGATGATATTAAGCTTGCTGAAATTTCTCTCAAATCTTTCGAAAACAATCCTCTTGTTTACCTTACATATCCTCAAGGCGTTTCCAAAGACGTGATAACCTTTCATCACCAAACCCATATCCAGTTCACCAAAGAAGAAGAGGTGGAGTTGATTAGAGTTGTGGCAAAAAACTTACCTGGCAAGCCAACTGTAGCTCTTGGAATCCTTTTCTATGGGCCAAAACCGCCAAAGAAAGAGCTAAGACTTCCCGACGATGCGGATTTCAGGTTCCTAGATAAGCTCAAAGAGCAGACAAAGGCACATACGGAAAGGTTTTATCGTAAAAATGAGGATATTTGTTAGTTTTGTAACCCATATCTAGAATTGCAGCTAATAGATTCGTAAAGTGTTCCACCTTACGGGTGTATTACAGGAGCATCAGAGAAAGGGGATTGGCTGGATGATAGGGAAATATGCATTGAACCAAGCAGAGCAAAGACAGAAGAGAGTGTTTTTACAGGCTACTCCTGAGGGTAGACCTCTATACTTGAAGCTTGGATTTGGGTTAAAAGCAGAAGCAAGTGTTGATCTGAAGGAATTTGGGAAGGAAGGAACATATGTTCAAAGTATTATGGTTTGGGATCCATATGAGCCACAAACAGGGGATGTCGATGTTGACGGGGTTTGAGGCGGGTCGACCGAGTGGAGTGAAATTGGATGGATGAAGATGTCGTCCTCCTTCTGGGAATATCCTAAGCTTTAAATAATTCATCAGCTTTTCATGTCAATATGTCCTAGGCCAAAATATTCACAAACCGAGAGAATGCTAATAAAACATGAGACTTGCTTCAATTGTATCCAGGTCCAACGCAACTAATGCTCCATATCAATGTACCCTGGCGTGGCGCAATTTGATCGTTTCCGTGATTCGAGGCTCCAATCAATTCCCCTTGCCCAGATCCTCCCATATTCAAACCTTTCACTCCGGTAGGAGATCGTATATGCCCCTCCTGCAACGTACTTAAACTCCCCCAGGTCCGAGTTTCATCCTTCATTCACAAGCAGAGAATATGCAACTATACACAAGTCGAGTCTGGCACCGCTCTCGAATTGCTCGATTGTCGCTACGAGGGAAGCCTCTCTACATGCACGTTTTAGGCTTTGGTGGACGTTCAAGAGCTATCTGACAAGTCATTAGTAACTAACGTAGCATAGCCTAGAATACTACGTGGGACTTACATCCGGCAGTTCCAACTGAATTGCTTGAGGCCCGAGCGATGGAGATATTGCCGTAGAGCCTTGAACCTTCCGCAGTGCACTTTGGCGATATACTGATTTCCTGGCTTTACTCGATGGAACACATTTCTTTTCACCTTTTCGATTGCATCGGGTTTTCTTCTTGCGGCACTGATTACAAGCCTTTTTAGCACGAAGAGGTAAGCCCGACTGATTTTCTTCCAGATATGCAGAGTTGGTGAAGTGGTTCATCATCGAGATGCCGTCAGTCTTTGAGTTGATAGTTTGTGCCGGTGGTAAGCTATGGTTGAGATAGACAGGAGACATGACATTGCCAGGCCATGTGTCGCCAGGTATAAGCGGCATACTGTCGATGGAGAAGAGGGTGTCAACAGGTGAGTATTGATCATCAGGTAGATTATCGTTGAGGTAAGGAGAGAAATCGAAATTGTCTAGCCATTTGTCGCTGAGAAGAGATGGCCTTTTGACCGTATTCGAAGACATTGAGTAAAAGAGTGAAAGTGACGATATTAGGATGAAGAAAGTATCTGAGACGTTATCTCGATGAGAGGCGTTTGTAGGGATAGATATTGGGACCATGGGAGGCCAAGAATGACAGGCCTGTGGAGAAGCATTCAAAGAATACGAGGCCGAGAATGAGAGGCGTTTGCAGGAGCAGATAACTTGTGTTGTTGAAAGAGACCACCTCGCTAAAGAGACCACCTCGCTAAAGAGACCACCTCGCCAAAGAGACCACCCCGCGAAAGAGACCACCTAAAAAACGGAAGATGTCTAATCCAAATTCGACACCTTACTGACCACTATCTGCAACAATCAAGGCTGAGGCAACAAGGAACCCGTGAGTGGTATTATAAAGGACACCATACCTAGAACGACACAATAGCCTTCGCAAGGGCGATGCAAGGACTTGAAGATTATAAATAGTACCTGCCAGCTCGATCTACACTTTCCTCCCCGTCCTTAACCCAGGCGTTTACCTCCGATACATTGCGATAGCTCCTACGCTCAACACCACTCACCAACACGAACAATATGAGCGCACCACCCCTCGAAGCAAGCCCAAATTCAGTGGGTGCCTCTTTCTACGTAAGTCCAAAACCAAGCTAGAAACAAATATCTACTAACGGGGAAGAATCCCACTGATGCGACATACTTTCCCCATGAGACTACGCCGGAAATATCGGAAGGTATGGCTTCACCTTTGAACAGGTGAGTTCATGGGACCAAAGACGTTGAGAGGGTAATAACCATGCCTAGTGACACTACACCGGGTCTACTAGATATCCATTTCGAAATAGGTGCAGACGTGGTGAGTGATTCATTCGACTCTCTACTTTTTCCATGCCTGACAATCACCTCAGGACACCCCAGAGCCCTCGTACATTGGTGAAGATAGTCGGTTTAGTCTCCTCTGTGGTAAGTTCCTTTGGTCTGCTATGTTAAATCCAGCTAACCTAAAAGTAATCGAAACTCTCTTTCGAGATATAGCAGCCAAATCTTTTGGCTCTAGTGCTTCTATTCCGCAAGAAACACTCAGGCTTCTACCCAGTATACTACGAACTTTGATCCGTTAGTATTGTCTTTGCAATAGCTATTTCTCCGCTTACCTTCCACATTAGAATTCGTTAGCGAGCTCCAAGCTAATAATAGCCAACTCCATATGAGCAATGCACGGTTCCAGGCGAGTCAGGAAAACGGTCAGGCCAGAGAGCAGCAATTGGAAGGCAAGATGACTATTTATCGCCCTTTAGTCCCCGGACTAACAAAACCCAAAGCTGATATAGGTGTTCTTCAAGGAGAAATTGAATTGGTCAAAGGTATGAACAACAAGCCCGCGAGTTCGATAAGGCTAACTGATACAATAAAGACGCGAAAATGAAGTTGGAATGTGAGTCTTGCGTGCTTTTTTGGTCTGCTAGTTATATTGATATGATTTAGTCAAAATTGACGAGTTAAGGCGGGAGATGCGCGAGTTGGAGAAATCATACAAGAATATCAAGGCGCAAAGGGACAGTCTGAAGGCAGAACTCGAGCAGCTTGGGTTTGGAGCTATTTTGGACTTTAGCACAGAGGGCTCGAGCAAGAAACGCAATCGTCAAGGGTAATAGAAGGGATCATCGCAGCTGTTTACAGTAGCATTATTCCTAAACAACTGTTATGTGCGATATGGAGCTCTCTAGCAATCATCTCATCTTAAATGGCATCTTTTACATTATACTTAACTATCTACCATTCGCATCCACCGCACCAAATCTCGCTCCCGCTCCTACGCCGTACTAGCCTCCATCACGGCCTTTCCACCCACAATGCTCGAAACTCGATGAATCTATAATCGGTGTAGACCAGCTTTTGCAAAACTAAAAGGGCTCATCAGCCATGCTTCATGGCTGTGATGGGGTTAATACAACAAGTCGTAGCACCACACTTCCATTAGTTCTGACTCTGCATGAGCCCCTCCGCAGCTGTTCTGCCCTTGATAGCCTCTTTTCTCCTGTTTGAAGACATCGGGTTCTCTTGGATAGCGAGTCCTCCGGCAGTATTGTTTCTCAGTATTCCTAATCCTCGATGTCCAGATATCCCTTAGATATATTGCATTCATGAGAGAATCCTACATGGTTATGGGAGCGTTGCCACCGTAGTGTCAAGATGATCAACCAGAGGCTGCGTCTTGGTCCCCTCGCTTTTGTGTGGGAGGCTTGTCCTGGCTATTAAAAAACGCTATGAACCAACACAGTAATTGTACACTGTATAATGCTCGAGCAGGAGTGATGTTGAAATATTTAAGTTTAAATAGCTATCATCGAAAGACGTTCCCTCACTCGCTTCGATACTCACATAACGCTGCGTCAACAAATAGGAGGATCTCCCCTAGCCATTCGAATATTGCCCTGCTCTTTGCCAAAACTACAAGCGTTTTCTTTCTCTCAAGAAGCTAGAAAGTCATGACGGATGATGTCAAGTGATCCTTGGGTCCAGAACAAGTTTGAGACGACAACCTTTCTTGACATGCCATTAGCGAGCCCGTAAAGAGGGCTTCGAGCACCGTTTGTGTCTCTACCACATTGATTCCTATGTCTCCCAAATCATTGGTTCTCGGATTTGGAGCTCGTCTCCCAGCTATCTTGTGAATGCTCTGGTCCTTAAACGGCTTCAAAACATTCAGAGCATCTCGGACATCCGGACCAGCGACTTCTAACGCTGCAAGAGGGTCGTACGGCACTACCAAGACGTATTCGAGTACCTCGGAACCTTTGGGGTAGGGCTCGTCTTCAGTGTGGCTTAGAAACCAGTTGGTCCGAGTTTCTAGAAACCATTTCTCATCCATGTGGCTTCTGAAGCGCCTTTTCTCATCCCCTGAAGCTTCGTAGTACTTAAGATCTAGATCAACTTGGACCTTGTAAAGGTGTTTGCCCAGCACATGCCCCGTGGCAGCCATATCCTTGAGGACTTTTGTAGGCATAGCAGAAGCAGTCGCAGCAACTTTTGTAAATACGACGGAGGGAATCTTGTTGCGGCACATAAACTCATGGAATGCATTTGCCGAATCCATGTCGAAGCCTCCATTGTTGTTTGCCATCGGGTCCGCAATTATGGTGTAGCAAGAGTTGGGAAGGTTGGGTTCCACGGTATAACCACCCTGGAGAATGAGTCTCGAAGTGACTTTTACAAAATTCTCGGGTTGAAGTTGAGCAAATGTCCAGATATCAGCGAGTGAAGATATGAGTAGGAAAGTCAGCTTTTCCTCCGGTTTAGGGTCCCTAGGTTGTCCCTCTGGCGTCTCAACTCTGCTCTTTACAAGTCTACTAAGAAGACTAATGCCCGACTCGATCTCCAAAGGGTTTCCCGGATCGCTTTTGGGCTGTCCATATGGGGTGAAAACAGCGTTTTCGGCCATGAAGTCGCAATCAAACTCGTGAGGGTGTACTGGACGAGACTTGGTCGTGGCCTCCTCGCCCCAAGCTATTGGTATATCCCGGCGCTCAAGAGAGTCTAACGCTCCGCGTCCAAAGCGGGCTCGCTCTTTCGCTGGCTTTAGGTTTGCAATGTAACCCACAATACTATGTTATGTTCAAGTTAGTTCATGAATTCTAATACTGAAGCGGAGTGAGAACAAGGGTGGTGTAAAGTGCATCAAGTAGGAAACAAGTTCGGGGCGATTTGAGAAGATAAATCCTGACGTACTTGATCAAGCCGATATCATGTAACGGGTCAAGCTCAACCATAGCTAACAAATCATCCAAATCCGCTGCGGGATCTGTCACAACTACCACGTTGGGCGATGCTTTCGTGTGCGTGATTCGTTGAGCCATGACTTGCAACAGAGTTTCGTAAACCTTTCGCCCCTTAGCGTTAAGGCCGGTTGGTATCTCAGGCTTGGTCCGTGGTGTATCCATAGCGGGCGACTTTTGAGTTTGGAAGTAAGGAAGAGGAGAAGGTGAAATGCTTTCTTTCCGATGGTAGAAACACGATACTTATAGTCATCTCCCCTTCGCTGGGCAGTGCTTCTCTCATTAACCCGGTAAGTTAAAAACGGGTCGCCCCATTGCACGCACTCGGTGAGGATTTGTGGGCCGCAATTTTTCAACACTACTACATGGTGGGTAACTAGGGCACTCACATGTAGCCTGGGCAAGTTTCTAAAATTGCCACCCAGTCGTCCTGGTCATGGTCTGCGCTACTTGACCCTATTTACCACAGTCGAACGCAAGCACACAGCAACAAGTGCTTATGATTACAAAAACCGAGGCTTAGGCTGTTGGTCTAAGAGGTGAGTTCGATTTGGATAGTTCAACATGTCAAAAGGAGGCGAGGAGCCGAGGTGTCGGTGGTTGCAGAGGATCATAGGAATAGTTTATCATTTCTATTGCTAAGAAGTTGTTCGCCCTCTCTTTTTCCAAAATTGTTGCCTTTGTTAGACATTGTTTCCCCTGACATCTTTGAGATTCACCTCGTCATCGCCTCAAAAAGTCCCTCCACTAGTATAGATACAAACACAAAATCTTACACTAGGATTCTCATCGCCGGTTCCAGAAGAAAGGGGGTGATGAAATTCATCATCGAATTTATCTCCAGGTGAGTGATAGTGCCAACCTCTCAGATCATCCCAATCAATCAATTGACCCGGGGTGTCTACAAGCTTCACAATGATATCTCCATCAATAATTGCCTTGTCGACGTCCTGGAAGAGCTTTCGCGGTGTTTTATTCTTCGGGAGTCTTCCTTTGACCTTATAGTCAACGAAATCTTTCCAAGGACCTTCATTGTATGCCGCCTCGTCCCGGATGAAGTATGTTTGGACGCCAGCGGAAGGATCTGTAACAATGTCGGCAGGGTGGATGCGGCGATGTCCGCCATTGGTGCCGAACTTGTACTTAAGAGCTTCATTGACAAGTCGTGTCAATCGATTTTCCACCTCTTCGATTGTGTTGGAAAAGGTTACCATGGTTGACGATTTGAGGGACGGTAGAATTTTAGATATTCAACCGCTGCAGAAGGAAATAAACATGAACAAATGTTGGTATTGAAATGTATAATGATTTAAGGACAGTAGTACGTACTCAGTTTTGGACCAAAGTTCTCGTGTTTGTATCAGACATGTTGTCCGCTGGTTGATACTTTGATGAATGGTCGTCAACCCGTACTTTCAGGCTGAGCTCACCACCCCGCTTTTAGTGCCACGCCTCAAAACCCCGCTTCGGTGACGACCAGCTTCAGTGACCACCCCGCTGCAGTGACCACCTCGCTTCACACTAGGTGGCAAAACAAATTTGTAAACTTTCCAATGCTAAGTAATTCTATACAATTCATCAAATCTGCCCATTTTCTGAGGCACATCTAAACCTGGCTTTCGTCCCCAGATATTTACAAACATCTTCAAAGAAAACTAGATCTGGCATTTCCAGGTCTTCAACACTTGTATTATGGCAATCGCGCCCCCTGTCGCAAAAATGAACCTTGCCAACAGAGTCCTACCAACATGTGCTGTAAGTTAGGCTTCTTGATCTTATTTCTATATACTGAGAGAATAGGTCCAATGCATAACCGAGTTGACCACCAAATTGCCCAGGATGCTGGCCACTGAATCGTACATGTGTACGGATCAACAGATGGGTGATAGTCTTGAACTCTGCGTGAGTGGGACCTGCACGATCAAAGAGGCTCTTTGTAGGTCTGTTTTCATGAAGCTTTGGGAGGATAACTGATATCATTAGCGACTAAATTCATTACGGAAACCATCTGCAACCGGCCACTACGAAACAGAACCAATATTGTTTCCATCACCGCAATCGTTGGAGTGTCCCTTGCTTTGCTGGCCGTAATGCTACGCTTCTTGTCGAGGATGAAAAGTCGAAAACCCGGAATGGACGACTGGACCATGATTATTGCAATGGTGTGAATGCCTAGGTTCTAAATATATGCTAGTAATGACCTTTTCCTGGTAGGGATTTGTGATTCCGCTCTCTGCAATGGCTATCATACGTATGTCAATAAGGATATTACACGTTCCCGAATTAAAAAATGCTGATATATTAACGTAGTTGCGAATCATGGACTTGGAAAGGATATCTGGTCTGTGCCGTTTGAGAATATAACTCATATTCTATACGTAAGTCTAGATCAACTTCGCGATTATTCTAAACTTGTTTAGATATTTTACATCAGCGAGGTGCTGTATCTTGGGAGTTCGACGATGATACGGGTATCGATACTATGTCTTTACCTTCGAATTTTCTCCCAGGGACTGCTGAGAAGAATAACGCATGTCGCTACGGTAGTGAATCTTCTCTACGGCACGGCTTTTATTACTGCTTCAATATTCCAATGCATTCCAGTCCACGCCGCTTGGACGAGATGGGATGGCACGGTTCCGGCTAAATGCATCAATGCAAATGCAGTCGGATGGACAAGCGCCGCAATCAACATTATTCTTGATGTAGTTACTGTTATCCTCCCATTACCAGAGTTGACAAGACTCGTGATGTCATGGGAACAAAAGATTCATATATTGGCCATGTTTAGCCTTGGATTTTTGTAAGTACCTAAGAATCAAAGTTCCAAAACTTGCCCCTAATACAGGAACAACTAGAGTCACTATCGTCAGCACATTGCGACTGACATCGCTGGTCAAGTTTGCAAATACTCATAACATAACTTGTAAGTTCCTTTTGAAACGTCGATATATAGGGATTAACCATGGAGGCAGGGGATTATGTTCCTGTGGGATATTGGAGCTCCATCGAGGTTCATGTCAATGTTATCTGCGCATGCTTACCAACCCTACCTTCTCTCTTTAGGAGAAAAGCACCAGCTACTAGACAGGACGATCTGGCTCTACCGCCAGACCCGATTCCTCACAAGCCAAAGAACAGTCATTCGGATGTCCTCCCACTTCTGAGGCTGGTAACCATCGATGAGCACAAAGGCGTCGATCAAGATCAAATCTCTCAAAGTTTCAAGTAGATGATAAAACCTCAACGACGAATGACACCTTTCTTCAAGTCAGCTACGTGCGAGTAATATCGTGACATTTTGCTTGAATATGGGTCATGCTTGAATTTTACCGTGCCAGAAACCCCTCGAAGGAATTCTCGAATACCAAGGGACGAAAAGGATAATCGGACTTATTTATTCACCAGATTATTAGACTGTTTAGAGAGGTCGCCCGTTCCTGTCTTAACACATCCTCGTGGTAGTACTCGTTATCCTCGCATCAAGCTCAGTTTGTGACTGTTGAAATAAATCGTTCACTATCGGGCTTGTTGTGTTAGGATTCACAGCACAGATTGCAGTCAGCTGATACGGTCCACAAAGTACTCCATGCGGTTCCCGAGATGTCGGTGGGGACCTAGCTGTGGAGTCGTGCCTAAGCGAAGGGCGATGCACCAGTGATGTGAAATTTGCTGCTTATCCCCCATACTGCCACCAGAAACACACCTGAAGGTAGGCACGGAAGGCCCTATAAATTAAGCGAGGGACAGCCTATTTAAGCGAGGAACATCAAAATTCAGGCGGGACATCCAAAAGTAGTGTTTTCAGGTACAATTTCTACGATTTGCTATGATATAGTTGAAAGCAATTGTTCCCTTCACAAAGTGCGATGTTGCATTATTTACAGCCATACACAATAGCCTTCCTTTGCCTTGGGCGGTTGGTATTAAGGCTCCCAAGGGCTACTCTCTTTCGGGGACGGTTAAAATACCTCCCACCTTTGCAAGCAACGCAATCTCGTCTCTTTTTGAACGTCGACATCTTAATATGCTTGTGTTGATGTATCGGGACCTCAAAAGCCTCTCCAGATAGCCCTGAAACACGTCGTTTACGAGAGCCGGGTGCATCCTTCCCAAGATCGATCAATGCTTCCACGAGTTGCATGCGGAAGTCGTCTTGATTCCGCATATTTACTGTCTCGATATCGTAGCCTGAATAGCTATAGATCAAGAAACAATTGGTTATTACAACCAGGAGTGAGAACTGGTAAAGGCATTGTATCGGCCCTCTTTTGATGATTCGGAGGCCTCCGTTATAGCTTTGTAGTTGATCCCCTAGGTCGACAGCTCCCATGTGCTGGTTGTATGCGTCATATAACTCAGGGATCTCGAGCTTTTTGGTAAACGCGTTGCCAAAAGGCCTTTGATTAATAGTTGCATTACCGGCGGTCGATTTGGGACGTTTTCGTACCCGTTTAACCTTGGTTTTACCATCCCAGAATGTCGACATAGCAAAGGCGAAGGCTCCATCCTAAAATCCAATTTGATTGACAAGATTCGATTCAATAGGGAACGCGTGAACCTCTCCCCACGGCATTGCGTTCGGTCCCTTCTCCTGAGTCTTCTTTAAGTGTACCAAATCCTTCACTACCCCTGAGGCAATATGGCATATACCGGTAGCAGCGATATTCATCGCTCTTAGGTGCTCAAACAACTATGGCGAGGTGAATAAGTTGTCTAAGTAGACATGGTATGTTGCTGTCGGAAGTGAACTTAGTAAGTACGGTACAACTGACTGAGTGAAGTTAAGGTCTTTGCATTTCGGTACACCGTATGCACCACCTTTCTTCCCAGGTGTATGAAATGCCCACTGTAAGAAGAAGCCACGCTATGCAAGAACCCAAATCTTAATGCCAGTAGGTGTCGGTTTGCCAGGAATCGTAGTTATAAACTTCGATCGGCCCGTATATCATTGCATAGCTTCATCCACAGCTACCTGTTGGCCAGGTTTCCAAAATCGAAGGTTCGTGGCTTGAATATGACTATTCAAAGGTTCGGTCTTTTGATATAGGTGGAAAGTATCATCGTTTGTTATTCTAAATCGTCGCCGAAGCTTTTGAAACCGGTTTCGTGAGAATATTAATGTAATACGATGGAATGGCGTCAATTTCTTCGTAAACCAATAGTCCTTAATCGCGTTAAGAGGGAACACTGTCATGTAAATACAGAAGGCCAGGTACAAGTAGATTTCCTTCGCACAAGTAGGTTCCCATGCCGCTGCACGAGATGCCGGAGTCCTTGCATCCCTTTGATACGCATTTGTAGCTAAAACGATAATATCGACAATGTCTGGGCTATAGTACTGAATGAAGAGGGAAATAGGGTCCTCTGGTGAGCAATCCTCCGGCATATGCACCTCAAAGTCGAAATCGTCAAGCTTCATAGGCTGAAAACAGGTCCCTGCCTTTGATAAAGGCTTCACTTTGGGCCGTAAAGTGCCTGCATCGGTAGTATCTTCAATTACTGGTTCTGACATTTTGAATTCATTTAAAAGTGGATGATTTAGGTGGGGAAACAAGGGTTTGTTGATGTTTTGATAATGCCCCTCACCCACGCTAAAGGCCCCTGTAAATGCAGGCGCTACAGCAACCACCTTCAGGGCACGTGCGCACCACCATGTGTTTATGGCAGTACGGGGGATATAAGCGCTACTGACCCCAGGTTCGCAAGTTCTTGTGTTCCGTTTTCTTGCACAAGGCTTCCCATACACCAGATTTCTCACACAAGTCAACCCACCTCGGTTTACGAACGAGATCACTGCGCTATTTTGCTTCGATTGGCAAATACTCCTAGCCGCAGCTTATATTTATCGCTACGTGATGGAAGACGTGGCGGAGAAAGTTGAAAGTATTGAGAGACGACTCAATGGACTGGTCGAAAATTTCAAGACATTATTCAGCAGCAGGAATGGAGACCACCGCTCAACGCATACGAACACGCAGCCGAGTTGGATGGCGCAACTCTGCAAGTCCCTGGATGATATTTCTGCAGACTTGCGAACTGTCAAGGCGACGCTCAGCACACGTACACCGAGCGGAAACGGCCTTTCGCAGACTGATACCATGGCGAATGCTATGATGGAAATCGAAACACAACATGGTGCTCCCACACAAATCCTGTGTGAACCAACGCCCTCAGCTGTCACGGAGAGCCGAGGGAAGGCACACCCGCTCTGTGAGGAAGGTCGCGATCCGCATGCGAGAACGACAACTCACTTAGAGGCCCAGGGTCAAGTACCACCTGCAGAAACACAATCCAGTGAAGTAGTGCGTCCGCTACGGAAGCCTACTGCTACTCACAATCGGCTCTCCCGAACAAACACGAAAGCTGCCTCAGACGCGCTGAACGAGCCTTCAGCCATCACTAAGAGAAAGAGGAAGGCCACACAGACCGAGATCCAGCCAAGTAAGCCCAAAGTTGCGCCCCAAATCAGTATCCTCTCGGAGGCAGTACGTGGGAAGGAGGCATTTCATCTCTTGCGCACTTTAGTTCGCAGCTGGAGAGACCGGTCGACGCCGTTATTTGAAGTCAACAAGGACAACAAAATTGCCGTGCAACTTGTGCGAGTGATTAGCTTCGGAGAGGAAAGATCACCGCTTATTGAATTCTTGAACCGCTTCGCGAAAGTTAAGCTGGCCGATGTGATAGACAGCGGAAAGGCAGGCCGTAGCTCTGCAGATCCAGAGAGTCTTAACAAGCTCATAGATGAGCTGAAGTGGGCGCGAACGAAACGGAACCGCACGCGTTTGCATGATTACCTTAAAGAAGGCCGGCGATGGAGAAGGCTGTGTGGCAATTTCGACGGCCTCTTGTGTCTCATTCCACCGAATCGAGAAGATAGGGGAGCCGCTCAAAGGATATCCGGCCAGACATATTACAAACTAAACCAGCACGATATACAGCAATTACACTCGCTCTTGGGCCCCGGCAAGTCTACGCCTCTGTTTCAAATTGGTAAAACCCTTCAAATGTCGATTTTGCAAAATATGGAGGTTCCAGAATTCGAATGGGAGAGCGAGGATCCCCTGGAACTCGATCGGTTATCCGCCAAGGAGCTAGCTCCCTTCATGAAGAAGTTCCATTTGATAGAAGAGAACGAGGTCGCGAAATATGAATGGCCGAAACCCGATTGTTGGCCTTGGGAGTGGCCGAAATCCCCTAGCTGGGTTCCCCCTTCCGATACTCGATGTCATCTGTGCGACGAAGGAGATTGTAGTTGCATCGTTTCGTGCTTGCCTCGGACTCGGCCTCGAATCAGTAACGAGCTGGGAAAGGGCCAAGGCATTCGGGCGGTCGGTATATACAAAAAAGGCCAAATCTTGGGGGAGCTTCTTGGAGAGTTTGTGCCTCTTGACACTTTTAATGATGGCTGGTCTATAGAATTCAGAAGGCCTGATCTTGGCGACGAGCCTGTCGCGCAGATTTATTCGAAAAAGATGGGAAATTGGGTTCGGAAAGTTAACCACTCGTGTGATCCTTCAGCAAAGTTCAAGGTAATGAAGATATCTGAAATGTGGAGACAGATGATTGTTGCAGTCAGGGACATATCACACGACGAGGAAGTAACTGCCTTCTGTGGAACGAATTTTCTACGGGGGCAAGGAAAGAGCTGTGCTTGCAGTGTATGTAGTAGATAGACGTTGGCATAGATAAGAGAGAAATTCGACTAGACCCAGACTCGCTGTGTGCACGAGCCATGATAGGAAAATTTCCTACGGTGGCCCGTGCACACCCCACCGTGAGCTTCCAATCAATACCGGAATCGATCGTCTTCCTCCGACAGAGCTGGAAGATCCCCCCACACCCTCAGCCTGCCTTGCGCGTCAAGAGACGCGCCTTCATTGCTTATCCAGATGCTATCGTAGGTTTTCCTTATATGGCTAATCTCATCATCAGCAACGCCTAACTCGTCCCTTGGGATCCAAATGACGGGACGAGCCGAAGTCAGAGCTTCATCTTTGGGCTCCGATTGAGATATGTCAGGCAAAACTGCTAATCTCTTCAGCATTCCTCGATACCTTTGGCTCCGCTGTGCCTTACCTTCAATGCCAACTTGATCCGCTGGCTGCTTGATAACCTTCGCAAACGGCAGCCAGTGTAGCTTATGTCCATGGTTCAAGGCGCAATGAAATAACCCCGTCAACAATGTGGCGAATATCATAATTATTGCTTGCGCAGTGCATGCAGCTTTGCCGTCCGTGTCGCGCACAAGAAAGAACAATCCGATCAAGCACAGTTCCATAAAATAGACGCCTGTGAACAGCTGGCGTATTGCAGTAGGGTAAAACAGACCACTAGGAGTGAGACCCGGTTCCGTGAGCATCGGTGGATAGGATCGACAGAGCAACCAAAGAACCCCAAAGTAGATGATACCAAAGACCAGAATAAGAGGGGCAATCACTGAATAGATAATGCCTGGAGGAATGTCAGTCGAACTCTGAACTACAAACTGAGAAACGAACCTATGCATGCAACATTCGTGAGTACCGGTATGAACGTTCCCCAGTTCTGTAGGCCTATATTTTGGCCTCTTGCCCACTTTTCTCTGGCCGTCTTGTCGAATAGAGGGGAGAGAACGAATACGGACAGAAGCCTGTTGACTTCTATGAGGGTCGAGACAACGGTCGTGAATGTATGTATCAAGATGTAAGAGAAGAAGTAATTGCATGCCTTTGGCAGATTCTGAGCAAGGACTACCGGGGTCGACGTGATGTTGTCTTTTAAGTCTCCAACGAGAGTTGTGATACCTGCTGAGAGGGAAACGGTGAGGAAAACCTGCACAAACAAGAACGTATAGTAGTAGATCTGAACGTGGTTTTCGACAACTTGACGCGAATGGTGTCCTTGTACATTCGCAAGCAGGCGTATTACGACTGGGACCGCGGCAGTGATCAGGGCTAGCATTGCGGGAGGCAGAACTCCTTGAATGACCGCTACTAACCAACTTGGGATTGAATCGATCCATCGCAGCCATGGCACTACCTTAACCAGGTATTCGATCTGAGAAATCGACCCTATGATTGTAACAGGGAATGCGAACCCAAGGGTAAGCAAGGCGACGAGGAAATAGACAACGGACGTTCGGATGCAATGCTGCCACCAGCTGATCGACACGTTGCGCCAAATTGTATCGGTTGCCACAGTTCCCTGCTTAAGCGTCCATGTGGGGGGAACTCGAGCCTTGAGTGCCAGAGCCGCAAGCGGTATCGAGAGGGCTCTGTTAAAATACACCAAAGCTGAGTTTATCGGAGGAAACTCATTCGGGTGGAGTTGATACCAATCGATCTCGAGATTGTGTCGCGCAACTTCTGCACGCAGATGATGGATAGCATCCACGCGAGGCCCCAGAAGAGGTACGGCCGGCAGCCATGGGGAGAGTGGGAGTCGTATGGACGGGCGATCATTGTGATGCAGGTACCTCATCCAAGGAGGCAAAGATGTGCTATCATCGTCAGGGTTGTTACCCTCCGCTCGCTGAAGAAACTTCCTTTGATGATTTGCCTTTATTATGAGCGTGGTCTCTGCAGCCTCCAGCTTCCTTATCAATGCGTCTCGACGACATAGTTTCGTGCGTAAACTAGCAAAATCCCGATTTATCGTTACTCCATGTACGCCCCCACAGATGTTACGAAAACGTCGCTTGATTTTGTTGGCGGAGAGCTGCTTTGCTGAAGTGGAGGTAAGGAGGAGACATGATCCTTTGCAGCCGTCCCATCCAAAGCTACTCTGGAGTCTAGCATAATCCAAGAGTTCACTCTGAATGGTGTAACAGATTGAAATGATAACAAACATGGCAAGTACCAGGTGAACCCAGTACCTCCCTGTGTGCGAAAGACCAATATTGGAATAGCTTAAGCGATCCAATCCTCGAACACCTCCAAGTTCATTCCTGCCATTAACCATATTCAATGGAAGAAGCACTGGCAGTATTACCAGTCCAAGAACGATAAAAATCTTCAATACAGTCTGTAAATATCGGTCGAAGAGGTAGTTTTGGAACCCCGACGCATGTTTCAACTCGGGGTCCGGAATTGGCGAGAGGAGCATCCGCAGTTGTAGCGGAACTGGCTTCCATTTCGTATCCAGGACCTGACGTGCTCGTTGATGGCTTTAGATCAGCATGGTTGTCTTAATCATTCACTGAGAAAACCTACTAGTACTCGGGACATTTCCATTTGAGAAGTATGTACGCCATGAGCCCCAATGCAAGGATTGCTCCGGATGTTGTAAGAGATGCGAGGAAGGTGGCTAATGACTCGCCCTGGGAACTCTGCGCTTTCCCAGCAGCTTGGTCTAAAACATCGTTAACCCTGCTACTCATAGTTGGAAGTGAATAGGAGTGTACATGGGAAGGAAACCCGTGAGTCGACTGTAACTTATAGAGAGACCAGGGATGGTGGTTCTCATAAAGCCAACCTTCCGAGTCCACCCTGAGGATGTATTACATAATTCGCCAACGCTGAAACGCAGCCGTCATCAGGCCATCTTGTTACTGCCTCTAATGATTATAGACCATACATATGTTGCCTCCTTGATGACCCCACATTATTAGTGCAGATTTGGGAAATTTCAACCGATAGCAGATTCGGCATGACCGCCGACCTCCCGATGGTATATTGTGTGGATAGGCTGTCTTTTCCGCTGCCTTGTTACTCTGCCTTAAGACGGATGAATTTTGAGTCGCCCAAAAAAAACTTTAGTGTTTGTAAGAAAGCTGGTTCAATTGTAGGCTTCAGATATGAGTGATACCTAAACGATATTCCTAAATCGGGAATTCAGAGCAGGAAGTCAGAGACATCATCATCATCAATGTCCACAATCTTCACACCAAGACCTCCAATATCCTCGTCGTCGATTTCCACCTCCGACTCAAGAGAGCTGTCTCCAGAATCTTCGCTCTCCTCTTCGTCAAATCCATTCTCACTCAAATTTCCATAGCCAATGCCCATAGCCTCATCCTCGTTCCGCGCTTCATCAGATTCGCCTCCACTGAGATCCTCAACACCCACGTGCTCGACCCCTTCATCATCTGTCTCCACTTCGTCATCCACATATTCGCTATCTCCAGATTCCAATGACGACGTGTCGCTATCGGTCATAAACCATGAAGCCGCCCGACATCTGAGACTCTCCGAGTCCTTAGGACCTACCCAGAGATCTACTGTAGAAGCATCGGGTTTGTCTGTATTGCTAGTGACAAGACGTAGTACTGTTCTGTTAGTATGCTCCAAGAGGACCAAGGGGCCTGCTTACCTTCGTTACCAAGTCCTGCTTGAACTGGTAATATCATGAGATTGATCAAGCAATCCATATTGAAGCCCGTATCGTTGACTGACAGACGCCCATTTTTCTCCCAATTTCGCTTCTCATCACAGAGATTGTTCCATTCAAACAAAACATCTCCATCGACGGGTGAGCATTCGAGACTGCCCTCGTCGAATCGGGCTTGAAGAAACTCATTGATGCAATGCCAAGAGTATCTATACCCCTCCATGATACCGTGTAGCTCAAGAAGCACTTGTCGCTTGGTTAGACTCTCTACCCGGAGGACTTGTCGCTCTGCCCACCTTTCGAGGTCGTGGAGGGACTCCTTGTCGTGTACCATGTTGTCGAGTGGTCGGGAAATTTCCATTCGGGTTCGAATCTCAACCAGCTTTGAGTGAAGGCAAGGAGACTCTCGGAATGTCTTGTATTTTCATATCGGATATCTAAATACTCTGGTCGACCAACTTAGCGCTCAACTCCAAGTATTGCAAGCGAATCGTCAAGGGCCTGAATTTTTAAGTGGGGTAAGACTCGTTTGAGATTACCACCGGGTGGGTCGTCACTGCCCTCAACTGAAGGCGGGTCAGCGAACAACCACCTTGCCATTCTTGGTATGACCATTTAGTCAGGTTGGCCACGCCAGCAAGTCACAGCTTTAGTGCACCATCATTGTGGGGCAGTCTTTTGAAAGTCTATAGGGGCACCAACCGTGTGCCAAAATTTCCCCTGGTACACGATTCTTGCACTGCCTCTTATTAAACTTCATTAACATGCACACTCAACGACAAGACCACAGCTGGGTGCGGGAAGCAATCAAGGTTAAGACCTCCGAGATGAGACACTGTAGACAACTATGCTTCTTTTCCCCCTGAACAGACTACCCCACGCGAGAAAGTATTGAAGCTGTATACCTCATTCGAAAGCTGTACTCTGCAGCAAGGGCAGGTAGTCTTCTCTTCTTCGCCTACCCACATTGTGATGCATTTAAAGCAAAACGTGTGGCCTATCACGATCAGCATAGTACTTGTACATTTGTGGAGGTGAGATTAGCTTGCCACATTGTGTCCGACACATATCACCCCCTTCGTCTGATGTAGTGAAGCAGATATCACAATCCCGCCCAAATATTCTCCAAGCAGCTTGTTCTCCGTGATCGAAGTGATCATCCTTTGAGCAGTAGACCCCTTCGATCCCAGCAACGTTTTTTTCTTGATCTACTGGAATAAGCTCACGAAGGCATTGGCCGCACCTGATCTGAAAAAGAGAAGTCAGCATTGGAATCCATTCTAGGGTGGAGCCTCGTACACAGCCACAGATCGTGAAGGCAAACCTGCTGGAAACTCCATCTTCACCTTGACCAAGAACATTCGGGCAAATAGCACAATGATCAATATCGCTGGTAAGGTCGATAACTTGCGCGGTGGAGACAGGACGTTGGGCACGAAAAGTAGAGGGTCTGACCGAGTGATTCCCACCGCGCTTCTGGGATCGATTCGAATCACCATTGATATCCTGGGAAGCCTTGCGTTTCAGGCCCTCGGGTTCAGCTGGATCGTCCATCTTCTGGTGTCATGAAAATTAAAGGAAGATGGACACTCTGCTACACCTGGGGGATACCCAAATATATAGGGTTTGCCCCTGCACATGACTCGTGGACACTAGCTCTGCTCAGACGACTTAGATCACATCTTGTCATACGAATAAACATTGTACTAATCGAAAGGTCCCCTCAGTCTTCTATATTGAAATCTTTGCAATCTATTCTACACTCTATGGACGACTGCCGATGTCTATTTCAACCTCCTCATTCCCGAAAACAGAAAATCGTGTACTAGAATTGTTGGCTGATATAGCTGAAAACTCAACCACTCAAAGTTGTTGGCTGAGATAGCTGGTCACGATGACCAGTGACGTTACGCAATGCGTTGTTGCTGGCAGAGTGATCGTTGTGTATGATATGGGGGCAGAATCGCCGAGGTTTTCACCCGCCGTAGGCAATGCCGGGTCAATCTTTGTAGTCGAAGACGAAAGTGTGCCAGCCGAATTGGCTGGTGATGCTGTGGCGTTGGCTGTTGGTTTTGTTGAGGAAACTGGGATACAACCCTCTCCTGGCATACCTGCCCGGAGATTGTCATAGACCGAATCATGATAGACCAATTGGTTCGAGGCGACCCGCAAGTCACCGAGAACCCAAACTGTGTTCCTGATCAAGCTCTTATCCCCCAGCCGATCAGCGCTGCCCTCCCACCACATAATACCTCCAAGTTTCATCTGCTGAATCCAGGTGGCCTTTCGTTTCCCCGCCATAATGGTGTCGTAACTAATCAACTCCCTTGTCGTAGCATCATAACTATAGCTCGCACCGGACGCGTTGTCGTACTTCTCAACGGCTCCTCTTAATGGAAGGTCTTTGTAATCGTAGACACCAGCCTCCCAGGTACCCTTACCAACGCCATTGAATGGTTTTCCGAGACCATCAGTTGCACCGAAAGACCGACCATAGATGGGAACGCCAAGGACAATTTTATCTGAGCTGACGTTTTGGGACAGATAGTATTTGATGGCTGTCTGGGTGTCGAAGGGTGTTGCAGCCGGATCGCCTGTAGACCTGAAGAGGTTGGCTTGGTGGGAAGCTAGAGTGCTCCAAGGACCGGCATAATCCCAGGCCATGAGATTCCAGAAATCAACAAACTTATCCATGTCGGCAATATGCATTGTATGGTAGTTAGTAGGCCCGGCTGGACACGCAACTGTCAATTGGAAGTGATATGGTGGGTTGAGCGAGCTCCCATAAGCGTCCAGTGCCTCCCTGACGGTTTGAATGAGGAGGACCATATTTCCAGCCTCAGCATGATCTGCTGGGAATTCCCAATCGATGTCGAGGCCGTCGAGTCCGAGATTTCTAACCAGTGCGACAGCAGTTGAGGCAAAGGCTGTGCGACCTGACACAGTCGATGCTGGCGCGGCAAAGTTGGCTGAGTAACTCGAGCCACCAATGGAGAGGAGTACTTTGAGATGACGGTTCTTCTTCTTCATAAGATATAACTGCTTGAGACAGCCATAAAGATTGGTTCCTGCCTCACTTGAAGAATCCTCGGGAAAGGGGATGTCCGTATCGGCCCAAGCATCGGACAAGTACCTAGTTTACAGTATCAGCGGGATCTCTGATAACTGAAGGAACAGTTCAAAAAGCTCATTAGCTAGACTTACACCTCCCCAGTGTCAGGTTTTATGTTGGCAAAGGCATAGAGGACGTGCGTCAAACTGTCTACTGGGAGGTCTTGCGGGTTGAACTTTCTGTCATAGATCGCCCTATCAAGACTTTAGCAAGAACACCAACAACGGACGATGAAATATACCAATTGGCAAAATATGCGACCGAGCGAAAGGTTACATTGTTACCAGCGGCCGGTGGGCTGCGGCCGGTGGCCAGGTTGCAACACAGGGAGAATAAAATGATAAAGTTTGTCCAAAACATTGCGGGCAAGACGAGTGAGGTGCAAACGACTTTGTTCGGGGCAGATCGTAGTATAAATGCATTGATGATGTGGAGTAAGCGAGGTAGACACCAAAGTTATCACCTCCATTTCCTGCTGGTCACCCATAGCGCCCTCTTCTTGTGGACTTTTATTACATATGTTTTAGCGATAAAGAAAGAAACCGAGCGAAGTTTTGGTTGCGAGCTACGTGAGTCACATATCTCCAACCTCGCCTGCCTGGGATTCTCTCCTCCACTTCCTCCACCGGTACTGCATGTCCGCCTTTCAGCTCTCAGAACCAGGACCTAGCCACGAACCTAAGTCCTCTACCTGATGCCCTTCCTGGCCCACGATATGCGCTCCCATATTCTCTGCAAGCCATTTCAGAAGTGCTTTCACAGTCTCGCCCATATCCAGCGTCCAGCGCAGGAGCTGCGTATGGTTTGACTTGATCGTGTACAGCTCCGAATTTGCCGTCTGGAACTGACCTTTCACTGTTACCAGCTCCCTGAGCAGTGTCAGTCCGTGCGCTAGCTCGGGAAAGGCTATACTACCTTTTTACTTCCTGTAGCCTACAACGCGTAAGTAATTGTGAATAAATAGATGCAGTGACTTACGCATCCCGGAGTTCTTTCACCTCCTTCATGATAGCTTCATTCGACTCTTCGATGGGCAAATTGTAACTTTGGGGAGCAAGCTGATCTGGCGAGAACATCTCGGTGTCCAAATGATACGGCATATCGGGGTTACTAGAGGCGCTGTTCTGGACGTCCGGAGGTGCCATGATCATGCTGTCGATGCTGGAGTTCGCAAAGACCTGTGAGTCTTGAGCCAGCGTTTCTGGGTCCGAGAAAAGAATCTGGCTCCAGAAATCAAGATCCGTAGGGACTGCTTGAACGTCAATTGACGGTGTAGCGTTAGAACTATCGCACCAACTACCGTCATTTGTGGAGTTCTCCATGGCGTCGTGAGGATATGCACTGTATTGATGTTGGCTATGGATCTTAAAAGTACCTCGTCGCATTTAGGGTGGTCCGTATTCTTAAACCCATTGAAGATGAATGACACTAGTCTTCCCGCGACTGCTAGCACGTAATATGGTCAAGCCAGGGACGAAATCTCGCCAACGCCACTCCCGCTTAACGTTGTACCCTCCGATCCCTGATGGTTTAACCGCTAAGCAAGCCCCACCCGAATGCAAAGTTTTTTTTCCCCTCTTCTCTGAGGGATCTTCGTCAGTCTGGCCGGAAGCGCTTGCCGCGCTGCTATATCAAGTCCACGAGACTGCCCGGATTGGGGTGCTGTTGGTTCTTACCAAAGCGATGTCTGATCAACGACTTGCCTGGTCCGATTCAGAGAAATCCTTACTAGTCAACCTTCGGCATAGACTGCCAATGGCCACGGTCAAGGAGCTCACGGATGTTTTCAACATGAGCAATCACCAGGAGAGAAGCACCACTGCAGTCAGAACAAAGTTACGGATGCTGGGCTTGTCACGTAGGCCGCAATGTTTGTACAGAATCCCTGTTTCTATCTACACAAGCTTATGAAGGAAAGCCAGCGTTAGAATTCCGACGATGCCGACGACTTTGAGAGATCTAGGCTTGCCAAAAAGATCGAAAGGTTCGTGCGATCTATCCCCTCAATCTTAAGCTAACCATCAGAACAGCCACTTTCAAATTTTCGATGAAGCCAGCCAGACCACTTCAACGTGACCGCCCGCTTGTAGGAGATCCCTTGTTCAAACTGTCTCCAGAAACTAATTCTTCACTAGATACGGTATGAATGGGGTGTTCTTGAGTTGGGTGTCTTCCTTCCACTTCATCCCCTCCTTGCAGAGGCTCGACAGTACGCAGCCAGGCCACAGATGCCCAGGTATCCCGAAGACTTGTACGTAGCGCTTCCATGGCTCCCAACACTTGGAAAGGATCCCATATCGCAGTTGAGGTGTGGAGAGAAGGACAAATTGGCATTGCAGCAGTATATGGACCACCTTGGAAGTTGGAAAGCAAAATAGACAGCGCTCAGGTTTTCATCCGATGCAGGATAGGGATGTCAGGAGTATAAGATCCGGTATATGAACAGAGAATGCGAACTTGCTTGTAGTTATCTCTGTGAATCCATGAATCTGTCACTTATGGTGCACACTGCCCCTCAACAAGTGGTAGCCGTCATCTCATATGATCATGGACGTTCAAACAATAATGATCATGCCCGAACGTTGTGACTGGGTCATCCAGGCCCCACATGGTAGAACCATGGATGAACACGTACAACCAAATCCGGGCCAAACCAAGCGATGATACCCACCAGGGCAATTTGGGTATAAGATGATCGAAATTCTGTCGAGCATAACTAGCACCACCAAGGTGATCAGTTTCCAAATATATCGTCCAATTCCATGCTTTGCACGCAGACACTTCTCAATGTCTCAACACCCCTCGGTAAGCTCTTCCAGAAAGGTGGGCGAAAGTAGCCATTAACAGCCGTCAGGTATTTACTACTCAGTGTGAGATATGCTTAGGAAGGTCAACATGGGATTTCTTGCAAGACTTCTACCTGAGGGTGGAAGCAGCGGAGAATCACTCACGAAGGTTAGAGAAGGATCTCTGCGAAGCTCATACAACTATGCACCATTGCCAGAATACTCTCGTTCAGTGCGAGGCGTCTCTACTCTCTAGCTGGGAAGTTCTCAATGAAGAGCGTCGAAATCATCAAGCATGCCAAGAGGCCCTTATGTTTGAAAGCGGGAGACAAAAAGAGACGATAGAATTGCTCGAACGGATACTCAAGGAGGCCATATTGAGCAGCGAGGCTACGGAGATTCTCGGTAGCCGGCGTACCACAGCACCCAGAACTGCAGTCTATCAAACGACACCGACTTTTGAGGCTTCCCTGACAGAGACTACCCAAAACGCAAATACCTTGACTGAGAGCGGCACATCACCTTCTGTGGAACGACAGAGCGAGTCAGTCCAGCGCCTCCTGCCTTCCCTAGTTCCCGAATCGCATCAGCTGGGTGAGCACGAGAGCCAGACTGCCACTCGCGTCTGCAGCGCTGAAATGTCGAACCAAAACCAGCAAAACAGTTCGAGATCCGCTCGTAGCGGGTCATATGCTATAAGTAGGACCGCGAATGTCTACGGTTGTACCGAATCTGGACAGATCACCGAAAGCAGGAAGATCGCGCAAAACAGCGTGCGGGAGTCACCTTGGAGAAGAACGCAGTTCCCCGGTGAACACTAAACGAATCCCCAGATCTGAGCGGACGTTCTTCGTTGGAGGGATTGCTCCGGTGTCGAATTTTTCTAGAGGCGTCTTGGAACGCTGGTAGTTTGAAATAAAGTTTCGAGTTGAGATTGATAGGTGCGATGATTCATGTGCGATAGCTAGTATTCTCATGTCTGGACTTGCCCTAACAGGGCAACTTGTGACCCTAATATCTGCGTAGAAATCCCTGGTGTATCCTCCTCCCAGACCCAACCGCCACCAGCATCCACTGTTCTCATTGATGCTAGCTTACCAAGAGCTCTAGAATCGGGTTAGTATCAACAAGCAGAATTTCTCTCGAGTGTGTCATCGAGCAGTTTTAGTCCACCGTTATCCCCACCTCTTGATCACCTCGCTTCGAGCGGTCGTCTTCCACAGCAGCCTTCGAATGGTGTCCATTATGTGATGGTCGGAGCAACCACTAGCCCAGGTAAGAGTATGAAAACCCGAACTGAGATTGATTCACAACTCTCTACTGTGCTGCAAATTAACTTCAGTCAGGTTTATCAGGGATGTCCCAGCCGTCAGATCTGTACGGTAACTCCGGGTTGAGAACATTCTCTCCCTCCATCCCAACCTACTCCGAGACCCCAAGCATCAACAATCTAGATCATCAGATTGGCCTCCAGAATGGGTCAACATCAATACTCGAACTCTCCCGGCAAAGGCTCCAACTTGCAAAACAAACGCCCCCCTTGAACTTGTCGGCCCGCGTCGAAGAGCTCACGAGGGAGTTGGGCCACCAACGCCAAGAGATTCAATTTTACCGGCAAGCATTCGAGAACCTGCAACGGTTCCGCGAAACCGTGTATGACCTCTCTCAGCAGCTCTTTCTCGCCCACTACCTCGATCATGATGTCGGCCGTTTAGATGACGTGATAGCCCAGCTTCGGAATGCGTTGGAGGACTCTAAGCGACGCGAGTTCAAGGCGAAGAGGGATTGGATGGAATTCTGGGGCATAGATCACATTGCGCAAGAACTTAGAGGGAATGTGATCTGAACACGGGACATAGTGACCTCACACTTTAGGGAAGGTTAAAAAGTAGAGTACTGCTCTCTCATTTCCTTTTCAATCGCTACTCGGCTACCCCTCACTCCAAAACATAACCCTCGCTAACCAACATGATGACAGACCCAATTTTAACGAGCCGGGAGCGTTCCGCCTGGGCTAAAGAACATTAGCAAACTTTCTTTCAATCCCCCTGCTTGCTCCATACCATCCAACATTCTGCGTGCAACCAACATCGACCTTGTTCGGAGGAGTGGTCGTTAATTGGAAATCGACGAATCGGGTTTCGCAACCCAGGCATCGAAGGTGAAGACATTCGGGAAGCTTGCAGGTGCCAACGTCGAAGCTGACAGTTTGAGAGTTGTCACAGCGGCAGCACCGCCAACGCCACGGCATTGCTTTCTGTGACTTAGAAGTCGAATTGGATATCGTGAGAATAGTTTCATAGATGTGAGAGAGCTACTTTCTGAATCATATAACACGTTGAAGGCAATCTACATTAGTTGATATGTGAGGTGCCTGCATACAAGAGACTCGCAGAAAATCAACAGGTGACCATCAATTTCTCAG
The DNA here is from genome assembly GCA_002554605.1 of Helotiales sp. F229. NCBI lineage: Eukaryota > Fungi > Ascomycota > Leotiomycetes > Helotiales > Helotiales sp. F229. Next base: position 3,403,200 of record MXAW01000002.1, on the reverse strand, counting down.
AGAAGTGACCATCACCTTGGTTACCACCTCATCGGATAGTACGGCAAAAGTTATCCATCGCATAAGCCGTGTTGGAAATGTTGGTGGCGTGGGTCGGCCAAGATGTTGGTGCTGCACAGCGTTAGTTGAGATGTGAAGATGTCAGTACACTAGAGACTCGCAGAAAATCTACAGGTGACCATCACTTTCTCAGAGAAATGACCATCGCCTTGGTTATCACCTCATCGGACCATACGGCAAATATTTTCCATCGCATAAGCCCGTGTTGGAGATGTTGGTGGCGTGGGCCGGCCAATATTTTGTTGGTGGCACAGCATCAGCTCGACGATCTGTTGGTTCCAACAACCGCTACGGCGATCATGTTGGTTTTACCAACAACCAACAACTGCGACGGCCGTGGCAGGATCCCAAAACAGCAAGAGAAGCGGAGAACACTCCGTCAGTCACATCTCGAAAAAAATTTAATGTCCTTTTTTTTTTCGGCCCGGACTCGCAGCACGGCTGGTGAATTGGATCATTTTTCGGCCTAGTCTAATAACCTACTCTACCAAAACCCCCCTTTCGAATGCTCCCTGCTTGATTCAGGAGCATTAGTACTTGGTTTCTCATCCCTTGCACTTGAATTCCATGTCATTAGTTGACGGCCACCCCGTCTCTCGCAAGGATGGCTGGAAGTCTAGCTCGACCAGGCGAACCCTCTTGTTCATTCTCCGCTGGACCTCCCTACGGACTTTGTCGGCCATGACTCGATCAGCACATTCTATCATGATGTCAGCTGATGATCTAAGGATGTGATGAGCCCACGCATACGGGAGACCATCACCTTGCCCCGGCGGGATTCGAACTCGGTTTGGAGCACTTCGACAACATTCGGCGGGGCGAATATTTTCTTGATCTTGGAGTGATCCCCGTATTCCAAATCTTTCTTTCTGCCGTAATCCAGGACATGGAGGCGGACCTCGAGGATCTGCCTAGCGTTAGCAAGCTGATAATGTTGGATGACGCATACGCACATATCCGGTATCACTATCGAGGAGATCATCCATCCAGCTCTTGACCCACTGCTCCTGGCCTAAGAGGAAATTAGAAGCGAACAGGATGATTTATCTTCTCCTTGACTCACTCTCTTTGTTTATCTGCCAGACGAGGAGAATCCGGCGCGTCCGTACTTGGCAATTGTTGTATCCGCTAATGAGGTCCTTGATATATGGAATATGGCCAGCTATGCCGATCCCAGTGGCAAACATGATCACTGTTCCATATTCTCCAAACTTATGCTGTATTCCGTATGGTCCATCAATGAATGCAAGGAGCTCTGTGTTGGTGTACCTATCCAACTGCCCGGTAAACCCCGTCCTTGACTTGACCAAGAGGGAGATTGTCAGCCCTTTCTGGCTCCAATCCCACCACGAAATCATGAAAGGGTGTCCTCGCAGTCCGACCAAGACGCCGAGTTTCGGTATCGAAACGAAGACATACTGACCAGCCCTGACCTTCCACTTTCTAGGCACGGTGATATCGATCTGCAATACGTTCGATGGTCCTGTAAGCGACCTATCTGAGGGGTAGGGAATCGAGAGGCGAGTTGCTACCGCTTTTGCAAACGGCCTGCCGATGGCAAAGTTTCTAAATGCGAACAGAAGCCAGTGGAGTGTCGTCATCCCAACCCAGAAACATATGCCAATCTGTAGAAATATCTCGGCCGGTTTTTTGGAGAATACGTGACGTCCGATGGCGATCAGAGCTGTGACTGAGAGAAGCAGGTGTAGATTGAGGAACCATTCGTAGAAAAGCCTCCGCCCGACACGAAACGAGAAAAGGAGGATCAGCCCAACGGCAGAGCTCGCCTATCGCTTGGATTAGCCGAAGATCCCCCTAGGGGAAAGCCAACGCAGACGAACCACAACTCCAGAGGCATTGATCGCCGTCCATACGAACGACTGACTGCCAGTCAATGATATGATCGTGTGCAACAAGACCTCCGCGACCGCCGTCCGGCCCAACCATTGGTGGCTTCCAATGCTGGTCCGTAGCGTAATCCCGAGCATCTCTGTCATGAGGCTCAAACGAGGACCGCACAGGAGCGGAATGAGGTTGATAATCGACATTATAGCAGCACGAGTGCCTATATCTGACCTCGACTCCACCCCAACGACTGTAACGAGGACGATATTAGTAATAAGGTACGCAGATGCGAGCAGAACCTCGAGACGTGTTGCCGTCCCTACGAAGGGAATCCTTGGGAAGACATGTGGATATGCAGCATGTTTCAAGAAGAAGGAGGAAGTCGACAGCCACTCGGAGGTGAACGAGCGATAGACGGCACGGAGTAAAAGCCATATGGCAAAGATACAGCCAAAAATGAAGCAGTACCGCGATGGTATGTCCATGTCACCGAGTTTGGAAACCCCTGAACGTACAAATGATGAGAACGACATGATTGACAGTGCTGTAAGGATCCAAACTTCCAATGTTGAAAAATTGAGAATCCCGACTCGGTCCCAGAGATGGCGTTATGCCACTTGCCAATAATCACAGCCATCCGCTTCGTGAGGCCCACAGTAATTAACCTACACAACCGCAGGGGTGATCGGCTAAGAATAGATGAACCGAGTGGTCACACAGGTGATTATTCAAGTGATTTTGCAAGTGATCATTCAAGTGATCATTCAAGTGGTCGTCCAAAAGTTGGTCGCTGGAGATACGAAGGAGCATTCAATATGTTATGGTGATGTTGCAGCTTGGTACAGGTGCCCACCAATATAATGACGGGTAAGTCCACCTCTTACCAATCTTCATCGGCGTCAATTCTCATCATGGATAAGCGGGCCAAATCAGAGCAGTTTCGCAAGAGGAAGAACAACTTCTTTCACCGGGGATACGACATTGGAGTGGCCTGCGATACGGAGGTTTTCATCCTCTTCAAGAGGAACGGCAAATTCTACACGTTCGCAAACACGGAGGAACTAGTATGGCCAACCAAGGAAGACATCGTGAGTCAAATATGCCCCAAGAGAAACTGCTTCATGCCTAAGCCTCGGAAGCAACGCAATCTAGTCCTTTCCAAGACAGCTGCGGACTACGAAACTACGTCTCGGGCGAAGAAGAAAGCTTCTAAAGCAAAAACAACCACCTCATGTCCATCAAACGCTTCGGAGGATATGTCTACCTTGCCCTTACTTGGCATTAAAGCCCCAGAATCACCACGCCTAGATTCACCATCCCAGCACAGAGTAGGAGGTTGGAAGGATTTCATAGCATCCATAACTCGCTGAGTGAGGTTCGGGTAGAAGTGGCGCGACCTTTGTCATTTGGGTTTCAAGAAACAAATCAAAGAGTTTTAGGAGAATGAAAAACTACGCTCAGATCTACATCGACAATCGTGTGAGATTTGACAAGTCGCTTTCAAATGGTGCGTTGACGAATCGTATTCGACATCTGATCTGTGAGTAGTCTTGTCTTAGCCGCTTCAGCGGAACAATATGAGCATAGCTCGACGAGAGTCTGGAAATCACTCGATTGTTTTGGGTATGTTCTATGATGGCTTGTTTTATCACATACAATTGATCTAGGTATGGTTGTGAGATGGTCTCATTTCTTGTCTACATATTCCTTCAATCTGGCAAATCTCCATCTCCATCCCCAGCACCCTTCTCATCGATGCAGCTGCGGCAATGCCATGGCGGCTGGCGGGACGATGACCGCAATCATGGGCAGGCTGGTAGGTAGCGCGAAGCTCGAGCTCGTGCTAGTTGGAACGTAGCTGAGGCCAAAACCAGACGGTGGCAATCTTGTATCGATGAGGAGGCTCGAGGGGAGTGCAGATGTATATTCGATGGTTAACGTGAAGCCCGGGTCCTCGACCTGCCCCTTGGCGACGGTGCTCGCGATCTTCTGTGACGGGAGGCTAATATGTTAGCAACTGAGGATTCATCGTCCTGATATGCTTACAGTGTTTCTGCTCTTTCTCCGGAAATTTTAGCGAACATAGAACAAAGATCAGTGCGAGTGCCATCACGAGTGGGCTCTTCATCTTGCTGGAATACTGTTGCGTTCCAGGCAATTCGCATATCGTTTCCTAGGTCGCTAGATCACTATTGCGTTAGATAAGATAATAAGAGGAGATTCAATCTCGTGAAATACTCCCTGAGAATCCTGTTCAATTCCAGACCAAACCGATTGTGGGTGCAATTAAACCATCAAATAATGGCTCCCGGTGGAGCCCTCTATTATTTGACTGTTAGATGACCACCCTACGACTGGTGGTGAACCACCTCCATATGCTTAGGGTGGTGTAGCCATCCGGATTTGGGGGGTATCAATCTATCATTGTAATATCCCAATGAGAAATGATTTTATAAACTTTGTTGAGTGATATATATTCTTGGATTTAACCCCGTGTTCTGACAAGTTCCAGGAACAACCAAGATGCCGAAAGAGAAGAAAACCAAAGATACAAGCAACAGGGTAGCTCCTGTCACGCCAGCAGCCAGAGATGCACGCAAAATCGAAGTTCAAGGGAAAATCAGGGAAGCCACTATCAACGTTGAAACTCATCGTAACAACGTCGCAGAAAAGAAAGCCAAGCTGAATGAGCTCGTGAAGACTCCCCTCGATAGCTCCAGGCCCGGGGAGAGAGCAGTGTACGACAATCTGAAGGTGGAGATCGCTAAGATGGACGAAGAGGTGATGGAGTGGGAGACAGAGTTGGACAATCTGAAAAAGGAAGTCAAGGATCTCGATATAGAACACAAAGAGAATGGAGCTGACGAGGGCCTCTTCGTTCCGCCTGGGGAACCAAGTACTTCGTCCAACAAACCCAAAGGGACACCCGTGGTCGACCTAACCGAACCCGACGGCACATCCAAGCCACTGATCATTGGCGAGCCCTCCGCCGATGACGAGGCTCTTTTCACACCAGCTCAAGCAAGAGAGGCGACAGGGCAGAACTACGGCGGGAAGATTGTTGCTTGGAGAGAGCAAGATAAGTCGAAGCCCGTTATCGTCCGGTATGGTCCTCCAAACGCTGCAAAATACGAACGTTCCACAGACGCCAAAGAGGACAACGACTTTGATGAAGACGAAACTGAGAAATTCGGGCCGGAAGAAAGACTTGGAGACGAAAAGTTCAAGAGGAAATTCGTGCGTCGAAGACGTGAGCTCTTGGGAATAGTAGGCTTGGCGTACAATTGCGACGTGGCCGGCTTAGCGCCTAGGGAGAAGGGTGCAGCTGGAAGAATTGCTCCTCTCGATATTCATGTCAAATGGGAGATCGCTGGTGAAATCCGGAAGACGTGGGAGGTCCGATCATCGATTCGGCACCTCTTCAGCAGCGCCAAGAAATGTGATGTCTATATCTTTGAGGCTGCAAAGTGGCACGCTGCTCGTCACGAGGAATGGCAGAACGGCCAGCGTGAGGCAAAGGACAGATCTCCGACCCCCATCCCGAACAGCCGACTCTCACCAACGCCCGAGCCAAGCCAGCCAGAGATCAAGATTGAGGGCAAGGACAACAGCAATCCTCTTGCTGCTACCAATAGCTCGGCAGAGTCAAAGTCTGCCAAGCGAGCAGCAATGCTGCAGTATCGGGAACAGTGGTGCGACCTCAAGGGCATCGATCCTGAAAACATGGACCCAGCCGCTGAGGGGAGGTTCCTGAAGGCCTGGAATGAGATCAAGGATACATTGTGAAAGCTTGGAGATTGAGGAGGCGGAGTTCGGTATCTGGATGCGCACTGTCAGACTAGTCTTCTTCGCTCGCTCTTGATCTTGGATGGATAGACTTGCTCGTTCCCTTTGTCCAGCCTCCTTATGCCGATCAATCGATTTCATTTTGTCAGTCTTTACCGATATGCAGTCTTGTTTCGTCTCTTTCAGTTAGATCTCCTTGCTTGCGGTTTATCACTACCTATATCATCACATCCATATAGCAGCGTTGCTTTTGCAAATATATAGAATTCCAACTGTACAGCAATCCGCATAACGAGACCAGAACATCTTAGCCACTACCTAGGATCTGGACAAGGCTCACCAATCTTACCCTGAGGATGACCATTCTTTTGTGACCTTCTCATCTTGGGCTCCCCAAGCAAGTAAATACTCCTTCAAGTCAATTGACTCATTTAATCTCCTCTGGGCCGATTGCATCTCCGTCTCATTCTCTTCAAGCATCGTCTCATTCTCTTCAAGCAACAGGACTCTTCGTAATGTTATCGCATCGATTTCTTCCTCCATATCCTTAATCATCTTCTCAATTTTTGACACCGATCCGTTCATCCATAGGATTTCGTTGTTAAGGTGTTTGCCAGGTGAAGTCTTCCGTTGTGGTCGTTGGCGCTTTGGTGTATTGTGCTTTCCTAGTGCTGCAATTGTGAGTTTGAGAGTCTCATGAAGTTGGGCTGCAACGTACAAGGGCCTGAAGCTGACACCAGATCTCTCCCATCATTAGTAACATTGGAGCGCTTTCTTTTCTTGGTGTCCGACTTGGCCGAATCAGACTTCGGGCTTGCCCGGTCCTTCCGTGCTGGTGTGGAGACCGATTCAGACTCTGCAACTCTGTTAGGTCATTCGTGGGGAGTATTGAGTAGAACTCACTTGTACTTGGTGGCGATGGTGACCTGGGTGTCTGTGTGCTCTTGCCTGCGCTGTGCCGAAGATCTTGATCATTTGTAGTTTGTTCGGGTAGCCCCAATCCGGTGGCCATATCTACCTCATCGTCGCCCGTCAAATCAATCACCCCTCCCCCCGCCTTGAATTTGGATGAATCCTGAACGGCAGGAGAAGGAGGTGGGGTAGGTTGGGAATGCTCGTTGTCCGGAATTCCAGCGGACTCATCGTTATGATCGCTGATTGGCTGCTCTGACGTAACGACAGTGTCCAGTGCCCGTTCCTCCATCAAACCAGTTGCTGAAGTTTTCGTATCATTGTCCAGTAGTTTTTGTCCGTCTCCCGTGTTGTCAGGCTTCAGTTCGTCTGCAATAGCGCTGAGTCCAGTGCTATCATGCTTGGTTGGGGCCCAGTCGAGGATGTAGTCTGATCTTCTTGGTCCAACCTCGCTTCCCACTTCTGGAGTAACGCAATTGCTCGCTCCCTGAAAAAATATCTGTCGTTTCTTGGGATTTCATCCAGATCTCTGATCTTTTTGAGAAGTTTGGCAATCCTGGTAGCGCGCAGGATACTTTGCGGTGGGTCTCCAATGTGCTCCAGTTTCTTCAGGTAAGCAGACATGGTTTTCATCTCATCTGCTTTAGGCTTTCCAGCAGTTGGCAAGAACCCGTTCTGTAGCTTGTACCGCAATAGTCGAAGTTGAGCCTTGTTTGTTGTTAGCATTTGTATGCCAAGTCTAAGTTTCCTGCCCACATACCTCTAGCTCTTGCATGGACTTGACCTCCGGTTTTGGTTGATCGTCGCCTCCCTTGGTATTTGTTTCCGATGCTTTCTGGATCACCAAATCTGGAGTAGAGTGGATGGGATGAGGGGTGGAATCATTGGCATCAGCAGCAGGAGGTGGAACGCCTGTTGTCGGCTGGGTGGCTCCAACGAGACGTGTCTGCGTTTCCTCTGCGATGAACTGGGTTTCGGAACACGGGTTCTCAACGCTCTGTCGCAGAGACTTTGCAGTCGAATCCGAGTCGCAGGTATCGAGACCAAGAAGCGCTGATAGGTCATCGTTATTCTGTGGTACGGCTTCGTGGTGAACATCCAAGTTGTACGTCTGGAGATCATGAAGGATAGAAGAGTCCGTGTCTGATGGCCAGTCTATCTCTATGCTTGGCTGGCTGTCGTGGGTCTGCGGTTCTGGATTCATGTTGATCAAAGATGCTGGATCAAGGAGAGGGCCGAGGGTTCAAAAAGATGAAAACGGTAGGACAAATGTCTGTCCTCGGAGCTGGGACGGAGACGACTTCTTATACTTCTCCCTTCAAGACATCGACCCACTATCGGAACCCACTTACCATCATTTACTGCGTCAGTAGCGGTTGTGATACATCCCGGGAGCAAATATTTGTCAATGGCAAGGCAGACTTGTCGAAAATAGCTCCAGATCACCAGATTCCACGCACAAATCAAGACAAGTCTCCTCTCATGTGGGACCGGCTGAGTGCCATCGGCATACGGCGTCGTCATGGCAGCTTGGAAGCGCTTGATTGGAGCCAGTAGCTTTTCTTGCACAGTTATGGGAAGGTTCAGCTGGGCCCCTTCCACACTCCTCGAACTGCCATTGGAGGTATTGACGACGGTATCCCTTTTCACCGACAGATGCTCCACCAAGAATCCCTTAAGCGTCTTTTCATCACCCCAAAGCGCCTTGAATACGAGAGATATTTTTGGATAACGCCTAGAACTGCGATGTGGAATGCCTTCAAGCTTCATGGTTGGTAGATACTATTCAAGAGAGGCCCGGGCTCGACGACACAACGAAGACTAGCACCCATCTGCAGCTGGCATATCCATGATCCGCCCCAAAAGCTGACGGGCGATGACGACCGTCTCTGCCTCGTCTATTTCTGGCAAACCTTTTACAGACATGCCAATGGAGAAGTCGGCCCACCTCCCCCAGGTAGACCGATCACGGAGAGTTCTCTCCGGGCTCAGCGGCTACTTAAAGTAAGAAGAAGTACTTCGTCCTCCTCTGACCTTCATCTCCCTCTTTCCCCTCAGTTGCAGTCTGTAACATACTCTCGTACTTTCATCACCTCTTTCCACGTCGAGAACCTGCATATAAAATGTCAGCTTATCGACAATACGCAGCCTCATCCGGTGTATGTGATGGTCGGTACTTTACATCTTCCAACTTCAACCCTGACTCACCAACTTCTCAACCATCCAATGATCGCTACTCAGTCAGCCGAGATATCGCTAGCGAGGATCAGAAACGCCATGAAGATGCTCCACTCAACACACTCTGTCATGCAGCAGCAGCGCTTCCCTATATGCACAAGGTGGGTGTGGGTTGCGGGCTTGACGGTAATTGCGTTTGCTCCGTACCCATATGAAATGTGCTGATAGCAATGTAGGAACGACCTTTCGGGATAATTCAATGAGGAATTGCTCCAAGAAAGATGAAATTTTAGGAGCGGATTACAAGTCTACCTATCAAGAAGCCAGAACCTCTCATCCGACTGGTTCGCATGGTATCACTGAGATTCCGGAAACCTTGGAAGTGACACAGAACTCTCTTCAGAGCAGGGCCAGTGTCGAGATTCCGGTCAGAAATGTGAACGTTACGCACCCACAACTCCCATCTGGAGCCGAGCTACAGGCCGTGGCTCCCCCTGGCACCGAAGCGCCTCAAGTCGGAACTGGGAATGCCCTCGAGAAACTTGGCGGACTTAATAAGCGTCGACGGGAACAGACATCGAATCTCTCACCTGTAGACAACACCGAAAGTAAGCCTCCCTTTCCACTGTGTTAGTTTATACTCACCGTTTTAAGGCTCTGATGATGGTGCCCGGGGTTCAAAGAGAGCTAAAGTGGACTGCGACTGTGACGATGATCATACATGGTGGATGACCATCAAGATTGGCGAGATGAATGAAGTTCTTCATCGAATCGATACTGCGATAGGTCTGGTTATGAAGTTGTCATACAGGTCAAATGACTTGGGCAACATTACAACTGAATATAATCTGATCGATTTACTTAAAGAATCACGGGGAATTTTGGACAGTGCGAAAGACGATATGAGAGCAGAAGGTGGAATAGATAGAGAGGCCACAGAATAGCTGGATCTAGATATCAAAATTGCCATCAATCCTTTTTATCCACTGCAGGCCGCTCTTCGCTGGTCATTGTATCCGAGCTGCCCGACCTTTTAAGGGAGGAAGATGTATAAAGCATCTGAATGACAGCTTCCAAAGTTTTCACCATCACTTTGGCCTTCTGAAATTCCTGAGAGAGGGCAAAATTTGAGCTCGACACGAGGTCAAAGTGGTGCCCCATCACGCTGCAGTCCTGCACGGCTCGTGCCAGTGCTTCCATATACTCATGGTTTTGTTGTTGAAGCCACCGGTTCTTGCGAATCTCTCTCGTGAGCTTGGTACGTGCAATCGACAATTCTCGCTCAGCGTTGGTGGCACGATTCTGCACGTCGTACGCGTCGGCGACATTCACTTTCTGCGTCGTAGGCGTGTGCGGTACTTGTTCGAGGTCGTCGATAGAAGCAGGCTCTTCCTACTACTTGTTAAATGGTGCTTTTGCGGGCCAGGGTACCTTACCGAAGTCATCTTGACACTTTACGACGTGATACTTTTGTTGATCCGGGACTGATATACTATAGACTTCTGGAATATACAAATTTTATTGTGCGAGATCTTTCAAGCAATTAAATTAAAATCCCGAGTCTCTTGAAGCAGTTGGAGGATGGATCATGAGTGGTGCCATCAATTTGCTGCTGCATCGAAAGTGACCACCTCCAGGGATGAAACAACCACGCACTAGGGTGTGAGCTCCCTTCTAATGATTGAGAGGCGAGGTGACTAGCTGCAGTTTGGTCAAGTACTTAAAGGCAGCAAAGTCAGTTAAGTCTGAATTTCACATCTACAAGCCCCAAACTTCAAAATTCATCTGGAGAAGGAAACGTAACGAGAGGTAAGAACCCAATAACTTTAACAGTGATCGAATCTAACAAACAAAGCAATGTGTATCGTCGTCTTTCTCAACGAAGACCAGTTTCAGGCGATGGAGGAGAAGATTAACGGGCTGAGATTTCGACGTGCATGCCGCCGACTAGTTTCGAAGTTTTCTTCCGCCCGAGAAACATCTCCTCCCCCGTATAAAGAAGGAGCCTCCGTCCTACAGGCTCCTCGGAAAGCAATCTTCAAGAGACCCGACTCTCTTACACTTCCTATGTACGCAACCTACCGCAAGCATGTGGGCGCTCAAGTTATGGAGGGAGCAGTTAGTTCAGAGAATCATCAGGAGCAGGTCTCTGATGGAGGATCGCAAACGCTCTTCAGCGGATGAAATACCCGGGTACACAATATCAAGTCACGTTCTGAATAAGAGGGTGTATCTGAGGTCATTCTTTGATTAGATAGAAGATAAAATTACAGTCATTTCTAAACAACTCTATTGTAAATAAACTTGTTGCGTGCTTTGATTGAGATCACGTGATAAATGTGCTCGCCGCCAAGTTCTTAGGCCAGCGTTATTATTGGAGGGTAGGCAGTAATGGGGCATCCCGGTGTTGATGACCCCTTTACCACCTCGCTTAATCCAAGTGCCCACGTTTGACAACACCACCTCGCCTAATTTGACCACCCCTTGCCCCACCAGACCCACACATCCACCTCACTTGATTACTGATTAGATCACGATCGATCACCTACGACCCTCATAACTCGGATGTCTTATTCCACCACACGCATTGCCCACACCCGTCGTAGGTATACATCTTGATAATCCTCCAAAGTTGCCGATGGAAATCAGTTTGTATCCAAATTGTCATTGGAGCCGATCCCCTTTCAATCAAGTGTCAGTAACATGGCGCTGTGTGCTCACCAATACTGGCTTCGCGTGTATCGGGGGGAAAGTGGTGTCGGTTTGCAATATACGAATCGACTTCACTATATTTCGACCTCGCTTCCAGACCCTACAAACCAACGCCCGTCTCTGCTTTTCTTCTTCGGAAAGCAGTTCAAAACACGAGTATTGAGAGCTCTGTATCCCGGCAACACCATATCAATGTGTCGAAATTATGGAATTGCAAACATCTGTCTCGATTCAGCCACACAAAATGACGAACACCCAATTCTCATCGCAGATAGCTGTCCTGATTACCCCCAAGTCAAATTGAGAGGCAGAAATACCTGCCATGAGACAATCAATCATCCGGTGGGCTGGATAGATGAGGCTGACCAGCAAAAGCAGCAAAATTTGGCTGACCATGCCCTGGCCAGACTATTATCGCTATTCATCGATGTTTTCTGCATATTTGCCCAGGATTGCGGCGGCCTTGACGCAGTGGTAGACATGTTAACAGAGTGGACAATACTCGGCTCGGCATCGAGCCTTCCTCGTGCTGTCCGTCCTCGATTGGTCGTCGTCACGAGCGTACCGGGCCATACTTTTGCATCCGCTGCCCTTCAATTTCGTCTGAGGGTTCTTTCCGATGGCAAGTTCTCAGAGTCATTCTCTTCGTTAAATGTAGTCAACGTGTTGGGCCTAGGCCGAACCCCGTCACGCGAGCATTTCAAAGGGCTGGCAGAGGCCCTACAGCACGAAACACATCTGATTCGTGCTGAAAAAGTCAACTCCCACACGCTTTTCTCCATGATTCACATTACCGATTTCTTCGATGCAGCACTGCCCCAATTCTCAACATCGCCACAGACTTTTGATTTTATTCAAAGCTCAAGGGAATTATATCCAGTTTCCCACAGTTTCCAGCGCCACATAAGCACCTTCCTGGGCTTATGTTCCGAGCACAACATTCCCGCAAGTATGATTTGGGACTTCATTGCCTCGGTGGTGATTTTTGACAGCTTCACTCCTGACATGCACAGTAAGTGTTGATGTGACAAGTCCACAGGTGGAATCTAACTAATTGGAAAAAGTGTTCAACCCATCAGACGTCTTCCGAAACTTATACCGTCAATCTTGCGTCCTGGGCGTACATGACTTCGCAAAATCCCAGCAGTTGGATGTCGACTTGATCACTGCGGACGTCGAGGCCCATATAATCTCCATGTTCTCGCACATGAAGTATGGTGGACAGTCAGCCGCTGCAATCCGACAGAGAAGTTTGGAGCGAAACCTCCAACATTGGTCAGTATTATCGCATACCTCGATCTGCCTCACCTGTCTCCAGAGGAATTTGGAACACTGTCTGGAGTGTGGACATGCGGTTTGCGACGATTGCCTTGTCGCCTTTGGTGAGCCAACAAAAGGGGTAGAGTACCGGTATGACCTCGTTAGCTGTCCTTTCTGTCAAAAGGAAGTTCATTTTCAGGCCAGACTCTTGCCGCCCACTTGTCGAGTAAGATTCCTTGGCATTGATGGAGGCGGTTCGAGAGGTATTATCTCTTTGGCATTCATGGAAGAGCTGGAAAAGACGCTTGACCTGCCATATCCTCTGCAGGAGCACTTTGATTATGGCATTGGGACGAGTTCAGGTAAGGCTGGCTTCGTGATCTAGCTCTGGACTAACAGCCCCAATAGGCGGTGTTGCAACCATTGGATTCTTTGCTAAGCATTGGACACCAAAACAATGTCTCACTTTCTTTCTCAAGTTTGCGAAGATAATTTTCCCACCAAAGCGCGGCTGCAGATATTCAATTTGTGCTATACTCAAACGTATTTTTGCGTTCTATCTTGCAAATGGCGGGTACGACACAGTCGTTTTGGAAAAGACTCTGAAAGAAGCATTAGGATTAGGTCGGGTGTTTGATTCAGAAAGATCAAGGCCATCCGGAATGAAATTTGCAGTTACGGCGACGACGATATCAGATGCCACGTTATGCCTGATCTCTAATTATAATGGCAACGGCCCTCCTGGCAGAGATTCAAGTAAGTTGACACCTTTCACCTCATACCGAAACTAATACGACAGGGTATAAACACCTTCGTGCCAAGAAGACGACAGACGAGATGCTACTCTGGGAAGCGTAAGCCTCCTTGGTTGTTTGTTTCGTGCTCGCTAACGGTGGACAGCGCGAGGTGTACAACAGCTGCTCCAACGTAAGAGTTATATTTAGCAATTTGAGACTGAAGCTGACTGGGCTAGTTACTTTACGCCAATGTATCTCGAGCCATTTGGTACGTTACAAGACGGCGGGCTCAAATACAATAACCCTGTCCGGCCTGGGTTGCGTGAAGTTCGCCGGATTTGGGGTGATGTAGGTTGCGACTTGGTGCTTTCAATTGGGACGGGTTTTCAGCAGAAGCTCTTATCGCCAGTGGCTTCCAACGTTCGGAACCTGCTACAGGATGGCGCCCTGGCTCGCGTCTATCGAGCTTCTATGCAGTCATTATCACTTAACGGCCAACTTAGCTGGGAAGATCATTGGCATGGCCTTGATGAGGAAGAAAAGAAACGGCACTTCCGGCTCAATTTGCCCCTTGTAGGTCAGGAACCTCGGATTGACGATGTCGACAAGATGCAATATCTCCGTGATCAGATCTACCATCACTTAGGCGATATGGAGGGTATTGCTAGGGCTTTCAAAGCAGCGTCCTTCTTCTTTGAGCTCAACGGGCCTCTGGTGTTCGAGGGTGGGCAGTACACATGCCACGGTTCGATTCTGTCCCGGAGTCCGGACAGTCGTGCCCTTGTACAGAGTCTAAGAACGTGCTACCCCTTTGCACAGTTCCTTCATCAGGAATCTTCGCTTGGGTTCCTAGCCCCGAACGATCTCTGCGAGTTATGTGGACGATTTCAGAAGCTGATTAAGTTCCACATACGCCATCCCTCAGATCGAGTCAACCTCCAGTTTTCGTTTAGCAGATTGTTCCGTCGGAGCATCAGTGGGTTTCCGCAGCCAATGGAATGGTTTGTCAAACGACAGAAACTTGATGCGAAGTTTGGACTGCCCGATCATAGAAGTAGAAACGAGCGAGCTCAAAATCTGGCCTGCAGTTGTGAGCTCATGCGTTACCTTGACAGATCTGTCAAGCCTTCAGAAAACAAACGACCCCTTGGCGTCCAGACAAGAACACAGAATAAGAGGCGGCGCTTACGATGAAGGGAAGCCGATGCAGCAAGTCTCATCTTTAGAAGCTAGACACAAATCAATCAATTCTTTATTACTTGACTCTGTTAGATGATGAATTTTTCGCTCTATCCCATCCCGTGAGGCATTCGCAAACATGGTCTCCATCTGCCCAACTGCCCCGGTAAGCCCTAGAACCAGCCACCCAAAACGACAACAAACACAGATACCGGGCTTGTCTAGCCATCAAACTCTCTAACCTTGCACGGCACAACTGCCTTATTTTCTGGTGTCGAAAGATATCAATCCTGGCATCTCATCCTGAACATGGCGTAATCTCTGTACGATATGAGAAAAGCCAGGTTCCTCATCCGAATCTGCAAATGGTTCTTGGAGGGCTGGGTAGACTCTGCGCAGGCAGCGTTCGAGCACTGCGAAAGCATCCAGGTCTTGTGCCGGAAACAAACCGACAAACATTAGAACTTCCTTCAAGTCATGAATTTGTTCAAAATGAAGCCGTGCAGTACCGAAG
Organism: Helotiales sp. F229; assembly: GCA_002554605.1. Classification (NCBI taxonomy): domain Eukaryota; kingdom Fungi; phylum Ascomycota; class Leotiomycetes; order Helotiales; species Helotiales sp. F229. The sequence goes on along the minus strand of MXAW01000002.1, from coordinate 3,388,017 downwards.
CAATGCTCCTTTGGCAACCTTTTGTGCGAGGCGAGGAAAACCGTACCGGAAGGCGCAAAGCGTGACCCGTAAGCTTCCAGGAGCCTCGCTATCGCCAAGAAAATATGGCCTTCACCATTCTGGACTTGTCGCTCCACAGCTTCATGTGTTTCAAGACCGAGTCTCGTAACCATCTTGAAAGCTGTCACCAGACTGAGCCGAAGACTTTCCAGAACCTCGTCCAAAATTCCCGCGTCCGCCTTCATTCGTTCAAATTTGCTCCGGGACAGAGAAATCGCCATTTGAGTGAGATGGTACGGTGGCGCTACAACATCATGGATGATGGCAGCGGGTAGTGACTTTAGCCATACCGTCCGTAGTCGTCGATGGGCGCTGGATGCATTCCTGACTGCCTCTATTACCGATGGTACTTGCGTGAGCTTTCTTCGATGTCGTCTTGCCGTGTTCGTGAAATGATAGACCTGCTCGCAAGAGCTGAGGTAGCAGTAGGGAGTTATGCCAGCAATGAATGCGTCTATCTCATCTGAAATTCCGAACAAGAGTCCATAGCGATATGCGGGAGGGTTGATGCGCTCAATCGAAGAGCCATATGCCGGAGGAGATCCATATACAGAAGGGTTGATGTGCTCAATCAAAGAGTCATATGCCGGAGGAGATCCATCTGCAGGAAAGAATTCGTAGTCGTGTTGGCAACTCTCCGTAGATGAAGTCTGGTTCATGATGGAGGAGGGAGGAGCGTAGTATGAAGAAGAAATGTGAAGTGATGAGGAGAAGATTATTGACAGAGGGGAGGGAAGCTCGTCCATTTATATCTTAGGAGCTCATGGGAGCCAAGGGTTTAGACTGCCTGCGTGGCCGAAGATATTAACCCAGCCCACCATTCAAACCATGTTCGATGCAACATGGTGGGTGTCTCGACTAGCTCCTCAGGGGTTTAACGCTGCGCTTTCAGCAAGATGCTTTGAAGTGGAGCTGTTATCTTCAGGAACTTCCTTCTTTCCGACCGGTTTACTGTTTTGGATATGCCAGCCAGTCTCTATTATGGAGAATAGCTGAAATCGAGGAGCTTCCTTTGCAGATACGAGAAGCGAAAGTCACCCTAGGATTTCCTAAGACACAAATAGCAAGTGGGTGTTGATCGATCTCGACGGTTCTAAGCCATCTTACCAGAACATGACATCTCCTTCGGTATAAACTGCTGATTATGGTCTAGGCAGGTATGGCGACTGCATAAGGTCGCAGAAGCGGAGCTATCAAAACGATAAACACTCACCCAAAATAGCAAGGCAGACTTGCCAGCGATGACCATGAGGGATCGAAATTGAAGAGGGGCTGGTGGAAAGTTTTACTCCCGTCCACCAGTTTTCCGCTTTGACATCCCAAGTCATTGTCCTGCAAGATGAGCTCCAATCTTCGGACCAAAACAATGGCCAGGACAAATGAACACTCTCTCTCTGTGAGTTGAAATACCAAGCGAACTGAACCATCTACCGATTGCGAGAAAGACTACAGCTCAAGGTACGAAGGCAAATACGGAGATAAGACAGCACCCAAAAGCGGCCGAGACGGCAATTCATCAAATATCCATGTCACATGTGCGTAGACCTGGAATTGATCGCATGCACAGGACCGAAGGAAACACCACGCCAACTTCTTCACTCGGCACTGAGCAAGCTCTTGAGCCAGTAGGTTATATGTGCATTCAACTGATACCTGACACTTCTGAGCTAACACAGATTAGTATGCACCCATAACAGCGCCTTGCGCCTCACTGATAAGTTTCACAGGACGTATGCTATATCTCGAGCGTAAAACTGAGTCTCTAGTTCTACGGCCCAAGCCACATTGTATGAAGTTGACGTATCTAGTCGAGTGCAAAGGGTTGGAGGAATGCATTACTGGGGAAGAGATTGCAAGAACAATGCTACGAAACAAAAATGGCTACCTGCCAGAAGCGTCAGCAGTGACGGCAGTACGGCAATCTACGAAAATGGTCGAGTTTCGGGGGGAAACCCCTGCAGGAGGTTGTGTTTGAGTCAAACCGAGGATGCAATCGAGGCGAAGGTTGAGTACCAAATTGAGTCCATCAAGGGGAATTGGAACAAGAAGAAGACCTGACTGAGCTGATAGGGGTTTGTCTTCTCAGAATTCGAGCTCTCAGGCAGATCTATCCCAGCTTAGAGCACTCTTGATTTTTAATAACATAAAGTTTCTGTCATTTTCCCCTGTGCCACCTTGACTCGTTAATGTTTTGAAGTAAGGCATGACTCTCCATAAGCTACGTCTCTAAGCTGAAGCAGCCCTTTAATACGTAGACTAGTCACAAGATGCACTGGTGCTTAGGTGGTGTAGGACCATCTAGATTCTGAGGGTCTGACCACTTGTACCAACAACTTGTTTGCACCAATCACATACTGGTACCGACAAATTGCTGGTACCAAGAATTGAATAGTACCAATAATCTGTTGGTACTATAGATTAAATGGTACCAATAAGTCGTTGGTACTAATAATATGTTGGTACTATAGATTAAATGGTACTAGCAAGTTATTGGTACTAATAATCTATTGGTACCGTAGATTAAATGGTACTAGCAAGTTATTGGTACTAATGATATGTTGGTACTATATATCAAATGGTACCAGTAAGTCGTTGGTACTAATAATCTGTTGGTACTATAGATCAAATGGTACCAGCAAGTCCTTGGTACCAATAATCTATTGGTACCGTAGATTAAATGGTACTAGCAAGTTATTGGTACTAATGATATGTTGGTACTATATATCAAATGGTACCAGCAAGTTGTTGGTACTAATAATCTGTTGGTACTATAGATCAAATTGTGCCAGCAAATCATTGGTACTAATGATCTTTTAGTACCAGTAATATGACGTGAAACTACCTTTGGCGTATCAACTATAACTACAGCGTCTTCACCGCTTGATTCCGTCCTTACCTTACTCATCCTTTACTCTCCTCTCCTCTTCCCTTTCCCGTCAACAACACGTTTAATCATCGTCACTTACTTACCTCCTCTCTCGTACAGCGATATCGTCATCGTCAGCCAGCAGCCAGCACCACCAACCCAACCCAGTCTAACCTCCTCCTCCCAGCCACCGACCCCCGCTCCCACGAAAAACTCTTTACATTTCTTGTTTCAACGTTTTCCACATCGATCATCATCCAGATCAGTAAAAAGACGAAATGTCAAGTGACCGACCAGGCCCTCCCAAAGCAGTCCCCTGTCTTTCCACCCTTTTGGAAGGCATACACTGGTGATAAGGCTATATATCTGGTCTGAAGTGCTGCCACTACCCAGGATTCTTGACTTTGAATCTTAGAACGACTGAGTTCGGACACTGGAGAGCTCACACCAGCCCTCTGCTCCCTAATATTAATAGAGAGTCGCGAACCCTCTTCCTCCCGGAAGGTTGACCTACTCGTTTTAACCTCAAATGTCAAAACACAACGGCCAAAGCAGTTTGGCACTTCAACACCACGATCGACACGATATACGCACTCCGCCACACCCAACTTGGGCGACGTAGATGATCAGTTTACAAATTTCGTAAGGGGATGGGTTGATTTACGGTTCAAAGCAATCATAACAGCTGTAGGTTCTCTTTGGTTATTTAGTGGAAATCTTCTTATTCACGAAATCTAAGCTATGTGTTTAACCGCTAACAACCAATGGAGAAACTGTATCTGAATCGGAAGTCTTTAAACTTAGACTTTCAATAGTATCCCAACCTGCATAGTGAATGAATGGAATCATAACAGTTGGCGATACATGCGTTAGAAAGCGATGCTAAAACAAAATTGATAAGTGGAGTTAAGGCAGCAAGAGGACCTCTTACTTTCTGAACTTCCTTTAATGTTCCCCAGGAGGTGACCTCCAGAAAGTTCGATGCCACTAGTGACCATCGGTCAGGGTGCTTCAAGACAAACTTCTCATCATCCTCAGGAGGAATGCCATTCTGCATCATTTCGATGGCGATGACCCCAAGAGAACGTGCCGCAGCAGATTCTGTGGTCCTACATTCATCAAAGTGGGCTTGGGCATCATTCATTAGACCGGCGTAGATACTGTGATCGCGGAAAACGCACCTATCTTTACACACCCATCTGGTGAGAATAATACCCTGGAGCTATCGAGTTTGTTATGAGACATACCAAATCTAGATAAGTGCTGCATGCCTTCAAAGACCTAGGTGCTTTAGTGGGTGAGTTTCTGGAAACATACGAAGACGTACCTGACGGCAAGTCGCAGACACGTGCAACTCCTCGAGAGGGAGTGGGATGGCGATCACTTGCTTAAGAGTAGCAGCCGTATAGTCTGTAATGACGAAAAAAACGCCCTGAAAGCGATAAACCTCCAAGATTGCGAGTAGATTCTCATGCTGGCATTTTCTCAGCTCCATAAAGCTATCGGACAGAAGCTCTTTAATGACGACCACACGCACTGGAACCTTTCGAGTATATGCTGCTGTGACTTGGCCACCGCGTTCAAGATGACGAAGAGATATGTATGGGTTCCACGGACTCTCTACTCGAACGGGAAGAAGCTGAACTACTTCGGAGGTCTTGATGTTCGTTTTCGGCGCAGGGTTCTCTAAAACCACATCCGGAGGATTAACCCTTATCGGCAGTCGAAATGGGAGTTGAGTGGGTTGTTCTCTCTCCGGAGAAGATTCAATTCGCTGCTCTTCTTTCTCTAATAGACGGATTCTTTCGATATCTCTACCTCCTGGGAATCGGGTACGTCGGTTAGGGTTGGATCTCTTACTTACATCAGTTTCCGCCAACAGACCTTGGTCATTGCCTGGAAACCGTGTTTTTCGATTGAACTTCAGATCCATGGTTGATGGCGTTGTTGAAGTGCACTGCAGGCACTTTGCGGTATGTATTCAAGTGGTGAGCACTTTCGCCTAACTCTGACGCCCTGTACCCATCATATCACCTCGCTTAACCGCCGTTGACCACCACCCCTCCACATACGAGGGCTTAATCATTGCACCACCTCGCGTAATTTTGACTACCTCATGCTCGCCAAATGCGAAGGGCTGGTATTACTCAGGAAGTGACATGCATTCATCACAAATGATACAGAAGGGGAATGCTACCATAAATCCCTTGGTTGTCGCCATGCAGCTGCAGCACTGAATTTATACCTGCCTCGCAGTATCCAAATCCACCGTCAGGTGTTGCCAACCCGACATGGAAACCTCAAGTGCGGAAATTCTCGCCGCCATAGAGCAGAGAATTGCAAGTGATAAGCTTGCCAAGTTCAAGGGCGCAGCTCGAGTATCGATTCAGCATCTGGAATTTCCACACCCAACTCGTCAGATCGATAGGAAGGCCATTCGGCAGTTGATAAGGGAATTTGATGGCGAAGGATGCATTCGAGAGGAAGCGAGTCATCGTATTCCTGTCGTTATCGATAACTCGATACTGCAGGCTGCACTTGAGAAGCTTTCTCTGACAGCTGAAACCTTCAGATCGAAAGCGGACCACCCACCTTTCCTAGAACTAGGAAGCGAAGTGAAACTAGAGTGTCTTCATGGGCAACACCGAGTTCTGGCAGCAAAGGAGCATCTTGCCGCATCGCAATTGTGGTGGGTAGTTGACATCTATGGGACCGGTAGCTGCACCTATTCTAACAAGTAACCAAGCTGACCAGTGCCCAGATCTCAACAAAGATACCAAGCAAGCGCTTCGCGAGGGTTATTCCTACTCAGCAAAATACACATCCGGCGAGTTGTTTCGCCACATGCGCCTCTGCCATTACGATAATGATCCTTTGGGAGTACAACGTTGGCGGGGAAGGTTTAGCTCTTCTCAAGACACGTTTTTAGAGCAGCTTCTCAAGCGGCCTATACTAGTTGAGGCTTTGGATTCTATTCTTCATATCCAAGGTGTCTGGAGAGATTTTTATATCGGATCTCTTGACGTCATCTTATTCCCGAAGTGTGACGAAGTCAGTTTCGTCAATCTCCACAATGCCTGGTCTAACTTGGTTTAGGAAATTGCTCATTACATCAACTCCATCAAAGCTATCCTAGCCCGTATTTTCAACGGCGATATGACAACAATGATGCGTACCGATCCCATGACAATAGAATCCATACAGTCGAGGTGCCCTGCACTTTCGAAGTCAGACTATGAGTTTATCGAAGAGAACATGGGGTCTGGCGAGCTTTTTCCAGAGCTCATCGATCCCGTAAAGAGGGTTGATATCACTCGGAATCTACTCACTAGTGAGGAGTTGATACCAAGTCTCTATACGTTGATCAAAGACATCAGGTACTTGAAGCAGCCAGCTAAAAACTTGTCTAGACTCCTACCTGCGTCCCGTAAGGAAAGTCTTCGCCAGCGGTGGTTTCATCTTTTCACTGGCACTGGGTCGAGTGGTGGTAGGGTCGCAATACAACAGCGGGTGCTGGGTCCGTACACAACTGTCCCAAGTGGGGGTCCGGATTCATTTGATGTCTGTTATCAGCAGCTGTGGCTTTCCTCCTATAGGGTATGCAAATATCCAAATGCATATGGCCGGCTGCAGTTAGCGGAGCTTGCTCACCGGTTAGGATTTTCGACTCCAAAGATCGAGTTCGAATTGACTCAGGACCCTGCGCAAGCTATGATTAAGAACGCACTTCGAGACGTCTTCCACACCCTGCGGCCGAACGAAAAGTTCAACTTCGATGCTAACAAAGCAAACCCTGTCATTGCCTCATTCAAGGAATATATCAACAGCCAACAGGCAACCACCACGAAGTCGACACTCCCCCCAATTACCGTCACCGGAAAAGGCGTTCCCTTGTCTTGCAGATGTGGTCAAAGCAAATTGGATGCTCGGGATCTCGTACACCTGTTTCTGGACAAGATACACGCTCCGCTACCCAGATATGGAAGGGATGGAGATGAGATTAGTTCCTTTTATGTTAAACGTTCACGACATATTGCGTTCTTTGGTGCGATAGACCTCACAGGAAATCGAGAAGGCCCATCAATGCATCTAGCGTCCGCTAGTTCATCTTTGGACCGCCAACAAACAGACATATCTCGACCTGCCGTGGAAATTACTGGTTCCATTCCTTCTACAAGTCGTCCAGCTCGTAGCCCAGATGAAGGGTTTGAAAGCAACCAAGTTGTTGCATTTAAGGAAGGGATGAAGGAAGGGGTGGTTAAATTTATTGAGAAGGGTGCCATTCTTCGAGAAGTTCCATTCAGAGAGGAAGATGTTAACGGCCAGGCCAAGGAATATGCCGATCAAGGCAGGAAATTGTTCCTGGAACAAGGCCCATACTTCACCTGGCATGACTGCTATGACATACTCACAAGAACGGGAAATTCGGCTGTCATTGTAACTACGATTGTTGAGTCGCGGGCGGGGAAGAGACGCCGGGGCGAAGACCTGCCTGAACGATTACAACCTGCAACAAAGGAAGCTTTCGACTTTGAGATGAACGAGGATGAGGACGAGGAGTTGTAAACTAGAAACGAAAGAATACCAAAGCCTCTGCTACCTCGCTATGACAGAGTGACAAAACCAATATCCACTCGATGTCAATTGACCAGTAGTCATCTCTGCTCAGCCACAGATTGCTGAACCTTTCCAGCCGTTATGCCCCTCAACAACGGCAGTTGCCCGTCGGTTCACGATGAATTAACGGTTCGAACATAGAGGTTTCCTCATGGATGATAAAGCATATACTGTGCCATTGCAACACCGGGGGGTTTCTTCCGTGATGGATGCAGCGCTTCCAGGGCCACAGCCTCAAATCTACTACTTCCATCAAGAGACCAATTGGATTCCTTTTCGCTCACTGTGACCACGTCACCAAAGTCAAGCCCGGGCCTGGCTATAGTTAGCGCCGGCGCTTCTATGAGGAGAACTGTGGAGTAGGAATGTGCACTCGTCTCGTATCTGTGGCATGTGGTGCTAGGGGATAGCGGGTACAATGGCCGGGATAGGGACATACATGATGCACTACTCTTCACCGTTACTAAGGCAGATTGGTGGTGGAGGAGATTACATTCCACTTTCTACTAGCAATGATGCATAAAAGCAAGGCTGAGGCCACTCTGAATCCATGCAGGAGAGGTACGGAACAGATGATCCTGCTAGAACGATCAGCTAGCCTTCAGATTATCGAAGCAAGCACACGAGGACTATAAAGAATGCCTGACATAACCATCTTCAACAGCTCTGGGAAAACCAAACAAAGGGGCCTATTAGCTATTAAATCCTTCCTGTGTCACATCCGTGAAAATATGCGGGCAGGGTATGATATGATACACATAAGTTCTCCTACGTAGTATCTGCCAGTTCATTGAATCCCTGACTACCGGGCCGACGGAACACCCCTAACTCTCTGTCAACACTTGGAGTCCGTGCCCTCTGAGTTCGCCAGTAGATCAGAAAATTGTTTACCCCAATGACAATAGACCGAATGAGCCAGAACGCAGCTGTCCCAAAATGTATCTACCTCTGTTAGCATACATTAGACAACATTCACCCAGGAAACACCTACCCATAGAGCCAAAACCCAATTGATTTGATGCGGCGCGAGGAAGGAAAGAATGGTGGCACTAATACATCCCAACAGGCTTGGTACAAGTGCCAAAACCAACTGGTAATAACTCAATAAACTCGTGCTCCAACGCCGAGAATACCAGATCAACCACGCATAAAAACTCAAGAGACCAAGAAATTCAAGGGCCAATAATATCAAGCTAACTTTGAGTATACAATAACGGTTTTGGTGCCGAAACAATCCTTCGGTAATGAAGATCGTAGATCCAAAGAAGCAAGCCGATACACAAAAGACGATCCAGTGAAGATGGCCGAGAATTGCGTTGAATTTTTTGGCCCATGATTCGGGCTGAGATGTAGATCGAATTCGCACTCCCCGAAGAAACCTCCAAATAAATACCGCCTGGGTCTCGTCAATATATAGTCTGTGACTGAAAATGGATTCTTACTTGTTGCATGAACAGAACTCTCTCAGACAGGAGGAGCAATACTTCAATCCATTTCTCGTTATAAGAAACTGAAAGGACCAACAGAGAGATGCTAAATCCCATGATAGCAGTGGATGTGACGGCGCTAATGAGGACGCTCAAGATATATTTCCAAGATGGAGGGTGGTATTGGCGTGTTTGCCTGTATTGATGCCATTCAAAATGTGAGAAAAACCCGATGGCAATAATGACCACAGCTAGAGTGAATGATGATGCTATGATGGAGATAGTGCGTGGCTCGTACATGATTATAGTAGAAGTGTAATGGAAGGTAACCAAGTGATCTGGGCGGAGGGGGGAGGGGGATACTTGACTTATAAAGACAGAAGTGTGGATTCTCGTAGAATCCTCATGCTTTGACAAGTGAGGACTTTTGGGTAGGCTGTGCTGGTTGTTATGGCCTGGAGGATCCCGCTTACCACCCAATTATCTTGAAGTTACGACTGCTACTCGAGCTCGCAGGACACGTCAACCCACTTTGCTGGAATAGTCTATGAAAGGCGCTGATCAATGTCGGCCGGCTCGTAGGAGTGGTGGAATTTGAGACTGAATCCCAAAATATCTTATCAACAACACAGAGTTCGATCATTTTCACCATCGCTGATGAGGTTCATCACTACTGGCGAGCTATTCTGCTCCTAGAGTAAAAGGCTACCCGTCTTTCCTTGACATTTGACCCGTATGTGGCTGAAGTGCACCCTGTATTACGATGTGATATCAACTTGGAAAGTCACAAGTACGGGCATGGCTAGTTTGGGAGGCACTAGAAAAGGGATAGCCGAGCTTGAAAAGGGGTATGTCACGTGATCGTGTATTTTAAGCGATACCTTCGATGAGAGGACGTATCTTTTACAAAGTCGTATCACGGCAGACTCATAGCTTCGAAGAAGTTCCTAGTGTCTTTCAAGAGCACTGCGATCCACTGAACTGCAGAAGCACTACGGTGGCAACAAAGGCAAAGTGACGCGTACCAACCCCTACGAGGAACCCGGTTGTACATGTCAAGCGCTGGCTCGCATCCGAAATCCAGCTGCATGATGGAGAGGGTGGATATTTGGTCCTAGAATTCCCACTTCCGGACCCAAGGTCCCACCCCGGTACGATGTTGCACTAAAGTTCAAATTCAACTCGAGTGTAACTGGTGCAATATTGCCATGCTGCGATTCCGTTTCAATCAGTTAAGAACCACACCGATGAACATCTGCAATCAGCGGTAATCGTACGGCTCTAACGGTATGAGAGACTTGATAATACCATTCCAAGGCTCGCTGCTGCGCCTCTATCGGGGTGAGCTTGAGCCCTCCGCTGCGCAGATCGTAGCTAGAGATCCCTTGTTGTCCGGCTAGAAAGTAATTCCCTGTCAGGGATGCAGGAGCCTTCTGACCGAGTGAGCTTCCGATGGTGGGCAATATACGGTCTTAGAATAGTGTTCGCTCGACTTTTCAGCTTATCCCTGGCTTAGGCCTGATCCATACAGACCACCGTGCTTTATTTGAGTTGATATGATAGTGGAGACCGGTTATCTTCTGCAGCCAACAGTCGAACCTGCTCAGGGCTTAAGAACTCGTAATCCACTGGTTCAAGGGCTTACATACACGTACAGTGGCCCACTATGATGCGTTTGCTACGGAGTTCCCGAACTTGCCAGGGCCATTCAGCTTGGATTTGTAGTCATGACTCTCGGCAGAATGGTTGTTTACAGTAGCGAGGCAGGCGAGACCCGTGTTGCCAGGGGGTTTCAAGTATAAAAGGAAGATGAGCAGCCAGTTATTCTCCATTCTCATTCACAACCATCTAATACCTTTGATTCACGGTATGAGTCCACAATGCCAGAATACGATGGAAGGGGAAGACGATATTCAAGGTACCCAAGTGTAAGTCATTATCATGTATATTGTCCCTCTCTGCTATAAGGACTAATCTTGCTCCTTATAGACTGCATGGCCGTTCCATAGAGTCAACTCCATCAGATGTGGCCACCAATGTTGCCCCTGAGCCGGTATGATATAGACTTCATTTCGGGCTTGATATTTCAGACTGACCATGACATAGGCGTCAATACGAGCCCCTTACCAGGGTGAGGACAGTCGAGTCACCCTACTGCGAAGTAAGCTTGCACTAATTACCCCCATCTACACACCCACCAACATCTCTAGATTTCGATGATAAGCTCCAGGAATGGGTAGCACCGCTTTTTGCGGGGAAGTTTGTGGAACAGAACGAACAACCTGATAACCCCATCACTATTTCTCTCGAGATGGCTCGCTTTTACCAACTTGTAACTTAACTGGCATTACAGCCCGTACATCCCTTTTAGAATCTGAGTATGATCAATTGAAAGGTTGGTTTCACCATTCATTGGAAGGCTCTCATGATACTAATTCCAGCAGTCAAACACAGTGCCTTAGAAAAGAAGGAACTCGAATGGGAACATACGGTTGCATGCCTAGATAAAAGTAATAACAACCTGCGGGAACAGTTGGATGCTGTAGAGCGTAGATGTATGGCGCAGGGAGAAGTCACGATTGAGATGTGTGCTGAGCGTAAGACAGAGACAAGGGAGGAGGAAGGGGAAGGCCGGAGCAGAAAACGGCGTAGAGAAGAATGAAACTGGAGATGTATCTGCGTGTCTTCGGTTTCTTACTTATTCCCAATCTCTTCAGCTACTTTGACATGGCAATTCACCATCATCAACCTCACATGATATCAATATTGCACATTACAGTGCCTGACAAAACCGGCTTCCCTCCACGCTTGAGGGCGCTAGGTCCACACTGCTTTTACAACATCAAGTTGAGGCTTAACCTGGTAAAGCGACACTCCCATTTGGCAGCAAGGCTCTTCTTCACCGCCTATTCCTCTTCGCACCAGAAGATCTTAACCAGGTCTGCCCAATGCATGTAGACGTGTTCACAGGCAAATTGTTATCTAGGTTCAAATTATGCCTAGCGGCCCGCTTTATCATGCTGGGTGTTGTCTGCAGCTCGTATGGAACTGTTCCTAGGCGTTTTTAAATCACAAGAGGGTGCTTTAATGACGAAGTTATTTCTATGACTCAATGAATCGCATTGGAAAGTTGCGGTGTTTGCACCATCTATTTATGATGTTTGGCGGTTCTCCGAGCGAGATAGCATTTCCGAGTCTCACAAATATGGTCACCGTGCCAGAAATATGAAGGGCATCTAGAGAATTCGATCAAATCATGATAAATCTATGTTCCTATATGTGGTTGACGGAAGCAAGAAGGCTTGCGGATGGAAAATCGCCAAAGGCACGCGGTTGGTTGCCCAGATAGGTGCGTTGTTCGAGATCATGATATTTTCACCAATCTAATCACAGATGCTTAAGCCTACTTTAATGAATGTAGAACCACAGAATCTGTTGCCGCACGTTCTCTAGGGATTATCGCTATCGAAATGATGCAGAATAGCATTCCCCCTGAGGAGGACGGGAAGTTTACCCTTGAAGCACCCTGACCGATAGTCATCAGAGGCATCGAACTTTCTGGAGCCTCCTGGGGCACATTAAATGAATTCGGAAGGTGCGAGGTCTCTTGCCGTCTGAAGTCCACTTATCAATATTGTTTTAGCGTCGCTTTCTAACGTATGTATCGCCAACTGTCATGATACCATCCATTCACTATGCAGGTTGGGATACTATCGAAAGTTGAAGCCGTCAGACTTAGATACAGTTTCTCCATTAGGTGTTAGTCGTTGAATATATAGCTTGAATTTCTTAAATAAGAACATTTCCACCAAGCACTCCCAAAGAAAACACAGCTATTGTTTTCCATCCAGCAACCCTACTCACATAATTTGCAAAATAATTATCCCTGTAGCCCCCTACCAATCTCCAATACCTAGCATTCCTATTCCTCCACGCAAGATATTCATCTCTCGGATTACTGGAATCGATATTATCGATAATCCTTGGGTATCAACTTCACGAAAAAAGCGGTCTTTATGCCTTTTGATCCCATCAATTATCGACGATTCTCGGTATTTGATCCGTGACTCTCCGTCTTCATTCCATCGGAACGCTTTCTCGATCATTTCGATCTTGCCTTCAATTTTGATCCAGTTCCAATCCTCCCTCTTATCCCATAAGGGATCGGCAGTTATTGCGCACATCTCTTTCATTGCTGGAAACCTCGCAAGATTGCGCAATGTCAAGATCTCGTGAACGTAAGAATGATTGACCGCGAGGAATTGTAGTTCCCTGAAAGAAATTTCGGTGGCCATTTGATCAAGGCAATAGTTTGCTGATATTGGGTGTGTCGGAATGCTGCTGATGTATATCGTGTCGATCTTCGGGTTGAAGTACCAAACTGCTTTGGCCGTTATCTTTTGAGATTTGTCGTTTGCGGCTGAAACGAGTAGGTCGATTTTCCGGTATGACTGCAGGAAGAGGGCTCGCGACTCTCTATTAACACTAAGGAGAGCAGAGGGTTGGTGTGAGCTCTCCAGAACCCCAACGCAGTCGTTCCGAAATTCGAATTCAAGAATCCTGGGTGGTGGCAGTGCTTCAGACCAGATTTGCAGCCTGATTTCCGTGGCAAGTCTTTCAAAGGGGTGGAGAACCAGGAGATCGTTTTGGGAGGACGTAAGCTGTCGGGTACTAGAGATGTCTAGGCATGATCGGGGACTTGACATCGTGTCTCTTCACTGATCTGGATGATATTTGATGTGTGGAAACTGTCGAAACAAATGATGAGCAGAGATGTAAATGAGAGTTAATCTCGAAGGTCTGAAGACGTTGTTTTATAGTCGATATGCCTATGGATCAAGGAGGCTGTGCTAACAGTACTCTCTGATTGGCGGTTAATTCCGTGTCGAACTCCATTAATCTTGAGCAGGTCATCCTCGCTAAATCTCTAGCGCAGCCGGCATCTCACGCACAATGCTAGTGGAATTGAATGACCACCTTGCACGACGTTTTATAGTATTGTACGTGTGTTTGCCTTTTGATAAGATTTGCATAGTGGGTTGGGAGCCCTGTCCGTTAACTCGGTTAAACGCGAGGATATAGGAAACGAAGCAAATAGAAATGAGATTTGTTAAATGATTACAGGGCTGTAACTGAATAAACTGCATGAACTGAGACAATTGATTGCTAAAGATGTGCTAAACAACGCTTCTCCTCTACGTTTGCTTCCGCGGCCGCCCTCCAGGTTTCTTCCCTTGCTGGCCACTCAATGCTTTGGCTTCCACACTCGCTTTCTGCTTGGTCTTTGATCCTAGTCCGCCTCGCTTGTTGTTGATCCCGCGTTGTGCTCGAATGCGGGCCTCGAACTTATCTACCAACTCCTTTGCATGACCCAGTGAGTGCACAGGCAGTAGTGTAGGGTGCCAATCCACCAAGTAATACGAAACACCATCAAAGTCCTCTTTACCAATAATCTCACGGACGTCCCAGTCCGGGTCAACATCGGTAACCACTGGGCAGACTTCAAGTTCTGTTGGAGAAGTGACTTCAGAGGCAGGGGTACTTCTGGAAGAGCTGGTAAGTCTGGCGTCGAGAGAAGTGCTAAGCGTCCCACCATCCTCTTCACTATCCTCGTTGGCCACTGACAGAGTCCCATATGGCTGCGATGGGGCATTACAGCAAACTGTCCCGCGGCCTTGTGGGGTGCAAACCTTCCGCCGCTTGGAGCAGATGCCGTCCGCTCTTGGCTCGCCGGAATCGCTAACAAGGTCACTGCTGCCTTCCTCATCATTGTTACGAGGAAGCAGTGACGTGATAGGATCACCTGAGGTGGAGGTGGAGGGAGGAGAGTTGGACCTCTGTCGTTTGATGGTCCGATGAGGCGTGGTTTTACCGGTGGCATTACCATTATCCCCATGCTCGTGGTTCATACGAGTGGAAAGTATAGGTAGGTGCTCCGTGTCGAAGGTACCACAGCCTGGTTGCCCACCTTCCACAATGCACCGATCATGTCCGGGACCGAGATTGTTATACTCTTCCGACACGTCATCGCATTGTAATGTAATTGGTTCATCTGTAATCTCGTGAGCAAAAGATTCTGTGCATTCCACTCAAGGAACTCAGCTCGCCTACCATGGGTACTACCAGCTTGAGATCCACGAGATCCAAGAAGACTGTCATCCAGGGCTTGATTGTTACCCTGTCCTACAGTGCTCTCCACAGTCGATAGCTCTTCCGCCGATTCGAGCTTGTAGTTTGAAGACAGTAATCGTGGCAAAGGTGAGACTTCATTATCGATATCATTATCGAACCCACTCCTCAGTGTTATCGAGGCTGTTGTATAGTCAGATGAGTATAGGAGACATTGTGGGACTTTCTTCTGAACACATGCCTTGAGTTCCTACTAGATTATCCTTATAAACCTGCGTACCTTGAACTGTGGCCACGCTATCTCCAACAACCTGCTGACACCAGTCATTGTTGCCTGCCGCTCTTTCTAACGTTGGCAGCGCTTCAACTGGTACGCTGCTCGAGTCTGTCGCCAAATTCTTGTTAGGTTTGGAACAGGAATTCCGAATGCTGGTTTTCGATGGTGGTTTCGGATCGTAGTGAACAAAAGCAAAGGCGGTCATGTTCAGAATAGAGTAAACGCAGTAGAGCGCCTTTGGAATCCGATCAGTGGATGAAGAATGCAGACTGGACAGACCATGAAGGGGGGGATCGGAGGCTTTTGTAGACCTCTTAACCTGTGCACTCCCAGGACCTGCTCTACAGGCTACATCTGCCGTCCTTCTCTGCTCCATTACCTCACTGCCATCCTTTCGGAGAGAATGCCCCACATTTGCACTTTTGCGCCTCAAATCCGATGTCTCAATCGCTGGGAGGAATAGAAACACCGATGGGCCGATAGGAAGTCTATTTTCGAGAATCTGCTTCGTATTTGGAGGCCATCGTGTCAGCGGCTCTCATACAAGGCGTCTCAGGGTCACCAAATCGGATCGTACGTCGTCATGCTGTGAAAAGCTCTTCCGCAGATCCGAAAGGGCTTGCCTGATTGAGCAACCTCTGATCGCCGTAGTGGGAAAACTAGGCAGTAGAGAAGTCGGAATCTCTCCTAGAGCATCTCAGCTGGCAAAACATGTTGCTCCCAAACGGCTCACTCCATGCCTTCTCCTGGAATAGCCTGCTACATCACCCACGCCATGCCCAGACGCCAATACGTAAGCTCGGTATCCTGAGATCCTTCGAGTCTCTAAGTCTGGAAGTGTTTGCCGAATACGGAAATCAAGAGGTGTTCCAGACCCTCCCAAAACCTGCTGAGTGTTCATATACGTAGTTGACTTGGCTGGTCTCGCTCTGATTGCCCCCCTCCCCTGGTGTCGCCACGTCATCCACTTGAGCTTAGGTTTTCCGTTCCCAAAGCGTTGCTGTACGGAAAAGTGTCGCCTGCCTTGAGCCCTCCTCTTCCTTCTCAAGGCACTCCTGAATCCTGACAAAGAGCGAGACCTTCGTAGAAACCTGGCAGACACCAGACACGCAGGTGATTCCTTAAGGGGAGGGGGCGGCGGCAGAGAAGAATGCTGTGCTCACGAAGAGTGGCTTGCCATCATCGACTGTGGATCCATCCTAGGTGAACGGGAAGCACTGCCGCAGTGGTGTACGCGTCGCAGAGCGTCGGCAGCTCCGAAACGATCTGGGTTAGAGCAGAGTCAGTACAAGGCAGATTCTTGACGGTGACGCCAGCGAGAGAACATTGAGGGGCACTTACAAAGGGCACCAGCTAATCAGAGCGCAGGCCTAGCCTGGTGGGGGAAATTTGAGGCGTGGTGCAGGTAATAGGGCCGGCTCGTGAGCCACGGGATGATTGCGAAGGTCTGACGGCGAGGGTGGCATGTGGCCAGCGCTTTGGAAACTTGGTGAAGGACGAGAGAAGGTGAAGTTGGAAACAGCACTGGATTTATACACGAGGTGGAGTCTCAAGGGGAGCTAGTAGGGATCGCGACCACTCGCTCCGCCCGTCCCAGAGCAGCGAGAGCGCTAGAGCAGCCAGGCCCTTAGGCGAGAGATTCCCTGTTCAGGAAATCCCGGTTTCCTAATGCAGAATCACCGACACGCAGAATATTATTATTATTAAAATAAACGCAATAAGTAAAATTTGGCGCTTTTGGCGCTTTTGGCGCAGAATTCTTTTTAGTATACGGCTTTTATCCTTAATTTTTTTAACATGCAACTTTTTGGCCAAAAGCGCCAAAAGCGTAAAAAGCCGCCGCCGGCCGCCATTGGCCACTAAATTTTTTTGCAAATGCAGTGATCGTAGAGATCTCTCACACCTTAAAAGACCTGCTCCACTTTCCGTATAACATTAATTTAAAAAGCGGCTAGAATTAATTAAATATTAAGCCATAAAATTGATATTAATTTACAAGCTTTAATTAAAGAATATTCAACAACGTACAAAACAATATGCTAACGAAAACAAAACTTAAAAAGGTAGATTTTACCTTTAGATCGTTCTTGCCGTAGTCTTTCACTTGTTATTATTATCGATATATGCAAATATATAATGTTATTACTTGAGAGGGAACCAGACTTATATTAAGACAAGCTTACGGCGTACTTATTTAAAGCCTACGAAACGGAAGTGTTAGTAAATCAAATTTTTAAGGCTTTTTAAAGACTCAACCATATTAAGAAAGTACTTAAGATTTTTACGGCGTAAAAGAATAATAAATTAATTGTGGCTTAAAGGCGTAAAATGGTATTTTAAAAGGCCCGCCACTTGTGTTATATTGACAAATCTATTTATAATGAGTGTATAGTTAATTAATAATGAGAATGGGCTCTTAAAAGTGCGCTAGCGGAGGTATAACAAGTACTTAAACGATTAAAAAAGTGGTTAGTACTTTCGGTATATATGTTGTTTGATTATTTTCACTTTTTAATTATTTAAAGCTCGATTATTATAGAGATTTTTAAAGAATAGCTAGAAAAAAAGCGTTTTATCGGAATATATCAAGTAAAGAATTAAGATTATTATAATAAATAACGTCTTAATCTATTATAACCTTTGAATTGCCATTTTTACGTAAACTTCAGTCTTTAACTTAAATATCTCCCTTTATATTACCCCTTTTTTAACCCTATTGAAAAGAGCTTTATAGATTTAAAGGCGTGAATTTAATAACATTAGTAATAAAGTAAGTATACTTGGGAAGAATTTGAGGCTTTTTTAATATTAGTAATATATATTATAAGCGTAAGTATTGAAGCTAAACGTTGAGTAAAGGGACATTTTCACTATTCTAGTTATTAAGGCGTATTAAACAAATAAAAAATAATAATAAGAAATAAAGTAATATAATTCGAATTATAAACATTATTAAACTCACTCCTTATTATTCTTACCTTTATTAATATTATTATCTTCTTTTTTAATATAATTTTGTTAATTATATTACTTTTGTAATATGGAAAGTGAAGCAGGTCTTTTAAGGTATGAAAGATCTTTATAATCATTAAAAATAAGAAGTATATGAGTATGTTTAATGAATTAAATTAAGCATTACCTTTTCTAAGATAGGATTACAAATTAAAGATATATACATAAAATATTTACGCAAATATATACTAAACCTTATCAAATATGCTAATACTAGGGGACCAATTAGAGATTAATAGGTGACAGCTTTGATATTACTTAACTCTAATATAATATTATTAAAAGTGGTAATATTAAAAGTAGTAATATTATAAGTAATATTATAAGTACTTATGTTAAAACAGGTCTTATTTTATATTTTACTTAAAAACTCATAATAATACACGACTTTTAAATAATAAAAATCCTAAAATATTCTTATAATAATTAATATTTTTATAACCTTATTAATAATCATAAATCCGAAAAAGCTATTTTAATAAGCTAATTAAACTAATTTTAAAACAGGTCTTATTTTGTATTTTACTTAAAAACTCATAGTGATACACGACTTTTAAATAATAAAAACCTTAAAATATTCTTATAATAATTAATATTTTTATAATCTTATTAATAATCATAAATTTGAAAAAGCCATTTTAATAAGCTAATTAAGCTCATTTTAAAACAGGTCTTATTTTATATTTTACTTAAAAACTCATAATAATACACGATTTTTAAATAATCCCCTTTTAAAAGTGGGGGTTTTTAAACTTTTTAGCACTAAACGCCACTCCCGCACTCCCGCACTCCCGTATTCCCGAGGTTTTATTACATATCATACAATTAACACTACCCTTTACCTTTTATTAAAGACTCTTTTTTATAAATCACGTTATAATCACGACAGAGTTAAAGCTCAGTCCATATATTAATGACTAATCAGAGAAGGGTAAAATTTATCTTATTTTTTCACCACTGTGAAAATCAAGCTAGTATAAAGATTTCCGCGTAACCAAGTAAGTGCCTGAGGCTCCTAAAATTCAAGAAAACGTAGAGACAACTAAAGCTGTCAATAATAATAAAGCTTATTACGCAACATACCCCCATAAGAAGATATTATTCGCATAATCAAAAACTTGCCATTTCTAATACACAATATATAATCATAATCAAAAAAAAACAATCATACCAATTATATACCTTAAATTATAATGCACTTATTATAAATTATATAAATAATTATGTATAAGCGTTGTGCAAATTAAAAAAAAAAGAAATATATAAGTGCACAGCTAATACACATAATAAAATTACATAATATAAATAATTGTCGCATTCAATATAAACATAATACCCAATAATAAATATAAAATACAATTAATAAAAGTAAACAATAAATACACAATTAAAGCATATTAAATTAATATATTAAAACATCTAAAAGATATATAATTATAAGCTTAATATAAAAAAAGTAAAAAATTGTACATTATTATTATTTTACTTAATCTTAAATACCTAATTTGAATTCAAAATAATAAGGCTCTACGCAAGTGCTCCTAATATTAAAGTAAAATCAAATCTATATAATTAATATTATAATTAAATAATCTAAAAATTAAATAATTACTTTAAATTAAGTTTACAAAAAATAAAAATAAATTATCCTTATTTATTAGCTAAATCAAAATTTATTCCATACTTTATTATACATTATGTATTAATTAATATATTATTAAATAACTTAAACGCATTAGCTAATAATTAAATAATCATGCCCATTAAATTAATAATCATAAAAGAAAATTTATTTCAATAAATAATAACCTTTTTTTAACATTAATATCATACACATTTACACTTATGCCTTTATTTTCTGCCTTTTTTTTAATCTTTACATATATTATTTAAACAATTTATATTATTAAAATATTTCCTAAATTAATCAAAAAAACAAATAATAAATATCATAAGCTTTATATTAATTAAATAAATATCCCATTTTTTACTCTTATTATATGTTTTATATATTATACTTTTTAATTTTAAACATTAAGCTAATTAATAATAAAATCAAAAATGAATACTTTTAAAAATAAACTTACTTAAATATTTTCTTTTACATTATCTCTTATACAATAGGTTATACGTTTAAATTCCCTTTCTCTCAAATTAAAAAATCCTTTTTATTTAAACTTTAATAATATTTCGCTTATTTTATTCACTTATTATTATTTTACATTTAATAGCAAGTTTAATATAATCTTCCCTTTTATTTATATATCTTTTCTTATTTAAGCTCTTATTCCCCATAAACATTTTATATCTTCTTATCTTATTCTCTTTTTTCTTGCTTTTATCTCATTTTTTACTTAGATTATTATTCCACAAATTCCCATAAACAAAAGCAAAGATTATAAAATGATTAATAATAATAATGCTTATATATTTATTAAAATAAAGTTAAAAAATTATAATGTTTAAGTAATAAAAGCTTAAGTTAAAAGCATTTAATTATATTTTTATTATTTATTTTAAACATACTTTCACGTTTTCAAAAATCTTCTTATAAGTCTTATACTTCCTCAAAGCATAATTCAAGATCCAAGGCTTTACCCATTAAACATAAATATAATATGTATTTCTTTATTATATTTCATATTTGCTTTTATTATATAATTATAAATAAATATTAATATATATTTATAAATTAATAATTTACTAAGCCCTATTTTTCATATATTCGCTTTATTCGAATATAGCCATAATAATAAAAGCAAATGCTTTATTAATACCCTTTTTACTAATTTGCGCTATTATAACTACACCTCTAAGCACATTTATTATATTACTTTTTCTTAAATCCTTTATTATAACGTTTAATTAATCTCCCTTCTAAAAATTTAAAACAACTCTTTTTCTTTAATAAGCCTTTCTAAAATTTTATAAATATTCCATTAATATTACATAAAATATCCGCGCAATTTACACAACCCTCAAAACCCTATTAAAGAAAGGTAAATTAAAAAAAATATAACAATACTACTAATAAAACTAATACCGTTATTAAGATTCTTTTTTAAAAAGATTAATTATTAATGGATTCGTTAAAAGGAATTACAAAAGCCTTATAATCATAAGTAAGCTTTTATTAGGTTTTACGTGGATTTGGGGGTTTTTACGGTTTTCTATGCTAAATTTTTACTTTCTTTTATTTAAAATAATAAAAAATACTTATTTATTAAAATTAAAAAAGTTAGTTTAACAAATAAAAATACATATAAATTATTAATATACTTTTAATAAATATACTTAAAGCTCCTCAACTTAAGATTTATAATCCTTAAAATTCAAAAAAGCGCTAAATTACTCAAATTTCTAACAAAACAAATTCTTCATAAACCTATTAATAAACATATTATTCATTAATAAATACATAACCTTAAACAAGCCCCAAATAAACTCTTATTTAAGCCATATATTTTAAATATCTATATAATAAAATTTAATAACAACCTTTTTACTATTATTTATTACAAATCTAATCATTTACTAATTATCATAAAAAATCTCCTAAATTTCACTAATATTTAAAAACAAATCCTTAAAAAATCATTAAAGCGCCATGGCTTTTTTCCTATATACTTAAAAAATAATAATTTCGCTTTATTATAAAAATTATAATCGTGAATTATTAAAATGCTTTCTAAATCATTAAACTATTAAACATTAAAATCACATATTTTTATAATAATTATTTTATTTTAAAATTATTTACAAATAAAACATCAAAAGCAATAAACATAGCCCATATTTGATTGCTTTTAAACATAATCCTTAAAAAACGCGTATCAAACAAATAACAAATAAGCTAATATATAACTATAAAATGCTTTAATTTAAGGTTTATAACAAATTGTGAAAATAAGGCTATAACATATGTAACATTTAGTTGTACAACAATTGCTGTATATAACACAAATCCAACCCTTTTTTAATATGCTTTAATGACTTTTTTTAACGCTTAACCATTAGATTTTATAAACTTAATTTAAAGTAATAAAATTATAAAACACTTCCCATTTACTTATTTAAATTTATAAATAATCTTTTCAATATATTAATTATAAATAAAGGAAATAGTTTTGCGCTTTCGATCGCACACTATTTTAATCCTTAGAAATTATTTAATATTTTTAAAATTATATATATCATATACCTAATTAAGCTTTTTAATAAATTCTTCACCAAGCTTTATATCATTTTAATAAAAAAGCACTTAAATATCATCAACGTAAAATAACACTAAAATTTTGTGCTTAAAGTTTATGAATATATAAAGCTCTTTAAAGTAAAAAAATAACCTCAAACTTATTAAAGTCTTATTAACATACTTATATTAAAAATAAAAGGAATCGCGCATTTTATAAAATGCATAATTAATTTATAATACCTTTCTTAACTCTTAAAATTTAAAAAAGAATTTATAATATACTATTTCCCCATTTATATTTTAAAAAGCATTAATAAATATATTAATCATATTAAAGCACTTAACTTCTAAATCAAATTCAACTATAAACGCCATAGCTATTTTAAATAATTTAGCTATTAAAATGCTTACATATATTAAAATAATCATAAATTCACTCTAAAGATCTTTACACATTATAATATATAATTAACATTTTAAAATATATCCATTTTTATTAGGTTTATATTTAAACACCCACATAAATAATATAAATATTAATATAATATTTAAATTAAAATATTCCAGCGTCTAATATTTATGCTTATTTATATTACTTATTTTTAAATAAACATTTTCAATAAACCACGTTTTTATTAAATGATTTTCAAAATTGTTTTACCTTTTAAGCTTTAATAAAAAATCTTGGATTTTAATTTTAAAAAATGGGATTCTCCTTTTTAATAATAACTATTCTTTTTGGCAATCTGCCTAAATGGCTACCGCGATTATTATATATACTATTTTTATTATTTATTTTTATTCCTTTTACTCTTTTAAAAACATATGCTAATTAAACATTAGTTTATTAAACATAAGATTTATATATAATATAAGATCATTATATAAGTTAAAAAGGTGCTTTTTTTTAAATATATTACTCCTAAAATTACAAATACTTTTAAAATTAAAATGTTTTTATTAAAATCTTATTTTCTAAAAATTATATTAAGTGTAGCAAATATTTTAATACGTCTTTTAAATTATTTCCCTTTTTCTTTTGTAATTCTTAGTGGCTTGCCTTGAGTACTTGAGGATTTTGATTTAATTAATTAAGCTTTAATTACTATAGCTTAAAAATAAATTAATACTTTTATCACTTTAAAAGATTTAAATTCCAATTCCCCATAATTTAAGGGTAATACGTTTTAATACATACTTGGGTTATATAACGGGATTTAGATTTCAAGTTTTAATACTTAAAATGGATTTATTATTTAATCCTAAAATATATTCAACGCCTAATTAATAAATTATATATATTTACTTAAACGGAATATTTTTAAGTTTAAATTTATGCCTAGTTTAAGCCTTAAGTTTAATATACCCGACAATTACTTCTTTATTCCTTATACATTTTTATTTAAAATAAACGTTACTTTTAAAATCAAAAGTTTAATTTAAATACTAAAGTCTTTAATATAATCTTTTACCCCTAAGTTTTATATTTTAAAAGCTTTTGTTTATTATTTTATAGTTTTAAGCAAAGATTTTAAGATACCTTCTTTTATAACATTCTATTTTTTAATAATTTCATTTTTTACTTTAAAAATTCCAATTCAATTATTAATTAATTCTTCTTTTTTAATAAACTCATAAATCAACTAAGCTTTTAAAACTAAAATCCCCTGCTCTTCTTTAAAAAAGGTATAAAAGCTTTTCTCATTAAATCACATATTATAAATAATAATAATTTTATTAAGGCATAATACCCAAATCTTATAAATATTTAAAATAATGTATTTTACCAAATATTTAATATACACACGCACATTTGTTTTAAACGCTTTTTTGTTTTTTTCTAATACTTGTTTTATTATCAATATATACGCCTTACACTTAAATACATAAATTTTATTTTAATTTTATTTAAAATCAATAATAATTTTTATAATAAATATAAAATTATATTATTAAAAATAATTATAAAACCACCTATTATTTTTCTTAATGGGTAATCACTGCATTAGTTATTTATATGCCTTAAGCTTTTATTATATAAGTAAATACCCGCAAATATACACTCAATGCTTAGTTTAATAAGAAAATTAAATTTTAATCGCATTTTTACCCTTTTATTAATTATTTTTTAACTAGCCGTTTTAGCTCTGCCATTTAACTTATGGGTTATAATTAAGGAAAGCTCAAATTCAATTCTAAGCTTAAAAACCCATTCCTTATATTTTATAAACCTTTTAATTATAATAATAGCCTTTTCCTAATCTTGTTTAATTTTATATATTAAAAATTTAAATTGTTTTTAAACCTATAATTTAAAGCTTTTAATATATTCAAAAATCTTGTCATACTTTTTTAAGCGTAAATCGTATTTAATTAATATTTCACTATATTTACATTTAAATATTAATAACTAAAACATATCTTTAAAATAACTTAAATAATTAAAAAGATTTTATATAATTTTTTAAAATGGATATAATAATTGCCAATAAATTAGGCAAACTAAATTAACATTAAAAACATAAGTAAACGTATATTACTCACATTTTAAATGTTTAACTTTATTTATTATTTTAATATTTTTAATTAATCCAATTAACTTTCTTAATATATTTAAGCCTAAATAACCAGCGCGCAAATGCTATATTATTTCTATATTTAATTAAGGGTTTTTATATTCTTAAATTAATTTTAATACTCGTTCAAGCTTTTACTTTATAATTACACAAATCACAATTCTTATAAAGCTTAAGGGGACTTTATATAAGTAATTTAAATATTTCTTATATTTAAAGAACATAAGGTTTTATTGACGTTTTAATTGATAAATAACAAAATGATTACCATAGGCTCATTACTATTACTTTAACGTAAAATATAATTTATTTTACAAAACCAAAGATTTTACTTAAATAAATAAGTTTTTAAAATAATATTAATATAAAATCTTTTTATAATAGTTACGTCATAAAGAATAAAATCATATGTTTAATTATTATTACTCATAAAGGCATTTTTCATAATTCAGGTTTTACGACTTAAAATAGGAAATTAGTTACTTTTTACCTTTATAATATTATTTAACTTTACTTTTATAAACAATCCAAGTTTTAAAAACAAAATATTGTTAATTAAGTTAATTATTTCATAATTATTTAAAAGTATTAAATTAAAAAGAAAGTATAAAGCACTTTCCTAAAAGAATAAACTCTTAATTAAGCCCCTTTTTTAAAATTTAATAAAAGCACTAAAAACGTATTATTCCTTAATTTCATTAATTTATTAAAAATATTATTTAAAAACTTAAATTTAAGTTTTCCTAAGCTTTTCAACTTCTTTAATTTCTTAATCAAATCTTTGATTAATAAAAACAATGGCTTATTTTAGCCAAATTAGTTTTACAAGCTCTTTCGCTTATTTTTTACAAATTATTAACGAATTTCTTTTATTTAACTTTTGTTTTATTTTAAACCTAATTTAAGCAATTCATTAAAAAAAGTTTTAAAAACTTTCCCATAAATAATAAATTAAAGTTTTATATAATAATTAAAAGACCATTTATATAAATCCTTAAAGCATAAATACAATCGTTTTAAAACTTATTAATTTAATATACTTTTATTTAATTTTTTATCTTAAGCCTTAAATAAGCTTTTGTTTTTAAATCCCGTATTATTTAATCTTCCCTAAAAACTGGCAAAATAACCAACATGTGATTTACCGCTAATAAGCTTATAATACATTAAATTTACTTCATTAATATAAAAAAAGCAGTATAATTATTTTAAAATATATAAAAAAGGATTTCTAAACTTATTAGCTTTTTTAATCTTTTAATATTAATTAATAAATCATTTATTATCAAATTATCCAACAATAATCAAAAAGTTTATAAGCCCTTAAAATCCTTTAATATTAATAACCTTATATAATTTAACCTTTTAAAGAAAAGCTTAATATGCCATAATCCATTTAATTAAGCTAATCTTTCCTTTTTTTACTTAAATAAATAAGGCTATGTACTCTTGTTTAATATTAACTTATAAGGTTTAATCCATTTATTAAAATATAAAGCAAAGAAAACAAATGAACGCTTAAATATTCATACGCTTTTTTAAAATAAGTTGTGACGTGGTAATACTAAAGTACTTATACGCCATAATCTTTTAAATTCACTTATAAAGTTTAAGGTATATAATTATTCGAAATTATTAAATCGCGTAATTTAATTTCCACTTTTTTTCTTTGTTTCTAATATTAAAAGTGCATAATTCCGGCTTATATAAAACCACCATAATTAAGGCTCTCGAAATCACAGAAGTAAAAGGATTTAAGGTTAATTAATTAGTCTTGCTCTTACCTAATATAATTATAATAATTCTACTTTAAGTATTATTTATTAATATAACCAAAAGATTTAAATAAGCCTTTATTGCCACAGCCTAAATAATAAGGTCTACGTTATATTAAGCTTACGCAACTTAAAAATTGACTTATGATTAAGTAATCTTTACTATTGTAATTTATTCGGTGCTTTTAAGAATAAAATTGAGGACTTCCATAAAAATGCAAACATCCGCTGTATTAAGATTAATCGAAGACTATAATCTAAGGATATTTGCATTAAACATAAAATAAATATATTATTTAACCCACTACTCAAACTTCTTATAAACAATGTTTACATTCAATATTTTAATGCTGCTATCGTCTATGGACATATTAGAATAATCAAGCGATTATTAAATAAAAGAATTAAAAGATTAAAAATAAAAAAGGATCATAAAAATAATAAATAAAAAACTTAAATAAAGTCCAATTCTATATATACATCAGGTAATAATAATAACCTATAGCTTTTAATTATGATATGGAAAATGAAACAGGTTTTTAAAATATAAGAAATCTCTACGATTATTAAAAGTGAGAAGTATGTAAGTATATTTAATAAATTAAATTAAATGTTACCCTTTTTAAAATAAGACTGCAAATTGGAGATATATATATAAAATGCTTACGCAAGCATATACTAAACCTCATCAGATATACTGACACAACAATGAAGCTTATTGCACGATAACTTTTTAAATGGCTTTAATTGCCTTTAAATCGTTTTAATACGCTAATTTTAATTTTAAGCTTTTTAGCTTTTAATATTGTTGTTTCTTTAACTATATTAATATTAAACTCTTACTTAACAAAGGTTTTGATTATAAAATCAAAACAAGAAGCCAATAAAGCTAAAAGAGGAGGTATGAATTAACGAAGAAATAATTTTAAAGTAAATAATTATTAGGCACCGTAGGGGAGGAGCTTCAGGAAGTATAAAAGTCTTGAGTTGTAAAGGAGTATAGTAGAACTCCTTTTAAGAGGGAGCTTTAAAGATTTAATTATCCTTTGGTTAAGAGTAATTATAAAAGTAATAAGAATACTTAGAATGTAGCTTATATAATATGGTAGCGTAAATGTGGATTATTATTGACAGCTTTAGCTGTCTTTACGTTTTCTTGAATCTTAAGAGCCTCAGGCATTTACTTTAACACGTGTAAACCTCTACACTAGCTTGATTTTCCTAGTGGTAAAAAAAATCTGTTAATTTTACCTTCTTCTGATTAGTCATTAATACGTGGACCGAGCTTTGACTCCGTCGTGATTATAACGTGATTTATAAAAAAGAGTCTTTAATAAAGGGTAAAGGGAGGGTAAAGGGTAAAGGGAGGGTAAAGGGTAAAGGGAGGGTAGTGTTGATTATACGATATACAACAAAACTTTAGAAATGCGGGAGTGCGGGAGTACGGGAGTACGGGAATACCCGCGTTTAGTTTAAAAAACCCCACTTTTAAAGGGGAATTATTTAAAAATCATACATTACTATGAGTTTTTAAGTAAAATATAACATAAGACCTGTTTTAAAATCAGCTTAACTAGCTTATTAAAATGGCTTTTTCAAATTTATGATTACTAATAAAGTTATAAAAATATTAATTATTAAAAGAATATTTTAAGGTTTTTATTATTTAAAAGTTGTATATCACTATAAGTTTTTGAATAAAATATAAAATAAGACCTATTTTAATATCAATACTTATAATATTACTTATAATATTACTTATAATATTACTTATAATATTACTTATAATATTACTTATAATATTACTACCTTTAATATTACCACTTTTAATAATATTATATTAGAGTTAAGTAATATTAAAGCTGTCACCTATTAATCTCTGATTGGTCCCCTAGTATAATTAGGAGTAATGTTAATATAGTTGATTATGATAAAGGTATTATTCTTAAGATAATGGAAATAAGCAAGTAAAGTTATATTAAAGCTTTTGTGCTAAGAATTTGCGTTTTTTAATAATTATATTATTAAAAATGGCTTATATAAAGAAGCGCGCTTTTATTACTGCCCTTAAAGTATAAAAAAAGAAAGTAGGTTTTAAACGTTTAGAAGTTTAAAATTAATATGTTAATATGTATAATATAATTAACCGGCGCTTTTTAGGTTATTACCTTTTTCTTTCGTTTATTCTTTTCGCCTTTATTAACCTTTTAGCATTATACCGTGGCCGGGGAAGCTTATATTATGCCGTGTTTTTATTGTATTTATAATGGCATGCGTGATACGCCAAATAACTTTTGTTATAATAAGGCATTGTTAGTGTAGTGTTTTTGTTATTATAAAAATAATAAGGCTAATTGTGCTGTTATGCCTTAAGCCGTTGCCGCCCTTTTTGCCATTTATTTAATTGTAAAATTGATGTTAAAAAGCTTTTGTATACGTATATTATTTTATATAATGTTAGATGTTATATAAAAGTGTCGGTGTAATACCGGTGGATCACGCAAAAATATATTAAAGCAAAGTGGTTAATATAGTTTTTAGTGAAGTAAGTGGTAAAATTTATGTATTCTTAAAAGAGTGGAAAAAATCCCCTATTATATACTCCTCCAAATGACCCTTGTAATAAGTCCGTTATAGCTCCGATTACCCCCTGGAACTGTCAAATTTATTATTTTTAATAGTTAAGGCATAACCCCTGAAAACTATTA
This sequence comes from Helotiales sp. F229, assembly GCA_002554605.1. NCBI lineage: Eukaryota > Fungi > Ascomycota > Leotiomycetes > Helotiales > Helotiales sp. F229. The sequence continues at coordinate 3,358,375 of MXAW01000002.1, read as the reverse complement.
TAATATTATTTAAATGGCGCATTTTATATAACATAATAAAATTATAGAATTTTTGTGAATCAACACCAGCAATACTTTTTTTAAAAAAATAAAAAGAAATTCTAATATAATAAAAAAAAGCAAAGATAATATAAGCTTTAATAGGCCAAAAATAAATGTATTATAAAAACAATATGCTAAAAAGCATAATAACATATAATATATATAAAAAAAGCTAAAATAACAATAATATAAGAAATATAAAATTAAAAATTATTAAAAAAAAACTAAAAAATGCTAAAAAACAAAATAAATGTAATAATTTATAATAAAGGCCTAAAAAAGGGTTGAAATCCATTTATAACAGTTTCGTACCAATTATGTTAAGAGAATTATTGATTTAAGGCCGAAAATCAATAATACAAAAGTTAAGTAAGGTTTATTAATAACTTAAGTAAGGCCCATAAATCTTCTTATTATTCCTTTATTTTATATATATCTTAAAAGTTCCCTAAAAATTCACTCTTCTTTTTTTAGTAATAATAAATTATCATTAATATACTAAAATTCATTAATTTTATATAAAAGTTAATATAATCTTAAAAGCTTTTTAATTAATAATTTTAATTTATTAATAATAAATCAATTATTCCCTAAATTAATACTTAAATTTGTTTTAAAACCATTTTAATGCCATATCTTAATGCTAATAATAATGTAATGCTAATTTTAATGTTATTTAGCGCTTTTGCAATTGCCTATTATAAATATTATATTTAATGCATTTGCGCTTAGGCGCATAATTTAAAGCACTTTTGTGTTTTTAACAATTTTAAGTTAAAAAAGTATAACTATTACATTAAGTAAAAAAAAGAATATTGCCTTATAAATAAATTCCTAAAAATCACTCATAAGCCCAGCTTATAAATTAACTATAAATTTAAAAAAGATTTAAATACATTTCATATTTAATATATATATAACTCCCCTAATTTATTAACATTAAATTTAATATTTTAATTTATATAACTAATGCTATATTATTTGTTTTTGCGAATCTCTTTGCCGCCGTAAAATCAATTGTTGCTATGTTATTAATTACTTTAGCAAAAGCATCAAAAACAAAAAGTCAACTGGCATTTGTTTTATTAAAAAAAACTTGGGCCTTTTAAATTAAACTTAATTAGCTTGCTAACACCCAGCTAATATATAATTTTAATATAATATTCAATTTTGATTAATAATTGGTTTATATATAAGATTTGGGCGTTTAAATTAAAAAAATTACAATAGCTTTGGGCCACGTTAATAAAATAATTTCTAACATTCATGCCTAGGCCGTAAAAGCTCAAAACAAGCGCAAAGCTTCTACTAAAACAAAATTTAATAGTAAATATTCTTATTGCAATGCGCCGGGGATAAAAAAAAGGATTTGGAGCTATCTACAAATAATTTATATAACATAAGGGCTAATAAATAGGCCCTATTTCAAATTAACTTTATAATAAGTTTTTTATAATAATGCTTTTCTTAAACCCTTATATGGGAATAGCCTTTTATAATAAAACCAGCAATTAAGTTCTTATTAAAATATTATTGTAAAACCGCCTGTTAATGCTTTAAATCAAAGGGTAAATAAATGTAAATTTAAGCTATTTTCCATCTCCGCAAACTAAATAATTATAACATGCAAACAAATAAAATAAAATAAAACAAATAAATAAAATAAAAAACGCATTTTAAAAAAAGTACATGCAAAAGAAAAGGTAATAATTATACAAACCCCTTTATTATTAATCCAAATTAACTTTAATAAATCTTTAAACTCATCCCTTTATTTTAATAATAAGCGTATTAATATTAATAAAATTTTAAAAAGGTTTATTTAAAATAGCTTTTATTATGGCATTAACAACATCAGCAAAAAATATCGGCGCCAAAAAATTAACTAATCGGTTAAATCAGCCATTTTAACGATTTGGCGCTTTTAACGTAAAAGACCGCCTTTAAGCGAGTAGGTCCTTTTTTTTAACGGCCTTTTAATAGATTAAGCCAGAGCTTAATAACTTCCGTGTTAATTAGAGTAGATTATCGATTTATCCGCTCTGAAGTTAAAACTTGACTGTACTTTGGCGTATATGGCCAATAAACTAGGTTCGCTAAGCTTACCACGGTATGAATATCCACGTTAATAAAAATCTAATAAGCGTATTAGCTTTTTTAGGCAAAGTTTAGTTTAAATAGGTCAATTACGTGTATATACCCGTGGTATATCTTTTAAATACCTTAAGTACTTAAAGCCTTAAAAACATTTTTTATTATTATTATTAAAATATACGTTATAAGTAAAATTTAGCGCTTTTGGCGCTTTTAGCGTAGAATTTTTTTTGGTATATAGACTTTGTCCTTAATTTTTTCAACATGTAACTATTTAGCCAAAAGCGCCAAAAGCGTAAAAAGCCGCCACTAGCAGCCATTAGCCACTAAAATTTTTTGCAAATGAAGGTTACAAACCTTATTAATTTATTGCATTTTTATAAATTCCCTGCGCTTATATAATTGGCGAATTGCCATTATATTAATTATTAAGCGCTTTTCCTTTATAATATCAAGTTTAATAATATATTTATATAACAAAAAAGAATTTATATAAATAATAATAAAAAGCTTTAAAAAATTAAGCTTATTAATTATTATATTAATAATAATTGCCATAACAATTAACATATTAACGCTGGTAATTATAGCATACAATTCTAAAGCAAGCATTACATAAATAATTTTTTTACATTTGGTAAAGTTAATATAAATAATATTACTATTAAGAGTAAACTTTACATTCTCCTTTAATTTGATTTTAATTATTATTACAAAACTAATTTGGGAATTTAAATTTTTATTATTAATAAAAAAATTATTAATAAAAATATAAATTTATAAATATATATTATAAACCTTTTTTTAGATTATTTATTTACTATTAAAAACGTAAATTCAAGGCCTTAGTATTATTTATTATAAAATCTTAATATTAAGCTGCTATTAAAAAATTAAATATGGCTTTTGGCTAATAAATTATAGTAATATAAGCTTTATAAGCGCATTGTTTTATATAAGCTTTTTTATAATCATTTCTTTTAATATTAATTAGTTTGATTTTGGTCTTTTATTTTTTTAAATATATAAAGATTGTTTCCCTTTATAATAATAATGTAATTATTAAATATAAAAAGTTTAAAGGCATTTAAACCCTAAATTGGCTTTATTAAAAAATTTACATTTGTAATTTTCATTTACTTTTTGACTAAAAAATCATCATTTCCCAAAATTAAAATATTATTCATTTACATTTTAATTATTCCAAATTCTTATTTATTCTTAATATTAATTAATAAGCAAAAATTATATATAAAAGTTTTTATTCATAATTTCTTGATATAATGTTTATAATAAATATTAAATTAATAATTTCTCGATTTTAAAATACTATATAATAAAAGCATTATTATAAACATTATATTAAAAGGGAATTCATTTGCGATTTTTATAAAAAGCCATGTAAAAATGTTTTAAAAAAGCTTTATTTATGCTTAAACATAAGCTTAAATAATATTTTAAAATATTAAACATAATTTGAATTTGTTTTAGACTTTTTTTTAATTATTTAATCATAAATATTAAAAAAATAAGCAATTATTGGCTTACCCTCTGGATTATTAAAAATTAAATTAATATTTTTCTTTTACTTTTGTTATTAAAGCATTAAATTATAAGTTTTGATTTTTTATATGGTGTTAAGGTTTTTTTTATTTTTATTTTATTTATCATTTTAAATTTAAAAATGCGTTAGCTTTTTATTTTAAGGTTGTTTTTTTGAATAAATATAAAAACCCCTTTTTTAATAAATGCCTTGTATTTTATTTAATGAGATTACTGAAATGATGCTTTAAGAGTGGTGATTTTGCTTTTATTTTAAAGTTTAATAAAAAGCTTTTAATTCTTTTTTATTAAAAATATTTTAGTATTATAATTATTATTAATTGTTAATAATCCTTAAATGGGTTATATAAATGGGAGCTTAATAATAATTTAAGATGATTTTAAAGTTGATTTAGGTATGCTATTAATTAATAATTTAGGATTAGAAGTAATTTTAATTAATTTGAGCATACTATTGATTAATAATTTGAGATTAAGAATTATTTTTATAAAAACTTTTAACAATTCTTTTTTAATATTTAACGCCTAGTGTATTTGTTTTAAATAGGTATATAAATATTAATTAAAATATATAAATTCAATTATTATTTATAACAATTTTGTAAAATTTGCCATTTATTCCTAAAAACTTATATAATTTCGTTTTTTTCCCTTTATATTAAAACTTAATTGTTTAAGTATAAGTTATATATTAAAGTAATATTAAGGCCGTTTTAAATTACTAGTGTATTATTAACTTTACGAATTACGTAAATTTATCTTATTTTCTTTATTGCCTTTTTAATAATAATAGCGCGCTGCTTAATAAATAGATTGAAAAAGTTTAATTTTATTATTTTAAAGTAAGCTTCAAAAATAAACAATATAAAAATTAGCTTATTAAGTCCAGCTATATTATTTACTGCTTTAATTACCGTTTATAATCAATTTTTATTACTTAGCTTAAGGTGCTTTTTTATAATAATTTTATAAGTATATTAAAGCAAATAATAATTTATTTTATTTTATTAATTGAGTGGTATGCTTTTATAAGAATAAGTTTTAAAGTACTTTCAATAAAGCGTAAAGAGCTGCGAAATTCCTTGAAATTAAAATTGATTTTATAATTATATATTATAAAATTAAGGGGTTCAATATATGTATTTATTTATGCTAATTTAAAAGCATTAAATATAGCCTAAACTATAGCTAAATTGGATTCTTTTTAAAGTAACTTTACTACTTTAAAGCTGATGGTTTTATTAATTATATAAAAAGCATATTTCTTTTTAAATTATACTATATTAATATAAATTATATGATTAAAATTTATATTATTTTATAACTTAAATTAAAATTTATATAAAGCATTTACGTATTTTTGGTAATGCTTATATATTTTCTTAATCTTAAGCATAATATTAAAATTACAAATGTGACCAGCCTAATTTAATAAATGTTATAGGCGTTACATTAAAAGGTGCCTAAATCACTTATGTAATTTTTAAATCTTCATTTTAATTAAGTAATACGTATTAATTATATTAATTAATAAATCTAATATTTATTGATGCTAGTTTAAGAAAAGCCATAAATGGCCTTGTTTTTATATAATTAAGTGTTTTTTTACTTTAAATTAATATATTTTATAAATTATTATATTAGGCATTAAGCTTATTTAACTACTATAAGCATATTAAAAATGGGATATCCACATTTATAATTATAAATTTCATTTGTTTAATAAAAGTATTAATTATTGCTATTTTTATAAACGGGCAGGAACCGGCTTTAAATATAATTTAACTTTACTTTACTTAATTTATATTAAGCTTGACGTTTTAAATCCATTACAAAGCTCACAATTGATTAATGCCTTCAATGTTTTTGTTTAAGGCTCCAGTATTAATAAAAAGACCTTAAAAATTGGTTTATTCATTACGTTATATAGGCCTTATTGTATGAAGGTTTTCTAATTCTACTCTTCAAAATGTGGGCCGCTTTTTACTTTTTAAATTATAATAATATTTCCCATATATTATACTTAATTTTACTTGCTATAAATATAATTATGAAATTTATTATATTATTGCTATTATTACTATTTATTTTCCCTTAAAAATCATTATTATTTAATAAAATATTTGATTTATTATTATAAAGTTCATCCTTATGTTTTCCAAATTAAGTCCAATCCAGGTCCAAATCAAGTTTATATCCTTTAGCATATGCTAAATAGGCCTTAAATAAGTTATTTATAACTTTTATTTTTTTTTCGCTTTTTATTTAATAAAATACTTTATTTTTACAACATTTATTTCTTTTTCAAATATTAGCTATTATGGCAATCCTTTTTTTTTTTACAAATAATACATTTAATATAACTTAGCTTAAGTCGGAATTTGTTTTCACATTTGTTGTTTTATAAGAATTTCATTCTTTTATTTAAATAATATATATTTTTATTAACAATATAAAATTAGTGGCAATTTGAATTCAATTTAAAGGCCCTTTTAACTTATAATCCTAGCTTATCTGTTATTTTAATGCCAACAACAAAGCAAAGGCCATTTATTAAAATAAAAAACATTGGCAATACTTTAAATAAGGCTATTTTAAAAAATGAATTGCTTAATATTTCTTGCAATAACTTATTTTAAAACATTTTATTATTTTTTATATTATTATTCTAAGACCTAATTAAAAGCTTCGCAATTTCTTAGTAAAGCTTTTTAATTAACTTAACATTGATTTATCTTTTTAATATAATTCAGTTTAAAATAATAATAAAATTAAGCTAAACCATTAACTAAAAAACCTATTCACATATTCCTTTATTTTAAAATTGCCTTAAATAATTATAATAAAGTTCTTAAAAAATAATCTTTGTTTTAAAAGTATCAATAATAATATGTACTAGCTTCATTTTATAGCATAAACAAAAACGCTTAATTTTAAATAAAATTATTAATAAAAGCTTACTAATATAAATTAGCGAAAATATGTAATTTCTTATTAAAATGGTTTTTAGCGCTATTATATTAAAGCTTTTTAAGTACATTTTACTAAAATTTATTAAAAACTTGGCTTAATTTAAAAATAATAGGTTTATCATAAATCATAAAAGCCGTATTAGCTTAAAATAAAATCTAATAAGTTTTAATATTATTATAAAAAAAATCCCATTCCTTAAGTAAACACTTGACAATAATATTAAATTAGGCAATGTATTATGATTTAATTTCCATTTTAATTCATTTTTAAAAGGCCCCGTATCAAAAATAAATAAAAATTCCCTCTTTAAATTAACAGATAATATGACATTATACAAATCCTCTTCCATAATATTAATTTTAATAAGGGCAAGGGTCCTAAGCAAGTCATCTTAACATCCTAATATAACACCCAGCGTCTTTACTCTTAACGCTAAAAGTATTTAATCCTTTTTTGTTTTTAGCATAAAAAAAGGATTTACGCAAGTACAAAAACCCTTGGCTAATCTTAAATAGGCCATATAACAAGTATAAATATATCCTAAACATAATTTAAAATAAATTCAAAATATATTTAATTTTACATTTTCAATTATTCCTTAAGCCATTTGTTTTTTTAGCCTTTATTGTGTTTTTAATACATTTATAACCTTTTTTTCTTTAACTCTTTGTATATAACAACCATAAAATCTAAAATCATCTTTTAATCAAATTCTTTTTTGCTTATATATCTTCTTAAAATTAACAGTTATTCATTTGCTAAAAAATTCCCAAAAATCCTAAAACAAATATTTTCCTTTCGTTTTCCCATTATAATAGTGTTTGCAAAACTTTTATAAATACTTTATGTAATTAATTAACATCCCTTTAATTTCTAATAATATATTATCTATTAATTCTTAAATTAATGAAATAACATTTTCCTGCTCTTTTATTAGCTTCGCAATATGCTTCCTTAATTAAAATATCGTATTAAGGTAGGTTTAAAATCGGTTTAAATATAATTCCTTAAATAATCCATTGATTTGGTTTTAAAGTGCTAATCTAACAATTGTCATTAAATAATTATTATATTGCTTTTACTATAAATTATACAGCTATTGAATTTCTAATTAATCAAAATGCCTTCACCAATATCCTCATAAAAAAAATTTGTCCCTTAATCCAATCAAATGGCTAAGCCCTAATTAAAAGTACAAATAATTAAATGCTTCAAATCAACTTTACAATTTAAGACCTTACTATCTATAATACAAATTAACCACTAATTAATATTAGTACAATACCGGTGGATCACGCAAAAATATATTAAAGCAAAATAATTAATATAGTTTTTAATAAAATAAGTAATAAAATTTATATATTCTCAAAAATAAATAAAATAAATCCCTTATTATATACTTCTTCAAATAACCCCTATAACAGGTCCATTACAACTCCAACTACCCCCTGGAACTATCAAATTCATTACTTTTAATAGCCAAGGCATAACCCTTGAAAATTATCATAATATTATTTAAGTAGCGCTTCCTATACAGCATAAAAAGATTACATAACCCCTATGGACCAACAAAAAGTAATATTTAAAGCTTTTATTGATTGGCCATAGGCTTTTATTGTTTGTTGGGCTATTATTAAGGCGGCTTTGGAAAAGGAGATTAAAAAGGTTAAGAATAAAGATGAGAAAGAGGATGATTTTGCCTTTGGTTTGTTGTTTTATAAGTATTATTTTTGTTGTTTTAAGACGACGATTAATATAATATAGCCTTTTTTTGCCGAGAGACCGCCGTACCCCCCCTTTGCCTTGTTTTTAGCGTTAGGGTAAGTAATGGTGATGGTGTAATTATTATTATTAATGTTGGTGGATCTTTAATTATTGTTATTGTAGCGTGTGTTATTGCTTGTGCCTTTGCTTTGATAAAGGTTAACGTTTTGGCTAATGCCGTTTGGCAATTAATGAACCTTTTGCTTTTATTTTTATAAATAAAAATGGCTTTATAATTCGTAAATTGTAGTTTAAGAATATTATCTTAATAATACATCTATAAAAAAATTTAGTGGCTAATAGCCGCCAACGGCGGCTTTCTGCGCTTTTAGTGCTTTTAGTTAAAAAGTTATATGTCAAAAAAATTAAGGATAAAAGCCGTACATTAAAAAATTCTACGCCAAAAGCACCAAAAACGCCAAATTTTACTTATAACATTTATTTTAATAATAATAAAAAATCTTTGTTTTAAGGCTTTAAGTACTTAAGGTATCTAAGGGGTATATCGTGGGGATATATATACGTGATTGACCTACCTAAACTAAACTTTGCCTAAAAAAGCTAATGCGTTTATTCGATTTTTATTAACGTGGATATTTATAATGTGGTAGGCTTAGTAAAGTTAGTTTATTAACCATGTTTTTAAGTGTGTAGTTGTTTTATAGCATTTATAGTTTTTAAAGCGGATAAATTAATAATCCTCTCCAATCAACACGGAAATTATTAAACTCCGGCTTAATCTATTAAAAGGCGGTTAAAAAAAGACCTATTTATTTAAAGGCGGCCTTTTACGTTAAAAGCGTCAAATCGTTAAAATGGCCGATTTAGTTGATTAGTTAATTTTTTGGCGCCGATATTTTTGCTAATATAAAGCGGCTTTGTAATCTTAAAATCGCAGCTTGGGAATATTACCCCATTAGTTTTATGTGGCTTTATAATTTTAAAGTCGTAGCTTGGGAATGGGTCCTTGGAATTCATATAACTTTTTTTTATGCTTATTGTCTTTTTATAACGTTGGTTTAAAATAATATATAAAATATATTGAATGTAAATGTAAATATGCTTTGGCATTAGCTCAAGTGAGCTTTTTGATAGTAGTTCAAGCGTTTTAAGGATTTAGGAGAGCTATAAATACTTTAAACTTTTATTAGGGCAGGTTTTTTATTAAGCTATTTGTTGGTATATCATTAGTGGGGAAATATGTTATTTAAAAGCTTCCTTTTTTATGTTTTATTATAGCCATATGTTTTATATATTGACATGTTTTAGCTTCGTTAAAATGCGTTGATTCTTTTTAATTATTAGCTAAATTATTTATTTATTATTATAAAATATGTTTCACGAAGCTTTCACATTAAGTATTAGTTTTTTTTTAAAAAGCGCTAAAGCGCCATTACTTCCTTTGCTATCCTTGTTACCTTTAGTAACTCTGCTTTTGTTATTAAAGTAATCACAATGCATTAGTAAAAAATATCAGCGCCGAAAAATTAACTAATTGGTTAAATTAATTATTTTAGTAGTTTGGCGCTTTTAATATAAAAGGCCGCCTTTAAATGAGTGGGTCTTTTTTTAACGGCCTTTTAGTGGATTAAACTAAAGCTTAATAATCTCTATACCAATTAAAGGGAATTATTGATTTATTCGTTTTAAAAACTATAAATATTATAAAACAATTATGCACATAAAAACATAGTTAATAAACTAGCTTTATTAAGTTTACTATACTATATATTTCCACATTAATAAAAATATAACTAACGCATTAAATTTTTTGGGTAAAGTTTACCTTAACTAGCGTTAATCATATGTGTATACCCATGGTATATCCCTTAAATACCTTAAGTACTTAAAGCCTTAAAAAAAAATTATTATTAAAATAAATGCTATAAGTTAAATTTAGCGCTTTTAGCACTTTTAATATAATTTTTTTTTAGTATATAGCCTTTGTTCTTAATTTTTTTAACATATAACCTTTTAGTTGAAAACGCTAAAAACGCAGAAAGCCGCCGCTGGTGGCCATTGGCTATTAAATTTTTTTATAGATGTGTTTTACTTTAAGGCTTTTTAAATAATTGCACTTTCGAATAATATTATAATAAAACCTTAAAAGGAGTATCTTAACTTTTTGTCATTTGTGAATAAGGCGTTTAAGGCTATTAGTAAATGTATTTCCTAATTTTTATATTAATAAATTATTATTAAAAAGCATAATTTAAACAAATATTTAATAATCTATTTGATTGCTTTTGTGTGCTAAGCGTTTGGGTTTATTAAGAAGTGTAATAGCTAAAACGCTGCAGAGGTAATATTTGGCTTTAATATAATGGTTATATATAAGATTAACTTAACCTTCTTTTAGTATTTCTTAATCTGCTTTAATATGGTAATTCCGGGGTTTTTAATTAAATCGTAGTTCGGTAAAGGCATGCTTAGGTATTTCCTATTTATTATATTAAATTTTTAAGCCACCTTTTTTATATATAAGTATTATGCATTAAAAACACCGTTTTTGTGAACTAATCTTTAATTATATATACCCTTAAAAACCATTTCATATTTTCTAATATTATAAGCTCATAAGCTAAGTGTAACCCTTTAATGATTTCTTATTCTTTATTATCATTTAAGGCATAGTATAAAACTTGAATATTATTAACGTAAAATGTTATAAAGATTGTTTTATTAAAGTTTATGAAAATACACAGCTTCTTATTAAGGGATTAAGGTTTAGTTTGCTTAATATTGCCATAAAGTTGCCATATTATAATGTAGGGGAATTTCTTAGGCTATATAATGCTCGATCGATTTCTATTACTATTTTAGGTCTTTTTTAGCTATTTAAGAGGTAGTATAACACTAAGGCGTTTCTTTTATTATATTTAATATTAACGAATATATTGGCTATATTAAATTGTTTTACTTCTAAGTCGAATTATGTTATAATTGCCATTATTATTTTAAAAGAGTATGCTGCGAATGTTACAGTGTATATTAAAAAGATTATTGAATTATTTTATATATCCCCTTGTATTATAATATAAAATCAATAGTAAGTTAGTTCATTTGTTAAATTAATTTTATATATAAAAACCCATTTTAATAAAATAAGTTATGTAATGGCATTTTCCTTAAAAATCACTTTTTAATAATATTAAGCTTTTAAGTTAGAGATTTCTTTTTTGGCGTTTTTCTTAAAGTATTCGCCTTAGGCGTAGTTATTTAGCTTATTTTAATTTTTTTAAAGCTTTTGAAACCTTTTTTTAATGTGGGTTATGTGAATTAAAAGTAATTATAAGGTCTGCTTTTATTTTAACATTTAAAATAGTTATTATTATTATCATATGTAATATAATTATGTTTTTGCCATTTGCTTGTATTAAAGTAATTTTATAAAATATGTTAATAAACTTTATTATGTGCAAGTGGCTGTTTTGTTATAAAGCCGTTATTATAAAGTAATGGCCTTTAATTATAAGTTTATTATGTTCTTTTTACATTTTTATGTTGTATAAATTTAATTATGTTCTTGTTTTTATTACTGCTATTGGCTTGCTTTAGCTAATATTTAAAAATTGTCGTTTATTCTAATTATTATAAGAAAAGCTTTTAATAATTTGGGGATTTATTGCTTAAGGTTTTATGGCTTTTGACTTAATATTATAATTTAAGGATATGTTTAGCACGCTTTTTTAATATTTAAATTTATATTTTTATTATATAAGGCTTTTTTTTTTACCTAATCTTTAATTATTTAATTTTGAATAAATTTTAAAGTGCTTAAACTTAATCTTTTATAAAAAGTTAAAACTTTATTATCATTTTTAATGCTATTTTTGTAAAAAAAATTACTTCATTTACTCCTAAGTTTTAACTCTCATACGGGACCATGTCGTTGTTTTCCCTTTTTTGGCTTTTATAAAAAACCATTTCCATTTCACTTTTTCTTATCCCTAAGCTTATTAATAATTTAAAAGGATTAAAATCTATTAGTATTATTATAAGTGATTTGGTAGCCGGGGGGAATATTTTTATAAGTAAGTGAAGCATTTTTGATATAATAATTTCTATTTTTGTTAGTATAATACCGGTGGATCACGCAAAGATATATTGAGCAAAGGGGTTAATACTAGGGGATCAATCAGAGATTAGTAGGTGACAGCTTTAGTATTTCTTAATTTTAATATAATATTATTATAAGTAATATTAATAAGTATTTTTTTTAATTATTTTTGAGATTTTAATACTTCGCATTTAAAAGCTATTATTAAAAGGTTTTTATGACATACTTAATAAAAAAAATCCTAAATTAGAATTTATTATATAAAGCATATTATAAATATTATTATAAATATTATTAGCTAATTATAAAAATATTACTTTTAATTATAAATTAATGTTTTCCTAGCTAAATATTGAAAGCTTAATAATTGCTAATAACTAATAGCCAATAAAATACACTAAGCTATTGGCTTTTCCCCAACCAATTAACTAAATTATTTAATAAATATTCAGCCCATAAGCTTCCACAAGCATATTTTTATTAATATTATTGCTTTTTATAATTATAATAAATTGCATGCTTATTTTCTTTTCTATAAGGTTTTTTGCTAATAAGCCCAATATTTTTTATAATACAAGTTTAGCTTAAGTTCTTTGGTAATAATAACCCCTATTCTCTTATCTAAAGCATGCTAAGCCATTTTTCTTTTTTTATAACTGTTAACTAAGCTTTTCCATTTATTATAAAAGTAAATTGCGCATATTTTTTCCTTTTATCCTTTGTTATTTATTAAAAATTAGTTAAATACATAAAAAAATTTATATCTTACGCAATATATTTAATTTGGAAATAGCAGTAATATTATAAGTATAGCTTTTTTAATTTTAATTAAAGCATACTACAAACCAGTTAAAAATAAAAGAAAAATTTCCTTAAAAGCGGCATTTAAAACGCAATAGGAAATTAGGTTTTAGCACATAATAAACTACTTCGCTTTAAAAGTATCAACATCATCCTCCTCTTTTATTAATAAGAATATAAACGCTTTATTAAAATTGACTTTTTTTATTATCTTAAAAACTTAATAATAACGTAACATCTAAAAAAAGCATAATTATTAATACATAACAAGGGCTAGCAATATATAAATCTTCTTTTATATTACTATAAAAATAAAATTAGCATTAATTAACATAAAAGCGCTTACTTATATTTTATTTTAATATTATAATAATAACTTCAAATAAATAAATAAAAAATAAGTAAAATAAGCAAAAAGATTAAAATCAATCAAAGTCAAAATTGCAAAAATTGTAAAAAGGCGCTTTTACACGTAATTATAACATTAAATAAATTTTATAATAACCAAAACCTAAATAATTTTTATTTTATTTTATTTATACAACCATTATACTTCCTTTTATATTAATATCATAGCCTTCATTATACTCCATCTTAAATTTTCATTATACTCCCTCTTACCCTAACATTTTAGTCTCCATTATATTCCCTTTTATACTAATATTTTAGCCTCCTTTCCTTGCTTTACAAATTCTTTACTTTCCTTTTTCTTACTTTTGACATTCTTACCCTTCTTATTATTCAAAAGGTTTTAATCCGCTGGCACTAAAGTAAAATCTTTTAATATTATAAGTATAAGCATTTTATTTACAATGCTTTTTTTTAAATTATAATAATAAAACTTCTTTTTATAAGCTTTTATTTTTAATTTTTAAACTATCTTATAAAATTCCTTAACAACTATTATCACTTTCGCCCTTTAAACATACACATATCCCCATATCTTTTTTTTAATCTTAATAAATATTATATTTTAATCCCAAAGTATAAATAACAAATTTCATTTTATTTAAGCAATTAACGCATTTAAAAAAATGCTTAATTTAAAAAGTTTTATGACTACTAAAAATTAATATGAAATAATACTAAATAAAAAAAGTAACCCAAATAACAAAGCTTTTTTAATTATCATTTTTTTATATTCCTTAACTAAGCTTTCCTAAGTTTCCCCATTAATAATTTTTAAAAATTAATAATCGTCTAAAACGCCAACAAACCAAAAAAGCATTATATGCCTAATTCCACTGGCTAACCTATTGGCCTTATAAGGCAAAATAAACATTATAACTTATATTTGCCCTTTTTTACAAAATACAACTTTTCATAAAATTTCAATCTTATCCTAATTCTTTTTAATTATTATTATTTTAATAAACTTATAAATAAAACTATCCATTTATTAATTTCATTTACAAATATTTAATTAAAGCTATTCTAATTACTTTAAATGCGTTTTAGTAAAAATTATTATAATAAAGAACTTATTCTCATTATTTAAAAAAAGCAATTTTTAGATTTACATTATTTTTTAATTATATTCCAGCGCATTTAACACATTAATATTAATATATTTAAAATATATTAAATTGTTAGGCTAGTTATATTTGGCATAATAAAAATATAAGACTAGCTTTTAATACTTGTCTAATTAAAAGGCGACATAAAAGGCTTAATACAAAAGGTTTTATTTTATTAACTGCTATCCCATAAAATAGAATTTGTTTTTTAACCAATCTTAATTTTTATTATTATTCATTTTTAAAAAATAATATTTGTATATTTTAAATTTAAATAAAATAAAATTAATTAGGCCAATTTCCTATTATTACCTAAATAAATTAATATTAATAAACTTATTCCACTCTTAGCCTTTAATACTAATGCCGCTAATTTTGTTTTTAAGCGTAAGCTGATTATAATTAAAAGTAGCCTTAATATTTAAAAAAACAAATTTATATATATTAAATTTATTTACCAAATACAACAGCTTATTTTTGCGCTAAAATCATATTATAATATTATTAATTGCCTTTAAATCTTTTATCTTAATTTAATGCTTTAAAATATATTAAAAGCGTTATTAAAACGCATTTATAAACAAAGCCTTTATATAAAACCCATTCTTCCCACTTATATTTTTAAAGTATTTATAACAAACATGGCTTATTTTGATTATTTTTGTTAATAATCTTAAGATTACCATTTTTATAACCGGCGCTTTCTTGTTAATTTTCTTTATTTAAATAGCGGCTTTATTTAATAAGCATTTATAATAACGCCATTTTTTAAAAAACGGCCTTTTTATTGTAAAGCCTTTTTTACTTACTTCATTTTTAAAGCTAATAATTAGCGGCACCCGTTTATTCTTTTAGCGGAAATTTAATAAGCTATTAAATGCTTGATCTTAAAAGGCCATTACTAAGGAAGGCTTTAAGGGAGGCTTTAAAGGCGTATTCTTAAAGCGCTAATTTTAAAAGCCGGGCTTCCTAAATACAATAGCTTATTTGTAACTAAAAGGGGCTTTAATTTATAAATAAAGCTAGTAATTAACAGCCCCAATAGGCCAATTTATATTCTAATTTGCTTTTATTTTTATATTATAAAAAGCAATAAATTAAATATACCACTTGCCTTTTTCATATTTAATAGTATAACCTTTTTTACGGCTTTTACCCCTTTTTTTAATGCCATAATTTAGTTATATATAGCCTTTTTAATATACGCAATCTCTTTACCGGCTTTAATTTTTTTTATTAGCTTATGCATTTTTTACAATAACATGCTAAATAGGCTTTTATTAAATGCTTTTATTAGCATAAAAATCATATTGCTTTCTTATTTTTTAAGCTCTTTTATTGCCTTTATATTCTTTTTTTTTATTTAATTTAATTTTTTGATCTCTTTTATTTAGCTATGCTTTATTTTAAATTCCAGCTTAATTTTTACTAATTTATATGCCTCATTTTGCATTATATATTTATAAAATTGCTTAATTAAATTATTTATATCATTATGCATTTTTATTAATTACTTTAAAAGTTTTTGCTAGCTTTTATAATACTTAATAACATTAACAATAACAATAAAGCTATTAATTAAACTTTTAATATTTTTTAATATTACCTTGTAAGCCATTGGCGCTTTTAATTAAAGCTTATTTTGGCAATTCATAATTTTAACTTATAAATAAAATTAAAATATAGCGGCGATATTAAAAGATTAATTATTATTAAAAAATTAAAAAGGCTAAATTTAAAAATTAAAAAGAAATTGAATTTTTATTAAATTAATTTTAAAATTTACTTTTAATTTTAAATTCCCTTATGAATTCAACTTTTAAATTTGCTTTTTAAATTTATTTTTTAAATTTCCTTTTACTGCGCTGCCTTTAAAAGCTTAATTTTTTGCGCTTTTAAATTTATTTTTTTAATAAAATTTTCCAAAATTTGCTTTTTATAAATTTGTTTGCTTTTTTCAACGCCTTTATTTTTTACGCGCGCATATGAGGTGGCGGGGCCTATCAATTAATATTAATTTGCTTTGCATAATAATGCTTTTAATAACAACGCTTTTAATAATATTGGTTATTTTTAAACCAATATATATCCTTTTTTAATATTGTATCTCTTATAATATTTTATTATGCTTGTTTATAATTAAGGCCTATTTGCGGGTATTGTTTATAATCGCCGCCGATTCAATTTTTTTTACAAAATCAGTTGCCGCATTATTATTCCTTACTTTATTTTTTAATAACAAGCATATTTAAGATTATATAAATAATTTTTATATTAAAATAGCCATGTTTACTATTTGCTTGCCTTTTAATAATTAAATTTTCTTTCATGACTGCCTTCTCACGCTTCCTTTTAATAAAAATACTAGGGGACCAATCAGAGATTAATAGGTGACAGCTTTAATATTACTTAATTTTAATATAATATTATTAAAAGTTGTAATATTAAAAGTAGTAATATTATAAGTAATATTATAAGTACTGATGTTAAAACAGGTCTTATTTTATATTTTACTTAAAAACTCATAGTAATGCACGACTTTTAAATAATAAAAATCCTAAAAAAAGAAATTAATAATTAATATTTTTATAATTTTATTAATAATCATAAATCCGAAAAAGCCATTTTAATAAGCTAATTAAGTTAATTTTAAAACAGGTCTTATTTTGTATTTTACTTAAAAACTCATAATGATACACGACTTTTAAATAATAAAACCTTAAAATATTCTTATAATAATTAATATTTTTATAACCTTATTAGTAATCATAAATCCGAAAAAGCTATTTTAATAAGCTAATTAAGCTGATTTTAAAACAGGTCTTATTTTGTATTTTACTTAAAAACTCATAATAATACACGATTTTTAAATAATCCCCCTTTAAAAGTGGGGTTTTTTAAACTTTTTAACACTAAACGCCACTCCCGCACTCCCGCACTCCCGAGGTTTTGTTGTATATTGTACAATTAACACCACCCTTTACCTTTTATTAAAGACTTTTTCTTATAAACCACGTTATAATTACGATAAAGTCAAAGCTTAGTCCACGTATTAATAACTAATCAGAGAAAGGTAAAATTTATCTTATTTTTTTACCATTATGAAAATCAAGCTAGTGTAAAGATTTCCACGTGACTAAATAAGTGCCTGAGGCTCCTAAAATTCAAGAAAACGTAAAGACAGCTAAAGCTGTCAATAAAGCTTCATAACATACCTCATATTATTTAATTTGATTAAGCTTTTTTATTATTAAATAGCTTAATTTAAAAAAAATATGATTATAAGTTTTATAAAAGTAATATTATAATAACCATTTTACTATTAAAACTTGTTAATATTTTAGGATATGCTAATTATAGCGCTTGATTTAAGCGCATATTTAAATAAAAAAGGCTACCCCGCCGTTATTACCTTAGTTGCCGGCCCATTTATTACAAATCCCGCCAACGCTTTTATTAATAATATTGCCGCTATTATAATTAGCCCTGCTTTTTAATTTATTTATAGCTTTAAAAGATTAATTGCGCTTAGCATTAATTTTATTAATGTGATTTGCCATCATAATAATTACTTTAGCTAATTTTGCATTAATAGCTTTTCCGCTCTTTTTTTTTCCCTAATAATGCCGTTTTTTTTAGTTTTGCCAATAAAAATAGGCGTATTTATCATACTTTGGCTTTTTAGGTTATTATTATCTTATAAAAAAGGTTTTCTAAAAGGCATTAAAAAGCAATAATAATAATACTATTAAAAAGAAAAGCCTTAGTAAAAAGCGTAAAGGCAAAGCTACAACTATAAGCAAGGCTATAAGCAAAAGCAAAGCTGTGGTTAAAGGCAAGGCAAGCAAGTTTGTAATTATAAACAAGGCTAAGTATAGTGCGATTATTAAAAGCGCAGCTTAAAAAGCTTTTATTAAAAAAAAGCGCTTAAGGCTTTCAATTAATACTATTTAAAAACGCTTATTTAATATATAAATCCTTTTGCCTTTTTTTACTTTCGCTTTCTTTTGCTTATTTTATATTTAATAGTTTTGCAATTAATAAATAAGGCCCTAAAAAAGAATAATATTATTAATTACTATTGCAGTAAAAATGATTTCTTAAATAATAATAAAAAGGAAATTAATATAATGCAATATAATTATTGCAATAAGTAAAACCATCACTTTTACGCCAAAAAAAATTAAAAAGTAATTTTATATTTAAAAAGCCAATTTAAAATATTTTGCTTATAATGCATGCTTTAAATTAAATGGGATTAAATTGAATATTTTTAAGGTTAATGCTTAAGCCGTAATTGATAATAGTAATAATAGCGTTTATAAATAAATAGTAATTATGCTTACGAAAATAGCAATAATATTATGTCGAGCACCGTAGGGGAGGAGCTTCAGGAAGTGTGAAAGTCTTGAATTATAAAGGAGTATAGTAGAGCTTCCCTTAAGAAAAAGTTTCAAAAATCTAATTATGTAAGCAATCTTAATTAACTACAGCGCCATGAGGCTCTATTAGTACTATTAGCCGATTGACCCTTATTTTATATAATATATCCCCTTGGCTAAGAATAATTATAAAAACAATAAGAATGCTTAAAATATAATTTATATAATATGATGGCGTAAATATGAATTATTATATAATTAAAAATAATGCTAATATAATTAAGGCAATAGAATTAAGCGAATGAAATTATATTAAAGCTTTTATGCTAAAATTTGCGTTTTTTAATGATTATATTATCAAAAATGGCTTATATTAAAAAGCGCGCCTTTGCCATTACTTTTAAAGCATTAAAAAAAAAGAATAAGTTTTAAATGTTTAAAAGTTTAAAATCAATATGTTAATATGTATAATATAATTGGCTAGCGCTCTTTGGGTTATTATCCCTTCCCCTTACTCGCTTTTCCCGCCCTTATTAATCCCTTAGCGTTGCGCTATAACCGGGGAAGCTTGTGTTATGCCATGCTTTTATTATATTTACAATAATATGCGTAACGCGTTGAGCAACTTTTATTATAATAAGGCGTTATTAGCGCAATGTTTTTATTATTATAAAAATAATAAAAATAATTACGTTGCCGTGCTTTGGGTTGTTATTGCCTTTTTTACCATTTACTTAATAACAAAATCGGTGCTAAAAAGCTTTTGCGTACGTATATTGTCTTATGTAGTAATGGATATTGTATGAAAGCAATGTTTGAAGCTTTTATTGATTGGTCATAGGCTTTTACCACTTGTTAAGCTATTATTAAGGCGGCCTTGGAGAAGGAGATTGAAAAGGTTAAAAATGAGAATAAAAAAAAGGATAATTCTACTTTTGGTTTATTGTTTTGTAAGTATTATTCTTATTATTATAAAACAACAATTGATACAGCATAGCCTTTTTTTATCAAGAAATCGCTGTGCTTTTCTCTTGCCCTATTTTTGGCACTGGGGTAAGTGATAATAATAATGTAGTTACTGCTATTAATGCTGGTAGCCCTTTAGTTGCTGTTATCGTAGCGCGTGTTGTTGTTTATGCTTTTACTTTAGTGGAGGTTAATATTTTGGTTAGCGTTGCTTAATGATTGGTGGACTTTTTACTTTTACTTTTATAAGTAAAAGTGGCTTTATAACCTGTAAGTCGCAGTTTAGGAATATTACCTTGGTGGTGAAGCAGCTTTATAACCTTAAAATCGTAGCTTAAGAACATTTCCCTTATGTTATTATACAATTGCGGATGTGTCAAAGCGGCTTTATAACCCTAAAATAATAGCTTAAGATCGGGTCCTTAAAATTTACATACCTCCCTTTTATGCTTATTATCTCTTTATAACATTAATTTAAAATAATATATAAAATATATTAAATATAAATATAAATATGCCTTAACATTTTTAACTTAAATAAGCTTTTTAATAATAGCTTAAGCGTTCTAAAAGTTCAAAAGAGCTACAAATATTTCAAACTTTTATCAAGGCAAGTTTTTTATTAAGCTATTTATTAGTATATTATTAATAAGGAAATATATTATTTAAAAGCTTCCCCTTTTATGCTTTTATTATAGCCATATGCTTTATATATTAACATATTTTAGCTTTATTAAAATGCATTAATTTTTTTCAATTATTAATTAAATTATTTATTTATTATCATAAAATATGTTTCATAGAGTTCCCACATTAAGTGTTAGTTTTTTGAAAAAGCGCTAAAGCGCCATTATCTTTTTTGCTGTCCTTACTACTTTTAATAATTCCGCTTTCATCATTAAAATGATTATAGTGTTTTGCTTTGAGGCTTTTTAAATAATTATATTTTTTAAATAATATTATAATGAAATTTTAGGAAGAGCGTTTTAATTTTTTATTATTTATAAATGAGGCGTTTAAGGCTATTAGTAGATGTATTTTTTTAATTTTTGTATTAATAAATAATTGTTAAGAAATGTGATTTAAATAAGTATTTAATGATTTATTTAATTGCTTTTGCGTGCTGGGCGCTTAGGTTTATTAAAAAGTACAATAGCTGAGATATTGTAAAGGCAATATCTGGCTTTAATATGATGGCTATGTATAAGACTAACCTAACATTTTTTTAATACTTTTTAACTTGTTTTAATATGGCGATTTTAAGGTTTTTAATTAGGTTGTAGTTTGGCAAAAGCGTGCTTAGGTATTTCTCATTTATTATGTTAAATTTTCAAGCCACTTTTTTATGTAAATATTGTGCATTAAAAACACCGTTTTTGTGGATTAATCTTTAATTATATGTACCCCTAAGAACTATTCTATATCTCCTAATATTGTGAGCTATTATAAGCTGAGTATAACCTTTTAATGATTTCTTGTTTTTTATTATTATTTAAGGCATGGTATAGAATTTGAATATCGTCAACGTAAAATGCCACAAAAACTATCTTGTTAAAGTTTGTGAAAATATATGGCTTTTTTATTAGGGGGTTAAGGTTTAGTTTACTTAGTGTTGCTATAAAGTTGCTGTATTATAGTGTAGGAGACTTTTTTAAGCCGTATAATGCTTGATTAATTTTTATTACTATTTTAAGTTTTTTTTAGTCATTTAGGAGGTAATATGATATTAGAGCGCTTTTCTTATTATGTTTAGCATTAACAAATGCGTTGATTACGTTGAATTGCTTTATTTTTAAATTGAATTATATTGCAAACGTTATTATTATTTTAAAAAAGCATGTTATGAGTATTGCGGCATACGTCGAAAAAATCATTGAGTTGTTTTATATGTCCTTTTATATTATGATGCGAGAACGATAGCGAGTTAGTTTGCCTGTTGAATTAATTTTGTATATGAAAACTTATTTTAGTGGAATGGGTTATGTGGTGGCGTTTTCCTTAAGAATCACTTTTTAATAATGTTAAGCTTTTAAGTTAAAGATCTTTCTCTTGGCGTTTTTCTTAAAGTATTTACTTTACGCGTGATTATTTAACTTATTCCAGTTTTTTAAAGCTTTTAAAAGCTTTCTTTAATGTGAGTTATATAAGTTAAAAGCGATTATAAAATCTGCTTTCATTTTAACATTTGAAATAATTATTGTTATTATCGTATATAGTGTAATTGTGTTTTTGTTATTTACTTGCGTTAGAGTAGCTCTACAAAATGTGCTAGTAAATTTTATTATGCGCAAGTGGCTATTTTATTATAAAGCTATTATTATAAAGTAGTAGCCTTTAGTTATAAGTTTATCGTGCTTTCTTTACATTTTTTATACTATATAGATTTAATTATGTTTTTGTCTTCGTTACTGCTGTTGGCTTATTTTGGCTAATATTTAAAAATCGCTGTTTATTTTAATTGTTGTGGGAAGAGCTTTTAATAGTTTAGGGACCTATTGCTTAAGGTCTTATGGCTTTCGACTTAGTATTATGATTTGAGGATATATTTGGCGCGCTTTTTTAATATTTAAGTTTGTATTTTTATCATATAAAGCGTTCTTTTTAAGTTAATCTTTAAACATTTGATTTTTAGTAAATCTTAGAACGCTTGAACTTAATCTTTTATAAGGAATTAGAATTTTATTTATTCCTAAGTTTTGATTTTTATAGGGGATTATGTCGTTATTCTTCCTCTCTTGGCTTTTATAAGGAATTATTTCATTATTCTTAATTTCTCGGCTTTTATAAGGAATCATTCTTATTTTACTTTTTATTACCCCCAAGTTTATTAATAATTTAAAAAAATTAAGGTCCATTAGTATTATGGCAAGTGATTTGGTAATCGGGGGGAGCATTTTTATAAGCAGGGGGGCACCCTTAGTATAATGATTTTTGTTTCTATTAATTCTCTAATATATTTTTTAATAATGGCATTTAGCGCGGCCATTTATTTTTTCATAACATTTTTTGTGATATTATTTAAATTAAGCCCTATGTTTAAAGAAACATTATTCTTTTTTATTATAATAATGAGCTTTTTTAAGGCAAAAGCGGTTTAACCAACTGACTTTTCCTTATTTAAAAAGTAAAACTTTGTTTTATTAAAGCGAACATTACGTGTTATAATAATATGGCGTAGTTAGGGCACTTAGATTTTATATATATTAAAAACAATGTAATTAATTAAATAATTTAAGTCTTTTTTAAGGTTGATTTTAAAGCCTTTTTTGTTTTTTCCGGCTTTTTTGTCGTTTTTTATTAAGTAAGTATATGCCTTATACGTGTATTTCTTGCTTTAATTTAGTTTTAAGTTAGTTAATATTTTTTTTATAATTAGTAGATCGTATTATTAAAAGTAATCCTAAAACCATTCTTGGAGCATTTGGTTTAGGCTTTTTTATTTTTCGTTATGTAAATGATGCCTTATTATATAGGTAGATTGTTATATTATATACTTTTGAGTATAGCTTTTATGGGAGTTTTATTTGAATACATATCTTAATGAATTTAGTGATGATTTTTTGTTTTAGACGCTTTAAGCTATCGACTAGTTTTTTGGTGTATACTAGGGGGTTCTTTACTTCGATCTTTTTTTTTTTAGTCTTAATAACATGTCGTTTTAGAAATTATAACGACGAAAATGTTATTGTCGTGTTTGATAACATAAATGGATAGTTTATATTAACGTCTTGTTTAATACTTAAAGTTTTGTAATATTGGTATAATGTGGTTTAATGACTTGTTTATTAAGGTTTAGTTAAATAGCTTCTTATTGTACTTGTTTTTGATTATTAATAGCCACTGCGTTTTATTATAATTTAGGGGGAAATCAAATAGGTTTTAAAGGATTTTAAAGAATGGTTTTGTTGTTTTATTCTTAAATTCCTTTTTTAAAATAATATTTTTGGCGTGTATTATAATATAGTTCTTGTATTTAATTTTAGAAACACTATTAAATTTTATTTCTTTTTTTATATAGAGTAATGTTTGTAATGCTTTTTTTTAAGATGTCCCGTTTTTAAGTGTTATATTTTTAGCGTTATATAACGAGTTTATAGTGGCTTTTTATTTAATTAAAAATCTTGTTTTAAATTACGACGAAAAGTTGGGTATATTATAACTAAGAGACGTTTTATTGTCATTAGGTTATAAAGGCGACGAGAATAATTGAAAGGCTTATATTTAAAGAAAGTAAGGTTATATTTTCGTTTTAACTTTTGAAGCATTATATTATTTTGAATTTCCTTATATCTTAATATAGTGCCTTTTTCCGAGTACCAGATTCTAGTGTTTAATAAAAATGCTTTAAAGATAATATTGACGTTAAAACTAATCACAATTATGACATTACTTAAAGTCAAGTCTTATGTGTTTAAACTGTTTTTGTTTTTTAACATATTCTTAAAAAGTTATTAGCCTTATTCAATGACTAGGAAACGTTATGTATTTGCTTTTACATAATCGTCGTTTTTAAACTTCATAAAAGTGCTTAAAATAAGCTTCTTCTTATTATTAATAAAATGCTAAGCATCGCAATTGTCAACGAATATGTTATTTAAAAGTGCATATGCATTATCAATGAAATTTACAACATATACTCCCATTGCTTTATTAACATTTAAAAACTTCGGATTAATAATAGCTGCACTAACATTTTCAAGGTATTTGTTTTTATTTAATAATGACAACGGCTTTTTCTTCTTCTTTTTGTTTAAGGCGACGTTTTCAATAATTTGACTAATAAAGAAAATCTTCCAACCCTCTTTAATGATTTCCTTCCGTAACTCAGCGTATTTCATTTTTTCAAATCTTTTATGAGTTTCTTTAATCTCGTTATCATTAAGGCAATTTTTTAGTTTATTTGTATAGCCGCCGTCATAGGCATACCATAATCTCCAGCATTTAATAAATGTCTAAAAGTAGCTATTCTTAAAATTGCAAAAGTAACCGCTTTTTTTAACTATTTAGAGTGAAATTAGTTGAATAGGCCTTATTTATTATGAGTGCTTAAGCTTTTAATATTAAAGGTAGTTTTAAAGCTGTTAAAAGTTTTTAAACGCTTCTTAAGAAAAGCGTATAATTCATTTCCTAACTTTTTACTTTTTAAACCATTTTTAAAATGTTCTTTTAAATTAATTCTAAAGACTAATTCATACTCTTCAAGCGTCATATAGTATTCCCTTTTTAAAACATTGTTTTTAATAATGTCAACTAAAGCCTAAGCGGCTTATGTCTCAGTATAAATTAAAGCTGTAAAGAGGAAATCTCTAATATTTAAAACGCCTTAAACTTCCGGAATATTATATGTTTTGATAAGATAGTATCTCTTTTATTACTTCTTATGCTAAGTGTAAGCTTTTTTTTTTTTTTCTAAAAGCACTCATTAGAGCTTTTTAATAATTCAAGATAATAGATGATAATATAAAGGCGTTTAAAGAAACAAGCTCTTACTTAATTGACCTGATTAATGCTTGAAATCTAATAAGATTCTTTGACTTATTATTATTAATAGCGTTTGTTAAGATTAATACATTAATAGTACTATTGATTTAATTAAATAAGTGTTGATATCTTGTGTTGAGAAGCGTCTATTAAACAAATTTATTCTAGAATTCTCTTATGTAAGTTTTCTAGATCTTTTTAATATTACTAAAAATTGCTTCTTATAATTTAATAACTTATAAAGGCTTTATGAGAGTTATTTTCTTGTTTTTGTTAGTAATTTCTCATTTATAATATATCTTCCGCTCACTATCGCTTATTAATGTCATTTATCTTATAAAGTAATGATTTGTCTTAATTTATATATACTTATTAATATTAAAAGCTATTAATCAAAATTTAAGAAGGTTTAGAGCGTTATGTTCATTTAGATTAATAAAATTAATAATGATTTTAAGTTAAGCGTAATATTAAAATCTTGTCCACTATTACGGCCACTAACAACGATCACTTAATAGAGCATTGTCCTTGTCGATTAGTACGTTTTAAGAAAACATTTTGTTATTATTAAGCATTTATAAAGTTTAAAAAAATGTTATTAAATTAAAAAGGGGGGATTTATGCTTTTGAAAAGTTTTTCAAGTAACAGTGAATATTCTTTAATATTTATTTTCGCTTTTTTCGATTTATAATAATCATACCTTAATAATTTATAAAATAAGGCTGTGGCTTTTAACTATTGAGTATTATAAGGGAAGAGCTTCAAAAAGTGTGAAAGTCTTAAATTATAAAGAAGTGTAATAAAGCTTCTTTTAAGAGGGAGCTCTAAAGATCTAGTTATATAAACAGTTTTGATTAGCTGCAGCACTACGAGGCTCTGTTGGTGCTACCAGCCGACTAACCCCTATTCTGTACAACATATTATAAAAGCCAAAAATTATAAGAATAATAATAGCTATGCTTATAAAAGCGATAATAGCGTTTTAAAGGCCGAAAATGATGGGGATAATAAATTTAATTTTTTTTGATTAAGTAATTAATATTCTTAAGTGCAAATTTTTGCAAAAAACCCTTTTTAATTAAAAGGGGCTTATAATTTTAAAGGCCCGGCCTTTAAAATGGGATTTATGCAACGCTAATAATATATAATATATGCCTTTTGCGCGTATTTCAAATAATTCAAATAATAAATAAAATTATTTTATTTTATTTTAAATTTTAAAATAATTAAAATATTATATTTCAAGCCCGCTTTTAAAGCCTATATTCCCCCAAAGCATAGCCCGCCGCCTAATTTTGCAAATTTAAAAGGCCCATAATTTTAAGGGCTTAGCCTTTAAAATGTAGTTTGCATAGCGCAAGCAAAATACGACATATTATGCAAGCAAAATGCGATACATTATTAAATTATGTAAAGAAAAAGATTTCATTTTAAATTAGTATTTTAAGCTATAAACGTTACGCAATTAAATCCTTAAAAATATAATTTATTTAGCAATTTTATAAGCTTAAGGTATTATATTTTTTTAAATTGCTTAAAATTAAATACGGATTTAATAAACAGCTCAAATAGCTTTTTAACACAAAATATGGCAATATATAAAAGGCCAATAATATTTTTTTTTATAAAACTAATCACCGCCTTATTAAAAGAATATTCTTTATGTTGGTCCACAGGGGTTATGTAATCTCACTATGTTATACAGGGAGCGCCATTTGAATGATATTATGGTAGTTTTTAGGGGTTATGCTTTGGCTATTAGGAATAATAGATTTGGCAGTTCCAAGGGGTAGTTAGAGCTATAATAGACCTGTTATAAGGGTCATTTGGAAGGGTATATAATAGGGGATTTTTCCCACTTTCTTGAAAATACATAGATTTTATTATCCATTTTATTAAAGATTATATTAACCTCTTTATTTAATATATTTTTGCGTGATTTATTAGTATTACATCAATATTAATTAATGGTTAATTTATATCATAAATAGCAAGGTCTTAGATTACAAAGTTGATTTGAAGCATTTAATTATTTGTACTTTTAATTAAGGCTTAGCCATTTGATTGAATTAAGGGATAGATAATTTCCCCCTTTTGAGGACATTGGTGAAGGCATTTTGATCGATTAGAAATCCAATAGCTGGACAACCTATAATAAATATAATACGATAATTATTTGACAATAATTGCTAAATTAATACTTTGAAATCGAATTAATGGACTATTTAGGGAATCATATTTGAATCGATTTTAAACTTATCTTAATACGATGTTTTAATTAAAGGAGCGCATTATGGAGCTAATAAAGGAGCATATGGAAAGTAATATTATTTTACCAATTTAAAAATTAATAAATGATATATTATTAAGGGCTAATGATATGTTAGCCAATTATATGAAGTATTTACGAGAGTTTCGCAAGTATTATTGCGATGGGAAGTTAAAGGGAGAGTACTTGTTTTAGGATTTTTGGGAATTTTTTAGCAAATGAATAGCTGCCAATTTTAAAAAGATCCATAAGCAGGAAAAGGCTTAATTAAGGGATGATTTTAGGTTCCATGATTATTATGTACAAAGAGCAAAGCAAATAAAGATTGCAAATGCATTAGAGGAAATAATAAAGGCTAATAAAAACGAATAACTTAAGGAATAATTGGAAATGCAAAATTGAATACACCTAGGATTTATCCCAAATTATGTTTGAGATATATTTATACCTTATACACGATTTTTTTAAGATTAATTAAGGGTCCCTGTACTTGCGCGAACCCCTTTTTCTCTTATACCGGAGATAGAAGAGGGTTAGACACCTTTAGCGCTAAGGGTAGAAACATTGGGTATCACATCAAGACATTAAGATAACTTACTTAAGACCTTTGCCCTTATTAAAATTAATATTATAGAAAAGGATTTGTATAATATAATGTTATTTATTAATTCAAAAAGGGAATTCTTATTTATTCCTAATAAGGGGCTTTTTAGAAATAAATTAAAGTAAAAATTGAATAATAATACATTACCTAATTTAGCACCATCATTAAATATTTACCTAAAAGATAGGACATTACCCTCTTTTATAATAGCACTAAAATTTATTAAACCGTATTCCGAGCTAATACGGCTTTTATGGTTTGTAATGGACCTATTATCCTTAAATCAAGCTAAGTTTTTAATAAATCTCAGCAAAATATATTTAAAAAAGCTTTAATATAATAGCGCCAAAAACTACCTTAACAAAAAGTTACACATCTTTGCCGATTTGTGTTAGCAAGCTTTTATTGATAATTTTATTTAAAATTAAACGTTTTTATTCATACTATAAGATAAAGCTAATATATATTATTATTAATATTTTCAAAATAAAGGTTATTTTTTTTTTAAATTTTTATTACGGCTACCCAAAGCAATTTTAAAATAAAGGAATATGCAAATAGGTTTCTTAGCCAATGGTTTAGCTTAATCTTTTTATTATTTTAAGCTAAATTATACCAAAAGAAATAAACCAATGCTAAGTTAATTAAAAAGCTTTGCTAAAAAATTGCAAAGCCTTCAATTAGGTCTTAAAAATAATAATATAAGGAATAATAAAATGCTTTAAGATAAGCTATTACAAAAAATATTAAGCAACCCACTTTTTAAAATGGTTCTATTCAAAGCACCATTAATATTCCCTACCCTAATAAACAGCCTTTGCTTTACTGTTGGCATTAAAATGACATATAAGCTAGGATCATAGGTTAAAAAAGCCTTTGGATTAAATTCAAATTGCCATTAATCTTATATTACCAACGGAAATGCACATTACTTGGATAAAAGGATGAAGTTTTTATAAAATAATAAATGTGAAAACAAATTCCGGCTTAGACCAAACTACATTAGATGTATCATTTACAAAAAGAAAAATTGTCATAATAGCCGATACTTTAAAAAAAAACAAAATACTGCAAAGACAAAATATTTTATTAAATAAAAAGCGAAAAAAATAAAAGCTATGAATAATTCATTTAAAGCCTATTTAATATATACTAAAGGATATGGACCTAATTTGGACTTGGATTGGATCCAATTCGAAGGATATAAAAATGACTTTTATAATAATAAATCGAACATTTTATTAAATAATAATAATTTTTTTTAAAAAAATAGTAATAATGGCAATAGTACAATAAATTTTATGATTATATTTATAGTAAATAAAATCAAATATAATGCATAAGAGGTGCTATCATAATTTAAAAAGCGGAAAGCGGCTCATATTTTGAAAAATAAGATTAGGAAATCTTTATGTAATAAGGCTTATATAATGCAATGAACAAATCGATTTTTTTAAAGTTTTTTTATTAATATTAAAGCTTTAAATAAGAATATTAAAAGCATTAATTAATTGTAAACTTTGCAATGGATTTAAAATATTAAGCTTAATATAAGCTAAGCAAAGCAAAGTTGGATTATATTTGAAATTGGTTCCCGCTTGTTTATAAAAATAACAATGATTAATATTTTTGCTAAATAAATAAAATTTACAATTATGAATACGAATATCCTATTTTTAATATGCTTATAACAGCTAAATAAGCTTAATGCCTAATACGACAACTTACGAAATATATTAATTCAAAACAAAAAAAAACATTTGATTATATAAAAATAAGGCCATTTATGGCTTTTTTTAGATCAGCATTAGTAATTATTAAATTCATTAACTAATACGATTAATGCGTATTATTTAATTAAAATGGAGATTTAGAGGTTATATAGGCGATTCGGGCACCCCTTGATGTAATACCTACAATATTTATTAAATTAGGTTGGTTATATTCTTGATTTTAATATTATACTTAAAGTTAAGGAAATATATGAGCATTGCCAAAAACACGCAAATGCTTTACATAAGTTTTGATTTAAGTTGTAAAATAATATAAACTTCAATCACATAATTTATGTTGATATAATATAGTTTAAAAAAAGATATGCCCTCCATATGATTAATAAAGCCACCGATTTTAAAGCAGCAAAACTACTCCAAAAGAAACCCGATTCAGCTACAGCTCAGGCTATATTCAATGCTTTTAAATTAACATAAATGGACATATATATTAAATCCCTTGATTTTATTATATATAACTATAAAATCAATTTCAACTTTAAAAAATTCCGCAGCTTTTTACGCTTTATTAGAAGTATTTCAAAGCTTATCCTTATAAAAACATATCACTTAATTAAAAAAATAAAAAAATATTATTATTTGCTTCAATGTGCTTATGAAATTGTTATGGAAAAGCACCCTAAATTAAGTAATAAAGATTGATTGCAAATGGCAATTAAAGCAGTGAATAATATAGCTAGACCTAATAGGCTAATTTTTACATTATTTGTCTTCAAAGCCTACCCTAAAATAATAAAATTAGACCCCCTTAATCCGTTCATTAAACAACGCGCCATTATCATTAAAAAGGCGATAAAAAAAATAAAACGGATTTATACAATCTGCAAAATTAATAATACATTAGTAACTTAAAATAGCCCTAATACTACTCTAATATATAACCTACACCTAAAAAATCAAGTCCTAATATAAAAAAAAAAAAAAATAAAAAAAAAAAAAGCCATATAATTTCTTAAAAATAAATAGCAAGTCCTACAAAATCGCTATAAATAATAATTGGATTTATATATTTTAATTAATATTTATATATTTTAATTAATATTTATATGCTAAGCATTAAGCATTAAAATTCTTTTGCTAAAGAATTCCACAAAAATAACTCCTAATCCCGAATCATTAGTTAATAGCATACCCAAATCGACTAAAATTACTCCTGATCTTAAATCATTAATTAATAACATACCCAAATTAACTCCGAAATTATTATAAATCATTATCAAGCTCCCATTTATATAACCTATTTAAGGATTACCAATAATTAATAATAATTATAATGCTAAGGTATTTCTAACAAAAAAGAAAATAAGAAATTAAAAGCTTTTCATTAAATTTCGGAATAAAGGCAAGATTATTATTTTTAAAGCATTATTTTAGCAATTTTGTTAAATGGAATACAAGGCATTTATTAAAAAAGGGGTTTTTATACTTATTTAAAAGGACAATCTTAAAATAAAAGGCCAACGCATTTTCAAATCTAAAATAATAAACCAAATTAAAAGGAAAAAGACCTTAACATTATATAAAAAATTAAAATTTGTGGTTTAATGCTTTAATAATAAGGGCAAAAAGGAGATATTAATTTAATTTCTAATAATCCAATGCATAAGCCAATGCCTGCTCATTTTCTTAGTATTTGCGATTAGGCAATTAAAGAAGGTTTAAAATGGATCCGAATTATGTCTAGCATTTTAAAATATTACCTAAGCCTATATCCAAACATAAACAAGATTTTTTCAAAATATTTTTACATGGCCTCCCATAAAAATCGCAAATGAATTCTTTTTGAATATAGTGTTTATAATAATGCTTTCATTATATGGCATTTCAAAATTAGGAAATTATTAATTTAATATTTACCACAAACATCATATCAAAAAATTACAAATAAAAACCTCTACATACAATCCTTGCTTATTAATTAGTATTAAGGATAATTAGGGATTCGGAATGGTTAAAATGCAAACAAATAATATCCTGATTTTAAGAAATAATAACTTCTTAATTAAAGAACAAACGGAAATTGCAAATGCAAACTTTTTCATGAGGCTGATTTAGGTCCTAAATGCCTTCAAACCTTTTATATTCAATAATTGCATTATTACCATGAAAAGAAATGATTTTTATATATCTTAAAAAAAATAAAGGGCCAAAATTAAGCTAATTAAGATTAAAAAAAGTGATTACAAAAAGGCTTATATAAAGCAACGCGTTCATAGAGCTTATATTACTATGATTTGTTAATCAAAAGCTATATTTAATTTTTTAATAATAGCTTAATATTAAGATCTTATAATGGATAATACTAAGGCTTTAAATCTGCGTTTTTAATAATAAATGAATAATCTAAAAAGAAATTTGCAATACAT
Organism: Helotiales sp. F229; assembly: GCA_002554605.1. Taxonomy (NCBI): domain Eukaryota; kingdom Fungi; phylum Ascomycota; class Leotiomycetes; order Helotiales; species Helotiales sp. F229. The sequence goes on along the minus strand of MXAW01000002.1, from coordinate 3,325,699 downwards.
ACTCATAAACTTATATTTAACAAAAATCTATGTTTTTGTTAATGGTTCTTTTGCTAATAATAAGAATTTGAGTTCCTAAATTGGTTTTATAATAATAATTGGAATCAAATTGAAAAGGGATGCAAAATTTACCCTCAATGGCAATATTATTTATACCAGCTTTATTAAATGCAAAAACGTTATTTGTGCAATGCTTGCTTTGGAGTTATATGTTATAATTGCCGGCATTAATATATTAATCGCTATAGCGATTATCATTAGTATAGTGATTAATAAGCTTAATTTTCCAAAGCTTCCTATTATCGTTTATATAAACTTTCTTTCGTTATATAAATATATTATTAAACTCGATACTACAAAAGAAAAGCATTTAATAATTAATATAATAGCAATTTGTCAATCATATAAGCGTAAGGAACTCATAAAAATGCAATAAATTAATAATGTTCATAACCTTGCTAATGCTATAATAAAAGCTATTTTAAATAAAGCTTTTTAAAATTTTATTAACACTAACACGCTCATTATTAAAATAAAGAAATAAATTTAAAAACCTACCAAAGCTAATTGAAATCAATAATAAAAGAGTTTATATAATTATTACCTTTTTTTTATATATATTTTTCTTAAAATGCATTTTTTATTTTATTTACTCATTTCATTTTACTTATTTGCATATTATAATTATTTAATTTGCGAAAACAAAAAATAACTTAAATTTGCATTTATCTACCTTTTAATTTAAAGCATTAATAAGCGGCTTTATAATAATATTTTAATAAGGACTTAATTATTGGTTTTATCATAAAAGGCTATTCTCATATAAAAATCTAAAAAAAGCATTGTTATAAAAAATTTATTATAAAGCCAATTTAAAATAAGGCCTATTTATTACCTATGTTATATGAGCTATTCGTAAATAGCTTCAATTTCTTTTTTTCTTTTTTTATTGCCGGCACATTACAATAAAGGCACTTGCTATTAGGTCCCATTTTAACAAAAGCCTTGCGTTTGCTTTAAGCTTTTATAGCTTAAGCGTAAATGCTAAATATTATTTTATTAATATAGCTTAAAGCTATCATAATTTTTCTAATTTAAATGCCCAAGTTTTACATTCAAACCGATTATTAATTGAAATTGGATATTACACTAGGTTACATACCAGCTGGGTGTTAGTAAGCTAACCTAATCCAACCCAAAAAGCCCAAGTTTCCTTTAATAAAGCAAACGCCAGGTAATCTTTTATTTTTGATACTTTTACCAAAGCAATTAATAATATAACAGCAATTGATTTTATGACAGCAAAAAGGTTTGCTAAAATAAATAATTTGGTGTTGGCCGCATAAATCAAAATATCAAACTTAATATTAACAAATCAAGGGAATTACATCCATATTAATTATAAAATGCATTTGAATCCCTTTCGGATTCACGGCTAACTTATAAGCTAGGCTTATAAGTAGTTTCCAAGGATTTATTTATAAAGCGGCATTTCTCTTTTTACTTTATACAATAATTGCATTTTTTTAATTTAAGGCTATTAAAAACACAAAAATGCTTCAAATCATACGCCTAAGCATAAATGCATTAAATGCAATATTTACGGTAGGCAACCGCAAAAGCGCCAAATGGCATCAAAATTAGCATTATATTATTATTAATATTAAAATATAGCACTAAAATGGCCTTGAAATAAATTCAAATATTAATTTAAAAAATAATTAATTTATTATTAATAAATTAAAATTATTAATTAAAAGGTTTTTAAAATTACATCAGCTTTGATATAAAATTAATGGATTTTAATACACTAACAATAATTTATTATTGCTAAGAAAAGAAAAGTGAATTTCTGGGGGACCCTTAAAAATATATATGAAATAAGGGGATAATAGAAAAATCCATAGGCCTTGCTTAAGTTATTGATGGACTTCGCTTAATTTATATATTGTTAATTTCCGGCCCCAAATTAACTACTCCTTTAATATAATTGATATGAAACTATTATAAATAAATTTCGAACCTCTTTTAAACCTTTATTATAAGTTATTACGTTTATTTTGTTTTTTGGCATTTTTTAGTTTTTTTTTCTAATAATTTTTGATTTATATCTTTTATATTATTGCACTTTTGGCTCTTCTTTTTTTTTTTCTTCTTTTTTTTCCTTTGTATATTGCGTATTATTATGCTCTTCAACGCATCATTTTTATAAAACTTTTTTTTTTGGCTTATTAGAGTTTATATTACCCCTGCTTTTTTCTTATTATGTTGGAATTCTTATTTGTCTTTTCAAAAAAAGTATTACTAGTGTTGGTCCACAAGGGTTATATAATCTTATTATATTGTATAGGGAGCGCCATTTGAATAATATCATGGCAATCTTTAAGGGTTATGCCTTGGCTATTAAAAATAATAGATCTAGCAGTTCCAAGGGGTAGTCAGAGCTGTAACGGATCTATTACAAGGGTCATTCGGAGGGGTATATAATAGGGGATTTTTTTTCACTTTTTTGAAAATACATAGATTTTATCACCTACTTTACTAAAAACTATATTAATCCTTTTACTCAATATATTTTTGCGTGATCCACTAATATTGTACCGACACTTTAATTTTTATATATAATTATTGTATACACGATTTGAAAAAAAGCTGTATTTAATTGTAAGCGCCGCTTTATAACAAAAACAAGTAATGGGCTAAAAATACCAAAACGCAATCAATGTTTTTATAAATTAGGCTAATATAGCTTTTTTAGTAAATTAATATTCCCTTAATATAATTTATGTAAAGGTTTACATTAGTCTTTTAAAATAGAGGTTTTATTATTCTTATTATATTATTTATAAGGCCTTTTATAATTTAGCTATTATTTATTAATATTATACGCATTTTAATGACAAAAATAAGTTTATTTATTAAGTTTTTGGCTTTATTTAATATGGCATTGCGCGTTCTTAGCCCTTTATTTATAATTAAATATTTTTTAAATACAATGCTAAATGTTTTAAATTAATTGTGATTATATAAGCGTCTTTTTTTTAATATAATAAATATAAATAGTATTTTTAAAAGCGCTTATTTTCTAAAAAAAAAAATTTATTTAAATGTAAATGCATAAAAGCCTTCAGTTTTTGTAATTAAAATCTTGCGTTTAAAGCTTTAAAAATAGCTAATAAAAGCTGATTATAGCAGTATTTTTTTTAATTAATGTATAATTTGCTTAAAACAAAGTATATTTTTAAAAAGGTAATAAAAAGCCCGTTTTGCCTTTGCTTTTACTAAAATTACAATATTTTTTATATAAAATAATATTGACAATAAAAAAAAACAATAAAAAATCTTCATATAATTATAAACTTATTCCCCTAAATAATAAATTAATGCCAAATTTTACTTACCAGTAACGGCGCTTAATTATGGCTAAAACCTTTAAATTAAATATAAATTTCTTATTTATAAAAATATAATAAATGCTTTTAAATTTAACTTAAATTTACTTTAAAATATTACGAAAATTATTATTGCTTTATTTTTAATAAAAACTTTAAAAAACTATAAAAAGTACTTTTACATATTCCATACGCAACAATTCTTATTAAAACGGCCTTAAACATAAAGTTATTTTTACCTACAATTGTAACTATTATTTAAAATTTAAGGCTAATTATTTTAATAACAAAAGTTTTACTAATTCCTACTTTGCCATTAAGCTAATTAAGCATTTAAGGAAGCTTGTTTTTTGTAAAAATAACCGCAAAATGATTTATGAATTTAGTACAAAATTTGGCTTGCTTATTATTTAAGCATGCAATATTATAACTATTACTAACAACAATTATTAAATTATTAAATCACGCTTTTGCTTTTTTTGCTTTAAGCCAATTTTTATAAATATTATATTTTTTAATATAGCTAAGCCAGCTTTTTTTTAAATTTATAAACCAACGCCTTAAATTATTAAAATTAATTGCAATGGCTTTATTATTATAAAAATTGCAATAAGTATATTATTCCTAATTAGTAAATGCCTTAAGAATTTAAGATGGCGTTAATTTAAACTTATTATCTTTTTTAATATTATTAAAAAAATCCGGGGAATTATAGTAATCGTAATTGAGGTGATAATAAAACTTGAGGTATGTATTATAAGTTTAATTAAAAGTGTTATAATTTTTATTATATATTATAAAAAGTTTTTTAATGGCTTTATAAAGGTAATAAAGTATAAGCTTAATTTAATAATAATTTTTATATTTATTAAAAATGGCGGAGTTTTTATAAGTTGAAAAATAATTAATTATTATAGGCTTCTCATTGCGTATGAAGCCCTTGCGTTTAAAGGCTTAGTGATTGAAATATTGCAGTTAATCTAAAAAAAAATATTATGCAAGTTATTTTTATTTTTAAAATTAATAACGCAATCCCAATATTTTTGAATTAATAATTAAAAAACTTTTATATTATTAGCTTTAATAATTATATTAAGGTTAGCATTTTTGTTTAAGCGGTAATTGCAATTTATAAAAGCCTGGCTTAATTTTTGCTATAAGAGGCTGAGAATAATATGGCAAACTTTTTATGTAAATTAGTCCCTTTTACTAATTAATTTATTTAATATTTTAATAATAAAGAAAAAGTTAAAAAGGCGGAATTAATATGTTTCTTAATTTGGGAAAAAAGCTTTTATATATAAATAAGAATTTTTTAGACTTTAAATAATATTTACCATAATATTTAAGTAAATTATACAAGTTTATAAACGGCTGTATGTTTATATTTATTATTTACCTTAAAACAAGTAATAGGTAAAAGGGGTTAATATTTTTAGCATTTTATTAAAGTTTAAATTAATAACGCTTAAAATTTATTTTATTATTATATAATACTTTAGTGGCCAAAGGGCAAAAGTAATAAAATCGGCATATTATGATTTTTGTTTTTGTTTATATAAAGGCAGTAGGCATGGCTGCATTATTAGTAAATTTAAAATCGATTAATAAAAGCTATAAATTAATTTTCAATATTTTTAATTTAATGAAATGGGAAAAACAATAGGTGCTAAACATTAGGGTAATATGTTAAGGCAGGATTTTATGCTATAATCTTATTTTTTTTAAAAGTTAATAAATTTAATTATTTCCCTTAAAATTTAAAACAGCATTTTTAGGCTGCCTTTAAATTAAAAAATATTATATATATGCCCATTACCGCGATTTTATTATTTTTATTAAAATCAAAAATTATTATAAAAAAAGGAATATTTAATAACTTTTTTAAAAAATGCTTTAAAGTAAAAGTAAATATAATTAACAATAATAATAAAAATTTAAACGTTTTTTTATGTAATATTGCGTTTCTTAAATATTATAATAGCTTTTTAGTTTTTATATTATGGCATATGCTGTTGTAAATTATTTTATTACATATTTGCAACGCTAAATGTTTTAAAATTAATTAAATTGTCTTCACAAAATTTAGCCAGCGCTTTAAAATTATAGCCGCGCTTTTTCTAATATAATCTAATTTTAGGAATATTTTGCCCTTAGTATATAATATATAATAAAAGAAAAAAATCCTTATTTAATTACGTTTAAAATGCTAATAAGTTTAATTTAGCAATATTAGCATTTGCTTTAATAAAAAATTGCGCTTTATTAGCCAATTTAAAGCGTATAAAAAGGTTAAAAATAAAAAAATAAAGTTGCGGGTAAATGTTAAATCAATCGTCTTTATACTTTAAAAAATGCTAGCCATATTTAATTAAAATAATTGCGCAAAATCAAAGGCTAGCTAAATCACTAGCGCCATTAAAAAAAAGGCAAGGAAAAGCCATAAAAAAGATGTGATTATTTTATTGAAATTTGAAAATAAGAATTAATTAATAATCAAAAGCATTAACAATAATTTTTTCATTTCTTTTTAATATCTTCGCTAAAAATTTATTTGCTTTAATAATGTTTTCCTTAATTAAAAGAATTATGGATTTTATTAAAAAAAGAATAAGGGCATTTTTATTTATTTTAGCATTAGCGTTTTTAACAAAATTATTATCCGCATTATTAATATTTAATACAATCTCTTTTTTGGCAATAAACAGAATAAAAACAGCTCTTTTTTTAATAAGCCTTCTTAAAATTTTATGAATATTTCACTAATATTATATAAAGTGTCCACGCAATCCATATAACCCTTAAGACTTTATTAAAAAAAGGTAAATTAAATAATAAAAGTAAGGAAGAAAAAAAAGAAAAAGATGAAGAGATTAAGATTTTATTAATTAAGTCTTGTCGTTTTAATTTTAAGTGTAAAAAAAAGGATAAAGATAATGATAATATTATTAATAAAGCTAGTGCCGTTATTGAAAAGATCTTTTAAAGAGATTAATTATTAGCGGATTTATTAAAGAGAATTACGAAGGCATTATAGTTATAAGTGAGTTTTTGTTGGGTTTTGTATAAGTTTGGGGTTTTTTTGTGGTTTTTTACACTGGATTTTTGTTTTCTTTTATTTAAAATAATGGGAGATATTTATTTGTTAAGATTAAAAAAGTTAGTTTAATAAATAAAAATGCACATAAATCGTTAATATGTTTTTAATAAATGTGTTTAAAAAATTGATTTTTGATTTATGATTTTTAAAATTTAAAAGAGCTTTAAATTATTTAAATTTTTAGTGAGACAGATTTTTCATGAGCCTATTAGTAGGTATATTATTCGTTAATAAATACGTAACTTTAAACGAGCCTTAAATAAGCCTTTGTTTAAATTATATGTTTTAAATATTCATATAACGTAGTTTAGTGACGATCTTTTCATTATTATTTATTACGAGTTTAATTATTTATTAATTATTATAGGAGATTTTTTAAGTTTTGTTAATGTTTAAAAACAAGTCTTTAAAAAATCGTTAAAACGTTATTGTTTTTTTTCCCGTGTGCTCGAAAGATAATAATTTCGTTTCTATTATAGAAGTTATAATTATAAATTATTAAAATGTTTTTTAAATTATTAAACTACTAAACATTAAAATCATATATCTTTATGATAATCGTTTTATTTTAAAATCATTTATAAATGAAGCATTAGAAGTAATAAATATAACCCATATTTAATTACCTTTAAACATAATCCTTAAAAAGCGTGTTTTAAATAAATAACGGATGAGTTAATATATAACTGTGAAGTACTTTGGTTTAAGGTTTATGGTAAATTATGAAAATAAAGTTATAACATATGTAATGTCTAGTCATATAATAATCGTTATATATAACACAGATTTAACCTTTTTTAATATGCTTTAATGACTTTTTTTAATGTTTAACTATTAGATTTCATAAGCTCGATTTAAGGTAATAGGGTTATGGGATATTTTTTATTTATTCATTTAAATTTATAAGTGTTTTTCGTAATATATTAATTATAAATAAAGGAAATAGTCTTGCGCTTTTAATTATGTATTATTTTAATTTTTAAGCAGTATTTAATGTTTTTAAGATTATATATATTATATATTTAGTTGAGCTTTTTAATAAGTCTTTTATTAAGTTTTGTATTATTTTAATAAAAAACACTTAAATATTGTTAACGTAAAATAATACTAAAATTTTATATTTAAGGTTTATGAATATATAAGGCTCTTTAAAGTAAGGAAATAACTATCAATTCGTTAAAGTTTTATTAATGTGTTTATATTAAAAGTAAGGGGAGTTGGGTATTTTATAAAGTATATAATTAACCCGTAGTACTTTTCTTAGTTTTTAAAATTTAAGAAGGAATTTATAATACATTGTTTTTTTGTTTATATTTTAAAAAACGTTAATAAATATGTTAATCATGTGAAAGCATTTGACTTTTAAGTCGAATTTAATTATAAGCGTTATAATTATTTTAAATGATTTAATTATTAGAGTGTTTATGTATATTAAAATAATTGTGGATTTATTTTAAAAGTCTTTGCGTATTATAATGTGTAATTCGTATTTTAAGATATATTCGTTTTTATTAGGTTTATATTTAAACACTTATATAAATAATATAAGTGTTAATATAGTGTTTAAGTTGAAGTATTTTAATGTTTAGTATTTATGTTTATTTATATTATTTATTTTTAAATAAGTATTTTCAATAGACCACGTTTTTATTAAATAATTCTTAAAATTATTTTACTTTTTAAGCTTTAGTGAAAAATCTTAGACTTTGATTTTAAAAACTGGGATTTTCCTTTTTAGTAATAGTTGTCCTTTTAAGTGATTTATTTAAATAGTTACTATGATTATTATGTGTATTATTTTTGTTATTTGTTTTAGTTCTTTTTACTCTTTTAGAGACATATATTAATTAAGTATTAATTTATTAAATATAAGATTTATATATAATATGAGATTATTATATAAATTAGAGGGGTGTTTTTTTTTATGTATTATCCTTAAGATTGTGAATACCCCTGAGATTGAGGTGTTTTTGTTAAGATCTTGTTTTTTTAAAAATTGTATTAAGTGTAATAAACATTTTAATACGTTTTTTAGATTGTTTCCCTTTTCTTTTTATAATTCTTAATAGTTTGCTTTGAGTATTTGAGGATTTTAGTTTAGTTAATTGAGCTTTAGTTGTTATAGCTTGAAAATGCGTTAATGTTTTTGTTAATTTAAAAGATTTAGATTTTAATTTTTTATAATTTAGGGGTAATACGTCTTGATATATACTTAAGTTATATAATGGGATTTAGACCTTGAGTTTTGATGCTTGAGGTGGATCCGTTGTTTAATTTTAAGGTACGTTTAATATTTAATTAATGAGTTATATACGTTCATTTGAATAAAATGCCTTTAAGTTTAGATTTATATTTAAATTAAACCTTAGGTTTAACGCACTTGATAATTACTCCTTTATTCCTTGCGCGTTTTTATTCAAGGCAGGTATTATTTTTAGAATTAAAAGTTTAATTTAAGTACTAAGGTCTTTAATATAATCTTTTACCCTTAAGTTTTATATTTTAAGAGCTTTTATTTTTTATTTTATAGTCTTAAGTAAAGATTTTAAGATGTTTTCTTTTATAATATTCTATTCCTTGATAGTTTTATTTTTTATCTTAAAATTCTAGTCTAATTATTAATTAGTTCTTCTTTTTTAATGAACTCGTAAATCAATTAAACTTCTAAGACTAAAATCCCTTATTTTTCTTTAGAAGAAGTATAAAAGCTTTTTTTATTAAATCACACGTTATAAGTAATAGTGATTTTATTAAAGCGTGACACTTAAATCTTGTAAATATTTAAAGTAATGTATTTTATTAAGTATTTAATGTGTATATGCGCATTTGTTTTAAACGTTCTTTTGTCTTTTCTTAATATTCGTTTTATTATCAATATATATGCCTTACACTTAAATACGTAGATTTTATTCTAGTTTAGTCTAAAATCAATAGTAATTTTTGTAATAAGTGTAGGATTATATTATTAAAAATAATTACGGAACCATTTGTCGTTTTCCTTGACGGGTAATTGTTAGTTGTTTATGTACCTTAGGCTTTTATTATATAAGTTAATACCCGTAATTGCGTACTTGATGTTTAATTTAATAAAGAAATTAGATTTTAATCGTATTTTTACCCTTTTATTAATTATTTCTTAGTTAACCCTTTCAATTCTGCCATTTAATTCCTGGGTTATAATTGGGGAAAACTTGAGTTTAATTTTAAACTTAAAAACCTATTCTTTATATCTTATGAACCTTTTAATTATAATGATAATTTTCTTTTGATTATATTTGATTTTACATATTAAAAGTTTAAATTATCTTTAAACTTAAGATTTAAAGCTTTTAATATATTTAAAAACTTTGTTATATTTTTTTTTAAGCGTAAAGTATATTTAATTAATATTTTGTTATATTTATATTTATATATTAATAATTAAGACATGCCTTTAAAATAATCTAGGTAATTAAAAAGATCTTATGTGATTTTTTAAAATAAACGTAATAATCGTTAATAAATTAAGTGAGTTAAATTAGCGTTGGAAATATAAGTGAGCGTATATTATTCATACTTTAAACGTTTAATTTTATTCGTTATTTTAATATTCTTAGTTGATTTAATTAACTTTCTTAATATATTTAGGTTTAAGTGATTAATGCGCAAATGTTATATTGTTTTTATATTTAACTGAGGATTTTTATGTTCTTAGGTTAGCTTTAGTACTCATTTAAGCTTTTATTTTATAGTTATATAAATCACAGTTTTTATAAAGCTTAAGGGGACTTTATATAAATAGTTTAAACGTTTTTTATATTTAAAGAACATAAGGTTTTGTTAGCGTTTTAATTAACGAATAATAAAGTGGTTTATTATAAACTTGTTATTATTACTTTAACGTAAAGTATAATCCATTTTATAAAACCAAAAATCTTATTTAAATAAACGAGTTTTTAAGATAATGTTAATATAAAATCTTTTTATAATAATTATGTTATAAAAAATGAGATTATATGTTTAGTTATTATTATTTATAAAGACGTCTTTTATGATTTAAGTTTTATGCCTTAAAATAAAAAGCTAGTTATTTCTTACCTTTATGATGTCTTTGGCTTTGTTTTAACGAAAGATTTAAGTTTTAAAAACGAGATGTTATTAACTAAGTTAATTGTTTTATAATTATTTAAAAGTATTGAATTAGAAAGAGGGTGTGGAGTATTTTTTTTAAAGAGAATAAACTCTTGGTTAAGCCCTTTCTTTAAGACTTAATAAAAGCACTAGAAACGCATTGTTTTTTAATTTTATTGATTTATTAGAAATATTACTTAAAAACTTGGATTTAGGTTTCTTTAAGCTTTCCGAGTTCTTTAATTTTTTGATTAGATCTTTAATTAATAAAAGTAATGGTTTATTTTAATTAAATTAGTTTTGTAAGCTCTTTTATTTATCTTTTATAAATCGTTGACGGATTTCTTTAGTTTAACTTTTATTTTACTTTAAACTTAATCTAAGTAATCCGTTAAGAAGAGTTTTAAAGACTTTTTTATAAATAATAAGTTGGAGTTTTATATAATGGCTAAAGGATTACTTATGTAGATTTTTAAAGTATGGGTATAATTGTTTTAAAGTTTATTAATTTAAAGTGCTTTTGTTTAATTTTTTATTTTAGGCCTTAAATGAGTTTTTGTTTTTAAATCCTATATTATTTAATTTTCCTTAGAAAGTAGTGAAATGACTAATATGTGGCTTGTCATTAATGAGCTTATGATACGTCAGATTTATTTTATTAATATAAAAAAGGCGGTATAATTGTTTTAAAATATATAAAAAAAGGTTTTTAAGTTTATTAGTTTTTTTAATTTTTTAATAGTAATGAAAAAGTTTATAAACCCTTAAAATCTTTTCATATTAATGACTTTATATAATTTAACCTTTTAAAAAAAGGTTTAATATATTATGATTTATTTAATTAAGTTGGTTTTTCTTTTCTTTATTTAAACGAATAAAGCTGTGTATTCTCGTTTAACGTTAGTTTATAAGGTTTAGTCCGTTTATTAAAACATAAAGCGGAAAAAATAAATAAGCGCTTAAATATTTATATGTTTTTTTAAAACAAATTGTGACGTAATAATATTAAAGTATTTATACGTTATAGTCTTTTAGATTTATTCGTAAAGTTTAAGGTACATAATTATTTAGGGTTATTAAATTGTGTAGTTTGATTTTTACTTCTTTTTTTTGTTTTTAATATTAAAAGTATATGATTCTGGCTCATATGAAACCGCTATAACTAGAGCTCTTAGGATTATAAGAATAAGGGGATTTAAAGTTAATTAATCGGTCTCGTTTATATTTAGTGTGGTAATAATAGTCTTACTTTAAGTGTTATTTATTAATGTGGCTAAAAGATCTAAGTAAGCCTTTATTGTCATAACCCAAATAACAAGGTTTACGTTATATTAAGTTTACGCAACTTAAAAATTAACTTATGATTAAGTAGTCTTCACTGCTATGATTTACTCGGCGCTTTTGAAAAGAAAATTAAGGACTTCCGCAAGAGTATGAATATCCGTTATGTTAGGGTTAGCTAAGGGCCATAATCCGACATCTGTAAAAAAATTTAGTGGCCAATGGCGGCCGGCGGCGGCTTTCTACGCTTTTGGCGCTTTTAGCTAAAAAGTTGCATATTAAAAAAATTGGTGCCAAAAGCCGTATACTAAAAAAATTCCGCGCTAAAAGCGCCAAAAGCACTAAAAGGGCCATTACCTTATGTAATTTATAAACCTAAAAAAAAAAAAATTTAAGGCTTTAAGTACTTAGGGTATTTAAGGGGTATACTATGGGAATATACACACGTGATTGACCTACCTAAACTAAACTTTGCCTAAAAAGCTAGTGCGCTTATTGGATTTTTATTAGCGTGGATATTCATAGCGTGGTAGGCTTAGTAAACCTAGTTTATTAGCTGTACACGCCAAAGTACAGCTTTTGGAGCGGATAAATCGATAATCCACTCCGATCGGCACAGAGGTTATTAAGCTCCGGCTTAATTCACTAAAAGGCCGCTAAAAAAGACCCACTCGCTTAAAGGCGAGATTTTACGCCAAAAGCGCTAAACCGCTAAAATAACCGATTTAGCTGATTAGTTAATTTTTTGGCGCCGATATTTTTTACTAATGGAGGATGTTTGTGTTAAATGTGAAATGAATATATTAGTTGACTTATTACTTAGGTTTTTTATAAACGATGTTTATATTTAACGTTCTAATGTTGTTGTCGTTTATGGATATATTAGAATAATCAAGTAATCATTAAGTGGAGGAATTAAAAGATTAAGAATAAAGAAAGATTATAAAATTAATAAATAAAAGACTTAAGTAAAGTCTAAATCTATATATACACTGGGTAATAGTGACAGTTTATGGCTTTTAACTATAATATAGAAAATAGAGTAAGTCTTTTTAAGTGTGAGAAATCTTTATAATTATTAGAAATAAAAAGTGTGTGAATATGTTTAATGAATTAAATTAAGCGTTACCTTTATAAGAATATAGACTCGCTTATACTATAGACTCACTTATACTCGCTTATACTCGCTTATACCTAAGGACCTAAGATCCCTTAAGAACTAAGGTCCCCTAGAGGCTCCAAGAGGCTCCAAGAGATCCTGTAACTCTTGGATCAATGCGAGGCCTTGGCACTAAACCCAAATAAGCAATCAAAGCAATAACTAGAACCTAATATCAGCTTGAGTTTGATAATCAACTAAGCAAGGAAATTAAACAAGTGCCGGTTTCAAAGCTATTAACTAAGGTTTTGGAGTTATTAAAGCAGAGGCTTGGCTATTAAAGCAAAGGCTTGGCACTAAGCCCAAAATAGGCAATCAAAGCGACGAGAGCCGAGGAGAGCTTGGCACTAAGAGTAGTTAAATAGACCTAGAAATCCCCCCTCAATACAATTATCATTCGCACCAATATCACTTCTTTTCAACCTTTTCTAAGATAAGACTATGAACTAGAAATATATACATAGAATGCTTACGTAAACATACACTAGACCTCATTAGATATGTTGACATAATAATGGAGCTTGTTACGCGACATACTTCATAATAAACTCGACTCTCATAAATCTGCCATTAATAAAAATTCGTTTTCCGCTTTATTTAATTATTAATTTTAAGGCAATTAAGGCTTTAGTGCTATATATTTATAAAATAAAAAAACAATATTAAATTAAAGAAAGTGAGGAAAGTAAAGGTAATATAAAAGGCCACTAATATTTAGAGACCATATTTAAGGTAATAGTATTAATGGATATTGATATCAAAAGCCATTTAATGGCTAAATTGGTGTTGATTAAAGATATTAAGCTGTTGATCGTTATTTTAGAGATGACGATTTATTATGGTATGTCTTTTACTTTTTTCGTTTCTTTGCCTTTGATTTTTAGCCATTTTGACGCTGTGCGAGCTTTTTTGATAAGTGTACTTAATGAGGTTAAGTAAGCTCGTTATATTAAGTTAAATCTTATTAAATATCACGTCCTTAGTGCTTTAATTCTAGTAAAGAAAGGAAATAGTGTTTATTGTCGTTTATTTAATAAAGTCGTGTTAAAAAAGAGTAAGAACTGACTTTATAAGCCCAGTATAATTGAATATTAAATAGGATCTCTTTAAATATTCCCATTTTAATATCACAATCTATTACGGCTTACCTTAAGGTGCATTAACAAAAAATATCAGCGCCAAAAAATTAATTAATCGGCCAAATCGGCTATTTTAGCGGTTTAACGCTTTTAGCGTAAAAGGCCGCTTTTAAACGAATAAGTCTTTTTTAACGGCCTTTTAATAAATTAAGCTAGAGCTTAATAATCTCTGTGCCAATTAGAAAGGATTATTGATTTATCCGCTCTAATGCTAAAGCTTAGCTACACTTTGACGTATATAGCTAATAAACTAACTTTACTAAGCCTACCATGCTATAGATTTCCACCCTAATAAAAATCCAATAAGCGCACTAGCTTTTTTAAGTAAAGTTTAGTTTAAATAAGTTAATCATATGTGTATATCCCCATAGTATACCCCTTAAATACCCTAAGTACTTAAAGCCTTAAAAAATTATTATTATTATTATTATTAAAATAAATGCTATAAGTTAAATTTGGCGCTTTTGGCGCTTTTAACGCAGAATTTTTTCTGGTGTACAGCCTTTATTCCTAATTTTTTTGACATATAACTTTTTAGTTAAAAGCGCCAAAAGCATAAAAAGCCACCGCCGGTAGCCATTGGCTACTAAATTTTTTTACAGATGTGATACAAATAACCACACTACTTTAGGAGAAAACACTAGAGTAAGAAGCTTCTTTTATATTTAAACCTAAGGCTATGCTTAATATTAAAAAAAAAGATAAAAAGTAAAAGAATACATTTAATATAATAAGTTAAGGCCTTATATATCTTTTCCTTAAAAATAATTAATTTATCCAACGGCTATCCTTTTATTTAAAGCTATGAATTATATTACTTTCCTTTTGTTATTTAAAACCCTATTTTTTAAAATGGCCTACAAAATGGCTTATACAAATGGCCTATCATATAATAACTTATATTACTAAAGTGGCCCGTAAAGTGGCCTATGCAAATGGCCTGTGGAGTGGACCATAACATTTATGTTACGGCTTACCTCAGGGTAATATGAGTAACCACACTACTTTAAGAGAAAATACTAAAGTAAAAAGCTTCTTTTATATTTAGACTTAAGACTATGCTTAATATTAAAAAAAAATAAGAATTAAAAAAGTACATTTGGTATAATAAGCTAAGGCCTTATATATCCTTTTTTTTTAAATAATTATTTTATTTAGCGGCTATCTTTTTACTTAAGGCTATAGGTCATACCATTTTCTCTTTATTACTTAAAAGCCTATCCTTTAAAATGGCTTATAAAGTGGCCTATGCAAATGGCTTATTACATAATAACCTGTATTATTAAAATGGCCCGTAAAATGGCTTATACAAATGGCCTATGAAATAGATTATAATATTATCCCCCCTTTTCAAAAAACTGCGTTCTCGTAATTAATATTATAAATTTATTGTTTTTTAAATTATTATAATTATTAATTTTAGCGTTATAGGCCTTTAATCATTAAAATAAAGCTTTTAAAGATCCTTTTACGTTTTAATATTTAAGGTAAAACGCTTTTAATAAATGTAATATTATTATTACATTTAAGCATAAATACCATTTTAAATGTTTATTTACACTAATTCATTTAATTTAATATTTAAAAATATTACCTATTAACTTAAAGCCTAATATTATCTCAATTTCCCATTTGTTTTACTTTAAAAAAAGTTATATTAATGCTAATATGAGTTACACTTGTTTTAAAAAAAATTATTAATATACTTTTGTAAAAAATAAAAGTAAAAAATAAAGTAAATTTTTTAATTCTTAAAAGTTTAATTTTTTAACTTTTTCTAATCTTTGCTAATACTTTGATTAACTTATATTATTTGTTCAAAAG
This sequence comes from Helotiales sp. F229, assembly GCA_002554605.1. NCBI lineage: Eukaryota > Fungi > Ascomycota > Leotiomycetes > Helotiales > Helotiales sp. F229. The sequence continues at coordinate 3,309,694 of MXAW01000002.1, read as the reverse complement.
CTTTTATAAAAGTCTATTCATTTTTTAATTAATTATAAAAATTAATATTATATTTTTTATATTTTAATTAATCTTATAATAAATTTAGTTTATTAATTGCTTTATTTTATTTTATTATATTTAAATTAAAAATTATATAAATTTTAAAATTTGTTTTATTCTTAAAGTAAACTTTATAACGTTGTTTTTATTCAAGCTTTTGATTACTAATTTTAAAGTTTCTAAATTATACATATTATATAAGATTTTTAGTTTATAACTATTTAAAACTTAAAATAATGTCATATTTCCCAAAAACTTATATAATAGCATAAATTAAACAATATCCATAATTAACAAAAAAGAACTTCAATTATTTTAATAATATATACAAAATAGCCAAAATTATTACTTAATATATTAATTCATAACTTTTATTTGTTTGTTTATATTTAGGTTATAAGTTATAATAAGCTTTATTTTTATACTTAAAATGCGGTAATATTTGTTTTAAAAAATTAAAATGAATTAAAGGCCCTTATTTAAAATAATTAAATTAGGCATTTTAAAATATTAGCTTCAATAAATTAAAGAAAAGTTAGCCATACTTTTAATAATAATAGTTTTATAACAAAAAACAAAAAAGGGTTCTTTATAAATTGATCTATAATTACAAACGTAAAATTAAAGCCATTCTTATTTTAAGATAATTTTGTAAAATCTATTATTAAATGTTAATATGATTTTATAAAAATTAACAAAAGATGTAATAAGCCAAGGGTTTTATTTTTATAAGCCTTTATTCTAAAACAATTGCAATTGATAATATATTATATAATATTATTATTAATTTTAATTTAATAATATTTACAATTAAGCAATAGTTTGATTTTAATAATCTTGGCATATGTTATTTAAAATTATGCATATATATGGCAAATTAATAAAATACGTAATTCTAAAGGTTTTATTGATATTTTAAGGCGTTTTTTTTTAAAAAAAAGCTTATTTTATTAAAGCTTATAATTTAAGCTATATTCCTTAGCTTCTTTTTTTAAAAGGCTTAAAGTTTGAAAAGGTTTTATTTATAGTAATAATTGAATTAATAATATCATAACCCTTAATATTATATATTATTACTAAAATAAGATTGGGGGGCTTTTTTATTAAGAACTCAGACTTTAGTTTTTTAATAAATAACAATTTTATACGTTGTATATTATTAAGAACTTATTAATTAATTTTGTCATTTAGGATCATTTATTAATTTTTTAATGTTTACTTTTTGGCTTTTATTAGGAAAAGGTCTTAATTTCTTTATAATAACATATTAACCAAAGTATTTGTGATGCTTATATAATACATAATCATAAAATGAAAATCAGCAAAAAATTTAGCTCATTAAGCTTATTTAGCAATAAAATCTTTAATAAATATGAAATTGTCGGTGTAGTGCCGGTGGATCACGCAAAGATATATTCAGCAAAGGGGTCAATATAGTCTGTAATGAAGTGGGTAGTAAAATCTGTGTATTCTTAAGAGAATGGGAAAGATCCCTTACTATGTACTCCTTCAAATGACCCCTATAATAGGTCTGTTATAGCTTTAATTACCCCTTGGAACTATCAGATTTATTACTTTTAATAGCCAAGGCATAACCCTTGAAAACTATTATAATATCATTTAAGTAATGCTCTTTGTATAATATGGAGAGATTATATAACCCTTATGGACTAATACCAATAATATTTCTTTTAGAAAGACAGATAAAAATTCTAATATAATAAGAAAAAAGCAGGGGTAATATAGACTTTTAATAAGCCAAAAAGAAACGTTTTATAAAAACGATGCACTGAAAAGTATAATAATACGTAATATACAAAAAAAGAGCTAAATAATAATGACATAAGAGATGTAAAATTAAAATCATTGGAAAAAGAGACTAAAAGATGCTAAAAAATAGAATAAACGCAATAACTTGTAGTAAAGGCTTAAAAGAGGTCTGAAACCTATTTGTAATAGCTTTGTATTAATTATATTAAGGGAATTATTAATCTGGGACCAGAAATTAATAATATATAAATTAAATAAGGTCTATTAATAACTTAAGTAAGGCCCATGAATTTTCTTATTATCCCCCTATTTCATATATACCTTAAAGGTTCCTTAGAAATTCGCTCTTCTTTCCTTAATAATAACAAATTACCATTAATATACTAAAATCCATTAATCTTATACTAAAGCTGACGTAATCTTAGAAACTTTTTAATTAATAACTTTAATTTATTAATAGTAAATTAATTATTCCTTAGATTAGTACTCGGACTTGTTTTGGGGCCGTTTTAGTGCCGTATCCTAATATTAATAATAATATAATGCTAATTCCGGTGCCATCTGGCGCTTTTGCAATTACTTATTATAAATATTGCATTTAATACATTTGCGCTTGGGCACATGGTTTAAAGCATTTTTATGTTTTTAATAATCCTAAGTTAAAGAAATGTAATTATTATATAAGTAAAAAAAGGAATGCCGCCTTATAAGTAAATTCTTAAGAACAACTTATGGTTCTGGCTTATGAATTAATTATAAATCCAAAAGGGATTTAAATATATTCTGTATTTAATATATATATAGCTTTTTTGATTTATTAACACTAAGTTTGATACATTGGTTCATGCGGTTAACGTCGTATTATTTGTCTTTACAGACTTTTCTGTTATTATAGAGTTGATTGCCGTTATATTGTTAGTTACTTTAGTAAAGGCATTAAAAATAAAAGACTAACTGGCGTTTGCTTTATTAAAAAAGACTTGGGCCTTTTAGGTCGGACTTGATCAGTTTATTAACATTTAGCTAATATATAACCTAATATAATATCTGATTTTAATCAATAATTAGTTTAAATATAAGACTTGGGCGTTTAAGTTAAAGAAATAATAATGGCTTTAGGTCATGTTAATAAAATGATATCTGGCGTTTATGCCTAGGCTGTAAAGGCTTGAAGTAAGCGTAAGGCTTTTATTAAAGCGGGATTTAGTAGTAAGTGCCCTTATCGTAGTATACTAACAGTGGAGGAGGAAAAAGAGAGTTTGGAGCTATCTGCGAACGGCTTATATAGCATGGGTAATAAGTAGGCCTTATTTTAAATTGGCTTTATGATAGGTTCTTTATAATAATGCTTTTTTTAAACCCTTATATAAGAGTAGCCTTTTGTGGTAAAACCGGTAATTAGTTCCTTATCAGAGTATTGTTGTAAGGCCGCCCATTAATGTTTTAAATTAAAGGGTAGATAAATATGAATTTAAGCTATTTTTTGTTTCTGCAAATTAAATAATTATAATATGTAAATAAGTAAAATGAAATAAATAAATAAAATAAGAAATGTATCTTAAGAAAAGTACACACAAAAAAAAAGGTAATGATTGTATGAACTTTTTCGTTATTGATTTGAATTAGTTCTAGTAAGTTTTTAAACTTATCCTTTTCTTTTGACAATGAGTATGTTGATGTTAATAAAATCTTAAAGAGCCTTGTTTAGAGTGGCTTTTGTTATGGCATTAGTAGGGTTATGAATATTATTAATCCATTGTATCTCCGTGAGTTCTTTGTGCTTATATGATTAACGAATTATTATTATGTTAATTATTAAACGCTTTTCTTTTATGGTATTAAGTTTAACAATATATTTATATAACAAAAGAGAGTTTATATAAATGATAATAGGAAGCCTTGAAAAATCGAGCTTATTAGTTACCATATTAATGATAGTTGCTATGGCGATTAATATATTAACGCCGGTAATTATAACATATAATTCTAAAGCGAATATTGCACAAGTAACTCTTTTGTACTTAGTGAAGTTGATATGGATAATGTTATTACTAAAAGTAAATTTTATATCCCCCTTTGATTTAGTTCTGACTATTATTATAAAACTAATTTAGGAACTCAAATTTTTGTTATTAATAAAAGAACTATTAATAAAAACGTAAATCTTTACTGAATGTAAGTTTATGGGTATGTATTATAGGCCTTTCTTTAAGTTATCCATTTGTCATTAAAGATGTAAATTCAAGGCCTTAATATCATCTATTATAAAATCTTAATGTTGAGCTATTACTGAAAGATTGAATGTGGCTTTTGGTTAATAAATTATAATAATATAGGCTCTATAAGCGCATTGTTTTATATAGGCCTTTTTGTAATCACTTTTTTTAGTGTTAATTAGTTTGATTTTGGCCTTTTGTTTTTTTTAAGACATGTAAAGATCGTTTCCTTTTATAATAATGATGTAACTATTGAACATAAAGGGTTTAGAGGTGTTTAGGACTTGAATTGGCTTTATTAAAAAGTTTGTATTTATAATTTCTGTTTATTCTTTAGCCAAAAAGTTGTTATTTCCTAAAATTAGGGTATTATCCGTCTATATTCTAACTATTCTGAATTCTTGACTATTTTTAGTATTGATTAATAAGTAAGGATTATACGTAAAGGTCTTTATTTATAACTTCTTAGTATAATACTTATGATAAGTATTAAACTAGTGATTTTTTGATTTTAAAATGTCATATAATAAGAGTATTATTATAAATATTATATTATAAGGGAATTTATTTATAATCTCTTAGGGAGGTTATGTAAAAATGTCTTAAAGGAGTTTTGTTTATGCCTAGACATAAGTTTAGGTGATATCTTAAAATATTAAACGTGATTTGGATCCGTTTTAGACCTTTTTAATTGCTTAATCGCGGATGTTAGGAAAATAAGTAATTATTGGCTTATATATTAAATTATTAGAAATTAAGTTAATATTTCCTTTTTACCTTTATTATTAAAGTATTAAACAATGAGTTTCGATTTTTCGTATGGCGTTAAAGTCTCTTTGCCTTTAACTTTATTTATTATTCTAAATTTGAAAATACGTTGGCTTTTTATTTTAAGGTCGTCCTTCTAAATAAGTATAAAAACCCCTCTTTTAATAAGTGCCTTATATTTTATTCAACAAGATTACTAGAATAATGCTTAAGGAATAATGATTTTGCCTTTATTCTAAAGTTTAATAAAAAGCTTTCGATTTTTTATTTCTTTTTCCATTAAAAACACCTTAATATCATAGCTATCATCGATTATTAATAATCCTTAAATAGGTTATATAAATAGGAGCTTCATAATAATCCTTAAATAGGTTATATAAATAGGAGCTTCATAATAATCTATGATAATTTTGAAGTTAATCTGAGTATATTATCAATTAATGATTTGAGATTAAGAATAATTTTAGTTGATTTGAGTATACTATTAATTAATGATCTGGGATTAAGAATTATTTTTGTGGAATCCTTTGATAAATTTTCTTTTTAATGTTTAATGCCTAGTGTATTTGTTTTAAATAGGTATATAAATGTTAATTAGAATATATAAATCTAATTATTATTTATGGCGATTTTGCAGAATTTGCTATTTATCTTTAAAAACTTATATAACCCTTTCCATTCTTTCTTTTTCTTTTACACTAAGACTTGATCTTTTAAATGTAAGTCATATACTAGAGTGGTACTAGGGCCGTTTTGAGTTGTTAATATATTATTAATTTTTATAAGTCGCATAAATCTATTTTACTTTTTTTATCGCTTTTTTAATAGTGATAGCGTGTTAATTAATAGATAAACTAGGGGAGTTTAATTCTATTATTTTAAAGTAAGCTCTGAAAACGAGTAATATAGGAATTAGCCCATTAAGTTTAGTTGTATTGTTTATTGTTTTAATTGTTATTTATAGTTGATTTTCGTCATTTAGCTTAGGGTACTTTTTTATAATAATTTCATAAACACATTAAAGCAAACAATGATATTTCTCTATTTTATTAATTGAGTAGTATGCTTTTATAAGAATAAGTTTTAAAGTACTCTTAATAAAGCATAAGGAGTTGTAGAATTCCTTAGAATTAAAATTGGTTTTATAGTTATATATGATGAAGTTAGGGGGTTTAATATATGTGTTTATTTATGCTGATTTAAAAGTATTAAATATAGCTTAAGCCGTAGTTGAACCGGGTTTTTTTTTAGAATAGCTTTATTGTTTTAAAATCGGTGGCTTTATTAACCATGTGAAGGGCATATTTCTTTTTAAACTGTGCTATATTAACGTAAATTATGTGATTGAAATTTACGTTATTTTACAGCTTGAATTAAAATCTGTATAAAATATTTACGTGTTTTTAATAATGTTCACATATTTCTTTAATTTTAAGTATAATATTAAAGTTAAGAATATGGCTAACTTAATTTAATAAGTATTATAAGCGTTGTACCAAGGGGTGCCTGAATCGCTTGTATAACCTCTAAATCTTTATTTTAATTAAGTAACACATATTAATCATATTAATTAATAAATCTAATAATTGCTAGTGCTAATTTAAGAAAAGCTATAAATGGCTTTGTTTTTATATAATTAAGTGTTTTTTCTTGCCTTAAATTAATATATTCCGTAGGTTGTTGTATTAGGTATTAAGCTTATTTAACTATTGTAGGCACATTAAAAATGGGATATTTGCATTTATAATTGTAAACTCTATTTGTCCAATAAGAGTACTAACCATTATTATTCTTATAGACGGGTGGGAACCGGTTTTGAATATGATTTGATTTTGCCTTATTTGGCTTATATTGAGCTTGATGTCTTGAATCCGTTATAAAGCTTATAATTGGTTAATGCTTCTAATATTCTTATTTAAGGCTCTAATATTAATGAAAAGGCCTTGAAAAAATCGGTCTATTCATTACATTATATAGGCCTTATTGTGTGAAGGTTTCTTAATCTTACTTTCTAAAATGTAAGCCGTTTTCTGCTTTTTAAGCTATAATAATACTTTCTATATATTATATTTGGTTTTATTTATTATAAATATAATCGTGAAATTCGCTATACTATTATTATGATTATTATTTATTTCCCCTTGAAAACTATTATTATTTAATGAAGTATTTGATTTGTCATTATAGGGGTTATCCTTATGTCTTCCGGACTAGGTCCGATTTAAGTCCAAATTAGGTCTATATCCTTTAATATATATTAAATAGGCTTTAAATAAGTTATTCGTAGCTTTCATTCTTTTTGCTTTTTATTTGGTAAAGTACTTTGTCTTTATAATATCTTGTTCTTCTTTAAAATATCGGTTATTATAGTAATCCTTTTTTTTTGTAAATGATGTATTCAATGTAATTTAGTTTAGGCTAAAATTTGTCCTCACGTTTATTGTCTTATAAGAACTTTATTTTTTTATTTAAATAGTGTATATTTTCATTAGTAACATAAGATCAGTGGCGATTTGGATCTAATTTAAAGGTCTTTTTGACCTATAATCCTAGCTTATATATCATTTTAATGCCGACCGTAGAGCGGAGGCTGTCTATTAAGATAAGGAACGTTAGTAATGCTTTAAATAGGGCTATTTTAAAGAATGGGTTACTTGATATTCCTTGTAATAGCTTATCCTGAAGTATTTTGTTATTCCTTCTGTTGTTATTTTTGAGACTTAATTAGAAGCTTTGTAATTCCGTGGTGAAACTCTTTAATTGACTTAATACTAGTGTACCTTTTTGGTATGATTTAGCTTAGAATAATAAAAAGATTAAGCTAAACCATTAATTAAGAAACTTATTTATATGTTTTTTTATCTTAAAATTGCCTTGGGTAATTATGATAAAATCTTTAAAAAAAAATTAACCTTTGTTTTAAAGGTATTGGTAATAATACATATTGGCTTTATTTTATAGTATGGACGGAAAAGCTTGGTTTTAAATAAAATTATTAATAGAAGCTTATTAATATAGATTGGCGAAAATATGTAACTTTTCGTCAAGGTGGTCCTTGGCATTATTATATTGAAGCTTTTTTGAGTATATTTTATTAAGATTTATTAAGGACTTGGCTTGGTTTAAAGATAGTGGGTTTATTATGAATTATGAAGATTATATTGGTTTAGAATAAGGTCTAATAGGTCTTGGTGCTATTATAAAAGGGGGTAATATCCTATCCTTTGGATAAACATTTGATGATAGTATTAAATCTGGTAATATATTATTATTTGATTTTTATTTTGGTTTATCTTTAAAAAGCCCTTTATTAAAGGTAAATAAGAATTCCCTCTTTAGATTAACCAGTGACATTATATTATATAAATCTTTTTCTATGGTATTAACTTTGACAGGGGCAGGGGTCTTAAGTAAGTTATTTTGACGTTTTAGTGTGATACTTAATGTTTTTGATCATGACGCTAAAAATGTCTAATCTTCTTCTATCTTTAGCATAAGGGAGAAAGGGGTTTACACAAATATAAGAACTTTTGGTTAATCTTGGATAGGCTATGTAAAAGGTATGAATATGCCCTAAACGTAATTTGGGACGAATTTAAGATATATCTAATTTTACATCTCTAATTATTCCTTAAGCCATTTATTCTTTTCAGCTTTTATTATATCCTTCAATATATCTATAACCTTTATTCCTTTAGCTTTTTACATATAATAATTATAAAATCTAAAATTGTCCTTTAATCAAATCTTTTTTTATTTATGTATCTTTTTAAAATTGGTAATTGTTTATTTATTAAAGAATTCTTAAAAGTCTTAAAACAAATACTTTCCTTTTGTTTTCTTATTACAATAGTGTTTGTGGAACTCTTATGAATATCTCATATGATTGATTAGCATCCTTTTAATTTTTAATAATATATTATCTATTAGTTCTTAAGTTGGTGGGATGACACTTTCTTGCTCTTTTACTAGCTCCACAATATACTCCCTTAACTAAGACATTATATTAAGGTGGGTTTAGAATCGGTTTAGATATGATTTCTTGAATAGTCCGTTGATTTGGTTTTAAGGTGTTGACTTAACAATTGTCATTAAGTAATTGTCGTGTTGCTTTTGTTGTAGGTTATATAGCTATTAGATTTTTAATCGGTCGAAGTGCTTTTACTAATATCTTCACAAAAGGGAAGTTATTTGTTCTTTGATTTAATTAAATGGCTAGGTCTTAATTAAAAGTACAAATGATTAAGTGCTTTGAGTTGACTTTGTAATCTAAGACCTTACTATTTATGGTATAAATTAACCATTGATCAGTGTTGGTATAATACCAGTGGATTACACAAAAATATATTAAGCAAAAGAATTAATATAGTCTTTAGTAAAGTGGGTGGTAAAATCTGTGTATTTTTAAGAGAATAGGAAAGATCCCCTATTATATATTCTTCCAAATGACCCTTATAACAGGTCTGTTATAGCTCTGATTACCCCCTGGAACTATTAGATCTATTACTCCTAATAGCCAAGGTATAACCCTTGAAGACTATTATGATATTATTTAAGTGGCGCTCCCAGTATAATATGGAGAGATTATATAACCCTTGTGGACCAACAGAAATGCTTTAATGCCTTATGGTTAATGTATATATATATATTCTTTTATACTTTTAATAGCTCTGGTTTATATTATTAAAAAAAATCAAAATATAGCCAAAAGCTTTTTATTATAAATTGAATAATTTAATTTAATGTTAATCATTATTTTTTAAAAAAAAACCTATAAAATAAAAAAGTTCATTATTTTATAATTAAAAAAGTACTTTAGCCATAATTTTATTAAAAAAATTGTTTTTAAACGTGTTTATTTAAATACATTATAATAGCAAAAAATAAAAGCTGATTTAAGCGTTAATTATAATGCTTTCCAAGTTGCTTTATAATTGTTATTAAATTTAAAAAAAAATCTTTTTTAATAAAGCGCGTAAAAAACAGTAAACGCGATTATAGTTTTTAATAAATTATTGATAAAAATTGCAAAAACCCAAATAGCTTTATATATTTTATATATTAAAAGCGTATTCCTAATTATTAATTATCGCGATTGTTTTAGGTTAACCTTAATTTTATTTACTTTAATAATAAAGCCTAAGAATTTAGTTTTTAATACTTCAAATTTGGATTTTTTAATATTGGCTTATAATCCGTAATTCTTTCAAATTTGTAAAACTTTTTTAATATGTATTTTATATTCTTTTATAAAATTAAAATATTGTTTAAATATGCCAAGCAAAAGTCGTTTAAATGCTTTATAAGAATATTATTAATAAAGCATTAAACAGTGGCCGGGCCATTTATAAGGCTAAAAAAAGTATTTTATATTTATAAAATTCATATTTAATACAAAAAATCATAAAATCCTTAAAATTAATAGTTATGTAGATTTTATAAAAAGCTTATTAAATATTAATTTTTATAAAAATACTAGCCTTAAAAATACAAGCCATCATTTTATTAATTAATAAAATTAAATAAAGGTCCTCTTTAATTAATTTATTAAGTTTTAAATAATTTACGTAAAATCATAATCTACCATTTGTTTTCTTAGTAAAAAGGATTAAAGCCATAAAAAAGCATTAAAAAAACAATAAATCTTTTATAAAGGTTCTTTATAATATATTACTTTATTTTAAACAATTATTTATTTATAAACCAATAAAAGGGCTTAAAAAAGATTATTTTTTTAATTAGAAGCTTAATTTTATGATTCATATTAAAATGCCAAGTAAAAAGCTTATTTAAGGCTTTGTTAAAAAACAATCCTTTAAATTCTTTGTATTAGGGTGAGAGCTTTTAATAAATCAAATCCTAATTTAATTGGTATTTGGCTTTTTGTGCTTACTTAAGAATTAATTTATTATTTATAATAAATAATTTCATATTAGTTTATTCTTCTTAATATAATTTTTTAAATTTAATCTTATAAAAGGAAAACACAAAAGTTTTTGTTTTAGTCTTAATTTCCTTAAGTCAAAAATATAATTAGTATATAGCCGATACTATAATATAATAAATATTCACTTTGCCTGATTTTAATAATAACTTGGCTTTAAGTAAATTAATAATTTCCATAAATTTGTTTATGCCTTTTAAAAAGAGCGTATTTAATATTTAATGACTTAAAAGTAATGCTTTTATATTAAGTAATCCCTTTTTTAACTTGTAAATAAATGTAGAAAATTGAGAATTAATAGTTTAATAAGGCAATTTTGAAGGCCATTTTAATGGTAATTTTAGAGGTAATTTTGTAATTATGTTAAAATTAACGGCTTTGGCTCTTACGTAATAGTACTCATTTTAAGCCACTAATTGATTACGTTGATTAACGTCTTTTTAATACAATAAATTAATAATAGGCTTAATATATATTTAAAAAAATAAAAGGCGTTTTCTAAAATAAAATCTTTTAAGTATATTCTTTAGCCACAAAAGCTTATTTTTTTTAAAATAATCTTATTTAAGTTTATAATATTTCAAGAATTTCCGGTTAATTAATACTTTGGAATTCCTTAAATCAATAACTAAAAAGGGGAAATTGATTTAACGTTAATTAATGATCAGCGTAAAGAGTATAATATACTTAATGGCGCTGCCTTCTTTTTTATTATAGCCTATGAGGACAATAAGCTTAAATAAAATAAAAAAGGAAATTCTAAAAAGTTTTTGAAATTAATAAACTATTAAAGTTTTAATAATACTAAAAATATTTGTTCCGCCATTAATATATGTAATTAATTTAATATATAATTCATTTCTTTTTAATTTAATATTAATTAAGAATTATTATTCTTTAATAAAAGCACAAAAATTAGTATTTAAATCTTTTCATAAATTAAGGCTTTTATTATAATAAAAGATTTTCCCATAGTTTAAGAGTTTTTCAATAAATTATTAAAATTCATATTTTTATCTTTAATTTTAACAATTTTATAATTCATTTCCTTTTTTTTTAACTTAAGACAATTATTAACCTAATGATTAGTTTTGCGACAATTAAAGCAAAAGGTATTGGCGGGAATGGCATTTATGGATTATATAAAAATTAAGGTAATTAAAAGAAAAAAAGAAAAAGCTTTTTTAAATTAAATATTTTAGCACTAGCTATCTTTTTTGAAAATGTTTTTTATATAACTTTTATAAAAATCGGTGTTTTTAAAGGGTTAGAAAAAAGTAATAATTTAATAAAGGAAACATGTTTTAGCATAAACATTATAAAGATTTTTATTCATAACCGCTAAAAACTCATTAAGGCGGGTGTAATTATTCTTAAGCTTATACTGCTTAATAAGAATGTAAAGCTTTAAAATAGGTGAGATTTTTTCACAAACATCCTCAAATTAACAAAAGCATACAATTTCGTTAATAAATGCGTAATTAATGAATTTAATATAAAATTTGTTATAAGTTATAAATCCTATAATAAAATGATTATATTTTGCCTTTATAATTTATATTTGATTATGATTAAAGAATTATTAATTTAAAACTTTAAAAACGTTAGCTACACTATTAAATATACCTACAAAATCAGGGTTTATGTATTAAAAAATGATTATTTTAATTTTTCCGCTTATACATTTAAAATAGGCTTTAATTTAAAAGCTACCAATTTTAAAGTTTCTTAAATATTTTTTAATAAAAAGGTTCATATTCATTTTTTATACATTATACTTAATATTATTATTATGATTGAAAAACAGAATGCAAAAGTATTTAACTTTATTAGCTTTAATAATAAAAATATTAAAATTTAATTAAAGGAGGTAATAATTGGGAAATAATTAAAGGTCTGCGGTAAAAGCTTGAGTAATAAAGCGTTGTGCTATGTTGGTATTAATCAATTTTACATATTCATTTTGAGAGGTTTTATTAAAAGTAAGTGTAAAAATAATAATTATTTAAATCATCCTTTGTATATATGCTTTTTAAGTATTAATAAGATTGATGTTTACTATTAGGGCAGGTTCTAAAGAAATATTATAAAGGATATTAATTTTGGATACTAAAAGCGGTTCTTCCTTAAGCTTGATAATGAGTTCATAGTTATAATGAAACCAAATCGTACAGGGACTAAGATCTCGCGCGTGCTTTATTAAAGAAGCATGTATAAGTGTTTTTTGTTCTTATTTTTATTTTTTATGTGGCAGACGTACTAATAAATGAAGAAGGTATTAATCTAAAAAAAATAAGGTCAATAGGGGTTTTCAGCTTTCCTTAAGGTAATTACTCTTAAGAATAAAATAAGAGGCACTTACTTACGTAAGCAAGTGAAAATAATACTATGATCATATAAAATAATAATGCTCTTATTTAAAATAAAATACAACGCTTTATAGCAAAATAATTTTTTTATATTATGACTTATTTTAAAATAATATAAGTAATCATATTATTTTTAAAAAAAAAATATAAAAAAAAGCTTTTTTTATATTTAAACCTAAGGCTACGCTTAATATTAAAAAAAAAATGAAAAATAAAAAAGTATATTTAATATAATAAGCTAAGGCTTTATATATCCCTTCTTTAAAAGTGATTAATTCATTCGGCGGTTATTCTTTTGTTTAAAGCTATAAGTCATACCGCTTTCCCTTTATCACCTAAAAACCTGTCCTTTAAAGTAGTTTATAAAATGGCTTATGTAAATGGCTTATTATATAATAACCTATATTACTAAAGTGGCCCGTAAAATGGCCTGTGCAAATGGCCTGTGGAGTAGACCGTAACACAATCCTTTTTAATAATTTTTAATAATTGAACTATTATTGTATGTGACTTTTTTAATGTTAAGTTTTTTTTAGTCTTTTAAAATACACGCTTTAGAATCACTATAGGAAAAGCTTTTGACATTAAAGAGTCTTTTTAAAGTGGCTGTACCATATTTTAAAAAATAAAAATAATATTAAAACAAATTTACAACATCTGTAAAAAAATTTAATAGCTAATGGCGGCTAGCGGCGGCTTTTTACGCTTTTGGCGCTTTTGGCTAAAAAGTTATATATTAAAAAAATTAGGGATAAAGGCCATATACTAAAAAAAAATTATGTTAAAAGCGTTAAAAGCGCTAAAAAATTTTATAGTATTTATTTTAATAATAAATAATTTTTTTAAGGCTTTAAGTATTTAGGGTATTTAAGGGGTATACCATGGGTATATACACACGTGATTAATATTAATTAAGGTAAATTTTACCCGAAAAATTTAATGTGCTAGTTATAATTTTATTAAAGTGAAAATTCATAGCGTGATAAGCTTAACGAGGCTAGTTTATTAGCTGTGCTTTTATATATATGGTTATTTTATAGCATTTATAGTTTTTAAAGCGAATAAATCAATAATCCCCTTCAATTAATACGGAGGTTATTAAGCTTTAGCCTAATTCGCCAAAAGGCCGCTAAAAAAAGACCCACTTACTTAAAGGCGGCCTTTTATATTAAAAAAGCTAAACCGCTAAAATAACCGATTTAACCAATTGGTTAATTTTTCGGCGCCGATATTTTTTACTCATAAACTTGAGAAGCTTCTTTTTACCTTTTACCCCTCAATTTTGAACACAAGCGACAATATGATTAAAACTAGTCAAAGTATTAATATCGATCTCCGTAAGGTTTATAATAAATCTATAAATGCCGTACTAATAAGTATGATCTCTTTTAAGATTAAAAATACCTTGTATTATGATTATACGATCTATGGCCTTTTTTACGGTTTATTTAATAAAGATATAAATGCTTATTTCAACTTTTAACTCATTTGTCACCCTTCTAATTGTACTACTAATACACTTAAAATTAAGGTAATATCAAATCTTGAATTCAATAACCCATATATTAATTTGTGAAAGCGAGGGAGATCGTATAATAATAGGTTTTAGCGGGGAAACAAGTTATAATGATAATAAAGTTAAAGAGGCGATAAAATTAGTAATAATAAAGCTTTTGCCCTAATTATAATTAGTATAACACTTGTTCCACTTAAATTAAGTGTAACAGATGAGGTATTAATTATAGGACTAACAGAGGCCTCATTGTTGACTCGAGTAATAATAATTTTGAGGGTTATTTTAACTAGTACTGGAGCTTTAAAAAGTGGAATACGTGAAGCCTTCTTTTTAGCTACTTTGAGAGGTTTAATTACACGATTTTAACTACTTTTTAGAGGCATATTCACAATTTTAGCGTATATAAAGAATCTTTAGTACAAGAGCTTTAAAACAACTCAATTTAGAGGCAAATCAGTAATAGAATAATAAAGTTCTCAAAGTTATAACTTCAATTCATTATATTTTAGTGGGGTCTATAGCAAAAGTCGGTGAGTCGGCGTTATTTACCGAAGAATCACTCTATACTGAAGAATAGCTGTACTGGCTCGGCTTCGACGAGGTGCCGTGCAGTAGTACCGTGTCGGCTTGAACCATCCGTCCACCACAGTACAGAGAGAGTATCAAGTAACTAGTGACCGTTAAGTATTATATTACATGAACTTCATTGTAGTTTTGCATGTACAATACATTCCAAAACCTGTTTACATCTAAGGGTCACTGATTTTGGTACATGATTGTGCCATATCTAACCTTACTGCGAACAGATTGTTCTTGGCCGTGCTCTGGTGCTTTCAAGTTGAGAGAAGCGCGCATCCTCCTTCGTGACAATCGTGAATTCTGTTGCCTCTAGGCTCCGAGACCTTTTCCCAACGCCCCTCCATCGATCCCTATGCAGAAAAAACAAATCTTTGTAAAACTTGACTTTAAACTCAACTCCCCTACTCGGCTTTCAAACCCTGCGCCATCCCATATTCACCATTCCAGATCTTCTAAACGTACTATCAGCTCTGCTAGCTCTTTCATGACGGGCTCGATGACCGAACGTTCTGCCTTCAGCCTTGCCTTCTGCCTTGTCCTGGTGTAGAACACTGGGCAATCCTTGCTATCACATCGCACCTCGTCCAGGGGTGATATCCCCGAGCAGGCTTGGCATATCTTCTGGAGGTCGATGAACTTCCTCTCTGCACCATTTAGCCTGCTCCTTAACTTCAACAACGCCGTTGGCTCATCTGCTAAGCACTTTGGACAAATCGAACCTTCGAATTCCAGCTTCTCTCTGCAGACCAGACATGAAGACGATTTCATATAAGATTCAAGGGTCTTCTTTTTGATTGCGAGCTCCTTTGACTGTCCTTGTAGCTGGAGATTGGCGTCAAGTCGACGAATTCGTTGAACTTTTGGCATCTCGTCATACCAATTCCGGACATTTGCTCCGACAAGATTAAAGATTCGCTCCAGAGGAGGAATAAGGTTCTTCGAAATATAGTATTCGGCATCAAGCTCAATATGCTCGTTCTCTAGGAGTTCTTCGGGAGCAACGCATCGATCGATCAGTCTGGCTCCTGGAGCCCCTGTGATGACAACGTACGGTACGCGCTCTCCGTACTGCGGCTCTGCTCGAGCATCTTCCAACATGCGTTTCGTGCTGATGAGAGCTCCAGGTGGCGGTGGACCTTTGTCGCTGTATGTTCCAAGTTTGACCTCTCTAGCGAAACAAAAGTCTTGGACAGAAACCGAACCCTTCATGATCTTTTCACACTCCTGCTGAAAGTAGCTTTTGACTTGACTGAGATCAGAAGTCCGGAACAGAGTTTTAAGCGCCTTCTCTTCGATCTTTTGCTCTGCCGGAGTGCCATCGCGTCGGACTGTTTCGATGCCTTTTGCATCAAAGTCGGGCTCTGCTTGGTTTCTACTTTCGTATTTGAACCCAACGTAGCGCTTCTTTGCCAGAAGAACGCATGGCAAGTACACTTTCTCAAATTTGAGCTTCACTGGCCGTGGATTCATGTCAGTGATAGTCTTTGCAATCTCTTCACCAATGTCGAAAGCTTGGTCCTTGGTTCGGCCCTTCAAATAGACAAACAAGCTGTCCGTATCCCCGTAGACAACCTCCGCTCCCCATCGTTTGACAGAATGGATGAGGGCTATTGCCTTCTCTAGAGTCTCTCGACCAGTCTGGACAATGCTGTCCGCGATCTCAGAACAGGGCATACGTCCTGAGAAAGAGGCAGAGGTATATCCGTAGGTAACATTTGCGATCAACTTCAGTGCCAATTGCCTGTTGTTGAGCAAGCGTTGAAGAGCCTTGTCATCTTTGTCCACCTTCATTCCACTCTTTACCATGACTCGAGTCTCGAGTATCTCCCCAAGCATCTTAGCAAGAAGAGATTTCCGGATTTCTGGCTTCGTGTACATGATTCCGTTGGGGGAGATATTGATGTCGTCTTTCAGCAACTCGAGTAGTCGTTGCTGCCTCTTATAATCAGTAAATCCCATTTTGTTGGTACCACGCCAATTGACGACCCTGCCGAGAAATGTAGAATAGCAATAATTGTAAGCAATCATGACACTCGGATATAAACTCTGAAAGTCCAAGACGAGTAAGGGGCTTGTGTAAAAGGCACTTTGGGGTTCCATGACCAGAGGTAGGCATTCCAGAGCATTCTGGGCCCCTACTTGTTTCCTGCTTGGCGATACTAGCAGGAAGTTCTCCGGCTTTGCGATGCGAAACATGAGCGACTCGACCTTAAACTGAGATCCACGAGAAAACACCGAGAAGAAATCGACCCCCAGGAGACGAGCCTGTTCGCTGGTCCTTGGAATCAGCTCATTTTGGTCAAGCAGTTCCAGGTCTAGCTGGACCCTCGTAACATAGTGATTGATGACCTTTGCTAGATCACTTGGCTTGCCATTGACATACCAATTGGTCAAGTCAGCCCAAGTGAAGTGAGGGATGCGTCGGTGCAGGAGGTGAAAAGTGACATTCTCTATGGTATATTGTAGAAGATTGAGCTCACTTCGCATCGCTCGCCAAATGTTGATCATGTGTCTGCCTGTCACTCGGATGGTTGATGTGTTGTTGAAGCCCCATTTGTCGTTGTCTTTCCCAAACCTCCCATGCGACTGTGCTTTCATCCGTGAGAACTCGTCGCACAAGTTGTATTCGTACTTCAGACGTGCTCGCTCGATCAGGTATCCCCAAGAGCCGCCGTGCACCTCATAGCCTGTAAGGATGTCTGGATCGTAATTGCGGACAATCTCGACCATGCGAATCATGAGATCGAGCTCTGATGACTCCTCTTGGATATCGATGGAGACCTGCCTGGCGATTCTTTGGGTCATTTCGCCATCTTCTGAGAGCACAACGGCTCCGAGAAGTGTCCCATCCGTGGTTCCATTACTTAGGAGGCCTTCCTCGTCAGACTGTAAGCACCAGAAGAGACACTGGACTTCGTCTTCTTCGGGGTTCGGCACCAAGCTTCCTCTTGTGTTGATATGGACCTCCAAACTCATCGTACTCATGTATTGTGCTTCATGTTTAACACTCGTGGATTTCTGGTCCTGTGTATACTTGAAGCCGTGCTTATTCTTTTGTGTAGGGCCGTCAATCTGAGACAACTTAGCATTGCTACGCGGAACCTTCTTGAGTTCTGCTCTGAAAGAATCACTTCCAGAAGCTTTCAATTTCGAGCGCTCTTTTCGTCCCCATTCAGCCACGTCTGGGTAAGTTGGAGGAGGATCAGCGATGATCCAGCTGCGGAGACCACAATGTTGTCGCTGATTCCGATATTGCCTCTCCTGCTTGGCTCTGTCGGGTAACAGACTGGGTTTCTCGCCCAAAACCCCATCCGAAGCGGCAGTAGGGTCGAACTCGGGTAGAAATGGTACGGTCAAGCTCTCTAGTCTGAACTCCCTGCCAGCCCATTCTCTTGCACGATCAGGAGCATCAAGCTCGTCACTATAATAGGCATCCTGGTATATCATGGGAGGGAGGCCGAACGATTGCATGTTAGAGGCAACATAGTGTTTCGATGGTGGTAGTATACCGAATGCAAAGTTTCGTCTACTTCTTGACTTCCCAAAGCTGCTTTCCATGTTTCTTAAGACTGCTGACATCGGCGTAGAAGCTTGACTTATGCTGGGCTGCATTATCGAGCTTCTTGACGTTTGGCCTTGCACTGAGATAGAAGGATTGAGAAGTGGATCAAAAGATACATGCTTCTGCTTCCCTGAAAGTTCATTCTGCGAACCGTTTCTTTGGCTCAACCTCAGGAGGGTGTTAGCGTCATTAGGATCTTTGACAAGCGGGAATCCGAGGGGTTGCGTTTGGGAGCTCTCGGCCGCTTTGACAGGTTCTTGGGAGAGTTTTGCACCGGCGAATGTGGCGCGAGTACTTTTAACCAACTTCCCCACCTGCTTCGCACGAGATAGCCTCTCTTGATCATCTGCTGGATCTGAATGCACAGCCTCGCTCTCGTATCTGGTTTGAGAAGTCGACTTGAGCTGGTGAGCGGCAATTGGCTCAATCGACTGGCCATACGAGACTCTTTGTCGTTTTTGGTCATTACTCTCTCCATCTGCCGTACTCTCGGGGGATGTTGTCCGCTTCGAATCTTTGTTGAGGGAAACTATGGAGTGGTGTTCGGACCGTTCCGAAAGAATTTGGTTTGCAGATGCCATAATAACAGCCGATTCTGTGCTTCTTACATGAATCTCTGGCGGACTTGTTGAATCGTCCCGAAGTTCAACCTTAGGGGAGTCAACAGAATGATCGCTGTCACTGTCACCGCTGGGTGGAGATTCGCTCACCATATCCTGCTCGATATCATTTGAGTCCAGATAGTTTTCTTCGACATGATCCTCTTTCTTTCTTTGAGATGGCTCCATTTCTCGCATCACATTTTCATCGGAATCATAGGGAAAGTCGTCTTCGTCGTCGACGAGATCGATAATCTTTTTTTCGTCAACTTCTCGAATTTCCGTATCGTCCAGATCATGATTGTCACGATCTGCCACAGTGCCTTGAGTCAAACCCAAAGCAGGCCGAAGGTTTTCCGGGTATAGGTCTTCGACTGCTTCTAGACTCGTCTTAACAGAAGACTCAAAAGAAGTTGGTCTCACAAATGTTCCAAAAGAGATCTTGGCGCCATCGCTTTTGTTCTTCTCCTCAGACATGAGAGAGCTGACCTTTTCCCGATATTCTTCTTCGTGAATCCAACCACCTGGTTGAGAGTTCCTGGGATCCGCAGACATGGATATCATAACGTCTGCTGGAAAAGGACTAGAACCAGGAGCTGGGTTTGTCATTCGAGACTTGCGCCGTCGAGTTTCATCTTTCCATAGTCCAGCCATGCTGTGAACCAGCTTCTCATCTGGAGCGAGGGGATTGAGACGTTCAATAAAATCATGGTGCAGAGGTCGTGGCTTGATGTCCTGCCGATTGAGGATATCTTGGACGCAGATATCTGCTTCCAAGGAACAGTGGCTGACTCTCGGGAGGGTGGAATCATCATTGACAATCTCATTGGGAATTGAACGATCATGCCACAGATGAGACAGATTGTCGATTTCGTCATAGTCAGGGACTGGACGACCCCGGAATGTGACCTTCGAGCAGTCGATATACCCACAGCCGTACAAGTTGTAGTCCGCCATCCATTGAAGTAAGTACTGCAGATGAGCTTCGTATGGCTGAAACTCCTTTTTCATGATGACACCCTGCCGCAGAAGATCCGCAAGGCGTGTCATATACATTGGGTTCAGCATGTATATCTTCAGGTAGAAGCGATACCCAACGTGAAATCCGTAGAATGGTATGCCTTTGACAAGAGTGATGCGTGCAACAAACTTCGCATTGCCGTCATACACGTTACGCCGATAACTGACGGCGAGTGCATAATCAACAGAGAGATGAAGACGATGTATGTAGGCCCCGGCTTCCCTCATATTAGCGGTGAAAATTCATCTCGTATCTGAGCGGCTTACCGTCGTCTTCAGTGAGACTTCCATTATACTCTATGTAGAGATACGGGAAAGCACCATGAATGTGAGCGCAGACCTTCTGACCAGTTTCTGTAGCCCCAAAAACTCTAATTACAGGTACTTTGGGCTCCTTGGATATCTGAGATGGCTTGATATCTCTTCGGAGGAGGGGATCGAACTTAGAAGGCGTCGACTGGTAATGGTCGATACAGTTGAGCCGGACGCGGAAGAGCTCCATCATGGATAATTTATCAAACGAGAACCTCCTCTAATATGGTCAAGGATGGCTGACGTTGTCCATCTCTGAATACAACTATCCAAGAAACCAGTGAAGCTTGATTGAAGAAGGCGTGTGTTGTTGTCGTGGACGCGACGGACGAGACACGAGATCCCGTGCCGATTAGATTGTCTATTGCCTCCAAGAATCTTCCCAACTCCACAACTTCCTCCTCACCCACCACAACAACCAACAAGATGCCTCCAGCTGGCGCACAACCTCGAAAGCCGAATCCTCCTTCGGCCACAAACAAGGAGGCAAATGAGTACATCCCATCCTTCATCTCGAAGAAGCCTTTCTATATCGGCGAAGACGATGACCAGAACGATTACCTTGAACATCAACGTCTACAAAAGGCTCAAGCAGAACAGTCGAAATGGTACGATCGAGGAAAGAAGCTTGGTCCTGCTGCGACAAAGTTCCGCAAAGGCGCATGCGAAAATTGCGGTGCTATGACACACAAGACCAAGGAATGTTTGAGCAGACCTAGAGCAAAAGGCGCCAAATGGACAGGGCAGGATATCCAGGCAGACGAGATCATTCAAGGTGTGAAAATGGGCTGGGACGCAAAGAGAGATAGGTGGAATGGCTATGATTCCAAGGAGTACAAAGCCGTCACTGATGAGTATGCGGAGTTTGAGGCGTTGAAGCAGGCGCAAGCAAAGAAAGACGAAGAGGATGAAGAGGGCGAAGATGGTGCGAAATACGCCGAGGAGTCGGATATGGGAAGGCATCAGAGTACATCTACAAAACAACTGCGTATTCGAGAGGACACAGCTAAATATCTACTGAACCTGGATCTTGACTCCGCAAAATACGACCCTAAGACAAGATCAATGGTTGACAGTGGAGCAACCGCAGATACAGCTGCAGCTTTGGTTGCTGAGGAAGGATTTATGAGGGCCTCGGGAGATGCAGCCGAATTCGAAAAGGCACAGAAGTATGCTTGGGAATCGCAGGAGAAGGCAGGCGATACGAAGCTTCATCTACAGGCGAATCCTACGTCTGGAGAGTACTTTCGACGGAAGGAGAAGGAGGAAGCAGAATCTAAGCGACAGGCTCACAAGAAGATGCTTTTGGAAAAGTATGGTGGAGTGGTCAACCCAAATGCCTCCAAGCTTCGTGATGCTGCTGTCGTGGAATCCGAGAGATACCTGGAGTATGATGAATCAGGTGCTATCAAAGGTGCCTCAAAAGCATCTTCAGAGTCGAAGTATCCAGAAGATGTTCTCATCAACAACCACACATCTGTATGGGGCAGCTGGTGGTCTGATTTCCGCTGGGGTTATTCTTGCTGTCATTCTCTGATCAAGAACAGCTTCTGTACTGGTGAAGAGGGCAAGAAGGCTTTTGAGGAGGCAGATATTCTCCGAACTAGAGGAGCTTTCGGAGGTGTTGAAGCTGAACCTGAGTCTGAACCCATCAAGGAGATTGAGTGGCAGTCGAAGGAAGTGCTTGAGAAGCCGCCCAAGGATGAGTTTACGAGCACATTGCTGGCTAAGAAGAGGACAGCAGAGGAGATGAAGGGCGGGGTATCAGAAGAGGACATGGAGAATTACAGAAGAAAACGTACAGCAGCCAACGATCCGATGGCTCCTTTCTTGGGCAAGGATGAGCTGTTACCATAGTCAGAAAAATAGCATTAGCGGGCGTTGTGAGGGGTTTGCATAGGTAGGCATGGGAGTTAGTCTTGTACATGAATCACAGATCAACCATTAGAATCACATTATGTTACGCAATCTTTTTGAATTTTGGGGGTGTTTGCTCAAGAAAGCTTTTGATGCATATCTCTAACGCCTCAAGGGACCTTCGCTCGATGTCCATAGACTAACACCGCTGAGGGAAAAGTGCTCACCATAGCCATCGATATGCCAGCTATCCTAATGCATCTATTCCTCGTCATCATCATCTCCATCATCACCACCGTCCTTCTTCTCGGCAGCCTTGGCCTTCTTGCGGCGAACACGACCGGGACGTCCACCACCAAATGGCGAGCTGAGGGCGAAATCGATGTGCTTCTGGGAGTCCAAACGAACAACGAAGGAGGGGACATTGACGATTTGCTTGCCAACGCGGATATGTCTTTGACGGATTAGGACACGGGCGTGGTGGATGGACTTGGCGAGACCGAGCTTGTAGACACAGGTTTGTAGACGACGCTCCAAGAAATCCTCAATCTTCAAGGCTAACACGTAATCGAGCTTCATGCGGGATTCGTCAAGGACACCAACACGGACGAGACGGCGAATGAGGGCGTTTCCTTCGAAGAGTCGCTTGGGATCCTTCTCGTCGAGGGTGAGCAGTTGACTGTGGCATATTAGCAACGATCTGCAAAGTTGCAGAGTCATTCATACCGGGCAGCACGACGGATCTTGGAGAGGGTGAGCTGGACACGCCAGACCTCACGCTTGTTGCGAAGTCCATACTCTCCAACGAGCTTCAACTCGGAGTCCCTAGGACATAATCAGTGACATGTACAGAGACAAGCTCTAATACATTGGCCAACTTACAAACGAGCAGACTCGAAAGCTGGGACAAGTTAGCAAAGGTGATCTCAAAGCGATTTTGCGAGCGATCCAGCGCATGGGGAATTTCTTCGCAAGTACCACCGGAGCGCGCATCGAGCAGCAGATCTCGGACGGCATGGAATACTCGGACTTACGTCTTCTTGGGACCTTGTAGGTCTTGGAGTACGAAATTGGCGCCATTGTCGCTTTTCGTCGTGATTGTCGAAGTCGTGATTGAAGTTCAGAACTTTGAAGTTCAAACAATTGGAGAAACCGAGTGTGGGATGGTCCGTGCATTTCTCTTAGCAGACCCACCACGTGATCTCTAAGCGATCTTTCGCACATTTGGAAGGACCGCCGAAAATTGTTTAAGGTATCGAGATTCTGAACGTCAACGACTCCCACGAACCATTCCCGTCGACAACCACGAAATACAGTCAAGATGGGTCATCCAGCAGGTCTCCGCGCCGGTACTCGGGTATGTGCCGGCAATCTCCTTCAATCGTTGCTGCAATCACCTTCGAACTTTCCGAATCCCCTACGACCACTTGCGTTTTCCACAAATCGTGCAATGGTTTTGGCACATTGGCGCAAGAATCTAACAACTGTTCTAGTATGCTTTCAGCCGGGATTTCCGTAAGAAGGGAATGATCAAGTTGTCCACCTACTTGAGACAGTACAAGTGAGTGGAATGCGCCCCGAATGTGCCAAGAATGGAAACTGACATTCACCAGGGTTGGAGACATCGTTGATATCAAGGCAAACGGTGCTGTTCAGAAGGGGTACGTTTCGTCTTTCTATGCCATTCGATGCGTTGGTGCAAGTCGTGATGTGGTCCGAGGACATTGGTCGTCGGTTGACGGGAGACTTGGGGATGACATGGGGACCTCAACCACGAACCACAATAACAACAACATATCGAAGATATACTTACTTTTAATAGCTTACCGCACAAAGTTTACCATGGGAAGGCTAGTTAAAACGCTTTATTTCTCCCTTTTGAAGTCCAGAATTTGAATTGGAAGAGTGCTAACGTGTCACAACAGACCGGAGTTATCTACAACGTCACAAAGAGCGCAGTCGGTGTCATCATCTACAAGAAGGTCAAACACAGATACATCGAGAAGCGAGTCAACCTCCGTGTCGAGCACATCTCCCTGTCCCGTTCGAGAGAGGAGTTCGTCCGCCGAGTCAAGCAAAACGCCGAGTTGAAGAAGAAGTCGAAGACAGATGGTACCCACGTTCACTTGAAGAGACAACCCTTGATGCCAAGAGAGGCCCGGACGATTTCGATGAAGGACAACGTACCAGAGACCGTCGTTCCGATCGCATACGAGACCACTATTTAAGCTTACGTTTTGCGGGGTTTGCTTGGGTTTCTTTGGGGTTGGGATGATCATGAGTTCTGGCAGAGGGCTTTAGCGTTGCATGACACATGGGACTTTGAGCACTATCGCAGGGAATGAGAGCTAAATTCATCGCCAAAAATACAACAAAAACTGTGCACTGTGGGTGAAGTGGTGACTTGTCAGCAGAGGATGTGTTTCTTTTGCTCTGGATTTTTTTTCCTCACCCGTTTGACCCAGGAACCGTATTTGTCACGCTTAAGAAAAGGCTCCCACTTTTCTCTAGGCCCTAACAAGTGTTCCAAGAAGGAATTCCTTGGTGTGAAATGTGCTTTGGACTCCTCTGCTGAAGCACTACTCATCGAGATCACATCACTCTTGCAAAACTTGCCTGTAATTCATGCAATCCTTCTGGAGCTTGAAATTCACCACCCATCCGAGACAAGGGCCGTTGACGTCAATTCATCTTTAATCTCAATTCACATGTTCTGAAATTACATTGCGACCTACCTAGGTATATTCAATCGATCTATCTTCTATGTGCAATTACTTACTGGATTCACATTCACCTATCCTCAATTCACTTTACAACTTGTATTTAAAAAGATCATTCAAGTACCAAGTCAATCTTCCGATGAACACAATGTCTACAGATATCAATTTACACTCAAAAGGGTCATTCATTTACCAAGCCAATCTTCTTATAAATACAAGTTATACACCCATCACAATCAGACGAAAGTCATTCCCATTGCACTCGCCGTTACTCCACTGAATCTAAACTTCTGAATCTCCTTGACGCCTGCAAAATATTAGCACATCTCCCATCACCAAGCCATGAACTTACTGCCTTTCCCTCCTCCCACATCAAAGACCGCCACAGCAGCGCCAACCGTCGCATTGCCCGGACTCAAGGCATACACGAAGTTCCCGGCACTAACCAGATCAATCATACCCGGATTTCCATTTGTTAATGCCAGATCCTTGACAATGCTTCCTGTAACGGGATCAATTTCCACAAGATGGTTCACAGCTACATCTGTCACGAAAGCCGTGCCTGTAAGTGCGGAAAAAACAGCCCAGCACGTAGCCGTCTGATCTTCGATCTCCGTAGAAGATAGTGTGCTTGCGATGTTTGGAGATGAGACTGATAACGTAGCGCTTCCGAACGACGCGTCTGTTACGAAGATATCTGAGGAGTTGGGGAGGAGAGCCGCGCCGAAGAGAACTGCTGTGCCGGCTGGTGAGGAGCGAGTCTCGGTCTGGGATACAACGCCGTTCACGACGGGGAAGACGGAGATGAAGCCAGTGTTGTTCACTGTCGGGTCGCCTTTGACGGTGGTGATGAGCATCGTCGAGTCGCGGTTGAAGAATATCTGAGAGACGGTGTTCAATGGTCCGGCAGCAGATGTAGTTTGGTTCAACTCAAAAGGACGGAGGGTAGTCTCCATTGGCACAAGACCGTTCTTGGAACACATGATGAAGCAAGCTACTCCGGCTTTTGCTCCAGAATTCGCAACACATGCCTGGGAGAGCGAAGCCGAGAGAGCGATGCTGACGGGGAATTCTCCAAGAGTATTGGCTGGTTTCCCAACCATTTTGAGATTTGTTGGATCTCTATGGGAGATTGAAAACATAGAGATGGTATTCGACCCAGCGTTCACGGCTACCAGGTGCTGTTTCGCTTAGTTGTTGTCCTGTCGTGGAGAGAGATTGCGACTTACATTTCCTACGACTTTGACAGCTCCTTGGCTGAATAGAGAATCAGGAGCAGCCGGGGCTCCCTTGTCTATTCCACTCATTCCTGAACCTCCAGTTGAGATTACAGAGCCCATTGAAAGGGTTCCATCCGCACCTACTTTCAGAGCAACGATCGAGTTGTTGACAATGTTGTCTATGAAGTAGACCACTTTTGCATTTTTCAAAACTGCTGAGTGTCCAATTAACTGAATTTTGTTTCCACTTTACCTGTTCAGCCTGCTGAGTTGTGCGTGAGCTGTCGTCTCTCATGGCTTGGCGGGTGCTGATTGTCCTTCCGTCATGGGAGATATTTTGTCCATCTCCACTAACAGAAAGAGATTCGCCAAAAATCCCGAAGGGGGCAGTGAGAGGTATGGCTGAAGCGAGGAGAACTGCTGTAAGGCTGGCCAGGATGGTTGATAGGCGAACCATGGTGATTATTCGTATCTGGATGAAGACTTGAAGCGAATGGAGAGACAAAAGAATGTAGCAGAGTCCAGCTTGCGAAAACAACAATGAGGAGGGTGAGATGTGCTATTGACAATAATCTGAAATGAATGAATCTGTCAGTGCAGACCGTATTTCATCATATGCTTATTGTCCTCCATAACCTGTGTTCTGACTCCACAGACTTCCCTTTTGGAATCTTGTTGAATCCACATCTGCTTCCCCTGAAATGGTTTCATATATTCCAATGAATCATATAGTCCAATGAGCTTGCCCAATCCCTGAGGTCATTTTTAACAGTCTCAAGTTCCTAACTCAAGTATGTACTGTACCTACCTGGCCAGCTCAGCGGTTGTTGGGTCATCATCTCAAGTCATGATCAGATGAACTGATAGGTTGTCAAGTACGACATGTGTCCAATAACGAGGACTGGTCTCGCGGCAGATATGCCGTTCTTGAAACCTGGGGTGTGAAGCTTGAGCACTCCTGTTTCACGATGAAATATTGGTCATGTGACGATGTTTCGTGACAGACTTGAAGTTGACAGCCCTGCGGCGGTTACTATAGATTTCTTGAGTATGCTAAAGTCCACAGTTCGAATACTCTGGCATAGTCATCTCATCATTTAAATTGTCTAGCGTCTTTCAAGGACCTCGCTGATTTTGTGTTTCGAGGCGGCCTGCACCTTAAAATCATATATCCGGATCCAACTAAAAGAACAGCTTCTTGAAACCGAATGACCTGATTGGCTTAATCTCCCATAAGTCTTAGTGATCTGTGAGAGCAACAAGCACCAATAGAGCTGGGCAATTAGCCGGGGGTTAAACCATATGCTCTCCAATCGCCATGTCCTGGTCCACCAATAGGGCAACTGGTCCGACATTGTACTTCACCACTTCGTGAGGTATGGCCAGCTCGGTCAAAAGTAATTTCCCAACTCGAGAAGCATTCGGCATGGGATGATACTTGACAAACCTCCGGAAGACTCTATGACGATAGAGAAGGAGATCGCCAGAGCTCGCTCGCTTGGCAATCTTGAGATGATTTCACCAAGACAGAAGACTATCGTATAGACCATCATCTCTATCTTGACGAGTACCCAAATATAGCATACAATCTCATCCCAATTCCCATCAATTCATCTTCAACAAGCTAACAAGAAGGCGCTGGATTATTGAGACACTACTTGGGCATGGTAGAAATCTCTCGGCCTTGTAGCAACAAAGGCATTATTAAAGTTTTTGAATTTCACTTTGGGATCACTAGAATCCCACACAAGTGATATATAAAGTAGCAAGTAAAACAGGCACATAAATCAGAACATACAATCTTAGATAACAAACAATCCCGGGTATTCAACATCACAACCAAAACCAGAAATACCAACCAGAAATACCAATCAAGATGAAATCCATCATACCTACCACCATCCTCGAACAACTTACAGCAGGCATCAACGCCACTGCCATAACCCCGCCTGCCTCAATCAAAACCACCATGGAAGCCGGAGCTGACATGAGTGACCTCTGGCCGGAAGGAACCATATTTCCCGATCCCGTCAACCTTTGTAGCACAGAGCACAAACCCCACCAAACGCAGCCAATGGCACCTGTACAACTGCTTTGACCTGAATTTCACAGGCCGTTGCTTGAACATGGAAGCCAATCTCAAGCAGTGCTGTCCGTACCCCTTCCTTTCCCCCCTCGAAAGTTGTGGAACATTGCTGACACTCCCAACAGACACCTTGGTTGATGGATGGGCGGACCAGATCACTTCTTCTGGTCCGGACAAAGGCGAGATCTTTTGTGTGTTACACACGCGAGTTTCCCATTCTAACCAAGCGTGAAGAGCATCTTTCTGATGATGGTATAGAAATCTTGACTGTGTCCCGAGTAACGGACAGCGTCTCTTGATTTGGCCTGGGCTAGGAGATCTTAGATCAGTTGGGATTGACGATAAAGCGAAGAGCTTCAGATGTGGAAGTAGGGCTCAAACTTGAGCGACTTCCGTTGCTATGTCAGATGCGTGGATAAAGTCGTGACTGTAGACAATCAACTTCCCTTCAAGTCATGGCCGCCTGAGCAAGTAACTCCTACCTCTTCAACAGCGTGCATTGAAGGCCGTATGTCTGAAAATTACGATATTTCTATATGAAGTCTTAGATGCCCATCTTGAAGTAACATTCATTGATATCTAGTAAATATTGTTCACCAAGAACTCCGAGACGAGGTTCCGAGAAGTAATATTCGCACCCGCGCTCACTGGGACGTTTTCTGATCCAGTTTTTCTGAGGAATTTGTGGTCCTCCCTGCGTTTGATAATCATCTGAAGCTTGTGTAATCTCGACATGTCGATATAACTGCTCTTAACACATCCACTGTGCAAGGAAAGTTTCTCAACGGCAAATGGATTATAATAAGTGACCAGACGTCTGTGTTTCATCGTGCACAATTTCGAATTGGTTTCTCAAACTTCAGGACCTGAAGACAATACGAGAAAATGTAGCTCTAACGTGCGACCCCAGAATCCTGTCTCCCGTATAATTTTGAGTAACGTTCCTGGGTGATACGAAGCCCGCATGGTGAAATTGTCGTGAAAGTACAGGAACTCGAGTAACACAAGTCGGAGTGAGATACCTCGTCCCCCGGCGCCAACTCACGATATCGGCACTCGCATGAAACGCATAATAGCGAGTGATACACAGACGAAAACGAGGATGATCCCATCTCAAGGCATGAACGCACTGACGTAGATTAGGCTCGCGAATGAGTCCCAAAACGGGGAAAGGTGGAAAGAGCATGATGATTCGGGGAGATCTTACAATACCATCTTCGTTTCCTGAGTGCGTGGGGGGTTGAAGAAGGACCTTTTATGTGCGTATGTAGCGTTTGCCGCTCAGTCTGATCATCCGTTGGGAGGAGTGAGGCCGCATGCATGCAGGAAAAGTAAAAGCACTCTCTGCTTGTGAACTTCAAGAGTGCTTCGACTTTTCACAATTGCGAGCACTGATCGGATGATCTTCAAGCTACAGTCAGCAGGAAAAGGATGGACTAGAACCTTATTATTAACGACAGACATGCAGGGGCTATGTCCTGAACCAAAGAAACCAAACCTGGGACTGGGAAATGTTGACATTTGAATGGCCGGGGAATCAGCGATTAGTTGTTGTTTTTGCTTATGAAGACTGGACGGAATAGAATCCATAATGTTGAGAAAGATCTATTCATCTGGATAATGAGGACGAATACGCTCAAACCAACAAAGCAAGTCTTGTTCGTGTGGCTGGCTGTGCTGGCTGTGTTGTGGGCTGTCTACAGTAGCGAGCGATTGGTCGTGTTGACGAGTAATCGAGGTCGAGGTCATCAGTCCGAGGGTCAGTCAGTGCACACTATCATTTGACATGACCTGGTCCTCCATCCCATCCCATCCCCATCCCATCCACCCTCCATCCCATCAAAGCCTCCTCTCCTCTCCTCTCCTCTCCACTTCACCAGTGCACCTTCCATCCTTCCCTCACCTCACTTCTAACCTTAGCTTCATTTCATCAGCCGCGACATCGAGCGAGTCGACACACGACACAACAACTCGTGAACGAAAGGATTGATTGGTTCATCGATCGATCGATCTTGTCGAGGGTTCATGTTCGAATAATGTTTTACGACTTCTTGCGATCCATGTATTCGTAATCGACCAAGCCGAACGAACGATCCGCCTCTTCTGCTCTGGCTTGCGTCCCAGATCCGACCGGCTCTGTGAGGAACGTCCCAAGTGAATCAACGTCACCGTGAAGCATCTGAGGATCATTCAATATGTCGGAGTATGTGAAGCGTCCACGGAGAGCCCTCGGATTGTTTGTTTCCTGAGCTGATATTGTTGTAGTTCTATTCAGATAGCTGCGTTCTCGCAGCATAACCACCCAACGTCTCAGCGGTCTTTTCAACACCTTCGATCGTACTCTTCTACTACAAGCTCGACCAAAGTCACACCCAAACCACCGCGGCCAGTCTCGAAATCGATAAGCACGTCTGCTCTGCACACCATGGCCACGGTATCGAACGCGCCGAATTTGTCTTCCCGGGTGCGAAGCCCGTTCAGCGACGAAGATGGGAATATGAGTACATTGCCAGATCCTCGAAGTAGATCAATGACTCCGGCAAACGAGAGTGGGATAACGAGTCCTGCCCAACATCCGGATCTCAGCAATGAAGTGGCTACTCTAAGTAACAAGCTCATAAACGCAATAAATCACCAAACAAACCTGGACGATACGCTATCCGCGACGAGGCACGAATTGGAGAGTGCCCGGGAATGGATCAAGCAGTTAGAGCAGGAGAAGCAAGAGCAGGCTGCATCAATGGTTCGAGAAGCCGCGATACTGAAATCGACCGCGGAGTCCGAGAAGGCCAAGTATGATGCTAGTCTAGCAGAGGAGAGGAGGCAAAGGGCAGAGATCGAGAAGGAGAAAAAGAATATTGAGCAGGAACTTGAGAACTTGACAACAGCCTTGTTCGAAGAGGCCAATAAGGTAGATTCTGGTGTGCAAGAATTGGGATTGTTTCTAACATACGCAGATGGTAATAACAGCTCGGGAAGCGGCGCAAAAGGACCACGACATTGTTCAGCGGAAAAATGACCAGCTCAAGGCCCAACTAGCAGATACCGAGAGTTTGTTGAAGTCGCACCAGGAGCAATTGACGGAGTTGAAGCTGGTTATGGAACATTTGACGGAAGAACGAGACGACCAAACGAACCAAACAGCCCCTTCAACTCCCGGTCTGAGTAGATTTGATAGTAAGGACGAAGCCACACCGAATACCGAGGGATCACATTCAACAACTTACGAGCCTGTTTCGCCGTCATACCCCACAAGCTTCACACATCTTTTGCAGCCGGTACTTCGAACGGACCTCTCAGTTTACGAGGATTTCTCTTCCCTATTACGGATGTCGAAGAACATTCCTGCGAGCAGTAGAGTGTCGAGCGGGTCGTATGGGAGTATTGGTCTGGGTTTGGGACTTGGAGGATATGCTCCGTCACAGCAGCACGGCCCGACTAATGGATCATCTACCTCTTTATCAACTGCTGGAACCCTGGGCTCATCTCCTGCAACCCCAACAACCCCCGCATCTACTGTGAGTAATGGATCGACCAATGGTCCGAATTCATTGACCCCTCTGAAGGATACGAAGTTCTATAAGAGAGCTCAGGCGGAGGATATCGAGCCCACTCTGAGGCTAGACGCAGCTCCTGGCCTTTCATGGCTTGCCAGACGGACGGTTTTGAATGCGGTTTGTGAAGGCTCTCTGGTAGTTGAGCCAATGCCTGCTTCAACAAAACCCTATTCGTTTTCTTGTTCGCTATGCGGAGAGTCACGAAAAGATTCGATCCATACCCGCAGTCATAGATTCAGAACTAACGAGAGCGACAGTGCTCAGAGATACCCTCTTTGTAAGTACTGCCTTGGCCGCGTTCGCTCAACGTGTGATTTCCTCGGTTTCTTGCGGATATTGAAGGATGGCCACTGGAGATGTGAAGATGAGGAAGCGGAGAAGGCAGCCTGGGAGGAGAGTGTAAGGCTGAGGGAGCAGATGTTTTGGTGTCGGGTTGGTGGCGGGGTAATTCCTGCTCCACAACACAGCCATCCGGATTCTACGAAAAGTCCTCGCATAAGTCAGGAGAGAAAGGATCAAGAGAGAAAGATTAGCGAGGAACTGGAGCGAACTGGGGAGATTCAACCAAAAGATATCACTCCCGTGGATGTTACCTTCAGCTCGCCACGGGCCAGCAAAGTGCCTGTCAAAGAGGATCCCGTGGAATCGCCGAGTCCTGCAATATCGCCTTCGAAAGAGGAGGAAAGCACTCTTGCGACGAAGGGTTCTGACAATTTTGAAAAGCCTGAGGGTGTGAGGAACTCAACACAGTCAACAAATTCGCTAAAAGTAGGATCCCTTGGGGAAGGAGAGAAGGAGGGAGGGCAGAGGCTTTCAATCACGATTCCAGGAGCCTTCGAATAAGTGAACGAAGACCAGCAGAACCTGAAGTACTTTTTCTTCAATGTGTATTTAGTGGGAGGGAATTGGGTTTCGACAAAAAAGGCGGAGTTTGGGTTTTTGTATTGTGCATGGCGTCTCTGGGGCCATAATAATGGTATCAGGCGTCTGGGCCTGCCCGGGGGATCATACCTACTGAACATAATTATTGGTTAATGAGGCAATGCCAAAGGTAGCTCGGGGACATAGCATAGATTAGAAGACAGCGACGAGAGACGTGATAATAAATACTATTGATGTGCACTTGGTGTTACTTCTGACACGAATTTTCTTGGTAAAGTCTTGTTTGTAGACAGCCACCAGCCCTTCCTATATGACGGAAGGCTCGAGAGATGAATGATAACTTTGCCTCATGCAAGGCCAGCGATCTAATTGGCTGGGTGACTTGAGGCGAGGCTGCAAATTTCTTAGCGGCAGCTAGAAACCTTCAACAACTTGCTCGATTGGAGACAGAACACGACTTGTTGACTTTCACAATTCACAAGCCATTCAGTATGGCCCCTTCAGCTACCAATGGCGATGCAATCGCAGTGCTTGAAGAGATAAAGGCCCCTGCAGGTGTTGTGCTTCCTCCAAGAGAAATTAAAGGTGCGCGTCTTAACTACAACCCATCTATACAGGTGTGCTGACCCTCTCTAGCTATCCTTGAGAAGACTGCAGGATACGTGGCGCGAAATGGCAATGTCTTTGAAGGTATGTCCAGGTTCCGAGCTGCCAGGGAACCAGGTTGACAGTGGTAGATCGTATTCGAGAGAAAGAAAAGCACAATCCCAAGTTCTCCTTCCTCAGCCCGAACGATGCGTACAACGCATACTACCTATGGCGACTCAGCGAGATCAAAGAAGGAAGAGGAACTGCTGTTGCAGCTGGCAGGGCTGGAGAGGCAGAATCAGAGCCTGAGAAGCCTCAAGGGCCGCCTGAACCCGCCGAGTTTCATTTCTCTGCACGAATGCCGAACATCAGCGCGCAGGATTTGGAGGTTGTACGGTTGACGGCGTTGTTTGTGGCGAAGAATGGACGGCAGTTCATGACGACTCTTTCGCAAAGGGAGACGGGCAACTATCAATTCGATTTCTTGCGACCAAATCATACCCTTCACAGCTTCTTCCAGAGGCTGATCGACCAATATACGGCACTGCTAAGGGCTGGTGGGATGGATGGGGAGGGTGGAAAGCTACAGCAGCTACGAATCAAGGAGCTACAGGCCAATGTCGATGATAAGTTCCACGTTCTGGGCCGGGCGAAACAGAGGGCAGAGTGGTTCAAGTTCCAAGATGAGCAGAAGGCGAAGAAGGAAGAAGAGGCCGAGAAGGAGAAGACTTCATATCAGCAGATCGACTGGCATGACTTTGTGGTCGTTGAGACGGTGGTTTTCACTGAAGCAGACGACCAGGCGCATCTCCCACCTCCAACATCTCTCTCGGAGCTCCAATTTGCTTCCCTGGACCAGAAGGCTATGATGTCCGCCAGTTCGCACAATATGCGTATCGAGGAAGCCATGCCAGAAGATACCGACTACTACAACTCCTACCCACAACAAACACAGCAAGTGGCTCCTCCACCAATACCTCAACCAGCCTACCAACCACAGTACCAAGATACCCGGATGCGCAACACAGATGAGGAGGATGAGGAAGAGCAACGAATTCGTGAGAGAACCGAGGCGAGACAACGTGCTCAGCAAGCACAAGCCGAAGCAAAGGGCGTTGCCGCTCCGATGAAGATCAAGGAGAACTACGTACCAAGAGCAGCTGCTAGAGCGGCAAACAAACAGAACATGGTCTTGTGTCCAAATTGTAGAACACAGATGCCTGCTAATGAGCTCGAGGAACACATGAGAAGTATGCATCCCCGCCCTTCACGAGGAATATTATAACTAACCAAACACCACAGTCGAACTCCTTGATCCTCGCTGGAAAGAGCAAAAGGCCAAAGCAGACAGCCGCTACGCCACAACCAACCTATCCACCCAAGACGTCGCCAACAACCTCAAGCGCCTGGCCAGCCAACGCAGCGATCTCTTCGACGGTGTGACCGGCCTTCCCATCATCTCAGAAGAGGAACTTGCGAGAAGAAAGAAGGCTGCTACTAGCTACGATGGCGTGGCTCCAGAGAAGGGCGACCGTCGCCTGGACGTGATGCAGAATGTGAATGTTGAGGAGCAGATCAGGGCTATTCATCAGAAATTTGGGGATAAGAAATAGGTGGCCTGCGGCGTTTTCTGAGGCGCTGCATGCAGGGGAGTGATGGATAGATGGCGTTTCCGGCGCGGAAGGGTATGTGTAAAGTATCGGGACCGCTTTGGGACATGGAATCAATCGTCATAATCGAGATGCGAATTAGGATCCCTGAATGTATTCTTGAGTTAAGAACCCATGGAATTTTGGACTCTTGAAGCAGTTGCTTTGTCTGCACCACTGGGAGCGCTCCAATTGCCTCCAGAGCCTCCAGTGCCGCTGGCGCACCGAGCGATGACAGTCGTTAACATTGCCTTCGCTATCATATTTGCTAAGTTGAATGTGATTTCACTGCAACGGACTCACTTTAGGATTAAGTTGCTGTGCTCCAATGCCAATATCACAACGGAGATATTATATCTCAACCGTCTCGCACGATCTGTTTCTGGCTCAGCCAAAACTTGAGCCGAGGATCCATAGTAAATGGCTGAGGGCTGCGGGAAAGGAAAGATGTTTTATCTAGAAAGTAGATTCTCCTGTATAGAACATCAGATTGCAAGGATGCTAGAAAGTACAAAGAATATCGATAGATATGAAGGCGGGTAAGGTTGGTGGTACTAATGAGCTCTCGGAGACGGTCTCTGAACGAAGATCTCCTCGCGACTAAGAAAGGGCTTTTCCTCCCATTTTATGTCACACTGGCCCAGGACCATTACTCAATAAAGCGACGTTTTCGAACGGAACTCAACTGGAGGGAAGAGACAACAGATTATGTTGTCATACTAGTCTAGTCCATTCCCTCTAGTTTTTCCCTCCCGCCAGGTCGGTCATCTATCTCCTCGCCGTCAGCCCATCGACCTTCCTCCTTGACCAGCGACCAATCTTTCATCTCCTCAAAAGCACACAGGCACGCCACGATGGGAGGTAGATATGCTACTTTGCTCGGCCATGCTTCTTCATTCGCATTCGACCCTTCAGGACGGCCCTCGCGACAGGTACCAGCACAGTGCGGGCATGAGCGAACGTGTTAGCATACCAGCGCTTGCCACGGCCACCACAGCGGATCCAACTTTCGATACTGCCTTTGACTTGTACGAGAGAAGCGTGTCAAGTAATCACAGTCACCTTCGATCAAAGGGATGACAAGAACCCGGTCGCTTCGGGGCAGGCTGCCGAAGTCTTCTGTCCGCGACATGGGGATCTGGACAACAACAACAGCCACATGGAAGAATAGGAAAGACAGAATCCTGCGGCACTACTACAGATTAAGTACTTGGAACTACTCAGTGTCGAGTGTTCTAGGATCCCTTCCTTGAGGCAAATTCTTCTCCCCTTCTTGAGACCAACCCACGACTGCGTGCTTGATTCCTCAGCGGCTCCGCCTCTGTCACTATGGACACCTGGTGAATTCATCAATCACTAACTCCCTGCTTCTCCAAAGTACGGCATTGGATCGGTTTGATCGCCATGCTCAAAGACTGCAGCAATTGCTACCGCATCAATGATGAACATGTAGATAATGAGTGTGATGAGTGCCTCCAGAACAGCCTTTCTTGCCAGAACCAGAATTTGGGAAGGAACGCCTCTGTGCAAAGCAGTAGAAACGTATCACGAAACATACATAAATCGCGAAATATATGTTGCGAAAGCGCCTCGATACATCGCACTGGACCTCGGTCTCTACTACTAAAGTACTTTTGCTTCGCTACCTCCCGACCAACGACATGTTACTGGTCCTTGGCCCACGGAGTGGAATGAATTACAAGTTGACTCATTATTCCGAAGGCTACTCAACGAGTTGGCAGAAGACTTTGCATTTGCTCCTGGAAGAGACTGATGGACACAGCACTGCATATCAACATACTAACTTTCGGCATCGACCTTGGTTCATCGACGACTTCCCACATCAACGTCGACCCGCTGCTTTCACCAACTTGGCCATCTACGACGTTGATCCCCAGCATGATTGCGAAATCCTGACACAGCATCTCATGAAACCGCGAGGAACCACCTTCTAATTCTCTTCAGATAGCGCACACGTGGCTACGGAACGCTGCGAGAAGATTTGAAAGTTCGAAAGGCATCTATCTCTCAACTTTAAAAATGTACTCTGCTAAAAGACAGACCACCAGCCACAGCGCTAGCAAAGGCCGAAACAAACGCAACAAGCACTTGCTCTTGGCTAGTAAATGCAGATATCAAGCCACTGAACATGTGGATGTGCTCAATCATACACGGACATTCAAGTTGGGAGAGAAGTCCTCCGCTATTTGTTCTTCCGTCTCGCGCATCGCTTCTGCAGAAAGGACGAATGCACTTGCGCAGTTCTGTAGAGTGTTTCCATTGGTTTCTGTCTCGTGTTTGTACTTCTTCAGTTTTCCGTCCCAGGGAGTTCCATACATACTGGACCACGGTGCTTTGGAGGCCGGCCGTCTGACTTCAGCTCATACCAGATATCAGCAGGAGGAAATTGTTAAACACTTTCTAGCCCAGGCCCGCTTGCTTGTCTACAAGGCAATAGCCTTGGATAGCAAAAGACCACGAGAAAGTTCCAGCCCGAGTGCCAAAGGCAGCAGCAGAAATAGCACCAAGATGATCGAGTGTTGTGCTTGGCATTCTGCAAGTAGAAGGGGACGAAGACCTGATACCCATCTTCGCAGCTACCTCAGAATATTCGTGTTACAAATTTCCCCCTGTTCGAAACCTTGTTTGGGAACCTTCGATGATGTTCGCCGTCAAGTAGCGGGTCCGGAGTATCGGAGCTTACATCTAGGAAATGCGTCTCGATGACAGTGTCAAAAATCAAGAAGTCTAGTCGTACCAGAAGGCGCGAGACCAGTCTGCCCATGTCGAACTGGAGCGGGTTTGGTGTCATTCTTGACAAGCCCTCCACCAACAATCTGTCTATTTCCAGCACGAAAGGGGTTTGATCTCCATAAGTTATATGCCTCTGGATCGACCAAGTCATTCCTTGATATTGAGTTTGGAGAGTTCGGCGAGACGAGCGTTGGAAGTTGGGATCCGAAGTTGCTGCAGGGAATATCCTCGAGCCTCCTTCATCTCTTTGATTAAACTTGAAATGTAAAAGCTCTTCACTGATCCCATCCATGGCCGCTTCCAATCCTCCTATTTTTCTGAGCTTGAGGATTTTCTCCAAGGTGGCCCAGAGATTGAGCTATCATTATTCAGCTCTCTGGCCCTTTCAAGCCCCTTTGGTTTGATTCCAAGCCCCATCCTTTGATCTCATTTGGTTTGGAAGCGTTTCTGAAGGTGATCCGCAGTCCAAGAAAGGTCCAATCAGAGTCGCTTGTATCGCCTCGCAAGGTGGCTCGAGCGTCCAAAAATCTCCACAAATAAAAGAATTCAAGCCCAAATCCTCTTCAATCATTGTTTACTCTCGAAGCGAGGTGTGACTTGCTGTAACATATGCCCCAAAGAAATTGCACTGCAATGCTCGAGTGCCAGACAGAAAATTCTGCAGCTATTCGAGCAAAGTCAATTTGCTTCGAGGGGTATGCTTGAAAAGTGAACAGAGTATGATTTCGTAAATCCCGGAGGAGCTTTCCATATTGTCTGTGTGTTCCTTCGCTTGTACTTGGTTTCTGGGAGAGGCCGTGTTCGCGGTAGGGTCTTCAGAGGAGGTGGATATTGGAGAGGGGGAGCTCGAGATTGATCGCGGGGTGGAAGACCATATGTTCTGCAGGAGGTTGGATATTCTGTTAGCAGATGTTTAAGCTGACAATGGCTTCTTATTTGTGCTGATTGGTAGTTCTTTCCCGCCTCCGTTTAGAACGTTGCCCTGCTTTAGCCCTTTGCAGATTCTGTGTGATGATGTCCGTGAGAAGAGTGATCAACCGCAAGACGGCTTTCAACCGAAGTCGCCGCACAACCTTTCGGCCACTGCAGAGTATTCAGACTCGCAGATGAAGGAGATGATGCTTGCACGCCGTATCTCATGCTGTTGACTTGTTGTATATTCTCATGATCCTTCTTCTCATGATCTTTCTTCTCATGATCTTTCTTCTCGTGATCTTTCTTGGTCTTGACGGTGCTTCGATGCTCTCGCAATCTCGTAGCTGATGGTCAGTCCCGCAGCAGGGTCACATCAACTTGGAAGATACAGTGGTTTCAAGGGATCTCGTTACACTACTCTCTCAATCATTGCTATCTCCATGTGTTCCATCATCTACATTGCCCTGTGCCTGTCTCTCTGCCACTGGGTTATTCCCCATGTCCCAGTCCAGCTGTTGGTGTAAAAGGAAGGAACGCCCTTGGCGGTAGAATTGAGTCTGCCCCCTTCCTTCCTTCCTTCCTTCCTCCTCCAGTTTGTCCAAGCTAATCTCGAAAGGGCAACGCTAGGAGCACAAAATGGAGACAACCCCCGCAAATCCAATGGGGACTGTGAATGGCGATAGGTACCTAGACGAGGCGGCCGAACCCTCAATCCGCGCTAAGGAATTCCCATCAAAGGTTTTCCATATAAGCTACCTCTTCTTTCTTCTTTCTCCGTTCTACAACTTTTTCCCCTCCCTTCCTCTTCAACCTCTTCTCTCTTTACCTTCCGTGATCATCTCGATCAATCCTCGCTTTCCCTTCTTCAAGCTTTCGCAGGCTCAGGTATCTTCCTGTCCTCGACATCTTCCAAAGTAAGTTCTCCAATCTCAATCTCCAACGTCAACAACCGCGGTCGCGATTAAAACACGCTTTCTTCATTATCTACATCAAGTCTCGCTCTCATGCTCAAGTACTGACGTGTCTTTCTCTGCAGACCCAAACACGCCTATCCACATCGTGTTGCTTGTCAACACTGAATAACAAGTAAGTCGGTCACCTTCCATTCTCATTTCTATCTGCCTTGAGCACTACTGTGAATACGTCAATTTCCTTCAATCAATATTGGGCATTGATAGAGCAAGGCAGACATTGTATCTTCTTCATGCTCACATCTCTACCCTCCCATCATCCATCATCTACCTCCTCCGTCACCATGCTTCTTCTTCTCTTTCTACATCATCTTCTGCTTCAATATTTCCCAGTCTATGTTCAGCTTTACTGACCTTGATTCTTCTGCGCAGACAACTTCAAGACAGTTCTTCTCTCAGAAGGTATGCATACTTACAAGTCATTCACAACTTGACAACATCCTCTTTCTAAAACTACACGCTGCCTTGACACTACTCTTCACTCAATTGCTCTTCATATTCTACAGCACTTCTATCATGCTGGCAGATATACATTCACTACCTACGCACAAGCTCCTCCAAATCCTCTCTCATCCATTGCACAACACCACTTCTCACTACATTTCCGAACCTGGCTAACACTTTTGACAGCACAATCTTCACCATGGCTGATTGGAACACTTCCGAGATGCAGGCTGCTCTTCCGGACCAAACCTCTGAGGGTGTTGCGCCAGTTGCTCCGGCCGCTGGGCCATCAAAGAACCCACAAGAATTCGGTTGGGTTGAGCCAACCAAGTACAACTACGACCTCTACAACAAATCCTCCAAGGAGATTGCTGAGGCCCAGGCAAATGGTATTGGTCTTGGTGATTCTGCTGATGAGGACTTTGGCGTTGGTGGCGTGGCTGTTGGTGAGTGGGCCAGCAATGCTAAGATCTACACTTGGAGCGATGACTACGGTGATGTCGTCCCTCGTTTCCTGGATCTTGAGAAGCAACTCTTCGGCTCCGAGAACCATGTCCGCACTGGCATCAAGTTTGAGAAGTAAGTCACCCCATCCAATGTACAAACATAACTAACACATTGCACAGCGTCAACCAAATCGAAGTTGCTCAGGAGGGTGCGATTCGCATCAAGCCAATCAAGCTCTTCGCTGATGCTGGTCTTCACCCTGTCATGATGGAGAACATTGAACTGGCTGGTTACACAGTCCCAACTCCCATCCAACAATACACCATTCCCTCGGTTATTGAAGGTCATGATTTGGTCGCATGTGCTCAGACTGGTCAGTGTTGACAATGAACACCTTCAGCTTCCCCTGCTAACTCAACTTCAGGTTCCGGCAAGACCGCAGCCTTCTTGATTCCCATCTTGTCAAAGTTAATGGGTAAGGCCAAGAAGTTGTGTGCTCCTCGCCCCAATCCAGCCACCTTTGTCTCTGGCTCCACCCCAGGTGTCCGTGCCGAGCCATTGGTATTGATTGTCGCGCCTTGCAGAGAGTTGGCTACTCAAATCTTTGATGAAGCCCGCCGTTTCTGTTACCGCTCTATGCTTCGTCCAGCTGTTGTCTACGGAGGTGGTCCCATCGCTGAGCAGATTCTTCAACTCGAGAAGGGTTGTGATATTTTGATTGGTACTCCTGGTCGTCTTTGTGACTTCATCAACCGTCCTCATCTTCTTACGCTTCGGCGCTTGAAGTACATGGTCATTGATGAGGCCGATGAGATGCTCAACACTGACTGGGAGGCTGAGCTCAAGCAGATTATGTCTGGTGGTGGTAAGTATCTTCTCTCTTCCCTTTCAAAACGGTCACTAACACATCAACAGATCAAGAGGAGGGAAATATCAAGTATTTGATGTTCTCTGCTACCTTCCCAAAGATGGCTCGTGAGCTTGCAACTCAGCACTTGGCTCACAACCATGTCCGTATCCACGTTGGTCGTGCCGGTTCGTCTCACATGAACATCAAGCAAGACGTTGTCTATGTTGAGCCACATGCCAAGAAGCAAGCCTTGTTGGATCTTCTTCTCTCTGCTCCTCCTGCTAGAACAATCATCTTTGTGAACAGCAAGCGAGCTGCTGATGAGGCTGATGACTTCCTCTTCAATAATCAAATTCCTTGCACTTCCATTCGTAAGTCACCATCTATTCTGTAGACA
Source organism: Helotiales sp. F229 (assembly GCA_002554605.1). NCBI lineage: Eukaryota > Fungi > Ascomycota > Leotiomycetes > Helotiales > Helotiales sp. F229. Next base: position 3,267,660 of record MXAW01000002.1, on the reverse strand, counting down.
CTCCAATCAATTGCTAATTCCTCATCCAGATGGCGATCGTACTCAGCGCGAGCGTGAGGACTCCATCCGTGCTTTTAGATCCGGCAAGACACCAGTTCTCATTGCTACTGGCGTTTCCGCTCGTGGTCTGGACATTCACAAGGTTATGCAGTCAGTCTCCATACTTCAGAGGCAACATAAAATACGAGCTAATGTTGTGATCAGCGTCATTAACTTCGATCTTCCTTCCGCCCAGTATGGTGGTATCCAGGAGTACACACACCGAATCGGTAAGTCCATCCTATCCTTTCCACACACAAAACTGACCTTGCAAATAGGTCGCACTGGTCGTATCGGAAACTTGGGCTTGGCAACCTCTTTCTACGACCCTCGTCGGGATGTTGATATTGCTGAACCTTTAGTCAAGCTAATGCTCGAGACTCGTCAGACCATTCCGGATTTCCTCCTTGAGCACCTTCCAGAGGGTTTCACTGCCGATAATGAAGGCGTTGTTACTGGCGACGTTGCTGGTCTCAAGTTCGAGGATACCGATGAGGAGGAGAATGCGTAAGAACATCGTCGCCCATCATATCCATGCATCTGCTGATCATTCATAGTGAGGATGGTGGTGATGGTTGGGGAAATGAGGCTCCGGCTGAATCTGTTGAGGCCCCAGCTCAAGTTGAGACTTCTGGCTTCGGCGATGCAGTTGGTCAGACATCTCAGAGTGCTCCTGCCCAGGCTGCTCCAGCTCTTGCAGCTAGTGATTTTGGTGCTCCTCAAGGTCCATCGGCTCCTCCCGCTCAGGTTAGTATTTTCTTTGTTTTGTCCTGGTCCTCGGCCATTGAAGTGAACTTTTGCTAATGCTTCAAATAGTTCACTCATCAGACTCCCACTCAGTCATCTTGGGGTGTTCCTTCCGCTCCTGCTCCAGCTCATGCCGGTCCAGTTGCACAAGGCCCTCCAGGATATGGTGCTGCTCAGTATGGCGCCCAGGCTCCTCAGTATGGTGGTCAACCTGGACTTCAATATGGTGGTCAACCTGGTCCTCAGTATGGTCAACTTGCTCCAGGTTTCAGTGCTCCTCCTCAATATCAACAATATGGTGGCCCATCTGCTCAACCAACCCAGTACGCCTCTGCCCAGAACTATGGTCCTCCTCCATCGGTTCCTGTTCAGGCCTCGGCACCTGTCACTAATGGTACTAACGGTCAAAACTGGGGCGCTCCAGTTCAGAATGCTGCTCCTCATGCTGCGCCAGCTTCTTTTCCTGCTCAGGCTGCTCCGGCTCGCGCTCCCCCTGCGTCAAACGGTGGCTGGGATCAAGGTGCTGCTTGGTAAATGGTCTTTGTTCTTCTTGTTTTCTCCTAAGTCCTTCAGATCAGAGTCTCCCACTTGGGTTGGCATTTGCATCTTGGACTTGATAGACGGTCATGGGTGGTCATAAAAATCCATGCGCATTCTGATGCTGTGTGGCATTCATTTCTTTCTTTTGTTCTTTGAGATCTGGGGGTAGAGAATCTGCAAGTGACGAGATTTTGGGACTGGCCATGCGTGTACATGGATGCTCGATCTCGGGAACGGAGGATGTCTTCTGTGAAAGATTAGAAAATCCGGGGTATTAGTTGATAATAAGTTGGCTGTTACACCACCATCTTGATTTCTATTGCTGTGACCGATGAATGCCTGACATTGGTTGAAACGTAATACCACCACACAAGTCGTGTCCTGTAATTGTTCGTTCAACATGACCTCGATGTTGACAGATAAGTCAAAGTATATGCATTCAAATTGAAACACTGCGATGTATTACCATTTCAGCAGCCTGCATCCCTTTGCAACAACGTCGGCATACCGAGTGTTCCGAACGTAGGTAAAAACTACTAGATTGATAGTTATCACAGCGACCTCAGAGTCTTTGGGTTTAACATCGGTTTGACTCTCTACTCCAATCTAACCTCCAGCTACCAAGATTGTGACTCTATACAGTACAGTACATGGCCAAGCTAGAGAGGGGGCTGAGATGTATGTCCTGCTCCTTCGATATTCCTCGCACTCCCCCCCCCCCCCCCAACAATTTGTGATTACAAATATGGTATCGGTTATTGGTTACGGCCGTGGCAGGCTAGAATATTTACAGAAAAGGCGAATTGGATCAAATAAAGATTGGGGTATGAGTGGGTAGGAACAGAGTTTCGTTGGGAACATTGGGCTGAGATGTATGGCGAATGTTAGGTCGGAGAATAGAGATAGAGATAGGGATGGAAGGGGATCTGTGATGAAGATGGTGAGTTGCTTATAAGACAGGTCGAGTGAGTCTCTCAGCTGCAGACTGTGGCCATCCTTTAAAAGTGTTTGAGCCTTTCTCTTGAAAGTGGAAAGCCTTCTTGGTGGAAAGGAAAGATCGTCAATGAAATCCGAGCATTACCTCACATCTACCAAACACGTCAGCGAAGACACCCGTCAGATACATTCCAGATGTCAGATTGTTTCTTTGAGGCCAGTTTTCTGTCCTCTTTGGGCTTTGTACTATTTCCGTCAAATATTCTCCTGGGTTCCCCTTCTCGCGCATGTCATGTCTACCTTCTTCTCTCTAGCACGGCCTCAGGTCCTAAGCCTAGAACATAAACATGTAGGATATGAGGTATTACTTGTGTCTTTCATTGGGAAGGAGAATGGAAAATCCATTAAATGGACAGTGTGTTCTCGGAGTTGAACCGGATTCTGTACCAAGGGACTAAGCTTCAAGTCTCACTGATGAGGAAGTATGATAATTCTGGAGAGGATGGCTTGATCTGCACTGCTTCCTTTAGGGGTCAGATATCCCGTATCTGCGTCGTGCAATAACAGAAAATGACTTGGAGCGGGTCCTCATTCGGCCTTCTGATTGCTGTTTCTTTTTCGGCAGGACTGAGGCCAAGTGGGCAGAATCCAGAACACAAGAGAAATGCCCAATTTGATATCGTCAGTGTAGAAAACGAGAAAAAGCAAATTCAAAGAAAGGTCAATCGAGTGAAGAGTCTTTGCGTTATTCATATCACGTTGCAGCAATCAACTTCATCAAAACAAGTAGCCGAGCCTTTCCCTCCTTGATCATTACCACGCCAGACTTACACTCGACCAGTACCCCATCCCTTCTTCCCTTCCCAGTCCCAAGTCACAGTCAGACCACTATTGACATATGCCAGAACCAACACCAACACTAAAGCAGCCAACGCCAGAATCCCCATATCGCTCAAGAACACAGCACCTTCACCCTTCTTTAATACATCCAATGGACTCGTGCCCTTCCCCTGCTTCACGCCCTGGTCTCTTATCCGACTATCATGACTTTCCCATGGAATGGGTATACCTCTATCGTTCAGTATCTGCTCGGTGGTGATCTTCGCTCCAGCAAGCACAATCGGCACACCGGTCCCTGGATGTGTTGAAGCGCCAACGAAATATACACCTGGAATTCTCGGGTGTTTGGTCTTCGGTCTGAAAGCTAGGACGTTGAAGAAGGAATGTGAGAGACCCAGTATTGAGCCTTTGTCTAGATTGAACATCGATTCCCAACTCGTAGGCGTGTTGAGCTGCTCGTGAATGATTAGTGGTTCGAGAGGTGCACAGCCAGTTCGGGATTCGATTGTTGAGATTATGGTTTTGCGAGCAGAGGAGACGATGCTAAGCCAGTCTTGTTCTGGGAGGAGACCGGGTCCTGAGTTTGTTTTGGGGGTGGTTGAGGTAGCTGAGTTGAGGAGATGACCGACTGGGACGAGGACGACGATGGCGTCTTTTCCGGCTGGTGCTGCGCTGTGATCGACTCGTGAGGGAACGTTGACGTAGAATGACGGGTCATCTGGGATGCCTTGTCTGTCGAATATCGAATCGAAGGATTCGCGGTATTCACCTGCGAGGAAGATGTTGTGTGTTTTTAACTCGGGGATGGTTTGGGAGAGGGCCCAGTAGAAGGATATAGAGCTGCAGGAGCCGTCTCGTTTTTGGAGGGATTTGGCGTAGCTGTTTGAGGAGTTGGGGAAGAGGTTGTTGTAGGCATAGACTAGGTCGGCGTTTATAACTACTAGGTCTGCTGTGAGTTGTTCGCCGGTGCAGAGTTGGACTCCGGTGACTTGCTTTCCGTCTGGAGATGTGAGGATGGAAGATGCAGCAGTATTGAGTCGGATATTGACTCCAGACCTCTCACATATCCTCACCAGCGCAGCAACAACAGCATGAAATCCTCCAACCGGATACCAAATCCCCTCCGCCAGCTCCGTATACTGCAGCAGAGAGTACGTCCCCGGTGCATCAAAGGGACTCATACCCATATACATACTCCCAAAAGTAAACACCCTCCTCAACCTCTCCGTCCAAAAGTACTTTGCCGCCCTGGAATATATACTCTCGAACGGATGCAGAGCGACAAGATGTCTGAGGAAACTTGGCCTCAGCAGATTGAACACCGACGTGAATTTCCCATGCAGCACCTCCCTCACACTAATCTCATAATGCCTATGCGCCTCCACCAACCAAGCAAGATACCTCTCAAACCCATCCTTGCCCTCCCACTTCTCAATCTCGCGCTTCATAACACTCGTATCGGAGCTCAGTTCGAAGCTCTCCCCGTCTCCGAACCAGAGGCTGTAATTCGGATCGCATTTTAGCAGTTGGACGGATTCGGCTTCGAGGGAGGTGGAGAGGTCGTGGAAGGTTTCTTGGAAGAGCTTGGGTAGGAGGAGGAGGGAGGGCCCTTGGTCGAACCGGTACCCTGAGTATTCGAGGAGACTGCATCGGCCGCCTGTGAAGGAGTTCTTCTCGAGGATGGTAACGGAGTAGCCGGCTTTAGAGAGACGGGCTGCTGTTGCTATGCCGCCGACTCCTGCGCCTGGGGAGAGGGTTAGTTGGTGTTTTGTGAGGGCTGGGGAGTAAGTGAGTGTTGTGCTGGAAGGGAATCTCGGAATCGCGGGGTAGTTGTTTGCTTACCAACTACTATGGCAGTCAATTTTTTGTCCGCGGATGCCATTGTGATGTATCTTTGAGCTTTGGAAGCTGCGGCAGTACGAGGACTGGCAGATGGAAAGAAAGCACGGTCTTCACATGCTGGATGGGCTGGTGGTGGTTGTTCTAGCTCTAGTTGATCTTGAGGAGGGAGCTCCTGTTTAGTTTGAACGAATCATGACGCGCAGATTTCCCGTGCAAGGTTCACATGGAGGTTACATCCCTTGTCCTTAGACAATATCTTGAACTTACTTGAGTCTCAGCATCATCATCATCATCATCATTACCATGTTGTATAGACTCAGCTATCTACTTGATGAAAGTCGAAGGATGGGTTTGGACAATTGAGCAATACTACGAAGTAATGTCAATGTATATCCGAGGGGCTGCTGCCAGGTTGACTTAGCCAAAGCGCAAGGATAAAGAGGGGAGGGGAGCTAGCTGTCCCGTGCCCGTGGTATATGGCACGCCCTAGTGAGTGAGTGTCTTATAAAATATTTTCTCAAAGAACCTTTTAAGTAAGTAAGGTCTTTGATTAGTTATAGTAATTATAGGAAGTAATAAATTAATAAATTAAACAAAAAATATTAAAACTTAAAAAGAAAAAAATATTAAAAAGATCATAAATAAACATTTTAAAAAGCCAAGAAGCCAAGAGATAAGAATGCCCTTATTCGGCTTTATTTGATTTTAAATATAAGGTATTATTAATTATACATGTTGGTCCATCGGGGTTATGTAATCTCATTATATTGTACAGGGAGCGCCATTTGAATGATATTATAGTAGCTCTCAAGGGTTATGCCTTAATTATTAGGGGTAATAGATTTGATAATTTTAAGGGGTAATTGGAGCTATAACGAATCCGTTTTAAGGCTGATTTAAAGGAGTATATAATAAGGGATTTTCCCCATTTTTTTTAAAACATCAGTAAAAAAATTTAAACGCGGATAGTAGGTATTACCCGCCATCCGCGTATATTATAACTGTAGTTATATGTCCATATTATTAGACCGATTTACAGCCCGTACTATACTACGTTATGTAACGTAACGGCCATTACGCCTATGACTACAGACACTATTATAAGTACAAAATACGCAATAAAAAAAACCCTTAAAGCCTCTCATAACCCTTTAACCTTCTCATATTATTAGCCCTAGCCCTACTCCTAGTTATATTATGGCGGGGCCACCTCATTTTTGTGTAAAGTCATGTTATTAGATATAGCTTCAATTAGTATTTTGTAAATTTTTTTAAGGTAATATTTAAAGAATGTATTTGTCACTTTTTATTAAAAATCAAGAATTTTTTCTTATAATAACATCATAACTATTTAGTTTAATTCATTATTTTCCTTAACCCCTTTTTAATAAATTATACTTTTTAAATATATAATATCTTAAGGTTTTATTGTTTTATTCTTTTATATTAAAATTATTTCTTATGCTTTGAGTATATTCCTCTTTTATTGTGTGGTTATTTAGGATTTGCCTTTCCACATATTTTATAATGATTAACGTAAAGACAAGTTTTTAATAAAGAAAAAACTAAATGTAATAAACAATTAAGTTTTTATATTAATAAAATTAAATATAAAAAGAAATAATAATTATATAATTTATAAAAATTATTTAATTAATGATTTTATAACTTTTAATATAAAATAAGTGCGGTGAGTATAACTTTTAAAAGAACAAAGATTTAAATTACTTTATTAAAAGAATAACTTTAACTTCTAAGATATGTTTAAATATTAAAAACTTGAGTGCTTTTTTTATTTTTTTTTAGATATGTGTACTCTGTTTTAACGCTTTGTCAAAAGACTGCTACCCTTTTGAAAAACTTACTTTCCTTAGTAAAACCTTTGGCTAATTAGGCGTTCTTATACGTTAAAGTAATTAAGCGTTAAATAATTGGGAAGTGTTAACTTTTATAAAGAGTTTTTTAAGGGTAAATACTTATAATATAATATTACTTGTTTTATTTTTATATATTTTTTTTTTAAAAATGCTAAGTTTATGGGCCATTTTAGTTTTGTTTTTATAAAAAGTTAAGGAGTTTTTTAAATGACGTTATTTATTTTATAACGTTATTTTAATAATTTTAATTCTGAAGAGGATTATGGCGTTATTAAAACCATTGTTTTAGTTTATTAATATGTTAAATAAAAAAGCTTTAATTAAGTGAATTAAGAGTCATGGGGTTTATTAAATTATTAAAAAGTTCGTACAAACTTATTTATTTGATTCTTTTTTAGGATTTTTAATTAATATTTTATATTTTAATTGCTAACATTTATAATATTTGTATAATATTTGTATAATTAAAGTTCTAGTATAAAACAACGATGTCTACTACTACTACTACTACTAATAATAATAATAAAGAAAGTAATTCTTAGGCTTTATTTACTGGATTAGGCCTTAGAAGAGCGTACGAATACTAAGACTGAACACTTTTAGGCCTTTTTATAGGCTTTATCCTTGTTTTTATAGGCATTTATTGTGACGGCGCGAATACTATTGTATTGTTATGTTATATATATCAGTAAAAAATATCGGCGCTAAAAAATTAACTAATTGGTTAAATCGGCTCTTTTAGTGGGTTGGCGCTTTTAGCATAAAAGGCCGCCTTTAAGCGAGTGGGTCTTTTTTTAATGGCCTTTTGGCGGATTAGACCGGAGTTTAATAACTTTTGTGTTAATTAGAAAGGATTATTAATTTATCCGCTCTAAAGCTAAAGCTTGGCTATATCTTGGCGTACATGGCTAATAAACTAACTTCGTTAAGCCTACCACGTTATGAATTTCCACTTTAATAAAATTATAATTAATATATTAAATTTTTTAGGTAAAGTTTATCTTAGTTAACATTAATCACGTGTGTATATACCCACGGTATACCCCTTAAATACTTTAAGTACTTAAAGCCTTAATTTTTTTTTAAGTTTATAAGTTATATAAGCTAATGGCCCTTTTAACGCTTTTGACGCTTTTAACGCGGAATTTTTTCTAATATATAGCCTTTGGCACTAATTTTTTAACATGTAACAAAAGCGCTAAAAGCGCTAAAAGCGTAAAAAGCGTAAAAAGCCGCCGCTGGCCGCCATTAGCCACTAATTTTTTTTTATAGATGTACGAAAGATAATAAACGGGGATGGAAAGAAGGTTGAAGAGAAAAGAAGATTATATATATGTGCCAAGCCTTAAGTCAGTACTTGTCCTTAGTATATAACTTATCTTAGTATAATTTATTAGTTTGATTTATTTTAGTATGACTTATTGGTAAGTTATTGGCGTATGAGTTATTAATGAGTTATAAGTATATAATTTATTTTCGGTATAACTCATTAGTTAATGAGTCATTTAGTTAGTGATATATAAATTATCATATTATTCCCCCTTTTAAAGAAGACTTGTCTTTAAATCTTGTAATAGTTAAAAAAGCCTTTTAGTTTTTTGGCGTTATAGCTTAATTATTGTTAAGCTTATTATAATCGTTTATTTTGTTCTCTTATGCTTTTATTTATTATTATAATTACTATAGTAGACCTGGTGTTGTTTTATGTTATAAATAAAAGTTATAAACCTTATGTGGATAATATTTGAAGTTTTTAATAAGGTAAAATTTTAGGTTTAAATTGTAATTAAGCCAAGAAACCTTATATTATAAGTTCCTTTTTTAATAATTTAAAATATCTTATATTTTATATTTAATGTCGTTTTTAATCGTAAGTGTTTTGTGTAATTATTGGATTTGTTTTAATAAGAGGTCTTTATAAGCTTTATGTAGCTTGTTTATGAAAAAGATTAGGTGAACTTTTATTTTTAATGATAAGTTTAATTTTTACGTAAATCTAATTTTCTTAATAACTTTTTTAAAGTTAGGGTTATTTCATTAATTTAAGAACTTTTTTTGATTTGGATATTGATTAATTTCTTATTATAACTTATACTTTATTGTGAATATCTTAATTTATTTCTTTTTAGTGTTTATTAATATCTTGTTGTTTTTTATTTTAAGCTTTTTATAAAAGTTCCTTAGTTTTAAGTCATGTATTATGTGTTTTTTGTGCTATGGTTTTAGTATTTTTGATGTTGAGATTTTGTATAATTATAAGTGGCGTATTTAAAGAAGGTTATTACCAATTGAAAAATATGTGTGATATATAGCCGTATTTAAGTTTATATAGGTTCATGTTGATGGATTTGTGTTAAAAAGTAAATTAGGCGTAATTTATTATAAGGAGAAGTTTTAATTAATTGTTTTAATAATAGTTAATAAAAAGATATAATTGTTGATTTAAATATTAATTTATGATTTTTATTTAGCTGTCCGTTTATGTGTAATGGGTAATAAAAAGCTTAATTTAAATACTAAGGACTTTATAGATTTGTCGTGCGGAATGGGGTTGCTTACTTAAGCAAGCCCCTATTTAGCATATATCTTTAGTTGCGCAAAAGCTTCCCTTACAGAATCAGACGCTTTTGCCATTATTATTAGACTTACTGCTTTCCTACGCAATAGTTAAGAGCCACATTTACACTTAAGCTACTTGTGTTACTTTGTAAAAACTGTGGTAATGTTAAACTACGGTGTGCGAGACGTTTTCTTTTATTTAAAATCTCTTTAGTACACTTTTTAATACACTTTTTTTATTAATATTTTAATATAACTTCTTTTTTCTTTTTTAATTATGATAATAAAACTTTTAAAAACTTTATATATACGTTTAAAAGACCGAATCTCTTTTCCACGATGGTTTATAAAGCTTGAAAATCAGGTTACCTTTTTAGGCGGTTAGGACTACGTTAATTTTTATGGCTAAAACACTTTATATCTCCTTATTATTAAACCTTTATTACTTTTTACAATTAATGAGATGTTTTATATTAAGAATATAATAAGGCTTACGTTATTATAAGAGTGGGACAACGATTTGCGGGATGTCTTAATTAAGGGGCAACGCCTAATGGCTTAATAAGCCGTTTTTTAAAACCTAAAAAAGTAATACCAATTTTAATAAAAGGAATTTATTTAAAGGTAGACTTATTAAACCGCTTAAAAGTCAATATATTTCGTAATTTAGAGTTAAATAAAGTAAATAATAGAGCCGGCGCTTTTTAAACCTTAGGTATAACGCTTGATTTTAAAAAAAAAGCTCTCCCTTTAGAATATTATGCGAGGTCTTAAGATCAAATTCACCCCTAGTGACGACGCTATTAAAAAACATATTAAGAATGAGTATTGATAATTGTTAAAAATGGCTAAGTTTAAAGGTATTATTCTTTTAGTGTGATTTACTAAATAGTTTATGGCACTTTTTAAAGTATAAAGCTATAGGCTTTTTAAGGTTAAAGGCGCTTTTTTAATTAAAGATTTCCTTAGGTTATATTTGTTAAATTAGCATTTAAGTAGGGGGTATAACATTTAGACCAGTACATTAAAGCTGAGATAATGGGAGAGTCGATGGGACGTATTTTAGAGTAATATGGAATGATATTAAAGGGGCATTTATAATAAGGTGAAAACGGTAAGCTTACTAATATATATGCCACACTTAGTCGTACTAAGACGACGAGCCAGTATTACTGCTTATGCCTTAAAGCTGGAAACTGATACCCATGGCCTCTTTTAAAGTATTTAAAGCTAAAGTATGCTTTAATTAAAAAGAGCTCTTTCCTTTTAGTTATTTTTACTAATAGTCAACAGGCCTCTCTTAAGCTACGCCTTGTTGACTCGACCTTTAGTAAGCTTCGGGAAACATTTAAAAAGAAGGGGTAGTTATATTTAGGGGTAAATTCAAGGAAACAGTTTATACGGTATTCACTTTACTTTAAAAATGTGGAATGTTAAAGTAATAAAGACACTGGAGAGTGTAAGGTATATTTCTTAGTATAGTGTTAAAAACGTTTAAACCTATTAAAGGCAGGGACATTCGGCGACCCTATTAGTTTGGTTATAACAAACGGTCGCTCCTTTATTTACCTTAAAAGCTACTAATTGGTTAAGTGGTTTAAGTACGCGGAACAGTTAAACGACGGTCCTTAATTACCTCTTAATTGTTCTCTCCTTTAAACCTTTCTTTCTTTATTTAACAAGGTTATACACATTTTTTTGCCCCTAGCGCTTTGGCTAGTTTTTGGGGGGTATATTTCTTTGTTATTATTAAGCTTCCAAAGCTCTTTTATACACTAGTTTCTTTATATAATCGGGAATGTACTACACAACTGGGGGGTATGTCGTGTAGAATAGGGTTATTTACTTAAGCGAGCCCCTATTTAGCATATATCTTTAGTTGCGTAAGAGCTTCTCTTACAGAATCAGACGCTTTTGCCACCACCACTAGACCTACTGCTTTCCTGCGCGACAAGATTTTTTTTTAAAAAAAAAGAAATAAATTGTGGTCTTTAATTTAAAATCATTTGTAAAAAATTTTAATGGCAAATGGCGGCCGGCGGTGGCTTTTTATTATGGCTGACCTTAAGGTGATATAAGTAATCACACAACTTTAGGAGAAGACACTAGAATAAGAAGCTTTTTTTATATTTAAACTTAAGGCTACGCTTAATATTAAAAAAAAAGATGAGAAGTAAAAGAGTACATTTAGTATAATAAGCTAAGGCCTTATATATCCTTTTTTTTTTAAAAGTGATTAACTCATTTAATGGCTGTTTTTTATTTAAAGCTATCGGTTATACCGCTTTTCCTTTATTATTTAAGAACTTGTCCTTTAAAGTGGCTTAAAAATGGCTTATATAAATGGCTTATTATGTGATAATTTATATTATTAAAGTGGCCTGCAAAATGGCCTATACAAATAGCCTGTGAAGTAAATCGTAATATTACCCCCCCTTTTTAAAAAACTGCGTTTTTATAATTAATATTATAAATTTTTTATTTTTTAAGTTATTATAATTATTAATTTTAGCGTTATAAGCCTTTAATCATTAAGGTAAAACCTTTAAAGGTTTTTTACGTTTTAATATTTAAAGTAAAACGCTTTTAATAAATGTAATATTATTATTACATTTAAGCATAAATACCATTTTAAATGTTTATTTACACTAATTCATTTAATTTAATATTTAAAAATATTACCTATTAACTTAAAACCTAATATTATTTCAATTTCTTATTTGTTTTACTTTAAAAGGAGTTATATTGGTGCTAATATAAGTTACACTTATTTTAAAGAAGATTATTAATGTACTTTTATAAAAAATAGGAGTGAAAAATGGGGTAAATTTCTTAATTTTTAAGGAATTTAATCTTTTAATTATTTTCAATTTTTATTAATATTTTAATTGGCTTATACCATTTATTTAAAAGCTTTTATAAAGGCCTATTCATTTTTTAATTAATTATAAAAATTAATATTATGTTTTTTATATTTTAATTAATTTTATAATGGGTTTAATTTATTAATTACTTTATCTTGTTTTATTATACTTGAATCAAAGATTGTGTAAATTTTAAAGTTTGTTTTATTTTTAAAGCAACCTTTATGACATTTTTCCTATTTAAGCTTTTTATTACTAATTTTAAAAGTTTTAAATTATACATATTATATAAGGTTTTTAATTTATAACCGTTTAAGACTTAAAATAATATTATGTTTCTTAAGAACTTGTATAATAGCGTAAGTTAAGTAATATTCATGATTAACAAAAGGGAATTTTAATTATTTTAATAATATGTGTAAAATAGCCAAAGTTATTACTTAATATATTGGTTTATAATTTTTATTTATTTATTTACATTTGGGTTATAAGCTGTAATAAGCTTTATTTTTGTATTTAAAATACGGCAATATTTGTTTTAAAAGGTTAAAATAAATTAAGGGCCTTTGTTTAAAACAATTAAATTAAGCATTTCAAAATATTAGCTTTAATAAATTAAAAAAAAGTTAGCCATACTTTTAATAATAATAGTTTTATAATAAAGGACAAAAAGGGGCTTTTTTGTGAATTAATTTATAATTACAAAGGCAAAATCAAAGCCATTTTCATTTTAAAATAATTCTATAAAATCCATTATCAAATAGTAATATAATTTTATAAAAATTAACAAAAGATATAATAAATCAAAGCTTTTGTTTTTATAAGCTTTTATTTTAAAACAATTGCAATTGGTAATATATTATATAATATTATTATTAATTTTAGTTTAATAATATTTACGATTAAATAATAATTTAATTTTAACAATCCCGGCATATGCCATTTGAAATTGTGCATATACGTAGCAAATTAATAAAGTGCGTAATTTTAAAGGTTCCATTAGTATTTTAAGGCGTTCTTGAAAAAAGAGCTTATCTTATTAAAGCTTATAATTTAAACTATACTCCCTAGCCTTTTCCTTAAGGGGCTTAAGGTTTAAAAAGGTCTTATTTGCGGCAATAACTTAATTAATAATGTTATAACCCTTAATATTATATGCTATTATTAAAATAAGGTTAATGGGCTATTTTATCAAGAACTTAGACTTTGATTTTTTAATAAGTGACAACTTTATATGTTGTATATTATTAAAGACCTATTAATTTATTTTATTATTTGAGATTATTTATTGATTTTTTAATGCTTACTTTTTAGCTTTTATTAAGAAAAGGTCTTAATTTTTTCATAATAATATATTAGCCAAAACATTTGTAATGCCTATATAATATATGATTATAAAATAAAAGTTAACAAAGAATTTAGCCTATTAAGTTTATTTAACAATAAAATCTTTAATGAATATAAAATACTTTAATGCCCTATAATTGATATATATATGTACATTTTTTTATACTTTTAATAGCTTTGGTTTATATTATTAAAAAGATTAAATATAGCCAAAAGCTTTTTATTATAAATTAAGTAATTTAATTTAATATTAATTATTGTTTTAAAAAAGAAACTTATAAGGTTAAAAAGTTTATTATCTTATAATTGAAAAAGTACTTTAACCATAATTTTATTAAAAAAGTATATTTTCAAATGTGTTTATTTAAATACGTTATAGTAATAAAAAATAAAAGCCAATTTAAACGCTAATTATAATACTTCCTAAGCTGTTTTATAATTATTATTTAACTTAAAAAAAATATCTTTTTTGATAAAGCGTATAAAAGAATGATAAACGCGATTATAATCTTTAATAAATTATTCATAAAAATTGCAAAAACCTAAATAGCTTTGTATATTTTATATATTAAAAGCGTATTCTTAATTATTAATTATCGCAATTTTTTTAAATTGACCTTAATTTTATTTATTTTAATAATAAAACCTAAGAACTTAATCTTTAATACTTCAAATTCAAATCTTTTAATATTAGCTTATAACCCGTGGTTTTTTAAGATTTATAAAACTCTTTTAATGTGTATTTTATGTTTTTTTTATAAAATTAAAATAAATTAAAATATTATTTAAATATGTTAAGCAAAAGCTATTTAAATGCTTTATGAGAATATTATTAATAAAGCGTTGAAAAGTGGCTAGGCCATTTATAAGGCTAAAAGAAAGTATTTTATATTTATAAAATTTGTATTTAATATAAAAGATTATAAAATCCTTAGAATTAATAATTATACGGATTTTATGAAAAGCTTATTAAATATTAATTTTTATAAAGATCTTAGCTTGAAAAATGTAAGCTATTATTTTATTAATTAATAGGATTAGGTAAAGGTCCTTTTTAATTAATTTATTGAGTTTTTAATAATTTATTATTTGCTTTTTTAGCAAAAAGGATTAAAGCCGCAAAAGGAGTATTAGAGGGAGTAATAAATCCTTTATGAAGGTTTTTTTTATAATGTATTGCTTTGTTTTAAATAATTATTTATTTGTAAACTAATAAAGGGGCTTAAAAAAGAGATTATTTTTAATTGTAAACTTGATTTTATGATTTATATTAAAACGCCAAACAAAGAGCTTGTTTAAGGCTTTATTAAAAACAATTTTTTGTATTTTTTGTATTAAAGTAAAAGCTTTTAATAAACCAAATCCTGATTTAATTAGTATTTGGCTTTTTGTGCTTATTTAAAAATTAATTCGTTATTTATAATAAATAATTTCATATTGGGTTATTTCTTTTAATATAAATTCTTTAATTTAATCTTATAAAAAAACATAAAAGTTTTTGTTTTTGTTTTAATTTTTTTAAAGTTAAAAATGTAATTAATATATAACCGGTGTTACAATGTAATAAATATTTATTTTGCTTAGTTTTAATAATAGCTTGGCTTTAAGCAAAGTAATAATTTTCATAAATTTGTTTATGTCTTTTGAAAAAGGCGTATTTAATGTTTAATGACTTAAAGGCAATGCTTTTATATTAAGTAATTCCCTTTTTAGCTTATAAACGAATTTAAAAGGTTGAGAATTGGCAATTTAATAAGGCGATTTTAAAGGCGATTTTAAAAGCAATTTTAGAGGTAATTTTATAATTATATTAAAATTAGCAATTTTAGCTTTTACGCAGTAATACTCATTTTAAGCCATTAATTAATTACGTTAATTAACATCTTTTTAATATAATAAATCAATAATAAGCTTAATATATATTAAAAAAGGTAAAAGGCGTTTTTTAAAATAAAGTTTTTTAAGTATATCCTTTAATTATAAAAGTTTTTTTTTCTTTTTTAAAATAGTTTTATTTAAAATTATAATATTTCAAAAGTTTCCAGCCGATTAATACTTTAGAATTCTTTAGGTTAATAATTAAAAAAGGGAAATTAATTTAGTATTAATTAATAATTAAAATAAAAAGTATAGTGTATTTAATGGCGCTGCCCTTTTTCTTATTATAACTTATAGGAATAATAGGCTTAGGTAAAATGAAAAAAGAGATTTTAAAAAGTTTTTAAAATTAATAAGCTATTAAAACTTTAATAATATTAAAAATGTTTATTTTGTCATTAATATATACAATTAATTTAATATATGATTCATTTTTTCCTAATTTAATATTAATTAGGAATTGTTATTTTTTAATAAAAGCATAAAAATCGGTATTTAAATCTTTTTATAAATTAAGGCTTTTATTATAATAAGAGATTTTCTTACGGCTTAAGAATCTTTTAATAAATTATTAGAATTTATGTTTTTACCTTTAATTTTTACAATCTTATGATTCATTTCCTTTGTCCTTTTTAATTTAAGACAATTATTAGCCTAATGATTGATTTTATGGCAATTAAAACAAGAGGTATTAGCGGGAATAGCATTTATAAATGATATAGAAATTAAGGTAATTAAAAAAAGAAAAGCAGAAGCTTTTTTGGGTTAAATATCTCAGCGTTAGCTATTCTTTTTAAAAATGTTTTTCGTATAACCTTTATAAATGTTAATATTTTTAAAAGATTAAAGAAAAGTAATAGTTTAATAAAGAAAACGTTTTTTTACGATAATATTTTTAGATTCTTTATTTATAATAATTAAAAATTTATTATAAATAATATAATTATTATTTATTTTATATTTTTTAATATAAAAATTACGTTTAAAGAAAAGTGAAACCTTTTTATATATGTTTTTAAATCAATGGGAATATGCAATTTTGCTGATAATAATGTAATTGGTGAATTTAATACGGAATTCATTATATATCATAAATCTCATAATAAGGTAATTGTATTTTGCTTTTACAGCTTATATTTAATTATAATTAAAAAATTATTAATTTAATGTTTTAAAAACGTTAGCTGTATTATTAAATATATTAGTAATGTCGCGCAATAAGCTCTATTGTTATGTTAGTATATTTGATGAGGTTTAGTGTATGTTTGCGTAAGCATTTTATGTATATATTTTTACCTCGTAGTCCTATTTTAAAAAGGGTAACGTTTAATTTAATTTATTAAACACATTTATATCTTTTACTTTCAGTAATTGTAGAGATTTCTTACACTTAAAAAGACCTGTTCCATTTTTTATATTATAGTTAAGAACCATAGGCTGTTATTATTACCTGGTGTATTTATGGATTTAGACTTTATTTAAGTTTTTTATTTATTATTTTTATAATCCTTTTTTATTTTTAATTTTTTTATTCCTTTACTTAATGATTATTTAATTACTTTAATATGTTTATAAACGATAGCAGCATTGAAACGTTGAATATAAACATCGTTTATAAAAAACCTGAGTAGTGGGCCAATTAATATATTTATTTTATTTTTAGCGTAAATATTTTTGGATTATGGCCTTTGGTTAACCTTGACATAATAAATGTTTGCACTTCTGCGGAAGTCTTTAATTTTACTTTTAAAAGCGCCGAGTAAATTGCAGTAGTAAAGACTGCTTAGTTATAAGTCAATTTTTAAGTTACGTAAGTTTAATATAATGTAAACCTTATTACTTGGGTTGTGGCAATGAAGGCTTACTTGGATTTTTTTTTTAGCTATATTAGTAAATAATACTTGATGTAAGATTATTATTATTATATCAAGTAAGAGCGAGATTAATTAGTTAATTTTTTAATTTTTAATTTTTATGATTTTGAGAGCTTTAGCTATGGCGGTTTTATATAAGCCAGAATTATGTACTTTTAATATTGAAAACGAGAAAAAGAAGTGGAAATTAAACTGCGCGATTTAATAACCTTAAACGATTATGTACTTTAAACTTTATAAGTGGATTTAAAAAACTATGGCGTACGAGTACTTTAGTATTACTATATTATAGTTTGTCTTAGAAAAGCGTATGAATATTTAAGCGCTTATTTGTTTTTTTTACTTTCTGCTTTAATAAACGAATTAAACCTTGTAAACTAACGTTAAATAAAAGTACATTGCTTTGTTTACTTACGTAAAGAAAGGAAATATCAGTTTAATTAAATGGATTATGGCACATTAAGCCTTTTTTTAAAAGGCTAAATTATGTAAAGTTATTAATATTGAGGGATTTTAAGGGCTTATAATTTTTTTAATTATTGTTAGACAATTTAATAATAAATGGTTTATTAATTAGTACTAAAAGATTAAAGAAGCCAATAAGCTTAAAACCCCTTTTTATATACCTTAAAACAATTATGTCGCCTTTTTTATATTAATAAAGTGGATTTGATGTATTGTGAGTTTATTAATGGTAAATCATATGTTAGTCATTTTACCACTTTTTAAGGAAAATTAAATAGTGTAGGATTTAAGAATAAAAGCTTATTTAAGGCCTAAGGCAAGAAATCTTTTAAGAACTCATCGGATTAACAAGCTTTAAAACGGTTATACTTATGCTTTAAGGATTTACATAGGTAGTCCCTTAGCTATTGTATGAAACTTTAATTTATTATTTATAGGAAAGTTTTTGAGACTCTTCTTAACGGATTACTTAGATTAAGTTTAAAGTAAAACGAAAGTTAAGCTAAGGAAATCTATTAACGATTTATAAAGGATAAGTAGAAAAACTTATAAAGCCAATTTAGCCAAAACAAGCTTTTACTTTTATTAGTCAAGGATTTAATTAAAAAATCAGGGAATTTAAAAAGCTTAAGGAAACTTAAATTTAAGTTTTTAAGTAATATTTTTGATAAATCAACGGGATCAAGAAATAATGCGTTTTTAGTGCTTTTATTAAGTCTTAAAGAAAGGGCTTAACTAAAAGTTTATTTTCTTTAAGAAAGTGCCTTATACCTTCTTTTTAATTTAATACTTTTAGATAATTATGGAGCAATTAATTTAGTTAACAATATTTTGTTTTTAAAACTTAAATTATTTATTAAAATAAAGCTAAATGATATTATGAAAATAGGGAATAGTTAGTTCCCCATTTTGGGGCGTGGAACTTGAATTATAAAAGATGCTTTTATGGGTGATAATAATTAAACATATGATCTTATTTTTTATGATATTATTATTGTAAAAGGATTTTATGTTAATATTATTTTAAAAGCTTGTTTATTTAAATAAGATTTTTAGTTTTATAAAATGAATTGTACTTTACGTTAAGGCAATAATAATGAGCCTATGATAAATCATTTTGTTGTTTGTTAATTAGAACGTTAATAAAATCTTGTGTTTTTTAAATATAAAAAACATTTAAATTATTTATGTGAAGTCCTTTTAAACTTTGTAAGAATTATGATTTATATAATTATAAAGTAAAAGCTTAGATGAGTATTAAAGCTAATTTAAAAGTATAAGAACCCTTGGTTAGATATGAAAATAGTGTGGCATTTGTGCGCTAGTCATTTAAGCCTAAATATATTGAGAAAGTTAATTAGATTAGCTAGGAATGTTAAAATAATGGACAAAGTTAAACGTTTAAAATGTGAGTAATATGCGCTTATTTATGTTTTTAATGTTAATTTAATTTGCTTAATTTATTAGCGATTATTGCGTTTATTTTGGAGAATCATATAAGATCTTTTTAATTACTCGGATTACTTTGGAGGTATGTTTTAGTTATTAGTGCTTAAATGTGAATATAGTGGAATATTAGTTGGATATGTTTTATGCTTAAAAGAGTATGACGAGGTTTTTAAGTGTATTAAGAACTTTAAATCTTAGGTTTAAAGACAATTTGGACTTTTAATATGTAAAATTAAATATAATTAAGAAAAGGCTGTTATTATAATTAAAGGGTTTACGAGATATAAGGAATAGGTTTTTAAGCTTAGAATTGAACTTAAGCTTTTCTTAATTATAATTTATGAGTCAAATGGTAGAATTGAAAGGGCTGGCTAAGAAGTAATTAATAAAAAGGTAAAAATACGGTTAGGATTTAATCCTTTTATTAAATTAAATATTGAGTGCGCATTTACGGGTATTTATTTATATAATAGAAGCCTAAGGCGTATAAACAACTGGCGATTATTTGTTAAGGAAAATGATAAGTGGTTTTATAATTATTTTTAATAGTATAATCTTATATTTATTGTAAAAATTATTATTGATTTTAGATTAAATTGGAATGAAATTTACGTATTTGGGTATAAGGCGTACGCATTAATGGTAGAACAAATATTAGGAAAAAACAAAAAAGCGTTTAAAACAAATACACGTGCGCATATTGAATATTTAGTAAAATATATTATTTTAAATATTTATAAGATTTGGGTATTACGCCTTAATAAAATTATTATTACTTATAATGTGCAATTTAATGAGGATAGTTTTTATACCTTTTTTAAAAGAGAATAGGGGATTTTAGTCTTGGAAACTTAATTAATTTATGAGCTTATTAAAAAAGAAAAGCTAATCGATAATTAGATTAGAATTTTTAAGGCAAAAAATGAAACTATTGGGAAATAGAATATTATAGGAGAAAGTATTTTAGAATTTTTATTTAAAATTATAAAACAATAAACAAAAGCTTTTAAGATATAAAACTTAAAAGTAAAAGATTATACTAAAGACCTTAGCACTTAAATTAAACTTTTGATTTTAGAAATAACGCTTGTTTTGGATAAAAACGCGTAGGAAGTAAAGAAGCAGTTATTAGGTACGTTAAACCTAAGGCCTAATTTAGGCATAAATTTAGACTTAAAGGCATTTCGTTTAAATAAGCGCATATAACTCATTAATTAGGCGTCAAACGTACCTTAGGATTAAATAACGGATTCGCTTTAAGTATTAAGACTTGAGGTCTGAATCCCGTTATATAACTTAAGTACATATTAAAACGTATTATCCTTAAATTATGGGGAATTGGAATCTGAATTTTTTAAATTAACGAGAATATTAACGCGCTTTTAAATTATAATAATTAAAGCTCAGTTAATTAAATTAAAATTCTTAAGTACTTAAGGCAGGTTATTAAGAGTTGTGAAAAGAAAAGGGAAATAATTTTAAAAACGTATTAGAGTGTTTATTACACTTAATACGATTTTTAAGGAAATAAGATTTTAATAAAAATACCTTAATTTTAAGGGTGTTTATAATCTTAGGGGTGATATATTAAAAAAAAGCACCTTTTTAATTTGTATAATAATCTTATATTATATATAGATCTTATATTTAATGGATTAATACTTGATTAACATATGTTTTTAAAAAAGCAAAAGGAATTAAGATAAATAATAAAAATAGTGTATATAATGATTACGGTAGCCATTTAGGCAGATTACTTAAGAGGACAGCTATTATTGAAAAGGAAAATCCTATTTTTTAAAATTAAGGTTTAAGATTTTTTATTAGAGCCTAAAAGGTGAAACGATTTTGAGAATTATTTAATGAAAACGTGGTTTATTAAGGATACTTATCTAAAAATGGGTAATATAAATAAGTATAAATGTTAGACGTTGGAATATTTTAATTTAGATATTATATTAACGCTTGTATTGCTTATATGAGTATTTAAATATAAACCTAATAAAAACAGATATATTTTAAAATGTTGATTACGTATTATAGTGCGTAAAGACTTTTAGAGTAAATTTACGATTATTTTAATATACGTAAGCATTTTAATAATTAAGTTATTTAAAATAGCCATGGCGCTTATAATTAAATTAAATTTAAAAATTAAATGCTTTAACGTAATTAACGTATTTATTAATGTTCTTTAAGATATAAACAAGGAAATAGTGTATTATAAATTCTTTCCCGGATTTTAGGAGCCAAGAAAAGTATTATGGGTTGATTGTGTATTTTATGAAATGCGCGATTTTCCTTATTTTTAATATAAACACGTCAATAAGACTTTGACGAGTCTAAGGTTATTTCCTTACTTTAAAAAGCCTTATATGTTCACGGACCTTAAGTATAAAATTTTAGTGTTATTTTATATTGACGATATTTAAGTGCTTTTTTATTGAAATGATATAAAACTTGGCGAAGAATTTATTAAAAAGCTTAATTAGGTATATAATATGTATGATCTTAAAGATATTAAATAATTTTTAAAGATTAAAATAATGCGCGATTAAAAGCGTAAAACTATTTCTTTTATTTATAATTAATATATTAGAAAGATTATTTATAAGTTTAAATAAATAAATAAGAAATGTCTTATAACCTTATTATCTTAAATTGAACTTATGAAATTTAATAATTAAATATTAAAAAAAGTTATTAAAGCATATTAAGAAAAAGTTAAATTTATGTTATATATAATAATTGTTGTATAATTAAACGTTGTATATGCTATAGCTTTATGTTTATAATTTATTATAAACCTTAGATTAAAGCATTTTATAATTATATATTGGCTTATATGTTATTTGTTTGGAACGCGCTTTTTAGGGATTATGTTTATTGCTTTTGATGTTTTATTTATAGATGATTTTAAAATAAGACGATTATTGTAAGGATATGTGATTTTAATGTTTAGTGGTTTAGTGATTTAAAAAGTAATTTGATAATTCATGATTATGACTTTTATAATGGAAGCGGAATTATTGTCTTTTGAGTATATGAGAAAAAAAGCTATGGCATTTTAACGATTTTTTAAGGACTTGTCTTTAAACATTGGCGAAATTTGGGAAATTTTTTATAATAATTAATAAATGATTAAACTTATAATAAATGATAGTAAAAGGATTATTATTAAATTACGCCATCTAAATATTTAAAACATGTGGCTTAAATAAGAGTTTATTTAGGGCTTGTTTAAGGTTACGTACTTATTAATAAATAATATGCGTATTAATAGGTTCATGAAAAATCTGTTTTGTTAGAAATTTAAGTAATTTAAAGTTCTTTTGAATTTTGAAGATTATAGATCTTAAGTCGAGGAGCTTTAAACACATTTATTGAAAACATGTTAATGATTTATGTGTATTTTTATTTGTTAAATTAATTTTTTTTAATTTTAATAAATGGGTATCCTTTGTTATTTTAAATAAAAGAGAGCAAAAAATCTAGCGTAGAAAATCGTAAAAAAACCCTAAGCTTATGTGAAACTTAATAAAAGCTTATTTAAGACTATAAGGCCTTTGTAATTCCTTTTAATAAATTTACTAATAATTAATCCTTTTAAGAGATCTTCTTAATAATGGCACTAGCTTTATTAGTAGTATTATTATTATTCTTATTCTTCTTTTTACGCCTAGGACTAAGACGACGAGATTTGGTTAATAAGATCTTAATCTTTTTATTCTCTTTTTTTTCTTTTTCCTTACTTTTATTATTTAATTTACCCTTTTTTAATAGGGTCTTAAGGGTCATGTGAATTAAGTAGACACTTTATATAATATTAGTAAAATGTTTATAAAATTTTAAAAAAGCTTATTAAAAAAAGAGTTGTTTTTAATTTTTAAGAGGGAGATTAATTAAACGTTATAATAAAAGATTTAAAAAGGAGCGATATAATAAGTGTACTTAAAGGTGTAGTTATAATAGCGTGAACTAATAGAAAGGGTATTGGTAAAGCATTTACTTTTATTATTATGGCCATATGTTATAAAGCGGATATATAAAAGATAGGGCTTAGTGAATTGTTGATTTATGAGTATATGTTAATATTTACTTATAATTGTGTAATAAAAATGAGCATAAAATATAATAAAGAAATATATATTATGTTTACGTTTAATGGGTAAGGCTTTGAATCTTAAATTGTGCTTTAAGAAGATGTAAGATTTATAAAAAGATTTTTAAGAATACAAAGGTGTGTTTAAAATAAATAATAAGAACATAATTAAACGCTTTTAATTTGAGCTTTTATCATTTAAATGTTATGATTTTTCTGACTTTTTTTTAATAAATATATAAGTGTTATAATCGTTAATTACTTTATGATTTTTGCCTTTACTTATGGGAGTTTATGAAATGACAACCCGGGTAAAAGACAAGGCAAGAGTAGGAAAAAAAAGAATAAGGTGAGAAGAGACGAGATGTTTATAGGGAATAGGAGCTTAAATGGGAAAGGGCATATAAGTAAAAGGAGAAATTGTATTAGATTTGCCATTAAATGCGAAATAACAATAGGCGGATAAAATAAGCGGAATATTATTAGAATTCAAATAAAAGGGATTTTTTGATTTAAAAAAAAGGAATTTAAATATATAATTTATTATATAAGAAGTAATATAAGAGAGGATGTTTAAGCAAATTCATTTTTAAAAGTATTTATTTATGATTATATTATTAATTAACCTAATGTTTAAAGTTAAAAAGTATAATATATAAAACATATAATAAAGGTAAAAAGAAAATGAGATATTCATTTGGCTAATATAAAGCTTGTGATACTTATTACTTACTTTTTTAGTTAACTTAAAAGGCATTTTAATAATAAAGATTATTTAAATGATGTGTGTATAAATCAAAGAAGAGAAAACAAAAAAGGTAAAAAACAAAGGCATAAGCGCGAATATGTGTGATATTAATGTTAAAGAAAGGTTATTGTTTATTAAAGTAAACACTCCTTTTATAATTGTTAACTTAATGAGCGTAATTACTTAATCATTAGCCAATATGCTTAGGCTACTTAATAATACACTAATTAATAAGTGACGTGTAATAAAGCATAAAGTAAATCTCGACTTAGTTAATAAATGAGTATGATTTATTTTTATTTTTTATAAATTTAATTTGAAGTAATTACTTAATTTTTAAATCATTTAATTATAATATTAATTATATAGATTTAATCTTATTTTAATACCGGGAGTATTTGCGTAAAGCCTTACTATTTTAAACTTAAATTAAGTATTTAGAATCAAATAAAACAATGATAATGTACGATTTTTTACTTTTTTTATATTAAGCTTATAATTATATATCTTTTTATATGTTTTAATATATTAGTTTAATATGCTTTAATTGTATATTTGTTATTTACTTTTATTTATTATATATTATATTTACTATTAGGTATTATATTTACATTAAACGCGACGATTGTTTATATTACGCGATTTTATTACGCGTATTAATTATGTACTTATGTATTTTCTTTTTTTTTAAATTTGTACGGCGCTTGTACGTAATTATTTACATGATTTATAATAAGTGCATTATGATCTGAGGTATATGATTAGTATAATTATCCTTTTTAGCTATGATTATATGTTACGTATTGGGGATAGTGAACTTTTGATTATATGAATAACATTTTACCATGGGAATATATTACATAACAAGCTCTATTGTTATGTTAACATATTTAATAAGGTCTAGTATATACTTGCATAAATATTTTATGTATATATTTCTAGCTCGTAATCTTATCTTAAAAAAGGTAACGCTTAATTTAATTTATTAAACATACTCATACACTTCTCACTTTTAATGATTATAAAGATTTTTTACACCTAGAAAGACCTGCTCCATTTTTCGTATTATAAAAGTAATTTTATAAAATATGTTAATAAACTTTATTATGCGTAAGTGGCTATTTTATTATAAAGCCGTTATTATAGAATAATGGCCCTTAACTATAAATCTATTATGTTCCCTTTATACTTCTTATATTGCGTAAATTTGATTACGTTTTTGTCTTTGTTATTGTTGTTGGCTTACTTTAACTAATATTTGGAAATCGTTGTCTATTCCAATCGTTATAAAAGGAACTTCTAGTAATTTAGGAACCTGTTATTAAAGGTCTTATAACCTTTAACTTAATATTATAATTTAAGGGTATATTTAGCGCGCCTTTTTAATACTTAAATTTATATTTTCATCATATAAGGCGTTTTTCTTAGGTTAGTCTTTAATTATTTGATTTTTAATAAATTTTGAAATGCTTAAACTCAACCTTTTATAAGAAGTCAGAACTTTATTATCATTCTTAATATTGTTTTTGTAAAAAACCACTTCATTTACCCCTAAGTTTTAATTCTTATAAAAGGCCATATTATTATATTCCCCCTTTTGGCTTTTATAAGGAACCATTTTATTGTTTTTTATTGTTTTTTATTTTTTGGCTTTTATAAAAAACCATTCCCATTTTATTTTTTATTACCCTTAAGCTTATTAATAATTTAAAAAGATTAAGGTCCATTAGTATTATTGCAGGTGGTTTAATAGCTAAGGGAAGTATTTTTATAAGTAGGTAAAACACTTTTAATATAATAATTTTTATTTTCATTAGTTTTTTAATATGCTCTTTAATAATAGCATTTAGCGCGGCTATTTATTCCTTCGCAATATTCTTTATGATATTACTTATATTAAGTCTTACGTTTAGGAAGACGTTATTTTCTTCATTATAATAATAAGCTCTTTTAAAGTAAAAGCGGTTTAGTTAATTAATTTTTTTTTATTTAAAAAATAAAATTTTGTTTTATTAAAGTAAACATTGCGTATTATAATAACACAGTATAATTGGGGCATTCAAATTTTATATATATTAAAAACAATATAATCAATTAAATAATCTAGATATTTTTTTAAAATCGACTTTAAAGCTTTTTTTTGTTTTTTTTCGGCTTTTTTGTTATTTTTTATTAAATAAGCATGTGCCTTATATGTATATTCCCCGCTTTAATTTAATTTTAGGTTAATTAATAGCCTTTTCACAATTAATAGATCATACCATTAAAAATAACCCTAAAACCATTCTTAAAGCACTTAATTTAAACTCTTTATTTCTTATTATACAAGTAGTGCCTTATTATATAAGTAAATTGCCGTATTATACACCTTTGAATATAACTTTTATAAAAGTTTTATTTAAACGCGTATTTTAATAAATTTAATAATAATTTCTTATTTTACGCGCTTTAAGCCGTTAATTAGTTTTTTAATATATATTAAAGGGTTCTCCACTTTAATTCCTTCCCTTGTTATTTAGTCCTAATAACGTGTTGTTTTAGAGATTATAATAATAAAAGTGTTATTATTGTGTTTAATGACATAAATAAATAGTTTATATTAACGTTTAGTTTAATATTTAAAGTTTTATAACATTAATATAACATAGTTTAACGACTTGTTAATTAAGGTTTAATTAAACAATTTCCTATGGTACTCGTTTTTAATTATTAATAACTATTACGTTTCATTATAACCTAAGGGGAAATTAAATAAGTCTTAAAGGATTTTAAAGAATGGTTTTATTGCTTTGTTCTTAGACTCCCTCTTTAAAGTGACACTTTTAACGTATATTATAATATAGTCCTTATATTTAATTCTAAAAACACTATTAAATTCTACCCCTTTCTTTATGTGAAGTAACGCTTGAAGTGCTCTTTTTTTAAGATAACCCGTCTTTAAGTATTATATCTTTAACATTATATAATAAGCTCACAATGGCTTTTTATTTAACTAAAAACCTTGTTTTAAGTTATAATAAAGAATTAGGTACATTATGGCTAGGAAACGCTTCATTATCACTAAGTTATAAGGGTAATAAGAATAATTAAAAGGCTTATATTTAAAGAAAATAAGGTTGTACTTCCGCTTTAGTTTTTAAAGCACCACGTTATTTTAAACTTCCCCGTACTTTAATATAATATCTTTTTTTAAGTATTAAATCCTAATGTTTAATAAAAGCGCTTTAAAGATAATGTTAATGTTAAAACCAATTATAATTACAATATTATTTAAAGTCAGGTTTTATATGTTTAAACCGTTTTTACTTTTTAATATATTTTTAAAGAGTTGTTGGCTTTGTTTAATAATTAGAAGGCGTTGTGTATTTGCTTTTATATAATTGTTATTCTTAGACTTTATAAAAGTGCCTAAGATAAGCTTTTTCTTATTGTTAATGAAATGTTAAGCGCCGCAGTTATTAATGAGTGTATTGTTTAAGAATACGTGTGGATTATTAATAAAGTTTACGGCGTATATTCCCATTACTTTATTAATGTTTAAAAGCTTTAGATTAATAATAGTTACGCTAATATTTTCAAAGTATTTGCTTTTATTTAATAATAATAACGTCTTTTCCTTTTCTTTCTTATTTAAGGCAACGCTTTTAATGATTCAATTAATAAAAAAGATCTTCCAACCTTTTTTAACGATTTCTTTATATAACTTAATGTATTTTACTTTTTTAAGTCTTTTACGAATTTTTTTAATTTTATTATTATTAAAGCGGTTTCTTAGTTTATTTATACAACCGCTGTCATAAGCGTACCGTAGTTTTTAACATTTAATAAGTATTTAAAAGTGGCTATTCTTAAAATTGCAGGGGTAAACGCTTTTCTTTGATTATTTAGAGTAAGATTGGTTAGATAAACCTTGTTTATTATAAATACTTGAGCTTCTAGTACCAGAGGTAGTTTTAAAGTTATTAAGCGTTTTTAAATGCTTCTTAAGGAAGGCGTATAATCCATTTATTAATTTTTTACCTTTTAAACCATTTTTGAAATGCTTTTTTAAATTAGCTCTAAAGGTTAAATCATATTCCTTAAACGTTATGTGGTATTCCTTTCTTAAAATGTTATTTTTGGTAATATTAACTAAAGCTTAAGCGGCCCATATTTTAACATAAATTAAAGTTATATAAAAAAAGTCTTTAATGCTTAAAATGTTTTAAACTTTTAAAATATTATGTGTTTTAATAAAATAATATCTCTTTTATTACTTTTTATATTAAGTACAAGCTTTCTTTTTCCTTTTTTTTTCTAGAAGTACTCATTAAAGCTTTTTAATAGTTTAAGATAATAAATAATAACACAGAGGCGTTTAAAAGAGCAAGCTCTTGCTTAATTAATTTAATTAATACTTAAAATCCAACGAGGTTTTTTAATTTATTATTATTAATAGCGTTCATTAAGATTAATACATCAATAGTGCTATTAAGTTAATTAAATAAATGTTAATACCTTATGTTAAAAAGCGTCCATTAAGCGAATTTATTTTAGAATTCTCTTGTGTAAATTTCCCAAATCTCCTTAATATTACTAAAGATCACCTCTTATGATTTAATAACTTATTAAGGCTTTATAAGAGTCCTTTTTTCATCTTTGTTAATAATCTTTCACTTATGGTACATTTTCCGCTCGTTATTGTTTATTAACGCCATTCATTCTATAAACCAATGATTTATCTTAACTTATATGTACTCATTAATATTAAAAGCTATTATTTAAAATTTAAATTTTTTTAAAATATTATGTTCATTTAGGTCAACGAAATCAATAATACCCTTAAATTAAGCGTGATACTAAAATCTCGTCCACTATTATAGCCATTAGCAATGATTACTTAATAAAGCATCGTTCTTGTTAATTAATACGTCTTAAGAGAATATCTTATTATTATTAAACATTTAAAAAGATTTAAAAAGTATTATTAAATTAAAAAAGGGAAATGTTTACTTTTAAAAAGTTTTCTAAATAATAGTAAATATCCTTTAACACTTATCCTCACTTTTTTTAACTTATAATAGTCATATCTTAAGAACTCATAAAATAAGGCTATAGCTCTTAACTATTGAGCACCATAAGGGAAGAGTTTTAGAAAGTGAGAAAGTCTTAAATTATAAAGGAGTATAATAGTGCTCCCCTTAAAAGGGAACTCCAAAGATCTAATTACATAAGCAGTCTTGATTGGCTGCAGCGTCATGAGGCTCTGTTGGTGCTACCAGCCGACTGACCCTTATTCTGTACAACAAAAGGTTATAATATCTTACCTAATAATAAACATATTTTAAAGGAATACCTAAATAAAAAAGAAAGCTATTTTTCTTGGAGCTTTTCCAACTAATAAAAACTTATTTTAACCTAAAACCCCGTAAAAATTGAGGAAAGGATTTGCATATTACCCCAAACCTAAAGGCGATTTGGCATTTAATAAATCTTTTATAATTAATTCTTTTTTGATTATTATATAATTTCCCTTATTCAATAATTTCTATTTTTATTATAATAGCGCAAAAGAAGATTTTAATTACGATAATTAAATTGGCCAACTCTTAAAATAATAACGCAGTAAAAGGCTAATATATAAAAAGATTAATATAATACAAATGAAATTAAATTTGATGAGCTAGAAGTTTATTAAAAAGTTTAAGAAAGTAGTAAAACATTAAAAGTCTATTAAAAAGAAGTTTTAAAAATTCATAAATAAAACCATTGCTATTTTGCAGGAGTTCACAAAGTTATTAAATTTATAAAATATATAAGGCATAAGTGCTATTTCTTTTTAAATAATCCCCTTAAACAAAATATTAATAATAATATTAATAATGATTTAAAGATTAATGCTAATATTTCCGCTTATTACCATTACGCCTTACCCCACCTAAACTAACCCTATACTGAAAATAAAAGACAAAAAACATAAAAAATCAAAGTTAACAAATTTATTAAATTTTTTTTAAAACAAATGACTAATGAATATATAAAATAAGCTATAAAT
Organism: Helotiales sp. F229; assembly: GCA_002554605.1. Taxonomy (NCBI): domain Eukaryota; kingdom Fungi; phylum Ascomycota; class Leotiomycetes; order Helotiales; species Helotiales sp. F229. The sequence continues at coordinate 3,237,519 of MXAW01000002.1, read as the reverse complement.
TAATCAAAATCATTTTAACTTAAAAAAAGCACAAATATTATATGTGTATTTGCACTAATAAAAAATCACCCAAAACTAACTTTTTTTTAAAATATATTAATAATACGAAGGCCTAATTTACCAACGCTAAAAGATTGCTAAACTATTTAAAGATAATTTATACTAATTTTTATAAGGAGCACAATACTAAAGCTTTTTTAAATTGAATGGCTATAAAAAAACAATTTAATAATTTTCAAAGCAAATTCACAAAGGCAGCTTAGAAAGCTAAAGTTTATATTAATGATCACCTTATCATTTAATTATTTAATAAGCTCACTCCTACCCTCCGTACCAAAGCACTTTTTTAATATTTCCCTGGCATTGATTATAATAATTTTGTAAATTAAATGGCTTTTATGAATTTAAAAATAAAACAAGTCAATGCAAATATTAAAAGAACTTCTATTATAAAGTTCACCTCATTTATAATTGTTCTTTAATTAGTTCAATATGGCATGCCTTTCTTTAGCGCTTCCTTCCAAAAGAAACAATTTTAAATTAAATTTGCGAATAAGCCTATTCTTTCTTATTATTTAAATAAGGCAATTAATTTATTATATTATAATTGCAATTAAATTAAACACATAGCTTAAAAATGCTTATAATTAAAAAAAAGATTAGCTTTAATAAGATTTTTTAATTAAAGTTCTTGCTTTTTAATATAATTATTAAAAGCAAAAATAAGAATAGCAATAATAAAAAAAAGTTATTAGAAAATTAAAGACTTTAAAAGAAAACGTTTTTTTAAGATAAATACTTGATTTTTAAGAAATTAATTTAAAATAATTATGAAATAATAACAAGTTTTTACAGCATTATATTTTAATTGGAAATAATAAAGCAATTTTTACTCAAGCTTTAATTAATATTAAAGCAAATGATTTTACTTTTATTAATATTAAACTTATAAATAATATTATGCAATTTTTTTATATCCCCTGTACCCAATTCCTTACCCAAATAGCCATTCAAAGTTATAATGAAACCATTAACAAAAAAATAACCTATTATCTTTAATTGAATATGCTTATTAATAACCATTTACATATAAAGTTGCCTTTTGTAATTATGAACTTGAAATAATAATAAATTATTTTAAAACGCCTTTAAATAAAACATTATAATATTTGATTAAATATTAAAAATTAATGGTTTGTATGGCCCCACGATGAAGATATGTACAAAAAATTACGAAAATTATTATATATATAAAAAGAAGATATTTAATCCGTTATGAATATGCATATTGTAATTGAATGTTAAAAAGAGGCTTTAGGAAAAAACGAAGCTTTTGATTATAAGATTGCCAAAGAATATAAGAAGTAAGTAGAATTATTTGCTTTATTTGAAATAAAGTATCCTTTTTATAAAAAACAGTGGCTATAATTAGCGCTATGCTAAAATATTTATATTTAAGAAAATATATTATTTTCCTTATTATAAAAAAGTACTAAATAAAGAATTTGATAATAAGGCAAATTATAATAAGGCAGCCAAAACCATATATAAAATTTATAATTCAATTAATACTTTTAATAGCAAAGAGTCTAATAGATACGACATAAAAGCTTTTTTAATAATTTTTAAACATTTAATCAAATCAAAAGTATATTGTAATAAGTTATTAAATAAATCAATTATTAATTACATAATTACTTGCGCGCTTAATAACAAAAAGACCCGCAAACGATTGAAAAATCAAGCTTTTAATAAAAAAAACCTTTATAAAGCAATTTCTTTTATTAAGCATTAATCAAGGCCAAATATCTGCAAAATTAAATAAAATAAAAAAAGCTTTTTATAATTTAATTTTATATAACCCAATTATAATAAATTAAAAAATGCTTTTAAAATAGCCTAAATCATTATAAAAATCATAAAAAAAGATTTATCAAATTTTTAATATATATAAAATTAACCTTATCGCCTTTTATTTTAATATTAAAAAAAAAGAAAACGAAGTATTTTTAATTATTTTTATTAAGATTAATAAAGCTATTAATTAAAAATATCAAAGGCAAATAACTTAAAAAAAGTTATTAAATTAAAGGAAATATATAAAAAAAAACTATAAAAAAACTTTTATTAAAAATGTTTAAAAATTACAAAAAAGCCTTTTTTAAAAACATTATAGAAACAATTCAAAAACCTATGCCGGGATTAGACCATACGATTAAATTGAACAAACGTATTAATTTTGAATATAGCCTTTTTTATAAATAAAGCAAAGAAAAGCTAAAAATCATAAAAAAGTACTTAAAAGAACATTTGAACAAAAAGTTTATTATTTCTTTATATACTTCATTTAATTGCCTTACCATTTTTATTAAAAAACCTAATAAAAAACTCCGTTTTTATATCAATTTTCAAAGGTTAAATCAAATTATATAAAGAAATAAGTATTTATTATTTTTAATTAATAAAATTTTAATCAAATTAAAAAAAGCCAAGATCTTTTTAAAGATTAATATTTAATAAGCTTTTTATTAAATTAAAATAAGTTTAGAATTAAAAGAATTTATTACTTTTTAAACTAAATATAGAACTTATAAATGCAAAATAATACTATTTAATTTTACAAACGAACCAGCCTCTTTTCAATAATACATAAATAATATTCTTTTTAATTATTTTAATATATTTTACATAACTTATCTTAATAATATTATTGTTTATTTAGAAGATCTATTGGAATACAAGAAACACGTTAAAAAGTCTTTTAAAAGATTAAAGGCCTATGATTTATTTACAAATATTAAAAAATACAATTTTTGTATTAAAAGAATCAAATTCTTAAGATATATTATTATTAAAAGGATAAAACCAAACCCAAAAAAACATTACATTAATTTAATTTTAAAACCCTTTTAAAATAATACGCGATATATAATCATTTTTAGGTTTTTACAACTTTTATTAACGGGTTATTAAAAACTTTAATTAAAAAGCTAAATTTTACAAAAACTTATAAAAAACTTAATTACATTTGAAATAATGCCTATTTGCCTTAAAGCTTTTAAAAATATTAAAACCGCAATACTTTTATTAAACGTTTTATAATATTATAATTTAAAGTTAAAAACAAAAATTGAAATAAATGCTTTTAATAAAATAATAACTAAATTTCTTTCAAAAATATATAATAGGATAACATTTAGTGGCCTTTTTTTTTAAAAGACCATAGGCCTTACGGGATTGAATTATAATATTTATAACAAAAAAATATTAGCTATTATAAAATTATTAATACAGTGAAAAGCAGCTTTTATTAATTATTAGAATATGCAACAATTCCAGATTTTTATAAATTATTGGGCCCTTAAATATTTTATAATAATAAAGCAATTCATTAATAAATAAGCTTAATAAGAAAAAACCTTATTAAATTTTTATTTTATGATTATGTATTAATTGGGTAAGCAAAACACAACAGCCAATGTATTATTTAAAAATATATATATATATATGAAATCACAAACCTAATTAAAATTAAAACAATAAAATGAAATTTTATTATACTTAAATCAATTTAATTTATGATTTTTAAAAATGATTAATAAAGCAAAAAATATAATTTTAATATCTCCTATTTAAATAAAAAATTTAGACATTAAAATTCATGTTATTATAAATTCTATTTAATTAAATAAAATAACAAAAGTTTTAAAACCATTATAACAAAAAGCCAAAGGTAATAAAAACAGCAAATATATTTTTAAGAAAAAACTCTTTTTATATAATAATTGCCTTTTACTCTTAAACTTTTAAAATATTTACACAAAATTGATTTATAAAACATATAATCAAGTTTTAATAATATATTTAGGAAAATTCAAAATATATTAATTATTGAGAATCAAATATTTTTAACTAATAATATTAAAAGATATTACGCGATTTATTAATAATTGCTATAAATGTATTTGCGCAAATTATAAATAAAACAAAACCCTTGATTATTTTTATTTTTTTCCAATTTTAAATTGGCCTTAGTAACATTTGATAATGAATTTCAAAAGCCAACCAAAAAATAAATATGATTATAACTTAATATTAATAATTATAAACCAAATAATTAAAAAATATACATTAATTTCTTGTTATTCAATTTGAATAGCAAAAGATCTTGCCATATTATTTATAGCAAATTACTATAGGTTTAATGGCCCCTTTGAAATAATCATTTTAAATTAAGAACCATAATTTTTTTTTAAAAGGAATTTTACAAAATTCTTAGTATTTAAATTAAGCTTTTTATAGCCCATTACGTATAAACAAATGGCCAAACAAAGATCATAAATTAATATTTAAATCAATAATTATGTTTTTTTGTTAATTATTATTAAAAGAATTGATCAATTTTCTTTTATAATGGATTATACCTAATTTACCTTTTAACACAAATTTATTAGCATAAGCTTATATAAGCTTAAATATGATTATACATTATGCACATTTTTTAATTAGAAATAACCTTTTTTAGATATACTATTTATAATTACACAAAAGCTTAATATTAAAAATGCTAAAACCATGGCGCAAAGAGCACATAATATATGGCTTAAAACTAAGAAACTTTTATAAAAAGCTTAAAATAAAAAACAATGGGATATTAATAAATACCAAAAGGAAGTAAATTAAAATATTCATAATAAAGTATAAATTATAATAAAAAACTAATTAATATTCAAATAAAAAAAAGCTCTTAAATTAATGGGATAGCCTTTTTAAAATTATCAAAAAATTGGATTTACGTGGAAATTAAATTTACTATTAAAATTAAAAATTCACTTAATCTTTTTTGTAAATAAACTATGTAAAGCTTATAAAAACCCTTTACCAGGACAAATCTAATAATTATACAAAATACTTATGATTGAAAACGACATTAAGTACAAAATATAAAATATTTTGGATTATAAACAAAAAAGGAATAGGAACTTATAATATAAGGTTTTTTGGCTCAATTATAACCTAAACCCAAAATTCTATTTTACTAAAAACCTTAAATATTATTCACATAAGGTTTGTAATTTTCATTTATAATATAAAAAAGCATTAGGTTTATTATAACAATTATAATAATGAATAAAAGCATAAAAGAATAAGATAAACGATTATAACAAGCTTAATAATAATTAAGTTATAATACCAAAAAACCGGAAGGCTTTTTTTAATCATTATAAGACCTAGGGACAGGTCTTCTTCGAAGGGGGAGGTAATATGACAATTCATATATTATTAATTAAATGACTTATTGACCGATGAATCATACCAAAAATGAGTTATATACTTATAACTTATTAATAACTTATACGCCAATAACTTACAAATAAATCAAATCAATAAGTCATATCATAATAAGTTATACTAAAATGAGTTATATATTGAGAATAGGTGCTAACTCAAGGCTTGGCACATGTATATAATCTTCCTTTTTTTTAATCTTCTTTTTATCCCCGTCTATTGTCTTTCGTATATAGCATAGCAATATAATAGTATTCGCGCCGTCACAATTTCTATACAACTTAATTTTATTACCATTATTAACACATCTTCTCTTAAAGACATACCGCTTTTAATAAATAATTCACTTTAATCCTTAATTAAGCTTAAGAAAAAACCGCTTTTAATGTCCGAAATTAATACCCTTTATGATATTTCTTTAAAATTTGCCATAATAATAAATACTAATTTTATTAATACTTAAAAGGCATATATACAAAAAATGATTTAAACAATTGTTATTTTTGCTCTTACTTTTAATAAAGCTCCTTAAAATAAACGTGCAAAATCGACTAATACCAATATAACATAATGCTTTATTATTTAAGGTCTTACCGCAAATCTTTAACTATTTCCCGATTATTATTTTCCTTAATTTAATCATAGCATTTTTATTCTTAAAACTTATAAAATCAAATACCCTTGCCTTTTTTCTTTCATTATAATAGTGAAATTAAGTATAATGCTTAAAAAATAGAAATAAAGTTGTTTATTTAAAGTACTTTAGAAATTTTAAAATTGGCCAATCTTAAATTAAAGCTTACTTTTATTATATAAGCAGAAAAACTAAAATAATCATTTTTTAATATATAAACCCCAAATTTGTAGGTATTTTTAATAATGCAGCTACCGTTTTTAAAGCTTTGAATCAACGATTCTTTAATTATAACCAAATACAAATTATAAAAACAAAATATAATTATCTTATTATAAGATTTATACTATATAATGAATTTTATATTAAGTTCATTAATTACGCTATTATTAGCAAAATTACATGTTCCCGTTAGTTTAAAAACGTATACAAAAAGGTTTCCCTTTTCCTTAAACGTGATTTTTATATTAAAAAATATAAAATAAATAATGATTATATTATTTTTAATAAATCTTTATTTATTATAAATAAAAAATCTAAAAACATTATTATAAAAAAATGTTTCTTTTATTAAACTATTACTTCTTTTCGACTTTTCAAAAATATTAACATCTATAAAAATTATATGAAGAACATTTTTAAGAAAAATAGCTAACGTTGAGATATTTAATTTAAAAGAGTTTTTACTTTTTTTTTAATTATCCTAATTTTTACATAATTTATAAATGCTGTTTTTACCAGTACTTTTTACTTTAATTACCGTAAAATTAATTATTAAGCTAATAATTGTTTTAAATTAAAAAGATAAAAGAAATAAATTATAAGATTGTAGAAATTAAGGGTAAAGATATGAATTTTAATAATTTATTAAAAAACTCTTAAGTCATGAGAAAGTCTCTTATTATAGTAAAAGTCTTAATTTATAAAAAGATTTAAATACCGATTTTTATGCTTTTATTAAAGGACAATAATTTCTAATTAATATTAAATTAAAAAAGAAATCATATATTAAATCAATTACATATATTAATAGTAAAGCAAATATTTTTAGTGCTATTAAGACCTTAATAGCTTATTAATTTCAAAAACTTTTAAATTTTTTTTATTTAAGCCTATTATCTTCATAGGTTATAATAGGAAAAAGGGTAGCGGCATTAAATACGTTATATTTTTCATCTTAACTATTAATTAATATTAAATCAATTTCCCTTTTTTAGTTATTAACTTGAAAAATTCCAAAGTATTAATTAACCGGAAATTTTTAAAATATTATAATTTTAAGCAAAATTATTTTAAAAGAAAAAATAAACTTTTATTATTAAAAGATATACCCAAAAAACCTTGTTTTAAAAAACGCCTTTTATTCTTTTTAACACATATTAAGCCTATTATTAATTTGTTACATTAAAAAAACGCTAATTAATATAATCAATTAATAACTCAAAATGAATATTATTACGCAAAAGCTAAAATCGCTAATTTTAATATAATTACAAAATCGCCTTTAAAATCGCCTCCAAAATAACCTCCAAAATCACCTTCAAAATTACCTTACTAAACTACTGATTCTTAATCTTCAATATTTGTTCACGAGCTAAAAAAGGGACTACTTAATATAAAAACATTACTTTTAAGTCACCAAACATCAAACACGCCCTTTTCAAAAGGCATAAACAAACCTATAAAAATCATTACTCTGCTTAAAACTAAGCTATTATCAAAACCAAGCAAAATGGATATTTATTACATTATAATATTAAGTATATATTAATTATATTTTTAATTTAAAGAAATTAAAACTAAAATAAAAACTTTTATGTTTTCTTTTTATAAAATTAAATTAAAGATTTTATATTAAAAAGAATAAGCTAATATGAAATCATTTACTATAAATAACGAATTAATTCTTAAATAAGCATAAAAAGCCAAATATTAATTAAATTAAGATTTCATTTATTAAAAGCTTTTACTTTAATATAAAAGATTTAAAAAATTGGTTTTTAATAAAGCCTTAAATAAGCTTTTTATTTAATATCTTAATGTGAATCACAAAGTTAAGCTTACAATTAAAAATAACCTTTTTAAGCCTTTTTATTAGCTTATAAATAAATAGTTGTTTGAAATAAAGCAATATATTATAAAAATCTTTTATAAAGAATTTATTACTTCTTTTAATGCTCCTTTTATAGCTTTAATCCTTTTTATTAAAAAAGCAAATGATAAATTATGATTTTACGTAAACTATTGAAAATTTAATAAATTAATCAAAAAGAACTTTTATTTAATCCTATTAATTAATAAAATAATGGCTTACATTTTTAAAGCTAATTGTTTTATAAAAATTAATATTTAATAAGCCTTTCACAAAATCCGCATAATCATTAATTTTAAGGATTTTATAACCTTTTGTATTAAATATAAATTTTATAAGTATAAAATACTTTTTTTTGGCTTTATAAATAATTTGGCCATTTTTTAATGCTTTATTAATAATATTTTTATAAAGCATTTAAACAACTTTTATTTAGTATACTTAAATAATATTTTGATTTATTTTAATTTTATAAAAAAACATAAAATATATATCAAATCTTTTTTATAAATTTTGAAAAATCATGGGTTATAAGCTAATATTAAAAAATCTGAATTTAAAATATTAAAAACTAAATTCTTAGGCTTTATTATTAAAATAAATAAAATCAAAATCAACTTAAAAAAAGTCGCGATAATTAACAATCAAAAATATGCTTTTAATATATAAAATATATAAAGTTATTTGGGTTTTTGCAATTCTTATTAATAATTTATTAAAAATTATAATTACGTTTGCTGTTTTTTCACGCGTTTTACTAAAAAGACATTCCTTTTAAATTTAACAACAATTATAAAGCAGCTTAAGAAGCATTATAATTAGCGCTTAAATCAGCTTTTATTTTTTATTATTACAACGCATTTAAGCAAACATATTTAAAAACAAACTCTTTTAATGGAGTTATAACTGAAGTACTTTTTTAATTATAAAATAATAATTTTTTATTTTATAAGTTTCTTTTTTAAAATAATAATTAACGCTAAATTAAATTACCTAATTTATAATACAAAGCTTTTGGCCATAATTCAATTTTTTTAATAATATAAACCAAAGCTATTAAGAACATGAAAAAATATACATGTATACACTAATCATAAGGCATCAAAGCATTTCATATCTACTAAAGATCTTACTGCCAAATAAGCTTAATAGGCTAAATTCTTTACCAATTTCCATTTTATAATTATATATTATATAAGCATTATAAATACTTTGGCTAATATATTATTATAAAAAGACCAAAACCTTTCCTTAATAAAAGCCAAGAAGTGAACATTAAGAAATCAACAAATGATCCCAAATAACAAAATTAGTTAATAGGTGCTTAATAATGTAGAACGTATAAAATTGTTATTTATTAAAAAACCAAAGTTTAAGTTTCTAATAAAAGAGCCCCCTAATCCTATTTTAGTAATAGTATATAATATTAAGAATTATAATATTATTAATTAAATCATTGCCGTAAACAAGACCTTTTTAAACCTTGAGCCCCTTAGGGAAAAAGCTAAAAAGCATAGCTTAAATTACAAGCTTTAACAAAATAAGCTCTTTTTTCAAGAATGCCTTGGAGTATTAATAGAACCTTTAAAGTTACGCATTTTATTAATTTATCATATATACATACAATCTTAAATAGCATATGCCAGGATTATTACAATTAAATTATTATTTAATGGCAAATATTATTAAATTGGAATTAATAATAGTATTATATAATACATTATTAATTGCAATTGTTTTAAAATAAAGGCTTATAAAAACAAAATCCTTGGCTTATTATATCCTTTGTCAATTTTTATAAAATCATATCAATATTTAATGATAGACTTTATAAAATTATCTTAAGATAAAAATGGCTTTGATTTTGCGTTTATAATTATAAATTAATTCATAAAAAAGCCCATTTTTATCCTTTATTATAAAATTATTATTGTTAAAAGTATGGCTAACCTTTTTTTAATCTATTAAAACCAATATTTTGGAATACCCAATTTGATTGTTTTAAATAAAAGCCCTTAATTTATTTCAATTTTTTAAAACAAATATTATTCCATTTTAAGTATAAAAATAAAGCTTACTATAGCTTATAATTTAAATATAAATAAATAAATAAAGATTATAAATTAATATATTAAGCAATAATTTCGGCTATTTTACACGTATTACTAAAATAATTAAAATTCCCTTTTACTAATTATAAACATTACCTAATTTATACTATTACACAAGTTTTTGGAAAATATAATACCATTTTAAAATTTAAATGCTTATAAATCAAAAACCTTATATAATGTGCATAATTTAAAACCTTTAAAATTAGTAATAAAAAGCTTAAATAAGGATAACGCCATAAAAGTCACTTTAAAAATAAAACAAATTTTAAAGTTTGTATAATTTTTAATTTAAGTATAATAAAACAAAATAAAGCAATTAATAAATTAAACCTATTATAAAATTAATTAAGATATAAAAAACATAATACTAGTTTTTACAATTAATTAAAAAATAAATAGGCTTTTATAAAAGCTTTTAAACAAATAATATGGGCTAATCAAACTATTAGTAAAAATTAGAAAAAGTTAAAAGATTGAATTTCTTAAAAGTTAAAAGGTTTACCTTATTTTTCACTTTTACTTTTTATAAAAATATATTAATAATCCTTTTTTAAAACAAATGTAACCCATACTAATATTAATATAACTCCTTTTAAAGCAAAACAAATAAGAAATTAAAATAATATTAGGCTTTAAGTTAATAGGCAATATTCTCAAGTACTAAATCAAATGGACTAGCGCAAATAAAAAATTAAAATAATACTTATACTTAAACGTAATAATAGCACTACATTTATTAAAAGCGTTTTACCTTAAATATTAAAACGTAAAAAAACCTTTAAAAGCTTTATTTTAATGATTAAAAGCTTATAATGCTAAAATCAATAATTATAATAACTTAAAAAATAACAAACTTATAATGTTAATTATAAAAACGCAATTTTTTAAAAAGGGGGGGTAATATTATAATCCATTTCATAAGCCATTTGCATAGGCCATTTTACGGGCTATTTTAATAGTACAGATTATTATGTAATAGGCCATTTGCATAAGCCATTTTATAAGCCACTTTAAAAGATAGGGTTTTAAATAACAAAGGAAAAACGATATAACCCATAGCCTTAAGTAAAGGACAGCCGCTAAATAAATCAATTACTCTTAAAAAAGGGATATATAAGGCCTCAGCTTATTATATTAAATATACTTTTTTATTCCTCATCTTTTTTTCTTAATACCAAGCGTAGCCTTAAGTTTAAATACAAAAGAAGCTTCTTACTTTAGTGTCTTCTCTTAAAATAGTGTGATTACTTGTATCACCCTAAAGTAAACCGTAACAATATAAGTCTACGGGAATATACCGTAGACTTCTTTTTAAGTTATCTATTTACTATTGAAGACGCAGATTCAAGGCCTTAACGTTATTTATTATAAGATTTTAATATTAAATTACCACTAAGAGATTAAATGTGACTTTTAGCTAATAAATCATAATAATATAAGCTCTATAAACGCGTTGTTTTATATAAGCCTTTTTATAATCACTCTTTTTAATATTAATTAACTTAATTCTAACCCTTTATCCCTTTTAAGATATGTAAAAATCGTCTCTTTTTATAATAATAATATAAATATTAAACATAAAAGATTTAGAGGCGTTTAAGACTTAAATCAGCTTTATTAAAAAGTTTATATGTATAATTTCCGTTTATTTTTTAATTAAAAAGTCGTCATTTTTTAAAATTAAATTGTTATTTGTTTATATTTTAATTATTCTGAATTCTTAACTATCTTTAGTATTAACTAATAAATAAAGATCACACATAAAAGTCTTTATTTATAATTTCTTAGTATAATACTTATAATAAGTATTAAACCAGTGATTTTTTGATTTTAAAATGTCATATAATAAAAGTATTATTATAAACATTATATTAAAAAAGAATTTATTTATACTCTTTTAAAGAAGCCATATAAAAGATGTCTTAAAATAGTCTTATCTATGCTTAAACATAAACTTAAGTGATATCCCAAAGTATTAGACGTGATTTAGATTTGTTTTAAACCTTCTTTAATTACTTAATTACAAATATTAAAAAAAAATAAACAAACGTTAACTTATACGTTAAATTATTAAAGATTAAATTAATATTTCCCTTTTACTTTTATCATTAAAATATTAAACGATAAATCTTAACTTCTCATATAACGTCAAGGTCTTTTTACCTTTTACTTCGTTTATTATTTTAGATTTAAAGATACGTTAACGTCTTACTCTAAGGTCGTCCCTTTAAATAAGTGTAAAAACCCCTCTTTTAATAGGTGCCTTATATTTTATTTAGTAAGATTATTAGAATAATACTTTAAGAGTAATGATTTTACCTTTATTTTAAAGTTTAATAAAAAGCTCTCAATCTCTTGTTTTTTTCTTAGTTAAAAACACCTTAATATCATAGTTATCATTGATTATTAAGAATCCTTGAATGGGTTATATAAATAAAAGCTTGACGGTGATTTAGGATAGTTTTAGAGTTAATTTGAGTATATCATTAATTAATGATTTAAGATTAGGAGTAATTTTAGTTAATTTAAGTATATTATTAATTAATGATTTAAGATTAAGAGTAATTTTTGTAAAATCTTTTAGTAAATTTTCTTTTTAACGTTTAATGTTTAGTGTATTTGTTTTAAATAAGCGTATAAATGTTAATTAGAATGTATAAATCTAATTATTATTTATAATAATTTTATAAGACTCACTATTTATCTTTAAAAACTCATATAGTTTTCTTTATCTTTTTTCCCCTTTTACATTAAGACTTAATCCTTTAAGTATAAATCATATACTAAAGTAGTACTAGGGCCGTTTTAAGTCGTTAACGTATTATTAACTTTATAAGTCATCTAAATCCGTTTTACCTTTTCATTACTTTTTTAATAATAATAACGTATTACTTAATAGATAAACTAAAAAGGTTTAATTCCGTTATTTTAAGGTAAGTTTTAAAAACGAGTAATATAAAAATTAACCTATTAAGTTTAATTATATTATTTATTGCTTTAATTACTATTTACAGTCGATCTTTGTCACTTAACTTAAGGTGCTCTTTTATAACAATTTTGTAAGTACGTTAAAGTAAACGATGATATTTCTCCACTTTATTAATCAAATAATGTGCTTTTATAAAAACAAGTTTTAAAATACTCTTAATAAAACGTAAAAAGCTGTGGAATTCTTCAAAGTTAAAATTAGTCTTATAGTCGTATATTATAAAGTCGAAGGGTTTAATATATGTGTTTATTTATATTGACTTAAAAACATTAAATATAACCCGAGCCGTGGCTGAACCGGGTTTTTTTTAGAGTGGTTTTGTTATTCTAAAGCCAGTGGCTTTATTAATTATATAAAGGGCATATTTCTTTTCAAATTGTACTATATTAATGTAAACTATATAATTAAAATTTAGATAAAGTATTTACGTGTTTTTAATGATATTCACACATTTCTTTAACTTTAAGTATAATATTAAAGTTAAGAATATAACCAGTTTAGTTTAATAAGTATTATAGGCGTTACATTAAAGGGTACTTAAATTGCTTATATAACCTTTAAATCTCCATTTTAGTCAAATAACACGTATTAATCGTATTAATTAATGAATCCAGTAATTATTAATACTAATTTAAGAAAGACCATAAATAGCCTTGTTTTTATATAATTAAATGTTTTTTTACTTTAAACTAACACATTCTATAGATTATTATACTAGGCATTAAGCTTATTTAACTACTATAAACACACTAAGAATAAAATATCTATAATCATAATTATAAAATGTATTTGTTTAATAAAAGTATTAACTGTTATTATTTTTATAAACGGGTGGGAACTGACTTTAAATATAATCTGACTCTGTTTTACTTAGCTTATATTAAGCTTAACGTCTTAAATCCACTATAAAGCGCGTAATTAGTTAATGCCTTTAGTGTTTTTGTTTAAGGTTCTAGTGTTAATAAAAAGATCTTAAAAGAATTAATTTGTCTATTATATTATATAAGCCTTATTTCGTAAAGGTTTCCTAATTTTATTCTTTAAAATATAAGTCACTTTTTACTTTTTAAGTTATAATAATACCACCCGTGTATTATACTTGGTTTCACTTATTATAAATATAGTCGTAAAATTCGCTGTACTATTATTATTATTACTGTCTGTTTTTTTTTTAAAGATTATCATTATTTAATAAAATATTTAATCTATTATTATAAAAGCCATCCTTATGTCTTCTAGATTAAGTCCGATTTAAGTTTAAATTAAGTCCATATCTTTTAATATATATTAAGTAAGCTTTAAATGAGTTATTTATAACTCTTATTTTTTCCGCTTTTCGTTTAATAAAGTACTTTGTTTTTATGGTATTTCGTTCTTCTTTAAAATGTCAACTATTGTAGTAATCTTTTTTCTTATAAATAATATACTTAGTGTAACTTAGTTTAAGCCGGAATTTATTTTCATGTTTATTATTTTATGAAAACTTTTTTTTATGTAAGTAATATATACTTTTATTAATAACATAAGATTAATAATGATTCAAATCTAATCTAAAAGCCCTTTTAATTTATAATCCCGGCTTATATGTCGTCTTAATACTAACAATAAAGTAAAGAACGTTAATAATGCCTCAAATAAGGCCATCTTAAAGAGTAGGTTACATAATACTCCCTATAATAACTTATCCCAAAGCGTTTTGTCATTTTTTATATTATTATCTTTAAGACTTAATTAAAGGCTTTACAATTCCTTAATAAAACTCTCTAATTAACTTAGTATTAGTTTACCTTTTTAATATAATTTAACTTAAAATAACGAAAAAGTTAAGCCAAACCATCAGTTAAAGAACTTATTCACATGTTCCTTTGTTTTAAGGTTACCTTGGGTAATTGTGACAAAATCCTTAAAAAAAATAACCTTTATTTTAAAGGTATTAATAATAATACGTATTAGCTCCGTTTTATAATATAAATAAAAAAGCTCAGTTTTAAATAAAATTATTAATAGAAGCTCATTGACATAAATCAGTGAAAATATGTAACTTTTCGTTAAAGTAGTCCTTAGCGCCACTATATCAAAGCTCTTTTAAGTACATTTTACTAAGATTTACTCAAGAGTTAGCTTGATTTAAAGATAATAGGTTTATTATAAATTATAAAAGCCATATTAGTTCAAAATAAGGTCTAATAAGTCTTAGTGCCATTATAAAAAGGGGTAATGTCTTATCCTTTAAATAAACACTTAATAATAATATTAAATCAAATAATACATTATTATTTAGTCTTTATTTTAATTCATTTTTAAAGGGCCCTTTACTAAGGGTAAATGAGAATTCCCTTTTTAAATAAATAAAGAAATAAAAAATATTACATCATATAAATCCTCTTTTATGATATTAACTTTAATAAAGGTAAAAGTCTTAAGCGAGTTATTTTAACGTTTTAATATAATACTTAACGTCTTTACTTTTAACGTTAAAAGTGTTTAACCCTCTTTTATTTCTAATATAAAAGAAAAAAGGGTTTACGTAAATATAAAGACCTTTAGCTAATCTTAAATGAGCCGTGTGAAAGGTATAAATGTATCTTAAACGTGATTTAAGACAGATTTAAGGTATATTTAATTTGATTGACAGCTTTAGCTGTCTTTACGTTTTCTTGAATTTTAGGAGCCTTAAACATTAACATTATCACGTATAAATTACTACGTGAGTAAAACTCTCTAGTGTTGAAAAAATTTGATAAATTTTGCCCTCTTATAATTGGTCATTAACACGTGAACCGAGCTTTGACTCCGTTATGACCTGTGGTGTTGTGACGTTTAAGGAGTTTAATAGAGGGTGGTGTTGATTATACGATATGTAACAAAACCTTAGGAGTGCGGGAGTGCGGAAGTGCAGAAGTACGGGAATACCCGCGTTTAGTATTAAAAAGTTTAAAAAGCTCCACTTTTAAAGGGGAATTTATTTAAAAATTGTGTATCACTATGAGTTTTTAAGTAAAATATAAAATAAGACCTATTTTAAAAGCAGCTTAATTAGCTTATTAAAATGACTTTTTCAGATTTATAATTATTATTATAATTGTTAAAATATTAATTATTAAAGAAATATTTTAAAGAAAATTTATTTAAAAGTCGTGTATTATTATGAGTTTTCAAGTAAAATATAAAATAAGACCTGTTTTAAAATCAACTTAATTAACTAATTAAAATGGCTTTTTCAGATTTATAATTACTAATACGATTATAAAGATATTAATTTTTAAAGAAATAAATGTATTTAAAAGTCGTATATCATTATGAGTTTTTAAGTAAAATATAAAATAAGACCTGTTTTAAAATCAGTACTTATAATATTACTTTTAATAATATTATATTAGAGTTAAGTAATATTAAAGCTGTCACCTATTAATCTCTGATTGGTCCCCTAGTATCTTTAATTATTTCTTAAACCATTCGTTTTTTTTAACCCTTATCATGTCCTCCAATATATCCATAACTTTTATTCCTTTGGCTCGCTACACATAATAACTATAAAGTCTAAGATTGTCCCTTAATTAAGTCCTCTTTTACTTATGTATTGTCTTAAAGTTAACAATTATTCATTTATTAAAGAACTCTTAAAAATCCCAAAACAAGTACTTTCCTTTCGTTTTCCCGTCGTAATAATACTTACGAAACTCTCGCGAATACTTCGTATAGTTAATTGACATGTTATTAACCTTTAATAGTATATTATCCATTAGTTTTTAAGTTAATGGAATAATATTATTCTCCACATACTCCTTTACTGGCTCCACTGCGCGCTCCCTTAACTAAGACATCATATTAAGGTAAGTTCAGAGTCAGTTTAAACATCTGCAAAAAATTTTAATGGCTAATGGCGGCCGGCGGTGGCTTTCTATGCTTTTAGCGCTTTTAACTAAAAAGTTATATATTAAAAAAATTGGTGCCAAAGGCCGTACACTAAAAAAAATTCCGCATTAAAAGCGCTAAAAGCGCTAAAAGGGCCATTAGCTTCTATAACTTATAAACCTAAATATATATATATATATATATATATATATTTAAGGCTTCAAGTACCTAGGGTATTTAAGGGGTATACCATGGGTATATATATACGTAATTAACATTAATTAAAATAAACTTTACTTAAAAAATTTAATGCGTTAATTATATTTTTATTAAGGTGGAAATTCATAACGTAGTAAACTTAACGAAGCTAGTTTATTAGCCGTGTATATTAAAATATAGCTAAGCTTTAACTTTAGAGTAAATAAATTAATAATCCTTTTTAATTAATATAAAGATTATTAAGCTTTAGTTTAATTTATTAAAAGGCCATTAAAAATAAACCCATTTGTTTAAAGGCGGCCTTTTATGTTAAAAGCGCTAAATCGCCAAAATAGCCGATTTAGCCGATTAGTTAATTTTTCAGTGCTGATATTTTTTACTAATGAATATAATTCCTTAAATAGTCCATTAGTCCGGTTTTAAGGTATTATTTTAATAGTTGTTATTAAGTAACTGACGTGTTGCTTTTATTATAAGTTATACAGTTGTTAAATTTCTCTAATCAGTTAAAGTGCCTTTACTAATGTCTTCATAAAAGGGAAGTTATTTGTCCTTTAATTTAGTCAAATGACTAGGCCTTAATTAAAGGTATAAATGATTAAGTACTTTACTAAAGCAAAAGTTTTTAGCGTAGCCCAGAATTAAATTAGCGTTTGACAGTTATATTAACATTAACCAGCGTTCTATGGCCATTTTTAACCCTTAAATACAAATGGCACTTGAGTCATTATGTACATTACCCCTAATGACAAATAATAGTTAATACCCATAGGTTTACCTATACTACTTACATTGCTATTAATGCGTATGACGACTTAGGCGCTATTTATACAAATCGCAATTAATTGCCGACATTATAACCTAATGATATACAACCTTTGTACAGCTTATACGGCCGCTAAGGTGCATATCCATAATATTTATTTTACTAAGTGTATTACACTATAAATTTCCACTTTAAAAAAATTAATTAATATAAATAATTTTTTAAGTAAATTATATGCGCGTATATAATTAAAAATAAGGCTAAGGCTAAAAATATAAAAAGGTTAAGGGGTTATAAGAGGCTTTAAGGGGAATTTTCTTTTTATTATTATTACGCATTTCGCGCTTATAGCGGTATCTGTAATTATAGGCATAATAGCCGCTATATTATATAATATAATATAATACAGGCTATGAATCGGCCTAATAACATGAACATACAGCCATAACTATAATATGCGCAAATAGCGGGCAATGCCCACCATCTGCGCTCAAATTTTTTACTAATGTAAGTTGATTCTATAGTCTAAAACCTTATTGTTTATAATATAAATTAACCATTAATTAATGTTAGTATAATACTAATAAATCACGCAAAGATATATTAAGTAAAAGGGTTAATATAATCGTTAATAAAATAAGTAATAAAATGTTGAGCACCGTAGGGGAGGAGCTTCAGGAAGTGTGAAAGTCTTGAATTATAAAGAAGTGTAGTAAAGCTCCCCTTAAAAGGGAGCTTCAAAGATTTAGTTACATAAGCAATTTTGATTGGCTGCAGCGCCATTGAGGCTTTATTGATGCTACCAGCCAACAAACCCCTATTTTATATAACATACCCCCTTAATTAAAAGCAATTATAAAACCAATAAGAATGCTTAAATATAATTTATATAATATAATAGCATAGATGCAAACCGCTATATAGTTGGGAATAATGCTAATACAATTGATTGTAATAAAAGCATTATTGCTGAAATAACGGAATTAAGCAAATGAAGTTATATTAAAGCTTTTATGCTAAGAATTTGTATTCCTTAGCAATTATATTATTAAAAATAGCTTATATTAAAAAGCGCGCTTTTGCTATTGCTTTTAAGGCATTAAAAAAAAAGAGAATAGGTTTCAAACATTTAAAAATTTAGAATTAATATGCTAATATGCATAATATAATTGGCCGGCGCCTTTTGGGCTACTACCCTTTCCCCTTGCTTGCCCTTCCCGCCTTCATCAATCCTTTAGCATTGCGCTATGGCTGGGGAAGCTTATGCTATGCCGTGCTCCCATTGCATTTGCAATAGCATGCATAATGCGCTAAGCAATTCTTATTACAATAAGGCATTATTAATGCAATGTTTTTATTATTATAAAAATAATAAAACTGGCTGCGCTGCCGCGCCCCAAGCCATTGCCGCCTTTTTTGCTGCCTATTTGATGGCAAAGTTGATGCTAAAAAGCTTTTGCATACATACATTATTTTATATAATATTAAATATCATATAAAAGCAATATATAAAGCTCTTATTAATTAGCCATAATCCTTTATCGCTTATTGGGCTGCTATTAAGGCTGCTTTAAAAGAAAAGGAGGTTAAGAAGGCTAAGAATAAAAATAAGGAAAAAAATGATTCTGCTTTTAATTTGTTGCTTTATAAGTATTATTTTTATTGTTTTAAAACAACATTTAATAGATTATAGCCTTTTTTTGCTAAAAAACCGCTATGCCCCCTTTCCGCCCTATTTTTGGCATTGAGGTAGGTGATAATAATAATGTAGCTGCTATTATTAATATTAATAAACCTTTGATTGCCGCTATTATAACGCATGCTGCCGCTTGCGCTTTTGCTTTAATGGAGGTTAACGTTTTGGCTGGCGCCGCTTAGCGATTGGTGAACTTTTTGCTTTTACCTTTATAAATAAAAGTGGCTTTGCAACCTATAAATCGCAGCTTGGGAATATTACTCTTATGTTGTTATAGGACTGCGGGTGTATTAAAGCGATTTTACAACCCCAAAATAGCAGCTTAAGATTAGGTCCTTGGAATTCACATAACTCTTTTTTGTGCTCGTTATCTTTTTGCAATATTGATTTGAAATAATATATGAAATGTATTAAATATAAATATAAATGTGCCTTAGCACTTTTAGCTTAAGTAAGCTTTTCGACAACGGCTTGAGCGTCCTGAAGGTTTAGGAGAGCTACAAACACCTTAAACCTTTGTTGAGGCAAGTTCTTTATCAAGCCATCTGCTAGCATATTATTAATAAGAAGATATGTCACCTAAAAGCTTCCCCTTTTATGCTTTTATTATAGCCACATGTTTTATATATTAATGTGTTTTAGCTTTATTAAAATGCATTAGTTTTTTTTAATTATTAGCTGAATTGTTTATTTATTATTATAAAATATATTCCACAAAGCTTCCACATTAAATATTAGTTCCTTAAAAAAGCGCTGAAGCGCCATCATTTTTTTTGCCATTTTTGCTACCCCTAATAATTTTGCTTTTATTATTAAAATAATCATAATATTTTGCCTTAAGGCTTTTCAAACAATTGCACCTTTAAATAATATTATAATAAAACTTTAGGAAAAGCGTTTTAATTTTTTGTTATTTGCAAATAAGGCATTTAAGGCTATTAATAAATGTATTTCCCGATTTTTGCATTAATAAATAATTGCCAAGAAGCATGATTTAAACAAGTATTTAATGATTTATTTAATTGCTTTTGCATACTAAGCGCTTAAGTTTATTAAAAAATGCGATAGCTAAAAAGCTGCAAATGCAATATTTGGCCTTAGCATAATAGCTATATATAAGATTAACCTAACCTTTTTTTAATATTCTTTAATTTGCTTTAATATGGCGATTTTGGGATTTTTAATTAAATTATAATTTGGCAAAGGCATATTTGGGCATTTCTCATTTATTATATTAAATTTTTAAGCTACTTTTTTTATATAAATGTTGTGCATTAAAAACATTGTTTTTGCGAATTGATTTTTAACTACACGCATTCTTAAAAATTATTTTATATTTTCCAATATTATGAGCTTATAGGCTGAGTGCAAACCTTTAATGATTTTTTGTTTTTTATTATTATTTAAGGCATGATACAAAATTTGAATATTGTTAATATAAAATGCCATAAAAATTATTTTATTAAAGTTTATAAAAATACATGGCTTCTTTATTAAGGGATTAAGATTTAATTTGCTTAATATTGCCGCAAAATCGCCGTATTATAGCGCAAAGAAATTTTTTAAGCTATACAATGCTTGATCAATTTCCATTATCATTCCAAATCTTTTTTAGCCATTTAAGAAATAGCATAATATTAAGGCGCTCCTTTTATTGCATTTGGCATTAACAAATGCATTAATTATATTAAATTGCTTTACTTTTAAATTGAATTATGCTGCAAGCGCCATTATTATTTTAAAAAAGCATATTGCAAATATTGCGGTGTATATTAAAAAAATTATTAAATTGTTTTGTATATCCCCTTATATTATAATGCGAAAGCAATAGCAAATTAATTCGCTTATTAAATCAATTTTATATATGAAACCTTATTTTAGTGGAATAGGCTATGTAATAGCATTTTTCCTAGGAATTACTTTTTAGCAATATTAAGCTTTTAAGTTAGCAATCTTTTTTTTGGCGTTTTTCTTAAAGTGTTTGCCCTAGGCGTGGTTATTTAGCTTATTTTAATTTTTTAAAGCTTTTGAAAGCTTTTCTTAATATGGGTTATATAAATTAAAAACGATTATAAAATTTGCTTTCATTTTAATACTTAAAATAGCTATTGCTATTATCGCATGCAATATAATTATGTTTTTGCCATTTGCTTGCATTAAAATAGCTTTATAAAATATACTAGCAAATTTCATTATGCGCAAGTGGCTATCTTATTATAAAGCCATTATCACGAAATAATAGCCCCGAATTGCAAGTTTATTATGCTTTTTTCACACTTCTTATGCTGCATAAATTTGATCATGTTTTTGTTATTATTGCTATTATTAACTTGCTTTGGCTAATATTTAAAAATTATTATTCATCTTAATTGCTATAAGCAAAGCTTTTAATAATTTGGGGACCTGCTGCTTAAGGTCTTATGGCCTTTAATTTAATATTACAACTTAAGGATATGTTTGGCGCGCCTTTTTAATACCTAAATTTATATTTTTATCACATAAGGCGTTCTTTTTAAGCTAATTTTTAAGTATTCGATTTTCAGCAAATCTTAAGGCGCCTAAACTTAACCTTTTATAAAAAATCAAAACTTTATTATTATTCTTAATGCTATTTTTATAAAAAACCA
Source organism: Helotiales sp. F229 (assembly GCA_002554605.1). NCBI lineage: Eukaryota > Fungi > Ascomycota > Leotiomycetes > Helotiales > Helotiales sp. F229. Next base: position 3,215,238 of record MXAW01000002.1, on the reverse strand, counting down.
TTTTATTTATCCCCAAACTTTGACTTTTATAAAGGACCATGTTATTGCTCTTCCCCTTTTAGCTTTTATAAGGAACCATTTCATTGCTCTTTACCTCCCGGCTTTTATAAAAAACCATTTTCATTTCACTTTTTATTACCTTTAAGCTTATTAATAATGTAGAAAGATTAAAATTCATTAGTATTATTATAAGTGATTTAATTGCCGGGGGAAGCATTTTCATAGGCAGGGGGAGCACTTTTAATATAATAATTTTTGTTTTTATTAATTCTTCAATATGCATTTTAATAATAACATTTAGCGCGGCCATTTATTCCTTCGCAATATTCTTTATAATATTGCTTATATTAAGCTTTATATTTAGGGAGACGTTGTTTTTTTATATTATAATAATAAGCTCTTTTAAGGCAAAAGCGATTTGGCCAACTAATTTCTTCTTATTCAAAGAATAAAACTTCGTTTTATTAAAGCAAATATTGCGTATTATAATAATATGGCATAATTGGGGCACTCAGATTTTATATATATTAGAAGCAATATAATTAATCAAATAATTTAAATGTCTCTTAAAATTAATTTTAAAGCCTTTTTTGTTTATTCCGGCTTTTTTATCATTTTTTATTAAATAAGCACGCGCCTCATACGCGTATTCCCCGCTTTAATCTGGTTTTAGGTTAATTAATAGCCTTTTTATAATTAATAAATTATATTATTAAAAATAGCCTCAAAATTATTTCTAAAGCACTTAATTTAGGCTTTTTATTTTTTATTATGCAAGTAATGCCTTATTATATAAATAAACTGCCGCATTATATATTTTTAGGTATAGTTTCTTTGGGAGTTTTGCTTAAACGCGCATTTTAATAAATTTAATAATAATTTTTTGTTCTGCGCGCTTTAAATCGCTAATTGAATTTTTAATATATGCTAAAAAAATTTTTATTTTAATCCCTTTCCTTATTATTTAATTTTAATAGCATATTATTTTAGAGATTGCGACAACAAAAATATTATTATTATGCTTAATAACATAAATAAACAGTTTATATTAATATTTTATTTAATGCTTGAAATTTTGTAATATTAGCATAATATAATTTAGCAACTTGCTTATCAAAATCCAGCTAAATAGCTTCCCATTGTACTCGTTTTTGATTATTAATAACCATTGCGTTTTATTATAGCCTAAGGGGAAATTAAATAAATCCCAAAGGATTTTAAAAAATGGTTTAGCCGCCTTATTTTTAAACTCCCTTTTTAAAATAACATTTCCGGCGTATATTATAATATAATTTTCGCACTTAATTTTGAAAACGCCATTAAATTTTATTCCCTTCCTTGCATAAAGCAGCACCTAAAATGCTTCTTTTCCAAAATGGCCCATTTTTAAATGCCATATTTTTAGCGTTGCATAACAAGCTCGCAATAGCTTTTTATTTAATTAAAACCCTTATTTTAAGCTATAATAAAAAATTGGATATATTATGATTGGGAGGCGCTTTATTATTATTAGGCTATAAAGGCGACAAGAGTAATTAAAAAGCTTGTATTTAAAAAAGATAAGATTATATTTCCGCTTTAGTTTTTAAAACATTACGCTATCTTGAACTTTCTTGTACTTTAATATGGTGTTTTTCCCCAAATACCAAATCCCAATATTTAATAAAAGCGCCTTAAAAATGATATTAATATTGAAATCAATTATAATTGCGACATTGCTTAAAGTTAGGTTTTATGTATTTGGATCGTTGTTGCTTTTTAGCACATTTTTGAAAAGTTGCTGGCCTTGTTTAATAATTGGAAGGCGTTATGTACCTGCTTTTATATAATCGTTGTTTTTAGATTTTATAAAAGTGCCTGGGATAAGCTTTCTTTTATTATTGATAAAATATTAAACACCGCAATTATTAATAAATATGCTATTTAAAAATGCATGTGAATTGTTAATAAAATTTGCGGCATATATTTTTATTGTTTTATTAATATTAAAAAGCTTTGAATTGATAATAATAGCATTAATATTTTCAAAGTATTTGCTTTTGTTTATTAATAACAACGGCTTTTCCTTTTTCTTTTTATTTAAGGCAACGCTTTCAATAATTTAACTAATGAAAAGGATTTTTTAACCTTTTTTGGCAATTTCCTTTTATAGCTTAATATACTTCGCTTTTTCAAATCTTTTACAAATTTCTTTAACCTTATTATTGCTAAGGCAATTCCTTAATTTGTTTGCATAACCGCCATCATAAGCGTATCGTAATTTTTAGCATTTAATAAATGCTTAGAAATGGCTATTCTTAAAATTGCAAAAACAATTGCTTTTCTTTAATTATTTAAAATAAAATTAATTAAATAAGCTTTATTTGCTTTAAATGCTTAAGCTTCTAGCATTAAAAGTAGCTTCAAAGCTATTAAAAGTTTTTGAACGCTTTCCTAAAAAAGCATATAGCCCATTCGCTATCTTTCCACCCCCTAAACCATTTTTAAAATGCTTTTCCAAATTAGCTTTAAAAACTAAATCGTATTTCTTAAGCGTCATATGATATTCCTTTTCTAAAACATTATTTTTGATAATATTGGCTAAAGCTTAAGCAGCCCATGTCTTGGCATAAATTAAAATTGCAAAAAGGAAATCTTAAATGCTTAAAACGCCTTGCACTTTCAGAATATTATGTGTTTTAGCAAGACAATACCTCTTTTGCTACTTCTTATGCCAAGTGCAAGTTTTTATTTTCCCTTTTTTTTCAAAGGTATTTATTAAAGCTTTTTGGTAGTTTAAGATAATAAATAATAATATAAAAGCATTTGAGAAAGCGAGCTCTTGCTTAATTAACTTAACTAATGCTTAAAATCTAATAAGGTTTTTTAATTTATTATTATTGATAGCATTTATTAAAATCAATACATTAATAATGCTATTAACCTAATTAAACAAATATTAATACCTTATGCTAAAAAGCATTTATTAAATAAAATTATTCTGGAATTCTTTTATGCAAGCTTCCCAGATTTTCTTGATATTACTAAAAGTCGCCTTTTATAATTTAATAGCTTATAAAGGCTTTATAAAAATCCTTTTCTTATTTTTATTAGCAATCTCCTATTTATAATACATCTTCCATTTGCTATTGCTTATTAACGCTATTTATTTTGCAAATCAATTGTTTATTTTAGCTTATATATACTTGTTAATATTAACAGCTGCTGATCAAAATTTAAGGAGGTTTAAAACATTATGTTCATTTAAATTAATAAAGTTAATAATGCCCTTAAATTAGGCATGATATTAAAATTTTGTTCACTACTGCGGCCATTGGCAACAATTGCTTAATAAAGCGTTATCCTTATTAATTGGTACGTTCTGAAAAAACATTCTATTATTATTAAGCATTTGAAAAGTTTGAATAAGTTTTATTATATTAAAAAAAGGGAAATATGTGCTTTTAAAAAATCTTTCAAATAACGATGAATATCGTTTAACATTTACCCTTGCTTTTTTCGACCTATAATAGTCATACCTTAATAACTCATGAAAAAAGGCTGTGGCTCTTAACTATTAAGCACCATAAGGAAGAAGCTTTAGGAAGTGTGAAAGTCTTAAATTATAAAGGAGTATAATAGAGCTCCCCTTAAAAGGAAGCTCCAAAGATCTAATTACATAAGCAGTCTTAATTGGCTACAGCGCCATTAAGGCTTTATTGGTGCTACCAGCCGACAAACCCCTATTCTGTACAACATAAAATCTATGCATTCTCAAAAGAGTAGGAGAAATCCCTTATTATATACTCCGCTAAATAACCCTTATAACAAGTCCATTACAGCTCCAACTACCCCCTAGAACTGTCAAATCTATTACTCTTAATAACTAAGGCATAACCACTAAAGACTACCATAGTATTATTCAAGTGGCGCTCCTTGTACAACATGACGAGATTATATAACCCCTGTGGACCAACATCTTCCTTAAACGTCACGAGACGACAGGTCACACTATACACAAAGCTCAGTTTACGTATTAATAACCAATCACAGGAGGGCAAAATTTGAGAGATTTTTTCATTATTAAGAAAATCATGTTTATGTAGTGATTTACATATAATAAAGTAAATGCCTAAGGCTCTTAAAATTCAAGAAAACGTAGAGACAGCTAAAGCTGTTAATAATATTACTTATTAAACTATTAAGTAAACTATAAAGTAAACTAATTATTAAACTATTAAATATACTATTGAATAAAATACTTATTAAGTTATTTATGAAGTTTAATAGTTTAATAGTTTAATAGTTTAATAGTTTAATAGTTTAATAGTTTAATAGTTTAATAGTTTAATAGTTTAATAGTTTAATAGTTTAATAGTTTAATAGTTTAATAGTTTAATAATTTTAAAAATAAGCTTTTCTTTAAGTCAATATAATTATAATTAATATAAAGGCCTCACAAAGCCCCTGAAGGGCTCCCCGGAGGGCCTGCGGAGCATTAAAAATTAAAAAATACTTATTATTATATTTATTATTATAGTTATAACTTGAATATTAATTATAATATTACTTTTAATAAGATTATATTAGAGTTAAGTAACATTAAAGCTGTCACCTATTAATCTCTGATTAGTCCCCTAGTATTAGATTTAAAACGTTAAGCTTAATATAAGCTAAGTAAGGCAGAGTCAGATTATACTTAAAGCCGGTTCTCGCCTATTTCTAAAAATAGTAATAATTAATACTCTTATTAAATAAATGAAGTTTATAATGGTAAATGCGAATATCTTATTTTTAATATGCTTATAATAGTTAAACAAGCTTAATGTTTAATATAACAACTTATGGAATGTGTTAATTTAAAATAAAAATAAACATTTGATTATATAGAAATAAGGCTATTTATGGCTTTTCTTAAATTAATATTAATAATTACTAATTTTTTTCATTAATACAATTAATGCGTATTATTTAATTAAAATGAAGATTTAGAGATTATATAGGTAATTTGGCTATCTTTTGGTGTAACGGCTATAACACTTATTAAACTAGGCTGGTCATATATTTACTTTAAATATTATGCTTAAAATCAAAAAGATATGTAAGTATTATTAAAAACACGTAAATGTTTCATATGAATTTTGATTTAAGCTATAAAATGACGTAAATCTTAACTATATAATTTATATTAATATAATATAATTTAAAGAAAAATATGTCCTTTATATGATTAATAAAGCCATTGGCTTTGAAGCAATAAAGCTATTTTAAAAGAAACCCGGTCTAGCCATAGCTTGGGCTATATTTAATGTTTTTAAGTTAATATGGATGAATATATATATATTAAACCCTTGAATTTTATAATATACAATTATAGGACTAATTTTAATTTTAAGGAATTCCGCAGTTTCTTACGTTTTATGAGGAGTATTTTAAAGCTTGTTCTTATAAAAGCATATTATTTAATTAATAAAGTAAAAAAAAATTATTGTTTATTTTGACGTATTTATGAAATTATTATGAAAAAGCACTTTAAATTAACTAACAAAAATCAATTACAAATGGCAATTAAGGCAGTGAATAATATAATTGAGCTTAATGAGTTGATTCTTATATTATTTGTTTTTAAAGTTTACCTTAGAATGACGAAATTAGATCTTTTTAATTTGTTTATTGAGTAACGCGTTATTATTATTAAAAAAGCAATAAAGAAAGTAAAACGGATTTATGTGACTTATAAAGTTAATAATATATTGGCGATTTAAAATGGCCCTGGTATTACTTTAATATATAACTTATATTTAAAATACTAAGTTTTAGTGTAAAAGGAAAAGAAAGAATGATAAAAATTATATAAGTTCTTAGAAATAAATGGCAAGTCCTATAAGATTGCCATAAATAATACTTAGATTTATATATTTCGATTAATATTTGTATACCCATTTAAAATAAATATATTAGGCATTGAACGTTAAAAAAAGAATCGCCAAAGGATTCCACAAAAACCATTCTTGATTTTAGATTATTAGTCAATAACACATCTAAATTGATTAAAATCACTTTTAATCCCGGATCACTAATTAATAATATACCTAAATTAACACTAAAATTATCCCGGATCATCGTTAAGCTTCCATTTATATAACCTATTTAAGGATTATTAATAATTAATAATAATTATAATACTTAAGTGTTTTTAATTAAAAAGGAAACAAGAAATTAAGAGCTTTTTATTAAACTTTAAAATAAAGGCAAAATTACTACTCTTGAAACATTATTTTAATAATCTTATTAAATAGAATACAAGGTACTTATTAAAAGAGGGTTTTTATACTTATTTAAAAGAACAACCCTAAAATGAGAAGCCAATGTATTTTTAAATCTAAAATAATAAATAAAATTAAAAGTAAAAAAACCTTAACGCCATATAAGAAGTTAAAACTTGTGATTTAATACTTTAATAATAAAAGCAAAAGGGAAATATTAATTTAATTTTTAATAATTCAACGCGTAAGCCAATAATTACTTATTTTTTAATATTTATAATTAAATAATTAAAAAAGGTTTAAAATGAATTTAAATCATGTTTAGTATTTTAAGATATTACTTAAGCCTATGTCCAGGTATAAACAAGGCTTTTTTAAAATATTTTTATATAATTTCCCTAAAAGATTATAAACAAATTCCTTTTTAGCACAGTGTTTATAATAATGTTCCTATTATATAGTATTCTAGAATCAAGAAATCATTGGTTTAATACTTATTATAAGCACTATATTAAGAAATTATAAATGAAGACTTTTATATATAATCTTTGTTTATTAATTAATATTAAGAATACTAATTAAGAATTTAAAATGATTAGAATATAAACGGATAATACTTTAATCTTAAGAAATGACGATTTCTTAATTAAAAAGTAAATAAAAATTACAAATGTAAACTTTTTAATAAAACCGATTTAGGTTTTAAACGCCTTTAAACCCCTTATGTTTAATAATCACATTATTATTATAAAAGGAAATAATTTTTATATGTTTTAAAAGGGACAGGGGGCCAGAATCGAGCTAATTAATATTAGAAAGAGTGATTATAAGAAGGCCTATATGGAGTAACGCGCTTGTGAAGCTTATATTATTATGATTTGTTAATTAAAAGCCATATTTGATTTTTCAGTGGCAGCCTAATATTAAGATCCTATAATAGATGATATTAAAGCCTTGAATTTACGTTTTTAATAGTAAATGGATAATTTGAAGAAAGGTTTATGGTATATTCTTGTAGATTTACATTTAATAAAGATTTACGTTTTTGTTAATGGTTCTTTTATTAATAATAAGAATCTTAATTTTTAAATTGGTTTTATGATAGCATTTAGAATCAAATTAAAGGGGGATGTAGAGTTTACGTTTAGTGGTAATTTTATTTATATTAGTTTTATTAAGTGTAAGAGAGTTATTTACGTAGTGTTTGTTTTGGAATTGTATGTTATGGTTATCGGCGTTAATATGTTAATTGTTATGGCGACTATTATTAATATGGCGATTAATAAGCTTGATTTTCTAAGGCTTTTTACTGTTGTTTGTATAAATTCTTTTTTATTATATAAATGTATTATTAAACTTAGTATTATAAAGAAAAAGCGTTTAATAATTGACATAATAATAATTTATTGGTTATATAAGTGTAAAGAATCTATAAAGATGCGATGGATCAATAGTGTTTATAATTTTACTAATGTTATAATAAAAGCCATTTTAAATAAGGCTTTTTAAGATTTTATTAATATTAACACGTTTATTATTAAGATGGAAGGATGAGTTTAAAGACTTACTAAAGCTAATTTGAATTAGTAACGGAGGAGTTCGTATAATAATTATTATTATTTTTACGTATATTTTCCTTAAAATGCGTTTTTTATTTTAATTTTTAATTTTTGTTTATTTTTGTTTATATATTATAATTCATCTGCAAAAGATTTTAGTGGCTAATGGCGGCTGGCGGCGGCCTTTTACGCTTTTGACGCTTTTAACTAAAAAGTTACATATTAAAAAAATTAATACCAAAGGCAATATATTAAAAATATTCCACGCTAAAAGCGCCAAAAGCACTAAAAGGGCCATTAGCTTATATAATTTATAAACCTAAAAAAAAAAATCTTTTAAGGCTTTAAGTACTTAGGGTATTTAAGGGGGGGTATAACGTGGGTATATATACATGTAATTGACGCTAATTAGAGTAAACTTTACTTAAAAAATTTAATGCATTAATTATATTTTTATTAAAATGGAAATTCATAACGTAGTAGGCTTAGCAAAGCTAGTTTTTTAGCTATACACGCTAAAGTACAACTAAGCTTTAACTTTAAAGCAGATAAATTGATAATCCTTTCTAATTAATATAACAGTTATTAAACTTTAGCTTAATTCACTAAAAGGCCGTTAAAAAAGACCCACTTACTTAAAGGCGGCCTTTTATACTAAAAGCACCAAACTACTAAAATAACCGATTTAACTAATTAATTAATTTTTTAGCGCCAATATTTTTTATTAATGTTATTTAATTTATAAAAATAGAACATAGCTTGAATTCACATTTATTTAGCTTTTGATTTAAAGCATTAATGGGCGGCCTTGTAATAATATTTTAGTAAGACCTAATTATTGATTTTGTTATAAAGGGTTACTTTTATATAATGTTACGGTTCACTTCACAGGCCATTTGTACAGGCCACTTTATAGCCCACTTTAATAATATAGGTCATTATGTGATAGGCCATTTATATAAAACATTTTATAAGCCACTTTAAAGGATAGGTTTTTAAGTGATAAAAGGAAAGCGATATAACCTATAGTTTTAAGTAAAAGGCAGTCGTTAAATAAGTCAACTACTTTTAAGAACATTAGTAAAAAATATCGGCGCCGAAAAATTAACTAATCGGTTAAATCGGCTATTTTAGCGGTTTAACGCTTTTAACGTAAAAGGCCGCCTTTAGGCGAGTGGGTCTATTTTTAACGGCCTTTTAATAAATTAGGCCGGAGTTTAATAACTTCTGTATTATTTAATAAGGATTATTAATTTATCCGTTTTAAAACTAAAGCTTAATTATACTTTAATATATACGGCCAAAAAACTAGCTTCGTTAAGCCTATTATGCTATGAATTTTTACCTTAATAAAAATATAACTAATGTATTAAATTTTTAGGGTAAAGTTTACCTTAGCTAGCGTCAATTGCGTGTGTATATACCCACGGTATATCCCTTAAATACCTTAGGTACTTAAAGCCTTAAAAAAGGTTTTTTTTAAGTTTATAAGTTATATAAGCTAATGGCCCTTTTAGTGCTTTTAGCGCTTTTAACGCAGATTTCTTTTTAATATATGGCCTTTATCCCTAATTTTTGAACATATAACTTTTTAACTAAAAACGCCAAAAGCGTAGAAAGCCGCCGCCGGCCGCCATTTGCCACTAAAAGTTTTTACAAATAAAAAGGATATAGAAGGCCTTAGCTTATTATATAAAATGTATTCTTTTATTCTTTATTTTTTTTTCTTAATATTTAACATAGCCTTAAGTTTAAATATAAAAAAAGCTTCTTTTTTAGTGTTTTTTTCTTAAAGTAATATTGTTTTTTATATTATTTTAAGGTTAGCTGTAATATAAGAAAGAATCAACTTTTATTCCGTTCTAAAACATTATATTTTACCCTAAAAAGACGCACTATTATTTTATATGATCGTAATATTACTTTTACTTGCCTATGTAAATAAGTGCCTCTTACTTTATTTTCAAGAGTAACTGCTTTAAGGAAAACTGGAAACCCCCGTTGACTTTATCTTTTTAAATCGACACTTCCTCTATTCGTTGGCACGTTTGCCATATAAAAAATAAATAAAATAAAAAACACTCATATATGCTTCTTTCATAAAGCACACGTGAAACCTTAGCCCTTATACGACTTAGTTTTACCACCACCACTAATATACCTTTTCTTAAAGACGTACCGCTTCTAGAAGACGATTTATTCTAACTTTTAATTAAGCTTAAAAAAACCGCTTTCAGTTTCTAAAATTAATACCCTTTACAATACCTCTTTAAAACCTATCATAATAACAAACACCAAGCTTATTAATGCCTAAAAAGCATATATATAATCTTTTTTTTAAATAATAATTATTTCCGCACTTGCTTTTAATAAAGCTCTTTAAAATGAACGTGTAAAATTAACTAATATTAACTTAACACAACGCTTCACTCAAGCTTTTACCGTGGACCTTCAATTATTTCTTAATTATTACCTTTTTTAATTAAATTTTAATACTCTTATTATAAAGGCTAATAAAATCAAATACCTTTATATTCCGTTTTTCAACTATAATAGTAATATTAAATATAATATATAAAAAATGAATATGAAACTTTTTATGAAGAAGTATTTAAGAAATTTCAAGACTAATAACTCTTAAATTAAGGCTTACTTTAAATGTATTAATAAAAAAGCTAAAACAATTATTCTTTAACACATAAATCCTAAATTCACAAATACATTTAATAAAGTTAACGATGTTCTTAAAGCTTTAAATTAACAATTTTTTAATTATAATTAAATATAAATTATAAAGGTAAAATATAATCATTTTATTATAAGTTTTATGATTTATAATAAATTCCGCATTAAATTCATTAATTACGTATCCATTGAAAAGATTACACGTTCTTATTAGTTTAAAGATGTTTATGAAAAAATCTTATTTACTTTAAAATTTCATATTTTTATTGAATAATATAAGCTTAAAAATAATTATACCCGCCTCAATAAATTCTTAGCAATTATGAATAAGAATCTTCGTAATATTTAAGCTAAAGCACGTCTCTTCCGCTAAACTACTACTCTTCTTTAACCCTTTAAAAACACTAACACTTATAAAGATTATATAAAGGACATTTTTCAAAAGAAAAACTAGCGTTAAAATATTAAACCAAAAAAAGTTCATATTCTTCTTTTTTTAATAGCCTTAACTTTTATATAATCCGTAAATGCCATACCCGCCGGTACCTCTTGTTTTTATTACTGTAAAACTAGTCATTAAGCCAATAATTGTCCTAAAAAAAAAAAAAAAAAAAAAAGAAAGTGAATTAAAAGATTATAGAAATTAAGGCTAAAGACATAGATTTTAATAATTTATTAGAAAATCCTTAAGCCATGAAATAATCTCTTATTATAATAAAAGCCTTGATTTATGAAAAGATTTGAATATTGAATTTCGTGCTTTAATTAAAGAATAATAATTCTTAATTAATATTAAATTAGAAAAAAAAATGAATTATGTATTAAATTAATTATATATATTAATAGTAGAATAAACATTTTTAATATTATTAAAACTTCAATAGTTTATTAACTCTAAAAACTCTTTAAAATCTCCTTTTTTCACTTTACTTAAGCTTATCGTCTTTATAGGTTATAACGGAAAAAGGGGTAACGCCATTAAATACATTATATTTCTCACGTTAACTATTAATTGACATTAAATTAACTTCCACTTTTTAATTATTAATTTAAAGAATTCTAAAGTATTAATAAGCCAATTTTCTTTAAAACATTATAACTTTAAATAAAATTATTCTTAAAAAAAGAATAAACTTTTATAATTAAAGGATGTACTTAAAAAAAACTCTGTTTTAAAAAGCGCCTCTTATTCTTTTAACGCATATTAAGCCTATCGTTGATTTACTATATTAAAAAGACGCTAGTTGACGTGACTAATTAATGCTTTAAAATAAATACCGCTATATAAAAGCTAAAGTCGTTAATTTTAACACGATTATAAAATCGCCTTTAAAATGTCCTTTAAAATTGCCTCATTATATTACTGATTCTTAACCTTTTATATTTATTTATAAATTAAAAAGGGGATTACTTAATATAAAAGCGTTGCTTTTAAATTACTAAACATTAAACATGCCATTTTGAAAAAGTATGAATGAACTTATAAAAATCACTACTTTACGTAAGGCTAAGCTATTATTAAAATTAGGTAAAGTGAATATTTATTATATTTTAGCCTTAATTATATATTAACTTTATTTTTAACTGAAAAAAAATTAAAATTAAAACTAAAACAAAATCTTTTATCTTTTTCTTTTATATTAACAAAAAATATCAGCGCTAAAAAATTAACTAATCGGCTAAATTGGCTATTTTAACGGTTTAGCGCTTTTAATATAAAAGGCCGCCTTTAAAAGAATAAGTCTTTTTTTAACGGCCTTTTAATAAATTAAACTAAAGCTTAATAACTTTTATATTAATTAAAAAATTATTAATTTATTCGCTTTGAAACTAAAGCTTAGTTATATTTTGGTATGTATGGCCAAAAAATTAGCTTTACTAAGCCTATTATGCTATAAATCTCCATCTTAATAAAAATATAATTAGCGCATTAAACTTTTTAGGTAAAGTTTACTTTAACTAACGTTAATTACGTGTGTATATACTCATAATATACCACCTTTTAGATAGCTTAAGTACTTAAAACCTTTAAAAAATATCTTTTTTTAAGTTTATAAATTACATAAGTTAATGGCCCTTTTAGTGCTTTTGGCGCTTTTAGCGCGGAATCTTTTTTAATATATGGCCTTTAGCACTAATTTTTTTAACATATAACTTTTTGACTAAAAGTGCCAAAAGCATAAAAAGCCGCCGCCGGCTGCTATTGGCCATTAAACTTTTTTACAAATATATAAGAGTAAATTAAAGATCGTATATTAAAAAGAACAATTTAATATAGAGTTATTCATTATAAATAATGAATTAACTCTTAAATAAGCTCAAAAAGCCAAATATTAATTAAATTAGGACTTAATTTATTAAAAGCTTTTACTTTAATATAAGAAATTTAAGGGATTGTTTTTTAATAAAGCCTCAAATAAAATTTCTGCTTGGGGTCTTAATATAAATCATAAAATTAAGCTTATAATAAAAAATAATCTCTTTTTTAAGCCCTTTTATTAGTTCATAAATAAACAATTATTTAAAACAAAGTAATATATTATAAAGAACTTTTATAAAAGATTTATTATTCCTTTTAATACTTTTTTCATAGTTCCAATACTTTTTATTAAAAAAGCAGATAATAGACTATGATTTTACGTGAATTACTAAAAACTCAATAAATTAATTAAAAAGGACCTTTACTTAATTTTATTAATTAATAAAATAATAACATATATTTTTAAAGCCAAGATTTTTTATAAAGATTAATATTTAATAAGCCTTTTATAAAATTCACATAACCAGTAACTTAAAGGATTTTATAATCTTTTACATGAGGTATAAATCTTATAAGTATAAACTGCTTTCTTTTAGCTTTACAAATAACCCGGCCACTTTCTAATGTTTTATTAATTATATTCTTATAAAACATTTAAATAACCCATACTTAATATATTTAAACAACATTTTAATCTATTTCAATTTTTTAAAAAACGTAAAATACACGTTAAAATTTTTTAACAAATCTTATTAAATCACGGGTTATAAGTCAACATTAAAGAATCCAAATTTAAAATAATAAAAACTAAGTTCTTAGGCTTTATTATTAAAATAAATAGAATTGAGATTAACTTAAAGAAAACTACAGTAATTAATAATTAAGAATACGCTTTTAATATATAAGGTATATAAAATTATTTGGGTTTTTATAACTTTTATTAATGATTTATTAAAAACTACAATTATGTTTACTGTCCTTTTATATGCCTTACTAGAAAAAACATTCCCTTTAAGTTTAATGATAATTATAAAGCAACTTAGGAAACATTACGATTAACGCTTAAATCAGCTCTTATTCTCTGCCATTATAATGTACTTAAGTAAACTCGTTTAAAAACAAACTCTTTTAATAAAATTATAACTGAAGTACTTTCTTAATTATAAGACAATGAACTTTTCCACTTTATAGGTTTCTTTTTTAAAACAATAATTAACGTTAAATTAAATTATTTAATTTATAATAAAAAACTCTTAGTTATATTTTAATCTTTTAAATAATATAAACTAAAACTATTAAAAGCACAAAAAAATGTACATGTATATATTAATCATAAGGCATTAAAACATTTCATATTAACAAAAGATTTTACTATTAAATAAGCTTAATAAGCCAAATTTTTTACTAACTTCTATTTTATAATTATATATTATATAAGTATTACAAATACTTTGGCTAATATGTTATCACAAAGAGACTAAAACCTTTCCCCAATAGAAGCTAAAAGATAAGCACTAAGAAATTAATAAATGATCTTATATAACAAAATTAATTAATAAGTCCTTAATAATATATAACATACAAAGTTATCACTTATTAAAAAACCAAAGCCTAAGTTTTTAATAAAAAAGTCTCCCAACCCTACTTTAACAATAACGTATAACATTAAAAGTTATAATATCATTAATTAAGTCATTGCTATAAATAAGACCTTTTTAAACCTTAAGCCTTTTAAGGAAAAAGCTACATCTGTAAAAAAATTTAGTGGCTAATAGCCGCCGGCGGCGGCTTTCTACGCTTTTAACGCTTTTAGCCAAAAAGTTATATGTTAAAAAAATTAGGGATAAAGGCCGTACACTAAAAAAAATTCTGCGTTAAAAGCGCCAAAAGCGCTAAATTTTACTTATAGTGTTTATTCTAATAATAATAATTTTTTAAGGCTTTAAGTACTTAAGGTATTTAACGGGTATACCATGGGTATACACACGTGATTGACGCTAGCCAAGGTAAAATTTACCCAAAAAAATTAATGCGCTAGTTATAATTTTATTAATGTGGATATTCATAGCGTGGTGGGCTTAGTGAACCTAATTTATTAGCCATGCACGCTAAAGTGTAGCCTTCAAAGCGGATGAATCGATAATCCACTTTAATTAGCACAGAGGTTATTAAGCTCCGGCTTAATCCGCCAAAAGGCGGCTAAAAAAAGACCCACTTGTTTAAAGGCGGCCTTTTATGTTAAAAGCGCTAAATTACTAAAATTCCCGATTTGGCTGATTAATTAATTTTTTGGCGCCGATATTTTTTACTGATGTAAAAAATATAACTTAAATTACAAATTATAACAAAATAAGCTCTTTTTTTAAGGACGCCTTAAAGTGCCAATAAAACCTCTCAAAATATGTACTTTTTTAATTTACCACGTATATGCATAACCTTAAGTAGTATATGCCGGGATTATTAAAATTAAACTATTACTTAGCCGTAAATATTATTAGATTAAAATCAGTAATAATATCATACGATACGTTATTAATTACAATTGTTTTAAAATAAAAACTTATAAAAACAAGACCCTTAGTTTGTTATATCCTTTGTTAATTCCTATAAAGTTGTACTAATATTTAATAATAGACTTTACGAAATTGCCATAAAATAAAGATGGCTTTGATTTTACTTTTATAATTATGGATTAACTCATAAAAAAGCCCCTTTTTCTTCTTTATTATAAGACTATTATTATTAAAAGTATAACTGACCTTTTCTTAATTCATTGGAGTTAATATTTTAAAATACCTGATTTAATTATTTTAAACAGAGGCCTTTAGTTTATTTCGACTTTTTAAAACGAGTATTAACGTATTTTTAAGTACAAAAATAAAGTTTATTATAGTTTATAACCTAAATGTGAATGGACAAACGGAGGTTATGAACTAATATATTAAACAATGACTTCGGTTATTTTATATATATTACTAAGACAACTGGAGTTCTTTCTTACTAATCATGGACATTGCTTAGCTCACGTTATTATATAAGTCCTTAAAGAATATAATATCATTTTAAATCTTAAACGGCTATAAACCAAAAACTTTATATAATGTTGTCGTACAACCAGCGCCATCATTATGTCAATATATTTAATGAGGTCTAGTATATGTTTACGTAAGTATTTTATGTATATCTCTAACGTATAATCTTATTTTAAAAAGGGTAACGTTTAATTTAATTCATTAAACATACTCACATACTTCTTACTTTTAATGATTATAAAAATCTTTTATACATTAAAAGACCTGTTCTACTTTCCGTATAATAAATGTGTATAATTTAAAACCTCTAAAGTCGGCAATAAAAAGCTTAAATAAGGATAACGTTATAAAAGTTACTTTAAGAATAAAACAAACCTTAAAATTTATATAATTTTTAATTTAAATATAATAGAACAAAATAAAGCAATTAGTGGACTAAAGTTATTATGAAATTGATTAGGATATAAAAGATATAATACTAATCTTCATAATTAATTAAAAATGAACAAGCCTTTACAAAAGCTTTTAAATAAGTAATATAAACTAATCAAAGTATTAGTAAAAATTAAAAAGAATTAAAAAGTTAAACTTTTTAAAAATTAGAAGGTTTACCCCGTTTTCTATTTTTACTCTTTATAAAAGTACGTTAATAATCCTCTTCTAAAACAAGTATAACCCGTACTAGTAACAATTTAACTCTTTTTAAAATAAAACAAATAAGAGATTAAGATAATATTAAGCTCTAAGCTGATAAGTAATGCTTTTAAGTATTAAATCAAATGAATGGATATAAATGAAGATTTAAAATAATACCTTTACTTAAACATAATAATAGTATTACATTTATTAAAAGTGTTTTACTTTAAATATTAAGACGTAAAAGGACTTTTAAAAGTTTTACCTTAATAATTAAAGGCCTATAACGCTAAAATTAATGATTACTAGGGGATCAATCAGAGATTAGTAGGTGATAGCTTTAGTATTTCTTAACTTTAATATAATATTATTATAAGTAATATTATATATTAATAATATTAATAAGTATTTTTTTTTAATTATTTCTGAGGTTTCAATACTTCGCATTTAAAAGCTATTATTAAAAAGTCCTATGATATATTTAATAAGAAAATCCCAAATTAAAATCTATTATATAAAACATATTATAAGTATTATTGGCCGGTTATAAAAATACCACCTTTGATTATAAATCAATGCTTTCCTGGCTAAGCGTTAAAAGCTCAATAGTTGCCAATAATTAATAGCCGGCAAAGTACATTAAGCTATTGATTTTTTCTTAACCTATTAATTAAGTTGTTTAATAAGTATTTGGCCTGTAAGCTTCCATAAGCGTATTTTTACTAATATTATTGCTTTTTATAATTGTAATAGGTTGTATGCTTGTTTATTTCTTTTTATAGGGTTTTTGGCCCAAAGGCCTAATACCTTTTATAGTATAAGTTCAGTTTAAGTTTTTTTTGGCAATAATAACCCCTATTTTCTTATTTAAGGCGTGTTAAGCCATTTTTTTTTATAATTATTGGCTAGGCTTTTTTGTTTATTATAAAGCAAATTACGTATATCTTCTCCTTTTGTTTTTTGCTGTTTATTAGAAATTAACTAAGTACATAAAATTTCTTATATTTTATACAATATATTTGATTTGGAAATAGTGGTAACGTTGTAAGCATGGCGTTTTTAGTTTTAGTTAAAGTATATTAAAAACCAGTTAAAAGTGGAGGAATAATTCTTTTAAAGGCGGCGTTTAAAGCACAATAGGAAATTAGGTTTTAGCACATAATAAACTGCCTTGCCTTAAAAATATTAACGTTATTTCCCTTTTTTATTAATAGGAGTATAAATGCTTTATTAAAGTCGATTTTTTTCTTATTATTTTAAGGATTTGATAACAGTGTAATATTTGAAAAAGAAAGCGTAATTACCGGCGCACGGCAAAGGTTAGTAATATATAAAAAGAAAATTATATTACTATAAGAATAAAATTAGTATTAATTGGTATAAAGGCTTTATTTATATCTTATTTTAATATTATAATAATGGCTTTGAATAAATAAATAAGGGGTAAGCAAAGTAAGCAAGGAAATCAAAGTTAATTAAAATCAAAATTGTAAAAATTACAAAAAGGCGCTAAATAAATTTTATAATAGCCAAAACCTAAATTTTATTTTTTATTTTTTATTTTTTATTTATATAATCATTATACTTTTTTATATTAATATCTTAGCTTTTATTATATTTTATTTCATATTAATATTTCAATCTTTATTATATTTCCTTTTATCCTAATATCTTGGTCTTTATTATACTCCCTTTTATATTAATATTTCTGCTTTTTTTTCCTATTCCGCGAATTTTTTGCTTTCCCCCCCCTTACCCTTAGTATTCTTGCCTTTCCTATTATTTAAAAGGTTTTAATTTACAGGCGCTAAGGCAAAGTTTTTTAATATTATAAACATAGGCATTCCATTTATAATGCTTTTTTTTAGATTATAATAATAAAACTTCTTTTTATAAGCCTTTATTTTTAATTTTTAAATCATTTTATAAAATTCTTTGGTAATTATTATTATTTTTACTTTTTAAACATACACATATTCTCATATTTTTTTTTCAGTTTTAATAAGTATTATATTTTAATCCTAAAGCATAAATAACAAGTTTCATTTTATTTGGGCAATTAACGCATTTAAAAGAAGGCCTAACTCAAAAAGTTTTATAACTATTAAAAACTAATATAAAATAATACTAAAAAAAAAATCTAAATGGCAAAATTTTCCTAATTATTATTTTCTTATATTCCTTGGCTAACCTTTTCTAAGTTTCTCTATTGGTAATTTTCAAGAACTAACAATTGTCCAAAATGCCAATAAATCAAAAAAGCATTATATGCCTAATCTCACTAGCTAGCCTATTTGCCTTATAAGGCAAAATAGGCGTTATAATTCGCACTTGCTTTTTTTTGCAAAATACAGCTTTTTACAAAATTCCAATCTTATTTTAATTCTTTTTAATTATTATTGTTTTAATAAATTTATGAATAAAACTATTTGTTTATTAATTTCGTTTGCAAATGTTTAATTAAAGCTGTTTTAACTGCCTTAAATACGTTTTGGCAAGAATTATTATAGTAAAGGATTTATTCTTATTATTTAAAGAAAGTAACCCTTAAATTTACATCATCCCTTTACTATATTCTAGCGCATTTAGTATATTAATATTAATATGTTTAAAATACGTTAAATTATTAGGCTAATTGTATTTGATATAATAAAAGTATAAAGCTAGCTTTTAATGTTTATTTAATTAAAAGGCGGCGTAAAGGGCTTAATACAAAAGGTTTTGTTTTATTAGTTACTATTCCATAAAGTCGAATTTGTTTTTCAATCAACCCCAGTTTTTATTATTATTTATTTCCCAATAGTGGTATTTATACATTTTAAACTTAAATAAAATCAAGTTAATTAAGCCAATCTCTCATTACTACTCAAATAAATCAATATTAATAAACCCATCTTACTTTTAGTTTTTAGTGCTAATGCCGCCAATTTTATTTTCAAACATAAACTAATTATAATTAAAAGCAGCTTTAGTATTTAAAAAAATGAACTTATATATGCCAAGTTTATTTATTAAATATAACAACTGACTTTTACGCCAAAACCATATTATAATATTATTAATTACTTTTAAATTTTTTATTTTAATTTAATACTTTAAAATATATTAAAAGCGTTATTAAAGCGTATTTATAAATAAAGCTTTTATACAAAGCCTAATTTTTTTTACTTATATCTTTAAAACGTTTGTAGTAAATATGGCTCATTTTAATTATTTTTACCAATAATCTTAAGGCCATTATTTTTATAACTGGCGCCTTTTTGTTAATTCTTTTTTATTTAAATGATGGCTTTATTTAATAAACACTTATAATAACGCCATTTTTTAAAAAATAGCCTTTTTATTGTAAAGCCTTTTTTATTTGTTTTATTTTTAAAGTTAACAATTAATAACATTTGCTTATTCTTTTTTAGCAAAAGTTCAATAGGCTATTAAATGCTTAGTTTTAAAAGGCCGTTACTAAGGAAAGCTTTAAAGGGGGCTTTAAAAGCGTATTCTTAAAGGCGCCAATTTCAAAGGCTAAGCCTCCCAAATACAGTGGCTTATATTATACAAGGGGGCTTTAATTTATAAATAAAGCCGATAGTCAATAGTTTTAATAGGTCAATTTACATTTTAATTTGCTTTTGTTTTTATATTATAAAAGGTAATAAATTAAATATACCACCTACCCTTTTTATATTTAATGGTATAACCTTTTTTACAGTTTTTATCTTTTTTTGTGTGTGCTATAATTTGGTTACATATAGTTTTATTAATACGCGTAATCCCTTTATTGGCTTTAACCTTTTTTGCTAGTTTACGCATTTTTTATAATAGCGTGTTAAATGGGCTTTTATTAAATGCTTTTGTTAATATAAAAATCATATTACTTCCCTATTTCCTTTTAAGCTTTTTTGTTGTTTTTATATTTTTTTTTATTTAATTTAATTTTTTAACCTTTTTTGCTTGGCCGTGTTTTATTTTAAATTTCAGTTTAATTTTTATTAATTTATATGCCATATCCCACATTATGTATTTATAAAATTGTTTAAGTAAATTGTTTATAATATTGTGTATTTTTATTAATTGTTTTAAAAGCTTTTGCTAGCTTTTATAACATTTAATAGCATTAATAATAATAATAAAATTACTAATTAAGCTTTTAATATTTTCCAGCATTTTTTTACAAACTATTAGCGCTTTTAATTAAAGCTTATTTTAATAATTTATGATTTTAATTTGTAAATAAAATTAAAATTTAACAGTGGTATTAAAAGATTATTTACTATTAAAAAATTAAAAAGGCTAAATTTAAAAATCAAAAAAGATTTAAACTTTTATTAAATTAATTTTAAAATTCACTTTTAATTTTAAATTCCCTTATGAATTCATCTTTTAAATTCACTTTTTAAATTCATTTTTTTAATTTCCTTTTAACGCGTTGTTTTCAAAAGCTTAATTTTTTGCGCCTTCAATTTCTTTTTCTTTTAATAAATTTTTTTAAAATTTGCTTCCTATAAGTTTTTTTTTAATACCTTCATTTTTTATGTGCGTATATGAATTAATAAGGCCTATTAATTAATATTAATTTGCTTTGCATAACATCGCTTTTAATAACAACGCCTTTAATAATATTATTTATTCCTAAATTAATATATACCCTTTTTTAATACTATATCCCCCGTAATATCTTATTATACCCGCCTATAATTAAGGCCTATTTATAGGTATCGTTTATGACCGCCGCTAATTTAACCCCCCTGCAAAATTAATTGCTATATTATTATTCCTTGCTCTACTTTCTAATAACAAGCATATTTAAAATCACATAAATAACTTTTATATTAAAATAATCGTATTTGCTATCCGCCTGCCTTTTAACGGTTAAAAGAAATTTTATAATTGCTTTCTTACGCTTTCCTTTAATAAAAATATAAAACTCTATAACGTATTTTATATTATTTAATTTAATTAAGCTTTTTATTATTAAATAACCTAATTTAAAAAAAGTATAATTATAATTTTTACAAAAGTAATATTATAATAACCGTTTTATTATTAAAGCTTATCAACATTTTAGGGCATACTAATTACAACGCCTGATTTAAGCGCACATGTTACGGCTGACCTCTGGGTGATATGAGTAATTATATTACTTTAGGAGAAGACATTAGAGTAGGAAGCTTTTTTTGTATTTAGACCTAAGGTTACGTTTAATATTAAAAAGAAAAGATAAAGAATAAAAGAGTACATTTGATATAATAAGCTAAGGCTTTATATATCCTTTTTTAAGAGTAGTTGATTTATTTAGTGGTGGTTCTTTTCCTTAAGGCTATGGGTTATGCCGCTTTCCTTTTCTTACTTAAGAACTTATTTTTTAAAATGGCTTATAAAGTAGTTTATGTAAATGGCTTGTCATGTAATAATTTGTATTATTAAAGTGGCCTATAAAATGGCTTATGGAAATGGCTTGTGAAATGGATTATAAGATTATTTCCCTTTTTTAAAAAATTGTGTTTTTATAATTAATGTTATAAGTTTATTATTTTTTAAATTGCTATGATTGTTGATTTTAGCGTTATAAGCCTTTAATTATTAAGATAAAGCTTTTGGAAGTCTTTTTGTGTTTGATATTTGAGGTAAAATGTTTTTAATAAATGTGGTATTATTATTACGTTTAAGCATGGGTATTATTTTAAATTTTTATTTGTGTTAATTCACTTAATTTAGTATTTAAAGGTATTGCCTATTAATTTAAAGCCTAATATTATTTTAATTTCTTATTTGTTTTGCTTTAAAAGGAGTTATATTAATGTTAATATAGATTATATTTGTTTTGGGAAAGGATTATTAATGTACTTTTATAAACAGTAAAAGTGGAAAATGGGGTAAACCTTTTAATTTTTAAGGAGTTTAATTTTTTATATTTTTTTATTAATACTTTGATTGGTTTATATTCTTTATTTAAAAGTTTTTGTAAAGGTTTATTTATTTTTTAATTAGTTATGGAGACTAATATTATGTTTTTTATATCTTAATTAATTTTGCAACAGGTTTAATTTGTTAATCGCTTTATTTTGTCTTATTATACTTGAATTAAAGATTTGTTTTATTTTTAATGTGACTTTTATGATATTATTTTTACATAAGCTTTTTATTATTAATTTTAGAGGTTTTAGATTTTACATATTATATCAGGTTTTTGGTTTATAATCGTTTAAGACTTGAAATGGTGTTATGTTTCTTAAGGACTTGTGTGATAATATGAATTAGGCGATGTTCATAATTAATAAAAGGGAACTTTAATTGTTTTAATAATATGTGTAAAATAGCTGAAGTTATTGTTTAATGTATTAGTTTATAACTTTTATTTATTCGTTTATATTTGGGTTGTAAACTATAATAAGCTTTATGTTTATACTTAAAATGTAATAATATTTATTTTAAAAAGTTGAAATGAATTAAGGGCTTTTGTTTAAAACAATTAAATTAGGTATTTTAAAATGTTGGCTTTAATGGATTAAAAAATGGTTAGTTATACCTTTAATAATAATGGTTTTATGATAAGGAATAAAAAGGGGCTTTTTTATGAGTTAGTCCATGATTATAAAAGTATAGTTAAAGCCATTTTTATTTTATAATAATTTCATAAAGTCCATTACTAAATATTAGTATGGTTTTATAAGAATTAGCAAGGGATGAAGTAAGCTAGGGGTTTTGGTTTTATAAGCTTTTATTTTAAAGCAATTACAATTGGTGATGTATTGAATGATATTATTATTGATTTTAATTTAATAATATTTGCGGCTAAATAATAGTTTGAATTTAGTGATCCCGGCATGTGCCACTTGAGGTTGTGTATGTATGTGGTAAATCAAAAAAGTACATAATTTAAGAGGTTCCATTAGTACTTCAAGGCGTTCTTGAAAAAAGAGCTTGTTTTATTAAAGCTTGTAGTCTAAGTTATGTTTCTTAGCTTTTTTCCTAACAGGCTTGAGGTTTAGGGAGATTTTGTTTACGGCAATAATTTGATTAATGATACTAGGGGACCAATCAGAGATTAATAGGTGACAGCTTTAATATTAATTAATTTTAATATAATATTATTAAAAGTAATAATATTATAAGTACTAATATTAAAACAGGTCTTATTTTATATTTTACTTGAAAACTCATAATAATGTATGACTTTTAAATAATAATAAATCTAAAATATTCTTTAAATAATTAATATCTTTATAACTTTATTAGTAATCATAAATCCAAAAAAGCCATTTTAATAAGCTAATTAAGCTGATCTTAAAACAGGTCTTATTTTATATTTTATTTAAAAACTCATAGTGATGCACAACTTTTAAATAATAAAAACCCTAAGATATTTGTTTGAATAATTAATATCTTTATAACTTTATTGATAATCATAAATTTAAAAAAGCCATTTTAATAAGCTAATTAAGCTGATTTTAAAACAGGTCGTATTTTATATTTTACTTAAAAACTCATAGTAATACACGACTTCTAAATAAATTACACTCTAAAAGTGGGGCTTTTTAAACTTTTTTGTATTAAACGCGGGTTCCCACACTCCCACACTCCCACACTCCCGCACTCCCGTACTCCCGTACTCCCGCACTTAAGCGAGGTTTTATTGCATGTCGTACAATCAACACTACCTTCCCTTTACCCTTTATTAAAGACTCTTTCTTAAAAGTCACGTTATAATCACGCTGTAGACAAAGCTCGGTCTACGTATTAATGACCAATCACAGGAGGGCAAAATTTAAGAGATTTTTTCACCACTGTAGAGGTTTACACGTGCTAATGCCTAAGGCTCCTAAAATTCAAGAAAACGTAGAGACAGCTAAAGCTGTCAATTATAATCTTTAATATTATATGCTACTGTTAAAGTAGGATTAGGAGGCTTTTTTATTAGGAACTTAAGCTTTGATTTTTTAATGAGTGATAATTTTATATATTGTATGTTATCAAGGACTTATTAATTAATCTTGTTGTTTAGGATCATTTATTGACTTTTTAGTGCTTGTTTTTTTAGCTTTTATTGGGGAAAGGTTTTGGTCTTTTTATGATAATGTGTTAATTAAAGTATTTGTGATGTTTATATGATATATGATTATAAAATGAAAATTAGTAAAGAATTTAGCCCATTGAGTTTGTTTAGTAATGAGATTTTTAATAGATATGAAATGTTTTAATGCTTTATAGTTGATATATATATATATATATATATATTTGGGCTTTTAATAGCTTTGGTTTATATTATTTAAAGGATGGGAATATGGCTAAGAGCTTTTTGTTGTAAATTGGGTAATTTAATTTAGTATTAATTAT
Organism: Helotiales sp. F229; assembly: GCA_002554605.1. NCBI lineage: Eukaryota > Fungi > Ascomycota > Leotiomycetes > Helotiales > Helotiales sp. F229. The sequence continues at coordinate 3,190,490 of MXAW01000002.1, read as the reverse complement.
TGTTTTAGAAAAGAATCTTATAAGATGGAAAAGTCCATTATCTTATAATTAAGAAAGTATTTTAATCATAACTTTATTAAAAGAATTTGTTTTTAAATGTATTTGCTTAAATGCATTATAGTGACAAAGAATAAAAGCCAATTTAAGCGCTAATTATAATGTTTTTTTAAGCTACTTTGTAATTGTTATTAAACTTAAAAGAAGTGTTTTTTTTGATAAAGCGCATGAAAGGGCGGCAAATATGATTATAGTTTTTAATAAATTATTAATAGAAATTGCAAAAGCTCAAATAGCTTTGTATATCTTGGATATTGAAAGCGTATTTTTAATTATTAATTATTGCAATTTTCTTTGGATTAATTTTAATTTTAATTATTTTAATAATAAAGCCTAAGAATTTAGTTTTTAATATTTTAAATTTGGATTTTTTGATATTGGCTTATAACCTATGGTTTTTTTTAAGATTTATAAGACTTTTTTAACGAGAATTTTGTGTTCTTTTATAAAATTAGAATAAATTAAAATATTGTTTAAATATATAAAATAAAAGTTGTCCAAATACTTTATAAGAATATTATTAATAAAGCGTTAGAATATGGCCGGGTTATTTGTAAAGTTAAAAGAAAGTATTTTGTACTTATAAGAACTATATCTTATATAAAAAATTGTGAAGTCCTTAAAATTAGTGATTATGTGGATTTTGTAAAAAGTTTATTAAATATTAATTGTTATAAGGATTTTAGCTTTAAAAATATGAGCTATTATTTTATTCATTAATAGAATTAGATAAGGGTCCTTTTTGATTAATTTATTGAGTTTCTGATAATTTACGTAAAATCGTAATCCATTATTTGTTTTTTTAATAAAAAGGATTAGAGCCATAAAAGGGGTATTAAAAGAAGTAATAAATCCTTTATAAAGATTCTTTATAATATATTGTTTTATTTTAAATAATTGTTTATTAATGAACTAATAAAGGGGCTTAAAAAAAGGTTATTTTTAATTATAAATTTGATTTTATGATTTACATTAAGACGTTAAGTGAAGAGTTTGTTTAAAGCTTTATTAAAAAATAATCTTTTGAATTCTTTATATTAAAGTGAAAGCTTTTGATAAATCAAATTTTAATTTGATTAATATTTGGCTTTTTATGCTTGTTTAGGAGTTAATTTGTTATTTATAATGAATAATTTTATATTAGCTTGTTTTTCCTAATATAAAATCTTTAATTTAATTTTATGAAAAGAAGACATAAAAGTTTTTGTTTTAGTTTTGACTTTTTTAGGTTAAAAATGGAATTAATATATAATTAATGTAATAATGTAATAAATATTCACTTTGCTTAATTTTGGCATTAGCTTGGCTTTGTGCGGAGTAATAATTTTTATTGATTTATTTATGCCTTTTAGAAATGGCGTGTTTAATATTTAATAACTTAAAAGTAATATTTTTATATTAAATAATCCCCTTTTTAATTTGCAAATAAATGTGGAAAGTTGAGAATTGGTAATTTGATAAGGCCATTTTAAAGGCCATTTTAAAGGCCATTTTAAAAGCGATTTTAAAGGCGATTTTATAATTATATTAAAATTAGCAACTTTGGCTTTTGCGCGGTGATACTTATTTTGAGTTATTAATTGATTGTATTGATTAGCGTTTTTTTTAATGTGATAAATTAATAATAGGCTTGATATATATTAAAGAGAGTAAGAGGCGTTTTTTAAAACAAAGTTTTTTAGGTATGTCCTTTGGTTATAAGAGTTTATTTTTTCTTTTAGAATAATCTTATTTAAAGTCATAATGTTTTAAGATTTTTTGCTGATTAATACTTTAGAGTTTTTTAGATTAATAATTAAAAAAGGGAAATTGATTTAACATTGATTAATAGTTAGGGTAAGGAGTATAGCGTACTTAATGGCGTTGCCCTCTTTTTATTATAGCTTATGGGAATGATAAGTTTAGGTAAAGTAAGAAAGGAGATTTTAAAAAGTTTTTGAAATTAATAAGTTATTAAAGTTTTAATAGTATTAAAAATGTTTGCTTTGCTATTAATATATATAATTAATTTGATATATAATTCATTTCTTTTTAATTTAATATTAATTAAAAATTATTGTCCTTTAATGAAAGCACGAAAAATAATATTTAAATTTTTTTATAAATTAAGGCTTTTACTATAATAAGAGATTGTTTCACGGCTTAAAAGTTTTTTAATAAATTATTAGAATTTATGTTTTTACTCTTAATTTTTGTAATCTTATGGTTTATTTTCTTTGTTTTTTTTTAATTTAAAATAATTATTAGCTTAATAATTGGTTTTATGGCAATTAAAGTAAAAGGTATTAGCGGGAATGGCGTTTGTGGATTATGTGGAAATTGAGGCGATTAAAAGAAGAAAAGTAAAAGCTTTTTTTTAATTAAGTATTTTGGCGCTAATTATCTTTTTTAAAAATGTTTTTTATATAGCCTTTATAAATGTTAGTGTTTTTGAAAAGTTAGAGAAAAATAATAATCTAGTAAAGGAAATGCTTTTCTGTAAAAATATTCTTGGATTTTTTATTTGTAATAACTAAGAATTTATTAAGAATAATATAATTATTATCCATTTTGTATTTTTTAATACAAAGATCACGTTTAAGAAAAAAGGAAACCTTTTTGTATATATTCTTGAATTAATGAGAATATGTAATTTTGCTAATGGTAATGTAATTGGTGAATTTAATACGGAATTTGTTATATGTTATAAAACCTATAATAAAATAATTATATTTTGCTTTTGCAGCTTGCATTTAGTTATAATTAAAGAATTATTGATTTAGCGCTTTAAGAACATTAGCTATATCATTGAATATGCTAGCAAATTCGGGGTTTATATATTAAAAAATGATTATTTTAGCTTCTTTATTTATATAATAAAAATAAGCTTTAACTTGAGACTAATTAGTTTTAAAAACTTTAAAGTACTTTTGAATAAATAATTTCATTTTCATTTTTTAAGTATTATATTTAATTTTGTTGTTATAATTAAAAAAAAGGAAGGCAAGGGTATTTGATTTTGTGAATTTTAATAATAAAAATGTTATAATTAAGTTAAGGAAGGTAATAATCGGGAAATAGTTAAAGGTTTGTGATAAAGGCTTAAGTAATAAAGCGTTGTGTTATGTTGGTATTAGCTGATTTTGCATGTTTATTTTAAGAAATTTTATTAAAAGCAAGGGTGGAAATAATAATTATTTGAATTTTGTTTTGCATATATGCCTTTTGGGTATTGGTGAAATTAGCGTTTACTATTATGATAGGTTTTGGAGAAGTGTTATAAAAGGTATTGATTTCGGATATTAAAAGCGGTTTTTCCTTAAGCTTGATTAAAGATTAAAATGAATCGTTTATTAAAAGTAATATATTTTTAAAAAAAAGGTATGTTTATAATGGTAATAAAATCAAGTTTTATAAGGATTAAGGTCTTGTGCATGCTTTATTAAGGAAGCATATATAAGTGATTATTTTTATTTTTTATTTTTTATATGGCAAATGTGCTAGTAAATAAAAAAGGTGTTGATTTGAGAAAACAAGATTAACAGGGGTTTTCAGCTTTCCCTAAGGCAACTACTTTTAAAAATAAAGTAAGAGGCACTTACTTACATAGGCAGATGAAAGTAATATTATAATCGTATAAAACGATAATACTCTAATTTAAGGTAAAATATAACGCTTCATAGTAAAATAATAATTTTTTTATATATTACGGCTAATCTTTAGGTAATATAAGTAATCACATTATTTTTAAAAAAAAAATACTAAAATAAAAAGCTTTTTTTATATTTAAACCTAAGGCTACACTTAATATTAAAAATAAAAAATAAAAAATAAAAAATAAAAAATAAAAAATAAAAAAATACATTTAATATAATAAGCTAAGGCCTTATATATCCCTTCTTTAAAAGTGATTAATTTATTTAACGGCAATCCTTTTACTTAAGGCTATGGGTTATACCGCTTTTCCTTTATCACCTAAAAACCTGTTCTTTAAAGTGGCTTATACAGTAGCCTATACAAATGGCCTATTACATAATGACCTGTACTACCAAAGTGGCCCGCAAAGTGGCCTATAGAAATGGCCTGTGGAGTGGACCGTAACAGCACATTTAATAAAAAAGGCTATCCCACCGCTGTTACCTTAACCGCCGGCCTATTTATTGTAAATCCCGCTAACGCCCTTACTAATAATGTTAATGTTATTATAGCTAATTTTGCTTCCTAATTTATTTATGGCTTTAAAGGATTAATTACGCTTAACATCAATTTTATTAATATAATCTGTTATTATAATAATTATTTTAATCAATTTTGCATTAATAGCTTTTGCGCTTTTCTTTTTATTAATAATGCCATTTTTCTTAATTTCGCCAATAAGAATAAGCGCACTTATTGCGCTTTGGCTTTTTAGGTTATTATTACCCTATATAAAAAAAGGTTTTGTAAAAGGCGTTAAAAAATAATAATAATAATGCCGCTAAAAAGAAAAGCCTTAGCAAAAAGCGCAAAGGCAAGGCTGTAATTATAAGTAAGGCTATAAACAAAGGCAAAGCCATGGCTAAAGGTAAGGTAAATAAGCTTGCAATTGCGGGTAAGGATAAGTATGGTGCAACTACTAAAGGCACGGCTTAAAAAGCTTTTACTAAAAAAAAATGCTTAAGGCTTTAAATTAATGTTATTTAAAAATACTTACTTGATATATAAATCCTTTTACCCTTTTTGCTTTTGCCTTTTGTTGTTTATTTTATATTTAGCAATTTTATAATTAGTAATTAAGGCGTTAAAAAAGAATAATATTATTAATTACCATTATGGTAAAAATGATGTTTTAAATAACAATAAAAAGAAAATTAATATAATATAATATAATTATTATAATAAATGGGGGTATTATTTTTACGCTAAAAAAATGAAAAGGTAATTTTATACTTAAAAAGCTAACCCAAAGTATTTTACTTGCGGCGCATGCTTTAAATTGAATAGGATTAAATTAAATATTTTTAAGGCCAATGCCTAAGCTGTGGTTGGTGGCGGTAATAATAGTACCCATAAAAATAATAATAACTGTGCTTACAAAAATGGCGGTAATATTATAAAGGCCAAAAACAACAATAATAATAATAATAATGCTTTAAAAGCAATAATAATGCTTTAAAAGCCAAAAATAATAAGGATAATAAGTTTAAGAACCTTTAATTAAGTAATTAATATTTTTAAGTGCAAATTTCCATAAAAAACCCTTTTTAATTAAAATGGGCTTATGATTTTAAAAGCCTGGCCTTTAAAATAAAATTTACATAATATTAGCAATATATAATATATGCCTTTTACGCGCATTGTAAATAATTTAAATAATAAATGAAATAAGTTAATTTTACCTTAAATTTTAAAATAATTAAGATATTATATTTCAAATTAGCTTTTAAAGCCTATATTTTTTTAAAGTACAACCTACTGCTTAATTCCGTAAATTTAAAAAGCTCATAATTTTAAGGGCCTGGCCTTTGAAATATAATTTACGTAATACAAGCAAAATGCGATATATTACGTAAGCAAAATACAATATATTATTAAATTATACAAGGAAAAAGATTTTATTTTAAATTGGCATTTTAAACTATAAACGCTGCATAATTAAACCCTTAAAAATATAATTTGCTTAATAATTTTATAAGCTTAAAATATTATGTTTTTTAAATTGCTTAAAATTAAATAAAAACTTTAATAAGCAATTTAAATAGCTTTTTAATGCAAAATATGGCAATATATAAAAGGCTCATTTATAAAAAAAATTTGTGGCTAATAGCTGCTAACGGCGGCTTTCTGTGCTTTTGGCGCTTTTAACTAAAAAGTTACATATTGAAAAAATTAGGGATAAAGGCCGTATACCAAAAAAAATTCTGCGCCAAAAGCGCCAAAAGCGCCAAATTTTACTTATAACGTTTATTTTAATAATAATAATAATTTTTTTAAGGCTTTAAGTACTTAGGGTATTTAAGGGGTATATCGTGAGAATATACACACGTGATTAACTTACCTAAACTAAACTTTGCCTAAAAAAGCTAATGTGCTTATTAGATTTTTATTAGCGTGGATATTCATAGCGTGGTGGGCTTAGCGAACCTAGTTTATTGGCCGTGCATGCTAAGGTGCAACCAAGCTTTAGCTTTAGAGCGGATAAATCAATAATCTACTTTGATTAGCATGGAGATTATTAAGCTTTGGCTTAATTCGCCAAAAGGCAGTTTAAAAAAAGATCCACTTATTTAAAAGCAGCCTTTTGTGTTAAAAGCGCCAAACCACTAAAATGGCCGATTTAGCCGATTAGTTAATTTTTTGGCGCCGATATTTTTTGCTGATGCTAATAACATATTCCTTTCCCGCAAAGCTAATTATCGCTTTATTAAAAAACATTCCCTAATTTTTATATATAATTATTGTATACAAAATTGAAAAAGGAAGCTGCGTTTAATTATAAGCGCTGCTTTACAGCAAAAACAAACAATAGGCTAAAAATATTGGGATGCAATTAATGTTTTTATAAATTGGGCTAATATAGCCTTTTTAATAAACCAGCATTTTTTTAATATAATTTATATAAAGGTTTGCGCTAGCTTTTTAAAATAATTTTATTATTATTCCTATTATGCCGTTTATAAGGCCTTTTATGATTTAGTCATTATTTATTAATATTATATACATTTCAATGCCAAAAATAAGCTTATTTATTAAGCCTTTAGCTTTATTTAATATGGTATTACGCATTTTTAGCTTTTTATTTATAATTAAACATTTTTTAAATAAAATGTCAAATACCTTAAACTAATTATGATTATATAAGCACATTTTCTTTAATATAATAAATATAAATACTATTTTTAAAAACGCTTATTTTTTTTAAAAAAAAAGATTTATTTAAATATAAATATACAAAAGACTTTAATTCTTATAATTAAAATCTTGCGTTTAAAGCTTTAAAAGTAACTAACAAAAGCTAATTATAGCAGCGTTTTTTTTTTAGCTAACACATAATTTACTTAAAGCAAAGCGTATTTTTAAAAAGGTAATAAAAAGCCTGCCCTGCTTTTGCTTTTATTAAAATTGCAATATTTTTATATAAAGCAATGCCGGTAATAAAAGGGAATTAAAAAAATCTTTGTATAATCATAGGCTTATTTCCTTAAATAATAAATTAATGCCAGGTTTTGCCCACCAATAGCAGCGCTTGATTATGGTTAGGACCTTTAAATTAAACATAAATTTCTTATTTATAAAAATATAATAAACGTTTTTAAATTTGGCTTAAATTTGCCCAAGAGTATTAAGGGAATTATTTATTGCCTTACCTTTAATAAAAAATTTAAAAAGATTATAAAAAGTGCTTTTACATATTTTATATATATTAACCCTTATAAAGGCAGCCTTAAATATAAGATTATTTTTACCTGCAGCTATAATCATTATTTGAAATTTAAAGCTAATTGTTTTAATAGCAAAAGTTTTGCTAATTCCTATTTTGCCATTAAATTAATTAAGCATTTAAAGAAGCTTATTTCCTACAAAAATAGCCGTAAAATGATTTATAAATTTAATGCAAAATTTGGCTTGCTTATTATTTAAGCATACAATATTATAACTATTGCCAGTAACAATTATTAAATTATTAAATTGCGCTTTTATTTTTTTTGTCTTAAGCTAATTTCTATAAATATTATATTTCCCAATATAGCTAAGCTAGCTTTTTTTTAAAGTCATAAGCCGGCGCCCCAGGTTATTAAAATCAATTGCAATGGCTTTATTATTATAAGGATTGTAGTAAGCGTATTATTCCTAATTAGTAAATGCCTTAGGAATTTAAAACTGCCCTAATTCAAACTTATTATCTTCTTTAATATCATCAAAAAAGTCCGGGGGATTGTAATAATCGCAATTTGAGTAGTAATAAAACTTTAGGCATATATTATAAGTTTAATTAAAATATTATAATTCTTATTACAGATCATAAAAAGTTTTTAATGGCCTTATAAGGATGGTGAAGCATAAGCTTAATTTAATAATAATTCTTATACTTATTAAAAATGGCGGAGTTCTTATAAATTAGGAAATAATTGATTATTGCAGGCTTTTTATTATACGTGAAGCCTTTACGCTTAAAGGCTTGATAATTAAAATAATGCAGCTAATTTAAAAAAGTAATATTACGCAGGCTTTTTCCACTTTTAAGATTAATAACATAATCCTAATATTTTTAAATTAGCGATCAAAAAACTTTTATATCATTGGCCTTAATAATTACATTAAAGCTAGCATTTTTATTTAAGCGGCAATTGTAACTTATAAAAACCCGGCTTGATTTTTGTTATAAAAAGCCAAAAATAATATAACAAACTTTTTACGCAAACTAATCCTTTTTGTTAATTAACTTATTTAATATTTTAATAATAAAAAAAAAGCTAAAAAGGCGGAATTAATATGTTTCTTAATTTGGGAAAAAAGCTCCTTATATATAAATAAGAATTTCTTAACTTTTGAATAATATTTGCCATAATATTTAAACAAACCATATAAGCTTATAAACGGCTATATATCTATATTTGTTATTTACCTCAAAACAAGCAATAGGCAAAAAAGGTTAATATTTTCAGCATGTTATTAGGGCTTAAACTAATAGCGCTTGAGATTTATCTTATTACCATATAATGCCTTAATAATTAAAAGGCGGAAATAATAAAATCGGCATATTATAATTTAATTTTTTTTATTTATATAAAAGTAATAGGCATAGCTATATTACTAATGAACTTAAAATCAATTAATAAAAGTTATAAATTGATTTTTAGTAGTTTTAATTTAATAAAATAGGAAAAGCAATAAGTGCTAAACATTAAAGCAATACGCTAGGGTAGGATTTTATACTATAACCTTATTTTTCCAAAGATTAATAAATTTAATTATTTTTTTTAAAATTCAAAATAACATTTTTAGGCCGCTTTTAAATTAAAAAATATTATATACATGCCTATTATCGCAATTTTGCTATTTTTATTAAAATCAAAAATTATTATAAAAAAAGAAATACTTAATAATTTTTTTAAAAAATGCTCTAAAGTAAAGGCAAATATAATTAATAATAATATAAAGATAATTTTAAACATTTTTTTATATAATATTGCTTTCCCCAAATATTATAATAGCGTTTCATTTTTTATTTTATAGCATATACTGCTATAGATTGTCCCATTGTATATTTGTAATATTAAATATTCTAAAATTAATTAAAGTATTTTTATAAAATTTAGCCAGCGCTTTAAGATTATGGCCGCGCTTTTTTAATATAATTTAGTTTTGGGAATATTTTGCTCTTGGCGTATAATACGCAATAAAAGGAAAAATCCTTATTTAATCGCGTTTAAAATGCTAATAGGTTCAATTTAATAACATCAGTATTTGCTTTAATAAAAAATTATGCCTTGCTAGTTAATTTAAAGCGCATAAAAAGATTAAAAATAAAAAATGAAATTGCGGGTAAATGCCAAATCAACCATTTTTATATTTTAAAAAGTATTGGTTATATTTAATTAAAATAATTACACAAAGTTAAAGGCTAGCTAAATCACCAGCGCTATTAAGGAAGAGGCAAGGGAAAGCCATGGAAAAAAGGCAATTATTTTATTAAAATTTGGAAATAAAAATTAATTAATAACTGGAAGCTTTGGTAATAGTTTTTTTTAATTTTTTTAATATCTTTACCAAAATTTTATTTGCTTTAATAATATTTTTCTTAATTAAAAGGATCATGAATTGTTTTAAAGGGGGGATAAAAGCGTCCTTATTTATTTTAATATTAGCATTTTTAGCAAGATTATTACCTGCGTTATTAACATTTAATAAAATTTCCTTTATAGTAATAAGAAGAAAATGGGAAAAATCAGCTTCATTTGGCTTAAGGGGCAAAAGATTTAACGTACCCTCATTAATATTAATATGGCGAAAATCTAAGTGATAAGATTTAAAATATTTGAGCCATTAAATAACAGCCCATTTCTACATATTAAAATCCCCTTAAAATTACCATATAATTTGGGTATTATTTTTATTACCTTTAAGCCTTAGAATAATTAGATTCACATTTTTTAAAAGAAAAGATAAATAATCAAAAAACTTAATATTATTTTAAGTAAAACAAACATAATAATCAATGTACTTATATTAATAGCTGCAATATTTTTTAATAATTATATAAACATAAACTAATGTAATTTCTTTAAGCTAAAACAATATGGGGAATTGCGCAAGTATTAGCCTTGGGTTCATTTTGTTTTAGCTCTTATTAAAAACGGCCCTTTTAAGTAATTTTTGTTTCAATTTTAATATTAGTAATATACTATTATGCTACTAATATTTTTTAAACGCATACTAGGGGACCAATCAGAGATTAATAGGTGACAGCTTTAATATTATTTAACTCTAATATAATATTATTAAAAGTGGTAATATTATAAGTATAATAATAATTATTTTTAGTTTTTATTATTCCGCAGGCCCTTCGGGGGCCCTTTAGGGGGTTTATGAAGCTCTTATTTTAATAATACATATATTAAAACAAGTTTTTTTATTAAATAATTAAACTATTAATTGATTAAATTTAATAAGTAATTTAATAAGTAAATTAATAAATAATATTATAAATATAATAGTAAGTATTTTCTAAGTATTTCTTAGTTTTTAATGCTCCGCAGGCCCTCCGGGGGCCCTCCGGGGGCTCTGCGAGGCCTTTATATTAATAATACATATATTGATTTTTTTAAATTAAACTATTAAACTATTAATTTATTACATTTAATAAGTAAATTAAGAAGTAATATTACAAGTATAATAGTAGGTATTTTATTAAACTATTAAACTATTAAACTATTAAACTATTAAACTATTAAACTATTAAACTATTAAACTATTAAACTATTAAACTATTAAACTATTAAACTATTAAACTATTAAACTATTAAACTATTAAACTTTAGAAATAATTTAACAAATTCTTTATTTAATAGTTTAATATGTAATATATTATATATATATATATATATATTAATTTTTAAGTCGATTTTTTATAAAAAGAAATCATTACTAAGGTAAATCCTTAATATTAATTTTTAATTATATATTAGGCTTAATATTTAAGTTATAATAATAATATTTTTGTCTTTAAATATGTTGTTTTTATTTTAATAAGTTTTCTTAATTACTATTCTTATAAATAGCCGTTTATTAGCTTATGTGTTAAGATAAAATGAAAATTACGGCACTTACTGTTACGGCTAACCTCAAAGTAATATAAGAAATAACACCACTTTAGGAGAAGACACTAGAAAGGAAGCTTCTTTTATGTTTATGTGATACGGAAAGTAGAACAGGTCTTTTAATGTGTAAGAGATCTTTATAATTATTAAAAGTGAGAAGTGTGTGAGTGTGTTTAATGTATTAAATTAAACGTTACCCGTTTTAAGATAAGACTATGAACTGGAGATATATACATAGAATACTTACGTAAACATACACTAGACCTCATTAAATATACTAACATAACGATGGCGCTAGTTGCACGACAGTTTAGACTTAAGACTACGCTTAATATTAAAAAAAATGAAAAGTAAAAAAGTACATTTTATATAACAAATTAAGGCCTTATATATCTTTCCTTTAGGGTAATTAACTTATCCAGCGGCTGTCCCTTTACTTAAAGTTATAAGTTATACCGTTTTCCCTTTTATCACTTAATAACTTGTCCTTTAAAATGGCCCATAAAGTAGCTTATCAGGTGACAACTTATATTTTAAAGTGGCCTATAAAGTGACTTATAGAATGAACCGTAATTGTCGGTGCAGTACCAGTGGATCACGCAAAGATATATTAAATAAAGGGGTTAATATAATCTTCAATAAAATGAGTAATAAAATCTGTGTATTAGTAAACGAGTGGGAAAAATCCCTTATTATATACTCCTCTAAATGACCCTTATAACAGGTCCGTTACAGCTCTAATTACCCCTTAAAACTATCAAATCTATTACTCTTAATAGCCAAGGCATAATTCTTAAAAATTACCATAATATTATTCAAATAACGCTTCTTATTAACAGCTTTAGCTGTCTTTATGTTTTTTAGAATTTTAGGAGCCTAAGGCATTAACTTCTTAATTACGCAGAAATCTCTACATTAGTTTAATTTTTCCCAGTAGTGAAAAATTTTCTTAAATTTATCCTCCTTTAATTAGTAATTAATACGTAGACCGAGCTTTAACTCTTTAATGACTATCTCATGATACTTAAAGAGTTTAATAAAGGGTAGTGTTAATTATATGACATGTAATAAAACCTCGCTTAAGTACGGGAGTACAAGAATACCCGCGTTTAGTACTAAAAAAGCCCTACTTTCAGAGGGGAATTTATTTAAAAGTCGTACATTACTACGAGTTTTTAAGTAAAACATAAAATAAGACTTGTTTTAAAATCAACTTAATTAACTAATTAAAATGGCTTTTTTAGGTTTATAATAATTAATATAATTATAAAAATATTAATTATTAAAGAAATATTTTAAAAGAAGATTTATTTAAAAGTCGTGTATTATTACGAGTTTTTAAGTAAAACATAAAATAAGACTTGTTTTAAAATCAACTTGATTAGTTAATTAAAATGGCTTTTTAGATTTATAATAATTAATAGGATTATGAAGATATTAATTATTAAAGAAATATTTTAAATTTCTTTTTAATTAAAAGTCGTGTATTATTATGAGTTTTTAAATAAAATATAAAATAAAACCTGTTTTAAGATTAGTTTGATTAGCTAATTAAAATAGGGTTTTCAGATTTAGAATAATTAGTAGGGTTATAAAGATATTAATTATTAAAGAAATATTTTAAAAGAAGATTTATTTAAAAGTCGTGTATTACTACGAGTTTTCAAGTAAAACATAAAATAAAACCTATTTTAAAATCTGCTTAATTAGCTAATTGAAATGGCTTCTTTAAACTTATAATAATTAATATAATTGTTAAAATATTAATTATTAAACAAATATTATATAATTAATTAATCAAAAAATTAAAATTAAATTGATTTTTATCTTCTCTAAACACATAAACTAATAAACGGCTCTTTATAAAGAATGTAATTAATAAAACTTATTAAAGTAAAAAGAACATATTGAAAAATAAAAGTATTATTATTATAACTTAAATATTAAGCTTAATATATAATTAAACATAAATATTAAAAATTTACCTTAATGATTTCTTTTTATACAAAATTCATTTAAAAATTAATTAGCATATATATAATATTACTTATTAAACTATTAAATAAACTATAAATAAAGTACTTATTAAATTATTAATAAAATTTAATAGTTTAATAGTTTAATAGCTTTAAAAATAAACTTTGCTTTAAGTTAATATAATTATAATTAATATAAAGGCTTCGTAGAGCCTCCGGAGAGCCCCCGGAAGGCTTATAAAATATTTAAAACTAATAAATACTTTAAGAAATACTTATTATTATATTCATTGTTATAATTATCATATTATTTACTAATTTACTTATTAAATCACTTATTAAATTTAATAAATTAATAGTTTAATAATTTAAATGAAATTAATATATGTATTATTAATATAAAGGCCTCGCAAAGCTTCCGGAGGGCCCCCGGAGGGCCTGCGGAGCACTAAAAATCAAAAATTACCTATTATTATAGTTATTATTATAATTATAATATTAATTATAATATTACTTTTAATAAGATTATATTAAAGTTAAGAAATATTAAAGCTGTCACTTACTAACCTTTGATTAGTCCCTTAGTATAATATAATAAGTTTACATAACTCCTGTGGACTAACACCGGCAATACCTTTTTTAAAAAAACAAAAAAGAATTCCAATATAATAAAAAGAAAGCAAGGGTAATAAAAACTTTAATAAGTGAAAAAAAAGTTTTATAAAGACGATATGTAAATAGCATAATAATACATAATATATATAAAAAAAGAGCCAAAATAATAATAATATAAAAATGTAACATTAAAATTTATTGAAAAAAAAACCAAAAAATGCCAAAAAATAAAATAAACGTAATAACCTGTAATAAAGGCCCGAAAGAGGTCCGAAATCCAGTTGTAATGGTTTTATATTAATTGTATTAAAGGAGTTATTGATCCAGGGCTAAAAATTAATAATATATAAGTTAAGTAAAATTTATTAATAATCTAAGTAAAGCCCATGAATCTTCTTATTATTCCTTTATTTCATATATACCTTGAGGGTTTCTTAGAAATCTATTTTTCTTTTTTTAATAATAACGAATTACTGTTAATATACTAAAATCTATTAATCTTATACTAAAGTTAATATCATTTTAAAAACATCTTAATTAATAATTTTAATATATTAATAATAAGTCAACTATCTTCTAAATTAATACTTAAACCCGTTTTAAGGCCATTTTAATGTTATATCTTAATGTTAATAATAATGTAATGCTAATTTTAATACTATTTAACGCTTTTATAATTACTTATCACAAATGTTACGTTTAATGTGTTCACGCTTAAACGTGTGGTTTAAAGCACTCCTATGTTTTTAATAACTTAAAGTCAAAGAAAGAATGCCGCCTTATAAGTAAATCCCTAAGAACCACCTATAATCCCAGTTTATAAGTTAGCCATGAATCCAAAGGGGATCCAAATACATTTCATATTTAATATATATATAACTCCTTTAGTTTATTAATATCAAGTTTAACATTTTAATTTATATGGCTAACATCGTACCATTTGTTCATACAAACCTCTCTACTGCCGTAAAATCGATTACCGCTATATTATTAATTGTTTTAGTAAAAACACCAAAAATAAAAAACCAGTTGGCGTTTGCCTTATTAAAGAAAACTCGGGCCCTTTGAGTCGGATTTAATTAACTTACTAATACCCAGCTAATATATAAATAACCCAATATAATATCCAATTCTAATTAATAACTAATTTATATATAAAACCTATATTAATAAAAGGTTTTAAGCACAAATGGCGGGTATTATGGCGGGGCCACCTCCTTTTTGTGTGGAGTCACGTTACTAAATGCAGCTTCGGCTAGTATTCCGTAAATTTCTCTAAGGCAATACTTAAGGAGTACATTTGCCATTCTTTATTAAGAATCAAAAATCTTTTCCCACATTAATACTATAATTATTTAGTTTAATCCATTCTTTTTCCTAACCCCTTTTTAATAATTTATACTCTTTAAATATATAATATCTTAAGGTTCTATTGTTTTGTTCTTTTATATCAAAGTTATTTCTTATGCCTTAAGTATATCCTCCTCTTATTGTGTGGTTATTTAGGATTTACCCCTCCACATATTTTATAATGATTAACGCAAGGACAAGTTCTCGATAAAGAAAAAACTAAGTATAATAAATAATTAAGTCTTTATATTAACAAAGTTAAACATATAAAAAAACGACAACTATATGACTTATGGGAATTATTTAATTAATGATTTTATAACCTTTAATATAAAATAAGTGCAACGAGTATATCTTTTAAAAGAACGAAAACTTAAGTTATTTTATTAAAAGAATGACTCTAATTTCTAAAGTATACTTAAGTACTAAAAACTTAAGTGCTTTTCCTCAGATATATGTATTCCGTCTTAGCACTCTATCGGAAGACCGTTACCCTTCTAAAGGACTTACTTCCCTTAGTAAAACCCTTGGCTAATTAAGTGTCCTTATGTGTTAAAATAACTGAGCGTTTAATAACTAGGAAGTGTTAGCCTTTATGAAGAGTTTTTCAAGGGTAAGTGTTTATAGTGTAATATTACTTGTTTTATTTTTACGTTTATATTATTACTTTTAAAAATGTTAAGTTTATAGGCCATTTTAGTTTTGTCTTTACAAAGAATTAAGGAGTTTTATAAGTGACGTTATTTGTTTTATAACGTTACTTTAATAGTTTCAATTTCCGAGGAAATCATAACGTTATCAAAACCATTGTTTTAATTTATTAATGTGGTAAACGAGAAAGCTTTAATTAAACGAGTTAAAAGTCGTGGGGTTTATTAAATCATTAAAGAGCCCGTGTGAACCTATTTATTGATTCTTTTTTAAGATTTTTAATTATTGTTATTTTTTGGTTATTTATATATAATATCTTTAATTAATTTTTTATATTCTGATCACTAACATTCGCAACATTTACATAATTAAAGTCATATAAATCAATGATGTTTATTAATAATAACAAAAATAACAATAAAAAAGTAACTCTTAGGCTTTACTTATTAGATTAAGCCTTAAAAGGACATACGAATACTAAGACCAAATACCTTTAGGCCTTTCTATAAGCTTTGTCCTTATTCTTATAAACACTCGTAGCCTTAGAACTCATTCTTATTATTTTAAAAGCTCAAGAAAAAGGAAAGCCAAAATAATACCGTTTAATAAAAAAGAAGATTTTATAAAAACTAAAGGTATTAATAATAACCGGACTATTAACACTATAGGTTTTAATAAGCTTTAAGTCACGTTAAACTAACTTATATTAATACCTAAAACCACTAAAGCGCCGTATTTTAATGGCTCCGAGGCCATTATATTTCTCAGGATTATAGGCCGAATCTTTACCACTCATGACGTTATAAAAGCCAAAGATTAGAAGTAATAGATTATCGACTATTCATACCCTTTTATGGCATAGAACCTTAAATATTTCACAAATTATCCACAAATATTATATAACACTTTTTAAGACGTTATTAAAAAAAGTACTAACTTTAAGACTTTTAATACTGATTTTATATTGTGGCTCATTTAGATTAAATTATGACAGATTTTCAGGAGCTTTAAGACGAGGTTAATCGGCCTAATTAAGCTTAATTTCAATAGTTCTTTAGGCTTTTTTAAGATATTAAAGTAATTTATAAAAAAAAAGGAGATTTTACAGATAAAATGGTTCTTTTTAAGTTTTTTTACGTATTCCTAAAGGATCTTAAGACTAAGGGACTAATTCTAGTAATAAAGCCTAAAAAAGATTTTAATTAAGACAACTATTAGTTATTTAATAAAGTGTTTAAAGAAATTAAAACTAAGGTCTATAATAAGAGGGATATTAATGCCTTAATAGAAAAATAAGGCATAGTGAGTATTAAAACCCGTTAAGTTCAGGCTCATTAAAACGTCTTTATAAACAATATCTATGTTATAACCCCGATGTTATAACTATCCCGCTCTAATTTCACCACTTATTAAGACAATATTCCTGTAAAAGAGATTAAAACGGCTTTTTAAAACGAAGAACATTAAAAGAAGCCATTACTAATACTTAACAATACCGCCTAAAACATAATTCTGACCTTATAAAAACTTACCAATATAATATAACACGCTATTAAAGATGAGTTAAATATTATCATTAGAGGACTTAATAAGTTTTAAATATTTTAAGTTCTTATTAAAAACGTTTTTAACCCAGAGTTTATAGTAAAAATCAATAACTTTAAGTGTTATAAATCTTATTAAGACATTGTTTTTGTGGTGTACAGCTAAGGCTTATATGACAAGAGTCGCTGAAATAGTCGAGATAATTATATTAAAAGATATAAATAATACAAAAACAAACAAGAGCCTAAAATATAGCCTTAACCTTACCATAACTTTATAAATCAGTGTTACGATTATAAAAAGTTCATTGGCTTAGGCATTATTTACAAATCAAACGAGAATAATTACATTTATATTAGCTTATAGAAAAAAGGACAAGTGGCTTACTTTATAAATTTCTCTTTAAATAATAAAAAGACACGCCGGGAACATGTTATTTAGTGGACTTTAAACACTATTTATAGCTTAAACCTTAAGCGTAAAGCTAAGGCGATTTAAGAGAAACTTAACTAAGCTCAAAAAGCTGTACTTACTAAGGAAGCACTTTATGTTTTAAACACAAGTAATATAAGGATAATTAAAGCTACTTGGGATTTTAATTATAAGTCTGATTTTTTAAATAAAAAAAGCCACACTACTAAGACTATTACTTTAGTTTAAAGTCTTTTAATATAAGGTAAAATTAAGTCTGATACTAAAGACACTACTATTATTGAGCCAGTTAAGACTAAGTCCTAAAAAGGGAAATCTTGTGTTAAACCTTATGATGTTATTTTAAAGCTTAAAGAAAAAGTAAAGAAATAATCCTTATATAAAAGGCCTAAAATATAAAACAAAGTCAAAAGGGCAGTTCAGTTTAATAAGTAACCTAACAAGGCCTTAGAACACATAAAAGTTAATACTCCGGCTAAAATAACGCTTATGCTAACTTGAATTTTTATAAAGTCTTTTATTTAAAGAGAAAAGACGTTAAAACCAATAATTAAAAAGACTTTAACACTAATACCCACTAAAGTAAAGAAATCAAGAGTTGCTAAGCCAAGCTTAGGAAACTTGTCATCGTCGTTAATTTCAAAGCCTATAACAAAAGTACCAGTTAAAGGCCTTAAGCTTTAAAAAGCTTTAGTCAAAAGAAGTTATAAGTTAAACGACGTGATTAATAAGCTTTTAATATAAAAGGAGTTCCTTAGAAATTTATCCTTAAGGGAATTTTATGTGTTTATTAATTAGCTAAGGTTTTTAACGGCTCCGCGGCAAAAGACTATTAATTAGCGCATATAATAATAACTAAAAGAAGTAAATGTTAAAACAGTCTCTTTTATTAAAAACGATTTTAAAAATAATACTTTTATTTATTAATGGCCCCTTATTCCACATAATATTGATTATTTTAAGACACATAATGTGGCCTTATAAAATAATATACTTATAAAAAAAAGTTCCGGAGATTTTTAATAAAGGATTTATCCCTTATAATTCACTTAAACCGTTTCCTCTTAACGTTTATTACACTAAGTAATATTAAAAAGACAAGGTTAACACTCATTAATAAGTACTACGGCATAAGCTTATATTAAAAGTTAAAGCATATTAACGCCGTTAACGAAATTAAGTTTATAATACTTAAAAGCATATAATTAAACACTTTATATTATGGCTTCTCGTTAACGCTGTTCTAATTATAAGGTTACTTTTAATAATATTAATAGTAATACTTAAGTGTTATTAATTAAGCTTTTTTTAAACTATCACATAATACTTCACACTTCAACTACTTTACGAAGACTTCATTTTTAATAATTAAAGCCCTAATTAATCAGTTCCTTTAGTTTAATTACTTAACAATACAAGTACTTTAACAAGTGCTTTTCATTCTCTTACGCTAAAGCTAGTGGTTACTATCCCTAAAAATACCTAAGTCAATGATATTCATATTACCCTTAACAATAGAGCTAAAGTCAATTATATAACCTTACACACTACTGCCAGGTTAAGTCTTCTTATCACTTAAAACAATAATATAGCGCTAAAAAACTATCATTAGAATTAAGTCAAAATTCACTGGCTATACCGACAATGTTACTGTTTCAATAAGAGATTTAGTGATTTACATAAGATTCTATATTATAAATATCCCTAATACAAAGATTATCCTTAGCTTTTTATTCTTTCATTAAACTAAGATCTCTTTTTAATATCCATCTAATAAAGAAAGCGAAATTATACTTACTCAATTATAAAACCACTGACTTTAATAAAAGACTATAATTTAAACTAACCTTTCCACTAACAAAGTAAAAGACCTTTTAATACTAAAGGGTAAACACGAAACTAAAAAATCTAAAACGACACTTATAATAATAATTATATTAAAAATGACAAGGACGAGTTTTCAGAAAACGAATAATTAATTATAAAAAGAGTATTATAATTAATACTTTGAAAAGCTCTTTTTAACCTGGTAATTTTATGTTTAAAAGCAAATATTTTTTTAAAAAAAAGGGCGACTTTACCTTTAATAAATCAAAAATAATCACTATCAAATACCTTTAAAAGGAATTTTATATATTAAAATTAAATATTAAAAATAAGTTGCCAGTATTAAATGTTGATTTTATAAAAGAACTAATAAAGAACGAGCCTATATTAAGCACTCCAATAATCGTTAACCCAAAACTTATATTCAAATTCAACATAAAATATAATAAAATACTATTTAAATCCCCGTTTTAACTTAAGACATAAACGCATTAAATATGAATAATATATAAATCAAAATCAAAAAAAATTTAACTTATAAATAAAACTAATAAAATTAAAGATCCCCTTAACGAAAAAGCGGATTAATATAAAAAGTCAAGAGCTAAAGACATAATTCAAGCGTAAGTTAGCGAATTTTAACACTTATTACTTTTAAAATTTACAGCGGTCTTTAAAGGTTTAAGGCTTACCTTAAAAAGGCTAAAGTCATTAGATATAAGAGATATATTAAAGCTAAAAAAAAGATCGTTATTTAATAAAATAATACTAAATCAAGAAAACTTAATTGCCTTTAAATGACTTAAGTATAAAATGTTTTACAAAGATGTTTCTCTCTTAGTAAAACTCAAAACTATTAAATATAAGGCATAATAAACTTTTAATTATATTTTACCTTAAATATTAGTTCTTAAAGTCATTAAAATAGTTTAAGACAGACTTAATAAAAGTGTATTAGAATTTTTAAAAGGCTTTTACTAAAATGTTTAGTTTTTTATTAAAAAGAAGGAAATTAAAAAAATATTGTTTAATTAATTTAATAATTATATTTAACGTAGTTACTTGAAAAGACGTCAATCTCCTTCTATTAATAAATGAGTTCTTTAAAGAATTTATTAGCTATCATATTATAAGTTTAATGGACTTTTATTCAGGTTATAACGAGTAAGTGTTATATTAATCGAGTTGTGATATGATGGCTTTTTGGGTTTTAAATATTGGCTTAATCCAGAATACTCGACTTTCTTAAGGGTATATGAATTTAATAGTATAATTTATACGGATTATTACGAAGATCTTTAAAAACGTTATTCCTGACATTGTTATACCTTTTATAAATAATATAAAGGTAAAAGGCCTTTATTTAGATTATAATAAAAAAAGAAGCTCTCCTTGGAATACAAAGGTTTATATTAAAGTATATCATTAACTTAGATTAAACACTTAAACGATTAAAACGAGCTAAAGCCATTATAAGAGCTAAATTATAATTTTATCAAAACAAAATGAATATTGTGGGGTACGTTATGAATTTAAAAGAAAAAGAGCTTTTAGTATTTCATTTAATAAAGGTTTAATGCTAAAAAGAGCCTAAGAATATTAAAGGAATCAAAGGTTTTCTTGGCTTAATGGTTTATTTCCATATTTAAATTAAAGATTTTTAACTTATCATAGAACCGCTTTATTTATTAATAAAGAAAAGAGTTAAGTTTCTTTAAAACTCTGAATTTTAAAGAAAAGTTATAATAAAATTATAAGACATTTTATGTTTTATGCCAATATTATGTTAAATCAATTATAATAAAGATATTAAGGAAATTATGGTTTTAATAAATTTAAGTGATAATAAATAAAGAGGCTTTTTAGTCCAAAAAAATAAAGACAACAGTAAATTATATTTAACATATTATAAAAGCGGATATTAAAATAAAACTAAACGTAATTACGATGCCACAAAACGAAAGTGTAAGGGGATATTATACCTTTTAAAAAATTAACGATTTAACTTATAAAGGTACACTTTATGATAAAAATAAACGCTAATACACTAGTGGCTTAATTAAATGGCGTTACTTATGATTACTTAAGTGTTATGTTAATATAATGGCTTACTTAGATTCGCTTATTCAACTTTAAAGTTTGTTATATTAAAGGCTTTACACATATTACAGCTGATGCTTTGTCTAAAAGACTTAGGCACCTTAATGATACTAAAGATAGCTCTAATAATTCCGTTAAAAAAAGCGTAAAGGATTAAGTATTTATAAAGCTTAGAGTTTATGAGATTTACCTTATGGAAACTAATAGTAGTAAAGAATCAAAAGTTTTTATTAATTTAAAACTAAAAAGTTAAAATAATATTCTTTAAAATATGTATTTTAAGGTATAATAACTTAAAGACTAAGGCGAAATCACTTCTTTAAGTTCGTTAAACAACGACTCTTTTTCCCTAAAAGAAAACAGGCAATTTCCAGTGTTATCAAAGGATTATAATAAAAACTTCTTACGGATCTCAATATATCTTACTACCCTAAAGACATTAAAAAGAATGGACAAAAAGGAATGCAAAATGTTTAAACGCGAAGCGTTAAACTATAGTGTTTATAACCGAAAAATTTGGCGTTTACTAATAAAAGAATCATTAATTAAACTTATCATAAATATTAAAAAGTACAAATCTCAAATCTTTAAGAGTTGTCATGATAATTCTAGCCACAAAGGGAGAAAAAACACTTATTATCAAGTTTTAAGCCGTTACTTTTAAAAAGGACTTTATTAAGACTCCGCTAAATACGTTAAAGGCTGTGTGAATTATTAACATTAAAATGTCAAAAAATAAGAAGAGCCATTATTCTTTATAATATTAAACGGACTAATAGAAAAATAAGGCATTAACATTACTTTTATACCTCTGACTCACAATAAGAAATATTTCGTTATTATTTAAGATAATATAAGTGGCTGGGTAAAAACTAAAGCTTTAGCCTTTAAATTAATAAAAGAAGTTGTGAAATTTATATAAAAAAATATTATTTACCGTTATAGACTCTTTTAAAAACTTGTTATTAATGGTAAAGGCAAGAATATATGTAAAGTCGTTGAATTATTAAATAAGATAAAAATTTACTGAATCCAAGTCTTAATATATAATTTAAAGGTAAATAAAATAATAATAAAAAAGCCACGGCTTACTTAAAAACGCTTTTTAAAAAATAAATGGTAAATAAGTTAATAATTTACTTGTTATAATATTCATAAATTAGACCACAATAAATGGTTTTATTAGTTATATATTATTTTATTTAGTTTATAGAAAAGAGCCGGTTTTCTTAGTTAAGACTTAATACCTTACGTGAAGATCTTTTTTTATTAAAAAAGTTAAGGACCGTGGTAAGCTTTTATAACTTAAGGCGTTATAGTTTTAAATAAGACAAAAGCATATTAAAAAAGTTATATACTAAAAAACCAAGAGATAGTAAAAAGGTAAAAAAGCCTTTAATATTGATTATAATATACAAAAACGGCTTTTATGAGTTAAAGATTTAGTGTTACATTATAATATAACCCGAAAAGTTAATAAGACTTCTAACCGTACACTAGATTGTAAGTGACTTAGTCCTTATAAAGTTACTTAAGTTAGCCTTAAAGGATATTATATCCTTAAAGAATTAAAGGACAATGGCCTTAAATTAAAAAGAACGTACTTTAAAAACCGCCTAAAACTTTTTTATTAAAAAAAATATTTTATTTATAATACTAAAGATTAAATTTCTAAACCTCATAATATTAATGAAAGACGTTCTTTAATACCTTTTATAAATCCAATTGATTTAAAGAACCTTAAAAGGCCTATTAAATAACACATCACACTTAAAGGGATAATGATTTAAGTACCTGAGTTAATACTAATATAAAGAGCATAATATAAAGAAGTCTTTAAGTTTAATACTGATTTTGTCTAACATATACGAGGTTATATTACTTATTTAAAAAAAGGGGCGGCTACCTTTTTAACCTTTCCGTTTTTATTAAACCGACTTTATTCTTAATTATATAAACACCATTCGCCGCGGCCATTTTAACTTCTCACATGTACATAACGAACTTAAGGACGTTAAACCATTATATAATACTGTAGTCTATGTGTAGCGTATCCAAAGGAATATATAATATAAAAACTAATAATAAATAACGTAAAAAGAGCCTACTTAACCTTAAAAAGTAAAAAAAAAACTAACTTTATAAAAAAAACTCATTTATATATAAAAAAAGGACAAAAAATGAGACTTAAGAGTCTTATTATTGATAACCTTTTATATAAATGAGTACTTTACTTTAACCTTATCTATTTTAATTTAAAAAAAGAGAAGTTTAATAAAAACTTAAGGCGTTTATCATTAAGTAATTCAAAGAACTTTTAATGAACTAAATGTTTAATATAAGTAAATAAGTTGAGTAACATTTATTAACCTAAAGCCTAACGTAATAACGTTATGTTATAATTAAGTTAATTAAAGAAGTGTTCAATCATTTAAATAAGCCCTAAACTAGTCATATAAAGACCCAAAACACTAAAAGCCTTTTAGAACAACGTCAATAAGCCTTTAATAAAAAATTTCCCCCAAGCCTAATCACTGTGATATTAAACAATACCCCATATAATACAACTGTCCTAGTAATAAGATCATTATGATTTATTATTAAAAATTAAATCAAAAAAGAAAATCTGAACGGCGGAAATAATGACTTGACCCGGCCTTAATAACCATTAATTGAGACTTAAATAAATAAAGTGTGTTTACTACATACTTTATTTTAAAGACAAAGGACTAAAACCCACGAAAGCCTTAGATCTAAGATTACTTATACGCTTACCCCGCCTACGTAATAATAAAACCGCCGGCAAAAGCTTTAATTATAACTTTTAAAAATAATATAAAAGCAACGCCAATTAAAAATCTCATTTTAAGTAAGCTTTAATCATTAAACCTATAACCCATTAAACTTATAACCTACTAAACTTATAACTCACTGAGTATGTCATATAATATATTGAAAGCCATTTGCGATAAAACGTTAAAAAACGAACCATCTAAAGAACCCTTATATTAAAGGACTGAACATATTATCGGCCAACACCTAACTAACGTTTTTAAAAGCCTAAACACTTAAACCGGATATTTCCTATAACCCTTTTAAATTAAAGGAAAAGCCTATAACTTAAACGATCTTTCTTGCCCTTTTAACTTAGTCAAGGCTTTTATTAAATATCGACAATTTATTTAAGAATTAAACTTAATATTAAGCTTAGAACTACGAAATATAATAAAGAAGTCTAAGCTAAGAAAAGCAAATATAATATAACAGAATAGGTATTATAAAGGCTAAAGTAATAATTCAATAACCCTTTTAAAGTATACTTTAATATTAAAGTTTATTAAGACTCTAAATGGCCCTTAACTAAAAACATTAACGGACTATAATTAATAACCCACGTAACCAAAGACCCACAATATACCAAACTCATACTTATAAACAACAAATAAAAACTAAGGGAATATAACCCTTTATCGTTTTTCCACACGTACTCTGTCAAACAAAGGGATAATATAGTTAACCTTAAGTTTGAAAAAATACACTTAATAATAAGAAAATCAAAATAATAACCCTTATTACCTTTAACTAACTCAACAATCCTCATAACTCTTAAGGCTTAAAGCCTATTATATTATTTTAAAGGTTTTATAGCTAAACAACTTAGATTTTAATCAAAGTTAATACATTTAATGACAAGTCTCTTAATAATAACCCTTATTACCATTAATTAACCTAAGGTTCTTATATTCCCTATGACGTTAATCTAAAAAAAACCCGCTACCCATTATCATTTCCCACGCTTATGTGTGTTTTTAAGATATATTAACGGAGTTTATTACTTCAAAAAAAGAAAAAAAACAGTATAAAAAGAGGTTAAGCTTGGATTTAATAAGAGGATTGTTTAATAGAGTTATATTAAGTCGGCATAAGTAAGAAATTAATCTATAGAGATCTAAAAATGTTAGTATTTATATAAAGACTTTAGCTTTTCTCTAAAGTATTTTCATCATAATATAAACCACGCGATCAAGCCTTCAACGACCCAAAATTTAAATGATCCTATAACATTACACGTCTCATTTTCAAAGGTAAATTAATACTAAGGATAACTAACTTAAGTACGTTCTAAGCCGAAAAAGTGAAAATAAAGGAGTCTTTACTTAACATTATAACCATTCCTAAAACGGTTTCCCAAATAAAAAAAGTAAAGGCAAAAAAAAAAAAAAAAAACAGCCACTTAACTTTAATTTAATAATAATAATAATCTATAAAAATGACGCGTTATTAATTAAAGACCAACGGTAACGACGAAGTCGTAGAGTTAATACTAAAGTTATTATTAAAGAAAAAGTTAAAATAAAAGAAAAAAGTAAAGTTATAATAAAAAAATAAATAAAACTCACCTTAACGGCTTCACGGCAAAAGTTTAATTTACGACATCTTCAAATCGTCTCAATTTTAAGATAAAAGACTTATATAAATCATAAAAAGTACTCAGCTTATTTTTTCACAATAATATAAAAGAATAATAGAGTTATTTAAAAAAAGAAAAAAATAACGAAAGTAATAATAATAATGCCAAGACTACGACCAGTAAATCTATAAAAGTCAAGTCAACGGATTTTCAAGGTCTTAAAGAAAGGTAATAAAGACATAACTTAAGAGAAAAAAAAAGACTCTATTTAAAACTCTTAAAGATAAAAGAGTTTATAAAAATAAAAAAATAACGAATTTAAAGTGTTAACGAAGAAACTAAAGTTATAAACGCCACTACTTTAAATCTAAGGGAATTATTAACGGCGAAAGCAACAACAACATGTCATAAAGCATAAAAATCACCAAAAAGCTTCCTTAAAGTCATCTAGAGGTTTACGGAAAGTAATAGCCTTAATCTAAGTCAAATTAAAGGAGCAAACTTACCTTTAGAGCCATTTCAGCTTCACCGGCTTTATTATTAACTTCACCGCACCAATAAACAATGAATAACACATCATAAAGTTAAAGGTATTATTAATAAAAAAAGAAAAGAAAAGCAAAGGTAAAATAAGAGTAAAGTTAATAGTTTACCTTTAAAGTTAAAGAAAAAAAAGAAGTTTAAAGTTAAAGAGGTTAAAGGGAGAACCTACCTTAAAAGTAGTAATAAGAAGCGTTAAGCGAACTAATGTTTATTCCTAAAGGTAAAGGGATTCTGACCTATCAACTATCACATGATTTTAACAACGGCGACGACCTTTACCACTTATACTCTTTTAATATTTAAAGCTCAAATAAAACTATTACATTCTTTTATATATAAAACTCAAAGACGAGTTAATTATTTAAAGAAGGGGGCACATATAACAAAGCCACCTCCTTTTTATGTAAAGTCACGTTACTAAATACAACTTCAGCTAGTATTCCGTAAATTTCTCTAAGGCAATACTTAAAGAATATATTCATTATTCCTTATTAAAAATCAAGAATCTTTTCCCACATTAATACCATAATTATTTAATTTAATCTATTATTTTCCCCGACCCCTTTTTAATAATTTATACTCTTTAAATATATAATATCTTAAGGTTCTGTTGTTTTATTCTTTCATATCAAAGTTATTCTTTATACCTTAAATATATCCCCCTCTTATTGTGTAATTACTTGGGATTTGCCCCTCCACAGTATTACCCGCCATTTGTATACATTATAGTTATGGTTATATGTCCATGTTATTAGGTTAATCCACAGCTCATACTATGTTATGTTATATAATATAACGGCCATTACGCTTATGGCTATGAATACCGCTATAAACGTGAAATATACAATAATAATAATAATAAAATCCTTTAAAGCCTCTTATAACCCTTTAACCTTTTTATATTATTAACCCTAGCCTTACTCTTAATTATATATACGCATATAATTTACTTAAAAAATCATTTATATTAATTAGTTTTTTTTAAAGTGGAAATTTATAACGTAGTATATTTAGTAAAGTAAATATTATGAACGTGTACTTTAGCGGCTATATAAGCTATATAAAGGTTATATATTATTAGGTTATGATTTTAGCAATTAACTACAATTTATATAAATAACGCCTGGGTTATTGTGTGTATCAATGGTAATATAAGTGATATAAGTAAACCTATAGGCATTAATCGTTATTTGTT
Source organism: Helotiales sp. F229 (assembly GCA_002554605.1). Taxonomy (NCBI): domain Eukaryota; kingdom Fungi; phylum Ascomycota; class Leotiomycetes; order Helotiales; species Helotiales sp. F229. The sequence continues at coordinate 3,162,509 of MXAW01000002.1, read as the reverse complement.
ATTAGAAGTAATGTGTACAATGACTTAGGCGTTATTTATATTTAAGGGTTAACAATGGCCGTGGAACACCGGCTAATGTTAAAATAGCCGTTAAACGCCAATTTAATTCTAAGCCGCGCTAAAAACTTTTGCTGATGTAGGCGTTTAAGTTAAGAAAATAGCGGTAACTTTAAGCCACATTAATAAAATAATATCTGGCGTTTACGCCTGGGTTATAAAGGCTTAAAGCAAGCGTAAGGCTCTTATTAAAGTAAGACCTAATAATAAGCGCCTTTATCACGGTACTTTAGTAGTGGAAGAGAAAGAAAAAGATCTAAAGCTGTCTACGGATGGCCTACTAGTATACGGTATAAGGGATAAGAATAGGCCTTATTTTAAACTGGCTTTGTGATAAATTTTTTATAAGAATGCTTTTCTTAAACCCTTATATGTTACGGCTGACCTCAGGGTGATATAAGAAACAACACCATTTTAAGAAAAGACACTAAAGAACATTAGCAAAAAATATCGGCGCCGAAAAATTAATCAATTAGCTAAATCGGCTATTTTAGCAATTTAGCGCTTTTAGCGTAAAAGGCCGCTTTTAAGTAAATGGGTCTTTTTTGGCGGCCTTTTAATGGATTAAGCTAAAGCTTAATAACCTTCATATTAATCAAAAAGGATTATTAATTTATTTACTTTAAAGCTAAAATTTGGCTGTACTTTGGTATGTATAGCCAATAAATTAACTTCGCTAAGCTTACCACGCTATAACTTTCCACTTTAATAAAATTATAATTAGCGCATTAAACTTTTAGGTAAAATTTACTTTAGCTAGTATTAATTACGTATATATACCCACAATATACCCCTTAGATACCCTAGGTACTTAAAGCCTTAAATTCTTTTATTATTTTTTATTATTTATTATTAAAATTAATGCTATAAATTAAATTTGGCGCTTTTAATGTAATTTTTTTTAATATATAGCCTTTGTTCCCAATTTTTTTGATATGTAACTTTTTAACTAAAAGCACTAAAAGCGTAGAAAGCCGCCACTAATAACCATTGGCCACTAAAATCTTTTACAGATAAAGAAGCTTCTTTTATATTTAAATCTAAGGCTACGCTTAGTATTAAAAAAATGAAGAGTAAAAGAGTACATTTTATATAATAAGCTAAGGCCTTATATATTTCTTTTTTAAGAGTAATTAACTCATTCAACGGCTACCCTTCAATTATAACTATGGGTTATATTACTTTCGCTTTGTTACTTAAAAACCTATTCTTTAAAGTGGCTTGTAAAATGGCCTGTATAAATGGCTTATTACATAATGACCTGTATTATTAAAGTAGCCCATAAAGTGGTGTTGCGCAGCAACGACACCCCAAAAGTGAATCCACTCCTGGAAATGCGTAACTGCCAATATAACCACCCCACCAAAGAAGGACCCCACATAACCAGATTCCTATACAACACACCCCCTAAAAGTACCAAAGAATACGGCCACTTCTAAGCCAATCAAAGGACAGGAAATCGCGATAATAAACAACGGCTTTAATTTGATCCAGCTGCAATAGCATAAATGTAGCCTGCAGCCGCTAAACCAAATTGGGAATGCTAAAACAAGGTAAACAATTCTAATTCTATACCCGCAATTCATTACCCTGCTTCGCCGGCCAATCATAATTGAGTAAGAACATACGCTATGTAATGGTTGGCATATCCCCGGCCTCCAATGAAAGCCTAAAAGACTTTGCAAAAGTGGCTACTACCAGCCCTTAAGGTTAAAAAGCAAATGTGGCTTTTAATTGTTGCGCAGCAACGACACCCCAAAAGTGAATCCACTCCTGGAAATGCGTAACTGCTTATATAACCACCTTACTAGAGAAGGGCTCCACGTGACCAGATTCCTATGCGACAAGTGGCTTATATAAATGGCTTATAGAGTAAATTATAATATTACCCCCCTTTTTTTTAAAAAAAACTATGTCTTTACAATTAACGTCATAGGTTTATTGTCCTTTAAATCATTATTGACAGCTTTAGCTGTCTTTACGTTTTCTTGAATTTTAGGAGCCTTAGGCATTTATATAATTACGCGAAAATCTCTACACCAGCTTAATTTTTCTAATAATGAAATTTTTTTTTATTTCTACTTTTTTATGATTGATTATTAATATGTGAACCAAGCTTTGATTTCGTTATGATTTGCGGCCCCATGATTATGCTAAAAATTAATACTTAAATTTTATTTAAGCTTTAATAACAATTTAATATATTAATTGCCAATTATTGTATTATGCTATTTTTTTTTATTAATATAATTTGCTATATTATGAAATGCGCTTTTAAGGGTAAATTGCAATTTTTAAGTTTTTTTTTAAAAGAATAGCAAAATTCTTAAAACATGCTTTATTTGTTAGGGGCTTGTTACATTTTAATATTAAATAAAGTTTGCAAAATCCCAGCTTTTAATTTTATAAAATATAAACTTTATTGCTTTGCCTTTTTATGTAGAAGCCCTTGAAAACACGCGTTTATTTTATTTTTACTTATTCCCGCCGACTTTTTATTAATTGGGATTACCCCTTTTCGTAAAAGCCCTTAAAAGCATGCTGGCATTAAACCTTTAGTTAATAATGTTTTTCCTCCGCTTTAATAATTATATTAATTGCTTATTTTTAAATTGGCTATAATTTTAAATAAAAATAATAATATATTGTTTTTATTTTAATTTCCTTTTTTTATCTAATTACTGCTACCAAATTATAACTTATTTCTTATATTTTTTGCTTTTTTATAATATGCCCAATTATAGCCCTTAATTTTAAATACATAAAACAAATTTAAAAAATAAGAGATTTGTAAAAAAAAAAAAAGTAATATTCTTAATATGACGAGTGTGACGGTTGGTACGGATCGGAGGGCATTTAGGGGAGCTTTTTTAATTGGGTATTACTAAGCGCCTAAGCGAGATTAATTCAACGACGCTTCTTGTACATAACCCCTTTCTTTCCGTACTTTCTTTCCTTTTTGGTTGTAGATTTTAAGAAAATCTTGACTATTTTCACTATTTCTTACATAATATGTGAGGCCTTTGTTAAACGTTGGCACTGGTCTTTATAAGGCAGGCGTCACATTATTTACAACTCTTTTTAATTCATTTGGGAAAACAATAAACATCTTCCCCCCTCCTCATTTCTTTATAAACTTTTACTATGAAAAGAGTTCTTTATAAAAAAAGGCTTATATCAAATATAATTTAATAAATAGCACCTAAACAATCAATAAACTTAAAAAAGTTAATGATATCAGCTTCCCCTTTTTACGCCTTTTTGACTTAATTGAGCGAAAAAATAATATCCCCTTTTACATAAACGTATTCCTAACGTGTCGTATAAAGCCTAAAACTCCTATAATAAAGCACTTTTTAACAAAAGACGCCAATATGTCTTTTGCCTTTGCTTTATCCGTTTCCCCCATGGGATCTTCCTTCTTTGGCATGGTATAGCTTACCCCTTAGGGTAATTAAACTATTATAAATATATAAGCAATGGAAAAGATGGAGAGAAGGCTGGATAAAAAGAGAAAGCGTTTTGAGTAAATGGGTAAGGACTTATTTATTATATAAAAATAACTTTAAAGCCTTAGTAAAAATCGTGCTCCTTTTAAGTCTATTTTCTTTAAAAATAGCCCCTTTTCATCCAACCCCTTCTCTTTTATTAAGGAAAATACTAGTGTCTCTATTAGGAAAAAGGGTAAATAAATTATTATTGCCCTTAATTCAAATAATAATAATAATGAAGATAATAATAAGTTGAGTTGTTACCATAATAATACTTTATATTGTCCTTTTCTTAAAAACACATCTTAAGTTTTATCTTTTTTTAAAATCTTCTTTATGTTTTATGTTACTTATGTTAAAAATATTCTAAACCTCTTAAATAAACTCTTCAATGGTGTTGAGTACTTTTTAAAGCTGTGGGAAGTTTAAGTATATAACATTTTGCGTTATTATATCATTTACTTTATTAATAAAAAACATAAAAAGAACTAATTATTAAATTAAACTAAAAGAATAACATAAACATTCTTAGAACTAGCTTTTTTAAAACCCAAATTTAATAAAGATGGTACGCCTATGGATGCTTTGGATTTAGTAGAACAATTTATTTTGTTTTTATTTAATTTTTATGATAAATAAATAGCCCATTTCAAATACTCCGCTTTTCACATAAATTATCAAAGCTTCTTTTAGAGCTTTTACTATAACTTCAAAACTCTTGCTTGTATTGTTGGTATTAACAATAAATCCATTTTAAAAATAGATTTATAAAATAAATTTCCCCCCCAATTATATAAGCAACTATTTTAGTAATACAAGACCTCTTAATTATTGAAGAAGTACGTAAAAGCAATCCAAGTTAAAGATTAAGGCCAATTAATCAAATGGATTTTTTATTTGATTTCTGAATTTTTAGCTTTTATTAAGTTGAACTTTTGTTAAATTATAAATACGATTTTTTAGTCTTTTACTCTCTTTTACAACTACACCAGTTATAAAGCAAATAAGTATTATAAACAAAAGAACTCTTAGCCTTAATAATAGTAGTATTAAAGATTATTAATCCCTTTTATGCGTATCAACACCTTTCACGCTTAATCACTAGTAAATATACCTTATTACTATATTATATAATCATCTTAATAACCTTTTATTCCTTATAGAATTAATAAGATTAACGTTGGCCATTCCTTTGATAATTAATCTAAAGATAATAATAAAAAAATGTATAAGAATATTGTTAAAAAATAAATGCCATTTCTTTTAGTAAAAGGCCAAGCCTAAAAAAAGACTCTTTTTTAAGTATATTAAAAGATATGCGATATTTTGGCTTAACAAAGCTTCTTAAAGAACAATCTTTTATTATTTAAATAACCTTTACTAAAAACGGATTATTGTACAAACTACCCATATTTCTCAATTCTAAAGTAAATGATTATTATTTCATTAATCGCACTTTTTTATAATCTTTTTCTTTCTTTTTAAAACCTTTAATTTAATTTTTACCAAATATTATTATTATTAAAAGCTTTAATGATGCCAATAGTAGAAAAATCACTTATTACACTAAACTAAACTTGATAATAGATAAGCGTTTGTAATCCTTTACCCCTTTCCTTATCATTAAGTTAGATTATTATGAAGTGATTTTAGGGTAAGTATAATTAACTAAATATCACGTACTTTTTAATAATATAAAACGCAATATACTTTAGCCTAAAAATACTCCTTTTACTATGATATATAACTTTTCAATTAAGATTAAAAATCTACGCTAACATCAAGTTTTATAATATTATTAATATAATATTAAATATTGAGATTGCTGATTTAATTAATTTTAGAATAATTATAATTTATAATAAAATAAGGCTTAAATAAAACAACCACTCTTTTTTTTATTAACTCTTTTTTTATTATCAATTTTATAAATTTAATACAACAAATATTATTAAAACCCCCGCTTAAGATTTTTTTTGGATTTGTACTTGAAATTATGAGGCTCATTTTAGCTTTGCTTAGAACATTAAGCATTAATTTATCAAATAAGCAAACACCTTTATAAAGCTAATTTAAAAGTAAATTAAATCCTTATTATAAGATAATCCTTTTTTTAATAAAAAAGTAATTATATATTTGCTCCCTTAAACTTATTCATCTTAATATTCCATTCTCCCCTACTCATTTGACTTTTATGTACTTTAATTTATAACCTTTGATTGATTATAAGAAGTCGAACTTTAACATCTAAAATTACCACATCAAAACTAACATAGCTGCTAAGGCGTTTATCGCTTTTGATGGTGGCTTTTCTTTTAAATATGGTAATCTTAGAATTATTGAATTTATACCAAATTCTTTAATTTTACTCGCTCTTAAAACGCCGGATTTTGGAGACATTAATATATTTAAAAAACAAAAACCCTGTTTTATTTTAAATAAGTTCTTAGTTATTAAGCCTATTATTGTTATTAATCCTTTTCCTTTTTGTATTTAACGTAAATCCTTGTATTAAATATAAATATCATAAAAATAGGTATAATTTAACATAAATATTTCTTGAAATTTATATAATAAGACAACTTTTATAATATCAAGCTATATTAATAACTTAATAACACAAAGAATATTATCGGGTGTTATTAACCCAAATAGAATTAATGTAATTACTTTTATAAATTATTTTATCCTTTTATATTTAATAGATTTGCTAAATTGGGGAATTGCCCCTAAGTCACTTGAGTACATTACTCTTTTCTCTTCTTCTTTTTTAATAGCAAGGCCAAACATTGATTTTAATAATCATTATTACCATTTACCCTAATCTTAAACTCAACTAGTTATGTTAACGACTACCATTATCATTTCTGCCTTTATCACACTTCCACATTTTTGTATATATTAAAATATAAAAAAGCCACTAAACCAAGTACAAAACAATGATGAGAATAATATAAACACTAATAGAAATACCACTTTAAAATAAATTATATTATAAATAATAAACACAGCTTCTATTTTGGGTTATTTTATGGATAATGATTATGTTACCCTTTTTATTTTGATGAGAACCTTTTTTTTATACTCATTAAAGTTAACATTATCATGTGATGAGACTTTTTAGCTTGCTTTTTCTTTACGCCAAACGTAATTACGTGGTTTTATAGCTTTACTTCATAAGATGTAAAAGTAGCTCTTTGAACCACTTATAAATACTCTCTCTTTTTTACTAATAAGCTTTTGCTAATGATATTTATTAAAGAAATAAACCTATTTATATAAATCAATTATTAAGATTTACTTAATTAATACCACAATGTTCAATCTATTATCAAAACGAAAATTTAAAAATAAGATATTTGTAATAACGTTTTAAGAGATTAAGTTTTTAATTAAGTAAAAACGTGAGGAAAATAATATTATCATTGCCATTAATGATTTAATTATTAAGTTCGTTGTTCGTTGCTAATCCCTAGCGTAATTTATTATTTCTTTGATTAAATTGGATTTTGAACTTATAATTCTACTTAAATATACTAAATGAACTTATATATTTAATAAAGCAATAAATAATGTACTCCCTTTGTATTATTCACATGATTATTTTATTGAATTGGAAGGCAAAGGCGAGATAACTTTCAAATATTCCCCGTTATATAAAATGTTTACAATAGAACTTGAAGCTATTAAAGACTACATTATTAACAATTTGAAAAAAGGGTTCATTAAATTATCCTAAGTATTATTTGTTGCCCCTATTCTTTTCATTAAAAAGCCGAATGGATTTTTATAGTTATATATTAATTTTTAAGTGTTGAATTCCTTTACTTGTAAGGATTAATATTCCTTTCTTTTAATTAATAAGACATTAATTAAAATAACCAATATTCATATTTTCATTAAGCTAGATATTTATTAAGCATTTCATTGAATACGAATGGACCTAGTATTAGAGGAGTATACAACCTTTTGCACGAGATATGGAGCGTATAAGTGTAAGGTTTTTTTATTTAGACTTATTAATAGCCCTGCCACATATTAACGTTATATGAACGATATCTTTTTTGATTACTTTGATGATTTTTGTATAATATACCTTAACGACATCCTCATTTATTTTAAAAATCTTTTAAAATATTAATTATATATTAAAAAAATCCTTTAAAAGCTTTTTAACGCAGGCTTTTAAATAAATTTAAAAAAGAGTAAGTTCATTATTATTTATATAAAATATTTAGGATTTATCATCTTAACCTTTAAACTAAAAGTTAATCTTAAAAAAATCGTTATTATTAATAATTAGATTTACTTTAGCATCATTAAAAGTATATAATCTTTCTTTCAGTTTTATAACTTTTATAAACGTTTTCTTAAAGACTACAATATTATAGTGAAACCTTTTGTTTAATTCATTAAAAATAATGTTCCCTTCCGCTTTATCACTAAATATTAAAATGCTTTCGATTATTTTAAACATACCCTCACTTTTGCCCTTCTTTTAAAACACTATCGCCAAGACTTAAAGTGCCTTTTGAAGATAAATGTAAGTGATAAAGTGATTATGGGGGTCTTTTCACAAAAACATAACAAGGACTAGTTCTTTATTATTATTATTTTAAAAATTATGCTCCCCGTAAAACTTAATTATATTATTCATAACAAAAAGATACTTGCTATTATACGCTCTTTTACCCATTGGAAAATAAAGTTCATAAAAATCCCTTATCAAATCCGTATTATTACGGATTATAAAGCCTTAAAATACTTTATAACCTTTAAATAACTAAATACCTAATAAATACAATAGGCCGAACTATTGGCTAATTATCATTTCATAATAACTTATTAGCCAGGTGTTTATAACTTGTTAGTAAACATGTTCTCTCATAAACCGGATGAACTCAATAAACAAAACTTTACTAAAAAAGTATAACGCCTATAATAGCTTTTACAAGAAAATCAAATAGACCTTATACTTGTGGCCAGGAATCTCCGCTTTTTTAGCTATAACAATAGCCTCGCCTTTGACATTGAAATAGCGGATCTTTCCTTAGCATTCTCGGTAGTGCATTAAGCACTAGAATCTAACTATATAACCCCCTTTCTTTAAGCACTGTGAAAGCAAGCCTTGTTAGATTAGCCAGGTGTGCTTAGTATAAAAGGCGATTTATTATTCTCTAATGGCCGTCTTATGGTTTTTGACGTTGTTTATTTTCATACTCTCCTTATTTAAGAAGTACATGACCGTATCAACACAGCTTACTTTAATGTTAAAAAGACCTTATAATTTTTATTTTCTTAATATTAATAATATAGTATTATATTAATAGTTTAATAATATTACCATAATTATCACATTTGTTGACGTATTTAAATCCCCCGGGATAAGAAACCCGGATTCTTTTAACTTTTCCCCGTCCTGTCTTAACTTTAAGAATATATTATTATAAATTATTATAGTTTTAATAAAAACAAGCATAGGTTTAACAATGTCCTCGTTTTTATTAACCGCTTTAGTAAACAAGCTATAAACATCCCCTGCTAAAAAACCTTAAATACCCGCAATTTTATAAAGTTATATATATATATTATATATATAAATACTTTGGCCCCTTAATTAATATTACTTTTGATAAAAGACCTCAATTTATTTCCTACTTTTAGACCGCCTTCTTTTCAATTTTTAGCACTAAAAGACAGCTCTTTATAGCTGACCACCTTTAAACTAATGGTTAAACTAAAATATATAATTAATACTTTTAACATGAACTTTACCCTTTTGTTTTTTATTATTAAAACGATTGGTTCAAGTTCTTACCTATCATGGATTACGCCCAAATGTCTTTCCCATATAACTTTCTAGAAGGCCTCTCGCCATTTAAGGTAATTCATGGATATATATTATATATTAATTAAAATTGGAAGATTAATTTGCTAAACTTAATATCCCTCGCTAATAAATTAAATACATAACAAACTATGGAATATGCTACGCGCTATTGCACAACATAAAATATAATTAAATTTAGCCTCTTAAAGTCTTAAATAAAAATAGCCTGGTCTTATAATTGACTTTGATATAAACAATTTTGTTTGGTTTGATATGTGTTACTTTTTAATTATTCGCCTTTTAAAAAAACTAGACTTTCTTATTAATAGTTTATTTCAAGTATTAAAAAAGGTTAAAAACTCATATCGCTTAGAATTATTAGTAAGTATGAAAATACATAATGTCTTCCTTATAGTAAAGCTTAAAAAAGACTTTAATAACCCTTTAATAAATTAACAAACTACGCCACCTCCGTTGATTAATATTATCGGAGACAACGAATAAAAAATCAAAAACTTACTCACTTACTAAAAACAGCGTGAAAGCCTTTCTTATAAAATCTTGTGGCTGAATTAAGACGTTGATTTTATTTGGTATAGCGTTTTAAACGTTAAGTACGCTTTTATAAAGATTTAGGAGTTCCATTTTAATAATCTTACATAAGCAAGTCCCCTTGCAAAGCTACTTTAATAGCTTAAGGCATTTTATGATAAAGTAAACGACTATGATTATTTTAATGAAGATAAGGAGATGGATGAACGCTTAAGGATAAGCTTTTTTTGAAGGGGGGGATAATGTAATAAATGTGATGGTTGGTACGGATTAAAAGGCATTTAGAGGAGCTTTCTTAATTAAGTATTACTAAGCGCTTAAGTAAGATTAACTCAACAACACTTCTTATATATAACCCTTTTCCTTCTTTACCTTTTTTCCTTTTTAGTTGTAGATTTTAAGAGAATCTTGATTACTTTCACTACTTCTTACGTGATATGTAAGGCCTTTACTAAGCGTTGGCACTGGTCTTTATAGGGCAGGCGTCACACTTAATATAAAAGCAAAAATTGCCATTTATATTATAAAAAAATGAATTTTTTTTTTTAAATTATTTTACTTATATATTAATTGTTAATTTATGAAAGGCTATTATGTTTTACAAATGTCATTATATTTGCTTTTGTACTTACCCCTTAAATATACTTGTTTTCTTTTAACTTTAAATAATAACCCCTTTTTTTCGCCAATTCTAAGCCTGTTTACATTTGATAAAATAATAATTAAAAGTTATTAGCCATTAAAAATGTTAAAAAAGCTATTACTCAAACATTTAAAAATGCAAGACTTGTTTAGCAAAACACCTTATTACTTTTTTTATTTTATTTTACGGCGTTAATTTTTTAATTAAATTAAAGGGGCGAAAACCCCCAAACTTAGCCAATGCTAAAAGAAATTGTACTAAATAAGAATTAGTTGAGAATTCATTGATTTTACGCCAAAATGCTATAAAAAAATAATAACTTATAATTGTTATAATAAAAGATGGTTTAATTGACAGCTTTAGCTGTCTTTACGTTTTCTTGAATTTTAGGAGCATTAAGCATTAACATTATTACGTGTAAATCATTACGTGAGTAAAACTCTTCAGTAGTGAAAAAATTTGATAAATTTTACCCTCCTGTGATTGGTCATTAATACGTGGACCAAGCTTTGTTTACAGCGTGATTATAACGTGACTTATAAAAAAGAATCTATTGTACAGAATAGGGGTTTATCGGCTGGTAGCACTAACAGAGCCTTAATGGCGCTACAGCTAATCAAGACTGCTTATGTAACTAAATCCTTAGAGCTCCCTCTTAAGGGGAGCTCTATTATATTCTTTTATAATTTAAGACTTTCATACTTTTTGAAGCGCTTCCTTTATAGTGTTTAACAGTTAAGAGCTATAGCCTTATTTTATGAGTTATTAAAGTATGATTACTATAAGTTGAGAGAAGTAAGGGTAAGTATTAAAGGATATTTACTATTATTTAGAAAACTTTTTAAAAACACACATTCCCCTTTTTTAATTTAATAATACTTTTTTAAACTTTTTAAACGTTTGATAATAATAAGATGTTTTTTTAAGACGTATTAATTAACAAGGACAACGTTTTATTAAGCGATTGTTGTTAGTGGCCGTAGTGGTGAACGAGATTTTAATATTACATTTAATTCAGGGGTATTATTAATTTTGTTGACTTAAATAAATATAACATTTTAAACCTCTTTAAATTTTAATTAATAGTTTTTAATATTAATGAGTATATATAAGTTAAGATAAATTATTGATTTATAGGATAGATGGCGTTGATGAGCGACAGTGAGCGGAAGATGTATTATAAGTAGGAGACTGTTAATAAAGACGAAAAAAGGACTCTTATAGAGCCTTTATAAGTTATTAAACTATAAGAGGTGACTTTTAGTGACATTAAAGAGATTTAGGAAGTTTACACGAGAGAATTCTAAAATAAATTCGCCTAATGGATGTTTTTTAGTACAAGGTATTAATATTTGTTTAATTAGGTTAATAGTACCGTTAGTGTATTGATTTTAATAAACGTTATTAACGACAATAAGTCGAAGAACCTCGTTGGCCTTTAAGTATTAGTTAAGTTAATTAAGCGGGAGTTCGTTTCCTCAAACGCTTTTATATTATTATTTATTATTTTAGATTATTAAGAAGTTTTAATGAGTGCCTTTGGAAGGAAAAATAAGATAGAAGCTTGTATTTGGCATAAGGAATAGTAAAAGAGGTATCGTTTTATTAAAGTATATAATATTCTAGAAGTTCAAGGCGTTTTAAGTATTAGAGATTTTTTTTATAGTTTTAGTTTATACTGAAATATAAGCCACTTAAGCTTTAGCCGATGTTATTAAAGACGACGTTTTAAAAAGAAAATATTATATGACGTTTAAAAATACAGTTTACCTTTTAGAATTAATTTAAAAGAGTATTTTAAGAATAATCTAAGGGGTGGAAAGTCAACGAATAAATTATACGCCTTCTTTAAGAAACGTTTAAAAACTCTTAATAATTCTGAAGTTACTTTTGGTACCAAAAGCTTAAGTATATATAATAAATAAGGCTTATTTAACTGATTTAACTCTAAACAATCGAAGGAAAGCGGTTACCTTTATAATTTTAAGAATAGCCATTTTTAAGCATTTATTAAATGTTAAAAACTAAAGTACGCTTATAACGGCGGTTGTATAAATAAATTAAAGAATCACCTTAGTAATGATAAGGTTAAAGAAACTTGTAAAAGACTTGAAAAAACGAAGTACACTGAGTTACGGAAAGAAATCATTAAGGAAAGTTAAAAGATCTTCCTTATTAGTTAAATCATTAGAAACGTTACTTTAAATAAAAAGGAGAAGGAAAAGCCATTATTATTATTAAATAAAAGTAAATACCTTGGAAATGTCAGCACTATTATCATTAATTTAAAGCTTTTAAATGTTAACGAAGTAATAAGAGTATATGCCGTAGATTTCATTAGTAATCTACATATACTCTTAAATAATACCCTTATTAATAATTATGGTGTTTAACATCTTATTAATAACAAGACAAAGCTTATTTTAAGCACTTTTATAAAGTCTAAAAACGACGACTATGTGGAGACAAATATATAACGCCTTTTAGTCATTGGTTAAAGCCAGTGATTCTTTAAGAATATATTAAAAAGCAAAGACGGCTTAAATACACAAGACTTGACTTTAAATAACGTTATAGTTATAATTGGTTTTAATGTTAATATTATTTTTAAGGCGTTTTTATTGGACATTGGGATTTAGTATTTTAAAAAAGACATTATATTGAGGTATAAGGAAGTTTAAGACAACGTAGTGCTTTGGAAGTTAAAGTAAAAATATAACTTTACTTTTTTTTAAATATAAGCCTTTTAATTATTCTCGTCGCCTTTATAACCCAGTGATAGTGAAGCGTCTTTTAGCCATAATATACTTAATTCTCCGTTATAACTTAAAATAAGGTTTTTAATTAAATAAAAAGCTATTATGAGTTTGTTATATAACGCCAGAGATATGGCACTTAAGAATGGGATATTTTAGAAAAAAAATATTATAAACGTTATTTTATATAAAGAAAAGGGTAAAATTTAATGGTGTTTTTAAAATTAAATATGAGGATTATATTATAATATATACTAAAAATGTTACTTTAAAGAAAGAATTTAAGAATAAAGCAATAAGACTATTTTTTAAAATCTTTTAAGACTTATTTAATTTTTCTTTAAGTTATAATAAAACGTAGTGGTTATTAGTAATTAAAGACAAATATAATGGGAAGTTGTTTAGTTAGACTTTAATAAATAAGTTGTTAAATTATGTTATATTAGTATTATAAAACTTTAAACATTAAATAAAACGTTAATATGGACTATTTATTTGTGTCATTAGACACGATAATGACACTTCCGTTGTTATAATCTTTAAAATGACATGTTATTAGGATTAGATGATAAGGGAAGGGATTAAAGTAGAGAACCCCTTAGTACATACTAAAGAATTAGTCGGCGGCTTAAAACGTGTAAAATAAAAAATTATTATTAAATCTATTAAAATATACGTTTAAGTAAAACTCTTATAGAAGCTATATTTAAAGGTATATAATGTAGTGGTTTACTTGTATAATAAGGCATTACTTATATAATAAAGAATAAAAAGTTTAAATTAAGTGCTTTAAGAATAGTTTTAAGGTTATTTTTAATAGTACGATTTATTAATTGTGAAAAGGCTATTAATTAACCTGAGATTAGATTAGAGCGGGGAGTACGTGTATAAAGCGCGTGTTTACTTAATAAAAAATAATAAAAAAGCCGGAAAAGATAAAAGAGGCTTTAAAGTCAATTTTAAAGGACACTTAAGTTATTTAGTTAGTTATGTTATTTTTAACATATATAGAATCTAAATACTTTAATTATATTATGTCATTATAACGCGTAATGTTTATTTTAATGAAACGAAGTTTTATTTTTTAAATGAGGAGAAGTCAGTTAATTAAACCGTTTTTGCCTAAAAGAATTTATTATTATAATAAAAGAGGACGACGTTTTTTTAAACGTAAGGTTTAATATAAGTAATATTATAAAAAATGTTATAGAAGAATAAATGGCTACGTTAAATACCATTATTAAAGAGTATATTAAAGAGTTAATGGAAATAGAAATTATTATATTAAGGGTGCTTTATTTGTTTATAAGAATGTTTTCCTTGATTATTAAATTATTTATAATAATATTAATAGACTTTGATTTTTTTAAATTATTGACAAACTCGGGGGTAATAAAAAGTAAAATGGGAATGATTTCTTATAAAAGCTGAGAAGTGGAGAATAATGAAATGGTTTTTTATGAGAGCTAAAAGGGGAAGAGTAATAACATAGTCCTTTATAAGAATTAAAACTTAGGGATAAATAAAATGATTTTTTATAAAAATAATATTAAAAATAATAATAAAGTTTTGACTTTTTATAAAAAGTTGAGTTTAAGCGTTTTAAGACTTATTAAAGATTAAATGTTTAAAGATTAGCTTAAGAAAAACGTTTTATGTAGTGAAAGTATAGATTTAAATATTGAAGAGGCATGTTAAATATATTTTTAAGTTATAATATTAAGTTAAAGGTTATAAGACTTTGAGTAATAAGTCCTTAAATTATTGGAAACTCCTCTTATAACAACTAAGATAAATGACGATTTTTAAATACTAGCTAAAATAAGCCGATAGTAGTGACAAAGACAAAAACGTGATTAAATTTACATAATATAAGAAGTGTAAAAGGAGTACGATAGATTCATAGTTAAGGGCTATTATTCTATAATAGCGGCTTTATAATAAGACAGTTATTTACATAATAAGGTTTGTTAATATATTTTATAAAATTACTTTAATATGAGTAAATGGCGAAGACATAATTATACTATATGTGGTAATAGTAATAGTTGTTTTAAGTGTTAAAGTGAAAATAAACTTCATAGTCGTTTTTAATTTATATAACCCATATTAAGGGAAACTTTTGAAAACTTTAAAGAACTAAAATGAGTTAGACAGTTACACTTAAAACGAACACTTTAAGAAAAACGCCAAAAGAGAGATCTTTAACTTAAAAGCTTGATATTATTAGAGAGTGATTCTTAAGGAAGACGCTCTTATATAACCTATTCTATTAAAATGGGTTTTTATATATAAAATCAATTTAATAAGCGAATTAACTTGTTGTTGTTTTTGTATCATAATATGAGGGGATATATAAAACGATTCAACGATTTTCTTAATGTACGCCGCAATACTCGCAATATGTTCATTTAAAATAGTAATAGCGTTTATAATATAATTCGATTTAAAAGTAAACTAATTTAATGTAATTAATGTATTTATTAATGTTAAACGTGATAATAAGAGCGCCTTAGTGTTATATTACCTTTTAAATGGCTGGAAAAGACCTAAAATAGTAGTAGAAATTAACTGAGTATTATATAGCTTAAGAGATTCCTTTACGCTGTGGTACAGTGACTTTATTATAATATTAAGTAAACTAAACCTTAAATTTTTAATAAAAGAGTTATGTATTTTTATAAATTTTAATAAAATAGTCTTTGTGGCGTTTTATGTTAACGATATTTAAGTTTTATATTATATTTTAAACGATAATAAAGGATAAGAGATTATTAAAGGGTTATATTCAGCTTATAAGCTTATAATACTAAGAGATATGGAATAGTTTTTAAGGATACGTATAGTTAAAGATTAGTTTATAAAGACGGTGTTTTTAATATATAACATTTACATAAAAAAAAGTGGCTTAGAAATTTAATATAATAAATGGGAAGTGCCTAAGTACGCCTTTATTGAACTACGACTTAATTAAGAACCCTAGAATTATTATATTAAAGTAAGTTAAAGAGTATTAAAAGAAGGTTAAGTTAATCTTATATATAGTTATTATGTTAAGGCCAAATGTTACCTTTATAACGTCTTAGTTGTTATACTTTTTAATAAACTTAAGCGCCTAATACGTAAAAGTAGTTAAATGGACTATTAAATATTTGTTTGGATTACGTTTTTTAACGATTGTTTACTAATATAAAGATTAAGAAATATATTTATTAATAACCTTAAACGCCTTATTTATAAATAACGAAAAATTAAGACGTTTTTTTAAGGTTTTATTATAATGTTATTTAAAAGTGTAATTGTTTAAAAAGCCTTAAAGTAAGACATTATAACCACTTTAACGACGGAAGCGGAGTTATTAAGGGTAATAAAGACAACGAAAGAGGTGATGGCGTTTTAGCGCTTTTTTAAAGAGTTAATATTTAATGTGAAAACTTTATAAAACATATTTTATAATAATAAATAAATGATTTAATTAATAATTAAAAAGAATTAATATATTTTAATAAAACTAAAATACGTTAATATATAAAATATGTGACTATAATAAAAGTATAAAAAGGGGAGCTTTTAAGTGATATATTTCCTTATTAATAATATATTAATAAATGGCTTAATAAAGAACTTACTTTAACAGAAGTTTAAAGTGTTCATAGTTCTTCTAAACCTTTAAAACGCTCGAGCTGTTATTGAAAAATTCACTTAAATTAAAAGTACTAAAGTACATTTACATTTATATTTAATATAATATTTAATATATTATTTTAAACTAATGTTATAAAAAAACAACAAATATAAAAGGGAAGTGTGTGAATTCTGAGGACCTAATCTTAAGTTATTACTTTAGGGTTATAAAGCCGCTTTGATATACCCGTAGTTATATAATAACACAAAGGAAACGTTTTTAAACTACGATTTTAGGGTTATAAAGCCGCTTTACTATTAAAGTAACGTTGTTAAGCTACGACTTATAGGTTATAAAGCCACTTTTATTTATAAAGGTAAAAGTAAAAGGTTTATTAACCGTTAAGTGACGTTAATTAAAACGTTAACCTCTGTTAAAACAAAGGCGTAAGCGGTAATACGCGCTGTGATAGCGGCGACTGAAGGTTTATCGGCATTAATAATAGTAATTATATTATTATTATCATTTACCTTAATGTTAAAAACAGGGCGGGGGGGCACGGCGGTTTTTCAGCGAAAAGAGGCTATAATATGTTAGTCGTCGTTTTATAATAATAATAATAACACTTACAAAATAATAAACCAAAGGCAAAGTCATTTTATTTTTTATTTTTATCTTTAACTACTTTAATTTTCTTTTTTAAGGAAGCTTTAATGACAGCTTAACGGGCAATGAGGACTTACGGCTGGTTAATAAGAGCTTTAAACATTACTCTTATACGACATTTATTATTATATAAGACAATATATATACGCGGGAGTTTTTTAACACTGACTTTATTATTAAGTAAGCGGTAAAGAGGGCAACAACAATCTGGGGTATAATAACGTAACCAGTTTTATTGTTTTTATAATAACAAAAACATTATATTAATAACGGCTTGTTATGACAAGGGTCGTTCAGCGCGCTACGTATGTTATTATGAATATAGTAAGAACATGGCATAATACGAGTTTCCTTAGTCACGGCGCGACGCCGAAGGGTTAATAAAGGCGAGAAGGGTGAGTGAAGGGGAGGGGTAACAGCTTAAAAGGCGCCGGCCAGTTATATCATATATATTAATATATTGATTTTAGACTTTTAAACGTTTAAAACCTATTCTTTTCTTTTTTAATACCTTAAGGGCAATAGTGGGGGCGCGCTTTTTAGTACAAGCCATTTTTAATAATATAATCGTTAAAAAACGTAAATTTTTGGCATAAAAGCTTTAATATAACTTCATTCGCTTATTGCCGTTACCCTAATAATGACACTTTTATTATAACCAATTATACTAGCACTATTCCTAATTGTATAGCGGTTCACATTTACGTTATTATATTATATAAGCTATATTTTAAGTATTCTTATTACTTTTATAGTTGTTCTTAACCGAAGGGGTGTATTATATAAAATAGGGGTTTATTAGCTAGTAATATTAATAAAGCCTTAATGGCGCTGCAGCCAATCAAGACTACTTATATAACTAAATCTTTAGAGCTCCTTCTTAAAGAGAGCTTTACTATACTCCTTTATAATTCAAGACTTTCACACTTCCTGAAGCTCCTCCCCTACAGTACTCGACAGAATCTTTAATAAAGGGTAAAGGGAAAGTGGTATTAATTGTACGATATATAACAAAACTTCAGGAGTGCGGGAATGCGGGAGTGCGGGAATACCCGCGTTTAGTTTAAAAAACTCCACTTTTAAAGGGGAATTATTTAAAAATCGTGCATTACTATGAGTTTTTAAGTAAAATATATAATAAGACCTGTTTTAAAATTAGCTTAATTAGCTTATTAAAATGGCTTTTTTAAATTTATAATAATTAATATTATTATAAAGATATTAATTATTAAAGAAATATTATATAATTATAATTAAACTAATTTTCATTTTATCTTAAGATATAAGCTAATAAACGGCTATTTATAAGAAATATAATTAACAAAATTTATTAAAATAAAAAGAATATATTTAAAGATAAAAATATTATTATTATAACTTAAATATTAAGCCTAATATATAATTAAAAATTAATATTAAGGATTTACCTTAGTAATGATTTCTTTTTATAAAAAATCGACTTAAAAATTAATATATATATATATATAATATATTACATATTAAACTATTAAATAAAGAATTTGTTAAATTATTTCTAAAGTTTAATAGTTTAATAGTTTAATAGTTTAATAGTTTAATAGTTTAATAGTTTAATAGTTTAATACATCTGTAAAAAGTTTTAGTGGCTAATGGCCGCCAGCGGCGGCTTTTTGTGCTTTTGGCGCTTTTAACCAAAAGGTTATATATTAAAGGAATTAACGACAAAGGCTATATATTAAAAGATTTTTTAGGTTAAAAGCGCCAAAAGCATTAAATTTAACTTATAGCGTTTATTTTAATAATAAATAATATTAAAAAAAGATTTTTTTAAGGCTTTAAATACCTAAAATATTTAAAAAAAAAATATACCATAAGTATACACACGCAATTAACGCTAGCTAAGGTAAACTTTACTCAAAAAATTTAATGCGCTAATTATAATTTTATTAAGGTGAAAATTTATAGTGTGATAAGCTTAGTAAAGCTAATTTATTAGTTATATATATTAAAATATAGTCAAGCTTTAGCTTTAAAGTGAATAAATTGATAATCTTTTTTGATTAGCATAAAGGTTATTAAGCTTTGGCTTAATTCGTTAAAAGGCTGTTAAAAAGGACCCACTTGTTTCAAAGCAGCCTTTTATACTAAAAGCGCTAAACCGCTAAAATAGCCGATTTAGCCGATTGATTAATTTTTTGGCGCTAATATTTTTTGCTAATGTAGTTTAATAATTAAAAAAAAGCTTTTTTCAAGTTAATATAATTATAATTAATATAAAGACTTCGCAAAGCCTTTAAAAGGCCCTTAAAATATTACGGCTGACCTCAGGGTGATACGAGTAACCACACTACTTTAAGAGAAAACATTAGAGTAAGAAGCTTCTTTTATATTTGAACTTAAGGCTACGTTTAATATTTAAAAAGAAAAGATGAGAAATAAAAGAATACATTTAATATAATAAGTTAAGGCCTTATATATCCTTTTTTTAAGAATAATTTATTTATTTAACGATTATCCTTTTATTTAAAGCTATAAATTATACCGCTTTCCCTTTGTCACTTAAGAACCTGTCCTTTAAAGCGGCTTATAAAGTGGCTTGTATAAATGGCCTATCATGTGATGACCTGTACTACTAAAGTGGCCCGCAAAGTGGCCTGTGGAGTGGACCATAACATAAAATACCTGCGAAATATTAAAAACTAAAAAATACTTGGAAAAATACTTATTATTATATTTATTATTATAGTTACAATATTAATTATAATATTACTTTTAATAAGATTATATTAAAGTTAAGAAATATTAAAGCTGTCACTTATTAATCTCTGATTAGTCCCCTAGTATTAATACAATACCAATAAATGTTTTATATAAGATATATTAATATAAGTTTTAATAAAGTGGGTTATAAAGTCTGTATTCTATTAAGAAAGTGAAAAAAATCTTTAGTTATATACCCCTCCAAATTACCCCTGAAACAAATCCGTTACAGCTTCGATTACCCCCTAAAACTATCAGATCTATTACACCTAATAATCAGGGTAAAATCCCTAAAGGCTATTATGATACCATTTAAGTAGCGCTCTCTGCACAGCATAAGACATCAGTAAAAAAGATTGAGCGCAAATGGCAAGCATTACCCACTGTCCGCGTACATTATAGTTATGGCTATATATCCATATTATTAGGTTAATCCGCAGTTATACTATGTTATATTGCGTAACGTAGCGGCTATTACGTCCATGGCTATGAACAGCGCTATAAGCGTGAAATGTATAATGATAAAAAAAAATCCCTTAAAGCCTTTTATAACCTTTTAACCTTCTTATATTATTAACCCTAGCCTTACTCTGAGTTGTATATGCGCATATAGCTTACTCAAAAAATGTTACGGCTGACCTTAGGGTAATATAAGTAACCATACTACTTTAGAAGAAAATATTAAAATAAAAAGCTTTTTTTATATTTAAACCTAAGGTTACGCTTGGTATTAAAAAGAAAAGATAAGGAATAAAAGAGTACATTTAATATAATAAGCTAAGGCCTTATATATCCCTTTTTTAAGAATAGTTGATTTATTTGGCAACTATTCTTTTGTTTAAGGTTATGGGTCATATTGCTTTCCCTTTATTACCTAAATATCTGTCCTTTAAAGTGGCCTGTAAAGTGGCCTATACAAATGGCCTGTTATGTAATAACGTATATTACTAAAGTTGCTCGCAAAGTAGTTTATAAAATGGATTGTAATATTACCCCCCTTTTTTAAAAAATTGCGTTTTTGTAATTAATGTTATAAGTTTATTATTTTTTAAATTGCTATAATTATTAATTTTAGCATTATAAGCCTTTAATTATTAAAATAAAGCTTTTAAAAGTCCTTTTACGTTTTAATATTTGAAATAAAACGCCTTTAATAAATATGATATTATTATTACGTTTAAACATAAGTATTACTTTAGATTTTGATTTGTGTTAGTTTATTTAATTTAGTATTTAAAGGTATTACTTATTAGCTTAGAGCTTAACATTGTTTTAATTTTTTATTTGTTTTACTTTAAAAGAAGTTATACTAGGGGACCAATCAGAGATTAATAGGTGACAGCTTTAATGTTATTTAACTCTAATATAATATTATTAAAAGTAGTAATATTATAAGTAATATTATAAGTATAATAATAAGTATTTTTTAGTTTTTTAATGCTTTGCAGGCCTTCCGGGGGCCTTCCGGGGGCTTTGCGAGGCCTGTGTATTAATAATAATTATATTAAAAAAGCTTTTTTTTATTAAATTATTAAACTATTAAACTATTAAACTATTAAACTATTAAACTATTAAACTATTAAACTATTAAACTATTAAACTTTAGAAATAATTTAACAAATTCTTTATTTAATAGTTTAATATGTAATATATTATATATATATATATATATATTAATTTTTAAGTCGATTTTTTATAAAAAGAAATCATTACTAAGGTAAATCCTTAATATTAATTTTTAATTATATATTAGGCTTAATATTTAAGTTATAATAATAATACTTTTATCTTTAAATATATTCTTTTTATTTTAATAAATTTTGTTAATTATATTTCTTATAAATAGCCGTTTATTAGCTTATATCTTAAGATAAAATGAAAATTAGTTTAATTATAATCATATAATATTTTTATAATAATATTAATTATTATAAATTTAAAAAAGCCATTTTAATAAGCTAATTAAGCTAATTCTAAAACAGGTCTTATTATATATTTTACTTAAAAACTTATAATAATATACGACTTTTAAATATTAATAAATCCAAAATATTCTTTTAATAATCAATATTTTTATAATTATAATAATTATAATAAATTTAAAAAGGCTATTTTAATAAGCTAATTAAGCTGATTATAAAACAGGTCCTATTTTATATTTTACTTAAAAACTCATAATGATATATGATTTTTAAATAAATTCTCTATTAAAAGTGGGGCTTTTTAAACTTCCCGCACTCCCGTACTCCCGCACTCCCGCATTTTTAAGGTTTTGTTGTATATCGTATAATCAACACCACTTTTTATTACACTCTTAAAGTATTATAAAAGTCACGTTCTAATCACGACGTAGTCAAAGCTCAGTCCACGTATTAATGACTAATTAGAAGAAGGTAAAAATTAACAGATTTTTTTATTACTGGGAAAATCAAGCTAGTGTAGAGATTTCCGCGTGACTTAAGTAGATGCCTAAGGCTCCTAAAATTCAAGAAAACGTAAAGACAGCTAAAGCTGTCAATTAGTATTAGTATGGGTTACACTTGTTTTAAAAAAGGATTATTAATGTATTTTTATAAGGAATAAAAGTGGAAAATGGCATAAATCTTCTAATTTTTAAGAAATTTAATCTTTTAACTTTTTTTAATTTTTGCTAATATTTTAATTGGTTTATATTACTTATTTAAAAGCTTGGGTAAAAGCTTATTTATTTTCTAATTAATTATAAAAATTAATATTATGTTTTTTATATCCCAATTAATCTTGTGGCAGGTTTAATTTATTAATCGCTTTATCTTGTTTTATTATACTTGAATTAAAGATTGTGCAAATTTTAAGGTTTGTTTTATTTTTAAAGTAATTTTTATAGTATTATTTTTATTTAGGTTTTTTATTGTTGATTTTGAAGATTTTAAATTATGCACATTATATAAGGTTTTTGATTTATAGCCATTTAAGACTTGAAATAATATCATATTTCCTAAGAACTTATATAATATCATAAATTAAGTAATGTTTATAATTAACAAAAGGGAATTTTAATTATTTTAATAATATATGTAAAATGGCTAAAATTATTGCTTAATATATTAATTCATAATCTTTATCTGTTTATTTACATTTAGGTTATAAGCTATAATAAGTTTTATTTTTATATTTAAAATGCGGCAATATTTGTTTGAAAAAATTAAAATAAATTAAAAGCCTTTATTTAAAATAATTAAATTGGGCATTTTAAAATATTGGCTTTAATAAATTAAAAAAAGGTCAACTATACCTTTAGTAATAATGGCTTTTTTGTAAATTGATTTATGATTATAAACGCAAAATTAAAGCCATTTTTATTTTGAAATAATTTCATAAAATCCATTATCAAATATTAATATAATCTTATAAAAATTGGCAAGGGATGTAATAAGCTTAAGGTTTTGTCTTTATAAGCCTTTGTTTTAAAGCAATTGTAATTAAAAATATATTATAAAATATTAGTATTAATTTTAATTTAATAACATTTGCGGCTAAGCAATAGTTTGATTTTAATAATCCCGGTATATGCCATTTAAGGTTGTGTGTATACATAATAAATTAAAGAAATGCATAATTTAAAAAACTCCATTAGTACTTTAAGGCGTCCTTAAAAAAAGAGCTTATTTTATTAAAGCTTATAATTTAAATTATGCTCCTTAGCCTTTTCCTTAAAGGGCTTAAGGTCCAAAAAAAATCTTATTTGCGATAATAACTTAATTAATAATATTATAACCTTTAATATTGTATATTACCACTAAAATAAGATCAAAAGGCTCTTTTACCAAGAACTTAAGCTTTGGTTTTTTAATGGGTAATAACTCTATACGTTTCATATTATTAAGGACTTGTTAATTAATTTTATTATTTAGGATTATTTATTGATTTCTTAATGCTTACTTTTTAACTTTTATTAAAGAAAGGTCTTAGTCTTTTTGTGATAATGTATTAAACAAAATATTTGTAATGCTTATATAATATATGATTATAAAATGGAAATTGGCAAAGAATTTAGCCTATTAAGCTTGTTTAGTAATAAAATCCTTAATAAACATAAAATGCTTTAATGCCTTATGGTTAGTATATATATGTATATCTTTTTATGCTTTTAATAGCTTTGATTTATATTATTTAAAAGATTGGAATATAGCTAAAAGCTTTTTATTATAAATTAAATAATTTAATTTAATATTAATTATTGTTTTAAAAAAGTATTTTAATTATAACTTTATTAAAAGAGTTTATTTTCAAATATGTTTTCTTAAATACATTATAATGGCAAAAAATAAAAGCTAATTTAAGCGCTAATTACAATGCTTCCTAGGTTGTTTTGCAATTGTTATTGAATCTGAAAAAAATATCTTTTTCAATAAGGCGTATAAAGAAATAATAAACACAATTATAATGTTTAATAAATTATGAATAAAAATTACAAAAACCTAAATAGCTTTATACACTTTGTATATTAAAAGCGTATTCTTAATTATTAATTATCGTAATCTTTTTTAAATTAACCTCAATTTTATTTACTTTAATAATAAAGCCTAAGAATTTAGTCTTTAACACTTTAAATTTGGATTTCTTAATATCGGCTTATAACCCGTGGTTTTTCAAAATTTATAAAACTTTCTTAACACATATTTTGTGTTTTTTTATAAAATTAAAATAAATCAAAATATTACTTAAATATATTAAGTAAAAGTTATTCAAATGCTTTATGAGAATATTATTAATAAAGCATTAAAAAATGGCTGAGCCATTTGTAAGGCTAAAAGGAAGTACTTTATATTTATATAAATCGTATTTTATATAAAAAGTTATAAAATTCTTAAAATTAATGATTATGCGGATTTTATGAAAAGCTTATTAAATACTAATTTTTATAAAAGTTTTAGCTTTAAAGATATAAGCCATTATTTTATTAATTAATAAGATCAAATAAAGATCTTTTTTAATTAATTTGTTAAGTTTCTAATAATTTAAGTAAAATTATAACTCATTATTTACTTTTTTAGCAAAAAGGATTAAAGCCGTAAAAAGAGCATTAAAAAAGCAATAAATCTTTTATAAAGGTTCTTTATAGTATATTACTTTATTTCAAATAATTATTTATTTGTAAACTAATAAAAGGGCTTAAAAAGAAGTTATTTTCAATTATAAGCTTAATTTTATGATTTATATTAAAATGCCAAACAAAAAACCTGTTTAAGGCTTTATTAAAAAACAATTTTTTAAATTTTTTATATTAAAGTAAAAGCTTTTAATAAATCAAATCTTAATTGAATTAATATTTGGCTTTTTATGCTTGTTTAAGAATTAATTCGTTATTTATAGTAAATAATTTCATATTAGCTTATTCTTTTTAATATCAAATCTTTAATTTAATTTTATGAAAAAAAAAATACAAAAGTTTTTATCTTAATCTTAACTTTTTTAAATGAAAAATAAAGTTGATATATAATCAATACTATAATATAATAAATATCCATTTTGCCAGATTTTAATAATGGCTTAGCCTTATGTAAAATAATAATTTTTATAAATTTGTTTATATTTTTTAAAAACAGCGTATTTAATATTTAATGATTTAAAAGCAATGCTTTCATATTAAATAGTCCCCTTTTTAGTTTATAAACAAATATGAAAGGTTAAGAATCAATAATTTAGTAAGGCAATTTTGAAAACGATTTTAGAGGTAATTTTGCAATTATATTAAAATTAGCAACTTTGGCTTTTGCGTAACAGTACTTATTTTAA
Source organism: Helotiales sp. F229 (assembly GCA_002554605.1). Taxonomy (NCBI): domain Eukaryota; kingdom Fungi; phylum Ascomycota; class Leotiomycetes; order Helotiales; species Helotiales sp. F229. The sequence goes on along the minus strand of MXAW01000002.1, from coordinate 3,136,372 downwards.
GCCATTAATTAGTCACATTGACTAGCGTCTTCTTAATATAATAAATCAGTAATAAGCTTAATGTTGTACAGAATAGGGGTCAGTTGGTTAGTAGTACTAACAGAGCCTCATGGCGTTACAGCCAATTAAAACTGCTTATATAACTAGATCTTTAGAGCTCTTTCTTAAGAGGAACTCTATTATACTCCTTTATAATTTAAGACTTTCACACTTCTTAAAGCTCCTCCTTTATAGTACTTAATAGTTAAGAGCCATAGCCTCATTCCATGAATTACTAAGGTATAATTATTATAAGTCAAGAAAAGCGAAGGTAAATGTTAAAGAACATTTACTATTATTTAGAAAACTCTTTAAAAGCACTTATTCCCCTTTTTTTAATTTAATAACACTTCTTTAAACTTTTCAAACGCTTAATAATAATAAGATGTCTTCTCAGAATATACCAATCAACAAAAACAATGCTTTATTAAGCGATCATCACCAGTAACCACAATAATGGACGAGATTCTAGTACTATGCTCAACTCAGGGGTATCATTAACTTCGTTGACCTAAATGAACATAATATTTTAAACCTCCTTAAATTTCAACCAATAGCTCCTAATATTAATAAGTATATATAAGTTAAAACAAATCATTGATTTATAAGATAAATAACATTAATGAACGACAACAAGCAAAAAATATATCACAAATAAAAGACTATTAATAAAGACAAAAAAAGGACTCTCATAAAGCCTCTACAGGCTACCAAACCATAAAAAGCGACCTTTAGCAACATTAAATTTTTTTAGGAAACTTACATAAAAAAATTCTAAAATAAACTCACCCAATAAACACTCCTCAACATAAAGTATTAACACTTATTTAACTAAGTCAATAACACTATCAATGTGTCAATCTTAATAAACACCATTAACAACAATAAGTCAAAAAACCTCATTAAACTTTAAATATTAATTAAGTCAATTAAATGAGAACTTGTTCCCTCGGACGCCTTTGTGTTATTATTTATCATTTTAAATTACCAAAAAGCTTTAATAAGTGCCTTTAAAAAAAAAGGAAAATAAAAGCTTACACTTGATATAAGGAGTAATAAAAGAGGTATTGTCTTATTAAAGCATATAATATTCTAGAAGTTCAAGGCATTTTAAGTATTAAAGACTTCTTTTTTATAGCTTTAGTTTATGTTAAAACATAAGCCACTTAAGCTTTAACTAATATTACTAAAAATAATGTTCTAAAAAAGGAACATTATATAACACTTAAAAAATACAATTTAGCCTTTAAAGTTAACTTAAAAAAGCATTTCAAAAATAGCTTAAAAAATAAAAAGTCAACTAATGAGTTATACGCTTTCTTTAAAAAACGTTTAAAAACTCTTAACAGTTCTAAAGTTACCTCTAATATTAAAAGCTTAAGTATTCATAATAAATAAGGCTTATTCAATTAATCTCACTTTAAACAATTAAAAGAAAGCGATTACCCCTATAATTCCAAAAATAGCCACTTTTAAGCACTTATTAAATGCTAGAAACTAAGATATACCTATAACGGCGATTATATAAATAAACTAAAGAATCGCCCTAATAACAACAAAGTCAAAGAAACTCGTAAAAGACTTAAAGAAGTGAAATACATTAAGTTATAAAAGAAAATCGGTAAAAAAAATTAAAAGATCTTCTTAATTAGTTAAATCACTAAAAGCGTCACCTTAAATAAAAAGGAAAAAAAAGACGTCGTTATCGTTAAATAAAAGTAAATACCCCAGAAATATTAGCGCAACTACTATTAATCTAAAGCTTCTAAACATTAATAAAACAATGAAAATATACGCTATAAACTTTATTAATAATCTACACATATTCTTAAATAACACACTCGTTAATAACTATAGTATTTAATATCTTATTAATAATAAGAAAAAGTTTATTTTAAGTACTTTTATGAAATCTAAAAACAACGACTATGTGAAGGTAAATATACAACGCCTTTTAGTCATTAAACGAGGCTAATGACTCTTTAAGAATGTATTAAAGAGTAAAAACGGCTTAAACACATAAGACTTGACTTTAAATAATATTATAATTATAATTGGTTTTAATATTAATATTATCTTTAAAACGCTTTTATCAAATATTAGGATTTAGTACTTAAAAAAGACATTATATTAAAGTACAAGAAAATTTAAAACAATATAATACTTTAAAAACTAAAATAAAAATATAACTTTACCTTTTTTAAATATAAGCCTCTCAATTATTCCTATTGCCCTTATAACTTAATGATAATAAAACATTTCTTAATTATAATATATTTAATTCTTTATTATAATTTAAAATAAGGTTTTTAATTAAATAAAAAACCACTATAAACTCGTTATATAACGCCAAAGATATGGTACTTAAGAACAGGACATTTTGAAGAAAAAGCATTATAGGCGTTACTTTATATAAAGAAAGGAGTAGAATTTAATGGTGTTTTTAAAATCAAATATGAGGATTATATTATAATACACATTAAAAACGTCACTTTAAAAAAGTAGTTTAAGAATAAGGCAATAAGACTATTTTTTAAAATCTTTTAAGACTTGTTTGATTTCCCTTTAGGTTATAATGGAACGTAGTAGCTGTTAGTAATTAAAGACGAGTATAATAGGAAACTGTTTAACTAAACCTTAGTAAATAAGTCGTTGAACCACATTATGCTAATATTACAGAACTTTAAGCATTAGACGAAACGTTAATATAAATTATCCATCTATGTCATTAAACATGATAATAACACTTTTATCGTTGTAATCTTTGAAATGACACGTTATTAAAACTGGATAACAAAGGAAGGGATTGAAATAAAGAACCCATTAATATATATTAAAAAACCAATTGACGGCTTAAAGCGCATAAAATAAGAAATTATCACTAAATCTATTAAAATACACGTTTGAGTGAAACTCTTACGGAAGCTGTACTTAGAAGTATGTAATGCGGTGGTTTATTTGTATAATAAGGCACCACTTATATGACGAGGAATGAAGAACCCAAACCAAGTGCTCTAGGAATGGTTTTAGGGCTATTTTTAATAATATGATCTATTAATTATAAAAAAGTTATTAATTAACTTAAAACCAGATTAAAGCGGGGAGTACACATATAAGGCGCGTGTTTATTTAGTAAAAAACGACAGAAAAACTAGAAGAAATAAAAGAGGCTTTAAAATTAACCTTAAGGGTCACTTAAGTTATTTAATTAATTATATTATTTCTAACATATATAAAATCTAAGTACCCCAACTACGCTATATTATTATAACATGTAATATTCACTTTAATAAAACAAAGTTCTACTTTCTAAATAAGAAGAAGTCGATTAGTTAAACCGCTTTTACCTTAAAAGAGCTTATTACTATAATAGAAAAGGACAACGTTTCTTTAAACGTAAGGTTTAACATAAATAATATTATAAAGAATATTATAAAGAAACGAACGGCCGTATTAAATGTCATTATTAAAAAGTATACTAAAGAACTAATGGAAACAGAAATCATTATATTAATAGTGCCTCCTCCACTTATAAGAATGCTCCCCCCGATTACTAAACTACTTATAATAATACTAATGGACTTTGATTTTTTTAAATTATTAATGAGTTTAGGGGTGATAGAAAATAAAATGGGAATAGTTCTTTATAAAAGCCAGGAAGTAAAAAATAATGAAATGATTCTTTATAAAAATCAAGAGGGGAAAAATAACAACATAATCCTTTACAAAAGTTAAAACTCAAGGGTAAATGAAATAATTCTTTATAAAAACAGTATTAAAAATAATAATAAAGTTCTAACTTTTTATAAAAGATTAAGTTTAAGCGTTTTAAGACTTATTAAAAATCAAATAATTAAAAATCAACTTTAAAAAAACGCCTTATATAATAAAAGTATAAACTTAAGTATTAAGAAGGCGCGTTAAACATACCTTTAAGTCGTAATACTAAATTAAAGGCCATAAGACCTTAAATAATAAGTCCTTAAATTACTGGAAACTCCTCCCACAACAATTGAGACAAACGACGATTTCCAAATATTAGCTAAAGCAAGCCGATAATAACAACAAAAACAAGAACATAACCGAATTTACATAATACAAGAAGTGTGAAGGGAACACAATAGACACATAGCTAAAGGCCACTACTTTATGATAACGGCTCTATGATAAGACAATTACTCGTGTATAATAAAGTTTGTTAACACATTTTGTAAAGTTATTTTAACGCAAGTAAATAGCAAAGACATAGTTACATTATATGTAATAATAATAACAGCTGTTTCAAGTGTTAAAATAAAAGCAGACTTCATAATCGCTTTTAATTCATACAACCCACATTAAAGGAAGCTTTTAAAATCTCTAAAGAACTGGAATAAGCTAAACAGCCACGTCTAAGGTAAATACTTTAAAAAAGACACTAAAAAAGATTTTTAACTTAAAAACTCGACATTATTAAAAAGTGATTCCTAAGGAAAACGCCACTACATAACTTATACCACTAAAATGGGTTTTCACGTATAAAGTCAACTTAATAAATAAATTAACTCGTTGTCGCTCTCGTATTATAATGCAAGGGAACATATAAAACGACTTAACGATTTTCTTAATATACACTGTAACACTCGTAGTACGCTTTCTTAAAATGATAATAACGCTTATAATATAGTTTGACTTAAAAATGAAGTAATTTAACGTAATTAACGTATTCGTTAACGCTAAACGTGATAAGAGGAGCGCCCCAGTATTATGTTATTTTTTAAATGGCTGAAAAAGACCTGAAATAGTAATAGAAATTGACCAAGTATTATACGGCTTAAAGACTCCTTTACGTTATAATACGGCAACTTTACTATAACACTAAGTAAATTAAACCTTAACCCCTTGGCAAAGAAGCCGTGTATCTTTATAAACTTTAATAGAACAATCTTTATGGCGTTTTACGTTAACGATATTTAAATTTTATATTATACCTTAAATAATAATAAAAGACAAAAAATCATTAAAGGATTATATTTAGTTTATGAATTTATAATACTAAGAGATATAAAATGGTTCTTAAGAATATGTATAATTAAAAATTAATCTATAAAAACAGTGTCTTTGATATATAACACTTATATAAAAAAGTGGCTTAAAAATTTAACATAATAAATAAGAAGTACTTAAATACGCCTCTATTAAATTACAACCTAATCAAAAACCCTAAAACCGCTACATTAAAACAAATTAAAGAATACTAAAAAAAGGTTAGGTCAATCTTATATATAACTATTATATTAAAGCTAGATATTGCCTTTATAACATCTCAATTATCATACTTTTTAATAAACCTAAGCGTTTAGCACGTAAAAGCAATTGAATAAACTATTAGATACTTATTTAGATCACGTTTTTTAACAATTATCTATTAATATGAAAATCAGGAAATATATTTACTAATAGCCTCAAACGCCTTATTCATAAATAACCAAAAATTAAAACCCTCTTCCTAAGGTTTTATTATAATATTATTTAATAATATAATTGTTTAAAAAGCCTTAAAATAAAACACTATAACCACTTTAATAATAAAAGCGGAATTACTAAGAGTAATAAGGACGGTAAAAGAGGTAATAGCGCTTTAGCGCTTCTTTAAAGAATTAACACTTAATATGAAAGCTCTATAAAACATATTTTATAATAATAAATAAACAATTCAATTAATAACTAAAGAGAATCAACGTATTTTAATAAAACTAAAACACATCAACATATAAAACATATAACTATAATAAAAACACAAAAGGAGAAGCTTTTAAATGACATATCTCCTTATTAATAACATATCAATAAATGGCTTAACAAAGAACTTACCTTAATAGAAGTTTAAAGTATTCATAACTCTCTTAAACTTTTAAGACGTTTAAGCTATTGTTAAAAAGCTCATTTAAATTAAAAGTATTAAGGCACATTTATATTTACATTTAATATATTTCATATATCATTTTAAACTAACATTATAAAAAAACAATAAATATAAAAGGGAAGTATATAAATTTTAAGGACTTAATCTTAAACTATTACTTTAGGATTATAAAATTGTTTTAACATATCTACAGTCATATAATAACACAAAAGAAACGTTCTTAAGCTATGACTTTAGGGTTATAAAGCCGCTTTATTATTAAAATGACGTTCTTAAGCTATGACTTATAAATTATAAAGCCACTTTTACTTATAAAAATAAAAGTAAAAGGTCCATTAACTACTAAATAATACTAGTTAGAACATTAGCTTTTATTAAAATAAAGGCGTGAGTAATAACACGTATTATAATAATAATAACTAAAGGTCCACCGGCACTAATAATAATAATTACACTATTACTACCACTTACCCCAGCGCCAAAAACAGGGCGGGGGAGGGGCACAGCGGTTTCTCAATAAAGAAAGGTTGTATTATATTAATCATCATCTTATAATAATAAAGATAATACTTATAAAGCAATAAACCGGAAGCAAAGTCATCTTTTTTTTTTTTATCTTCAACCTCTTCAACCTCCTTCTCTAAAGCTACTTTAATAATAACCCAACGAGTATATTAATTTCAAACTTTTAAACGTTTAAAACTTACTCTCTTCTTTTTTAATGCCTCAAGGGTAATAGCGGGAGCACGTTTTTTAATACGAGCCATTTTTAATAATATAATCACTAAAGAACGCAAATTCCTAGTATAAAAACTTCAATATAACTTCACTCACTTAAATTCCGTTATCTTAGTAACAACACATCTATTACTACTAATTATACTAATATTACTCCTAACTATATGGCAATCCACATCTACGCCACTATATTATATAAGCTATATTTTAAGTATTCTTATTGTTTTTATAATTACTTTTAACTAAGAAGGTGTGTTATACAAAATAAGGGTCAATCGGCTAGTAACACTAATAAAGCCTTATGGCGCTGCAGCTAATCAAAACTGTTTATATAATTAAATCTTTAAAGCTCCCTCTTAAAGGGAACTCTATTATACTCCTTTATAATTCAAGACTTTCATACTTCCTGAAGCTCCTCCCTTACGGTGCTCGATACTTAATATATGTTAAAAAAAGTAAAAGGCGTTTTTAAAATAAAGTTTTTTAGGCATATCTTTTAATTATAAAAGTTTTCTTTTTTTAAAAAAGAATTTTTATTCAAGATTATAATATTTTAAATTTTTTTGGCTTATTAATACTTTAGAATTTTTTAAATTAATAATTAAAAAAAGGAAATTGATTTAATATCAATTAATAATTAATATAAAAAATATAGCGTACTTAATAGTACTGCCTTCTTTTCTATTATAGCCTATGGGGATAATAGGCTTAAGTAAAATAAAAATTTTTTTTAAAAAGATTTTAAAATTGATAAGTTGTTAAAATTTTAATAACATTAAAAATATTTACTCTGCTATTAATATGTACAATTAATTTAATATATAATCCATTTTTTTTAATTTAATATTAATTAGAAATTGTTGTCCTTTAATAAAAGCATAAAAATCGGTATTTAAATCTTTCCATAAATTAAGGCTTTTATTATAATAAGAGACTTTCCCACGGCTTAAGAAATTTTCAATAAATTATCAAAATTCATATTTTTGCCCTTAATTTTTACAATTTTACAATTTTTTATTTTTATTTTCTTTAACTTAAAATAATTATTAGCCTAATAATTGATTTTACAGTAATTAAAGTAAAAAATACTAATGGGAATAGTATTTACAAATTATGCAAAAATTAAAATAATAAAAAAAAAGAAGCAAAAGCTTTTTTAAATTAAATATTTTAACGTTAACTATTCTTTTTAAAAATGTTCTTTATATGATTTTTATAAATGTTAATGTTTTTAAAAAATTAAAAAACAATAATAATTTAGTAAAAGAAACGTTTTTCTATAATAATATTTTTAAAATCCTTATTTATAATAACTAAAAGTTTATTAAAAATAATATAATTATTATTTATTTTATATTTTTTAATATAGAAATTACGTTTAAAAAAAGGGAAACCTTTTTATATATGTTTTTAAACTAATAAAAATGTGCAATTTTACCAGTAATAACGTAATTAATAAACTTAATATAAAATTTATTATATATTATAAATCTTATAATAAAATAATTATATTTTGCTTTTACATCTTATACTTCATTATAATTAAAAGATTATTAATCTAAAGCTTTCAAAACGTTGGCTACATTATTAAAGATACTTACTAATTTGAGGTTTATATATTAAAAAATAATTATCTTAGCCTTTCCGCTTATGCATTCAAAATAAGCCTTAATTTAAAAGCTACCAGTTTTAAAGTTTCCTAAATACCTTTTAATAAAAAGTTTTATATCCATTTTTCATACATTATACTTAATTTCGCCATTATAATTAAAAAACGGAATACAAAGGTATTTAACTTTATTAGCCTTTATAATAAAAATACTAAAGTTTAATTTAAAAAAAAGAATTTAAAAAAAATTAAAGGTTTACGGTAAAAGCTTAAGTAATAAAGCGTTGTGTTATATTATTATTAGCCAATTTAGCACGTCCATTTTAAGAAGCTTTATTGAAAGCAAGTGCAAAAACAATTGCTATTTAAATCATCTTTTGCATATATGCCTTTTAAACATTTATAAGATTAATATCTACTATTAAATTAGATTTTAAAAAAGTATTATAAAAGGTATTAATTTTGAATACTAAAAGCGATTCTTTCTTAAGCTTAATCAAAAATTAAAGTAAATCATTTATTAAAAGCGGTACGTCTTTAAAAAAAAATGTATTAATAATAATGATGATAAAACCAAATTAGGTAAAAACTAAGGTCTTACGCGTGCTTTATTGAGAATGCATATATAAGTGTTTTTTTTTATTTTGTTTTTTTGTGTAGCAAACGTGCCAGCAAATAGAAAAAATGTTAATCTAAAAAAATAAGGTTAATAGGGCTTTCCGGCTTTCCTTAAGGTAATTACTTTTAAAAATAAAATAGGAGGCACTTATTTACGCAAGCAAATGAAAATAATATTATGATTATATAAAACAATAATGCTTCTTTTTAAGGTAAAATATAATGCTTTATAGTAAAATAAAAATTGATTTTTTTTTATATTACAACTAATCTTAAGGTAATATGAATAACCACATTATTTTAAAAAAGAACACTAAAATAGAAAGCTTTTTTTATATTTAAACTTAAGGCTATATTTAATATTAAGAAAAAAAGATAAAAAACTAGGGGACCAATCAGAGATTAATAGGTGACAGCTTTAAAATTACTTAACTCTAATATAATATTATTAAAAGTAGTAATATTATAAGTAATATTATAAATAATATTATAAGTATTGATATTAAAATAGGGCTTATTTTATATGTTACTTAAAAACTCATAGTAATGCACAACTTTTAAATAATAATTTGTTTTTAAATATTCTTTTAATAATTAATATTTTTATAACCTTATTAGTAATCATAAATCTGAAAAAGCCATTTTAATAAGCTAATTAAGTTGATTTTAAAACAGGTCTTATTTTATATTTTACTCAAAAACTCATAGTGATGCACGACTTTTAAATAATAAAAACCTTAAAATATTCTTTTAATAATTAATATCTTTATAATTATATTAGTCATTATAAATCCAAAAACGTCATTTTAATAAGGTAATTAAGCTGATTTTAAAACAGGTCTTATTTTATATTTTACTCAAAAACTCATAGTGATGCACGACTTTTAAATAATAAAAACCTTAAAATATTCTTTTAATAATTAATATCTTTATAATCATATTAGTCATTATAAATCCAAAAACGTCATTTTAGTAAGCTAATTAAGCTGATTTTAAAACAGGTCTTATTTTATATTTTATTTAAAAACTCATAATAATACACGACTTTTAAATATGTTTTTTTTTAAATATTTCTTTAATAATTAATATCTTTATAAGCTTATTAAGTATTATAAATTTAAAAAGGCCATTTTAATTAATTAATTAAGCTAATTTTAAAACAGGTCTTATTTTATATTTTACTTAAAAACTCATAGTAATGCATAACTTTTAAATAAATTCCCCTTTAAAAGTGAGGCTTTTTTAAATTAAACGCGGGTATTCCCGTACTCCCGTACTCCCGCATTCCCGAGGTTTTATTACATATTATATAATTAACACCATTACCCTATTACCCTTTATCCTTTAATAAGTGTCACGAGACTACAGGTCATGACGGAGTCAAAGCTTAGTCCATGTATTAATGACCAATTAAAAGAAGGCAAAATTTATTAATTTTTTTCACTACTGGGAAAATCAAGCTAGTGTAAAGGTTTATATGTGTTAAAGTAAATGCCTAAGGCTCCTAAAATTCAAGAAAACGTAAAGACAGTTAAAGCTGTCAATAAAAAAGTACATTTAGTATAATAAGCTAAGGCCTTATATATTCCTTTTTTAAAAATGATTAGTTTATCCGGCGGTTGTCCTTTTACTTACAACTATGGGTCATACTGCTTTCCCTTTATTACCTAAAAACCTATCCTTTAAAATGGCTTATAAAGTGGCTTATATAAATGGCCTATCACATGATAACCTGTACTATCAAAGTGGCCCGTAAAATGGCCTATGAAGTGGATTGTAATAAAAAATCATTTATACTAATTAGTTTTTTTTAAAGTGGAAATTCATAGTATAGTACATTTAATAAAGCAAATATTATAAACGTATACCCTAATGGCTATATAAGCTACACATAAGTTATATATTATTAAATTATAATTCCGGCGATTAATTACAATTTATATAAATGGCGCCTAGGTCATTATACGTATTAATGGCAATGTAAATAATATAAGTAAACTTATAAGCATTAACCGCTATTTGTCATCAAAGGTAATATACATAATAACTTAGGCATCATTCACATTTAAGGGTTAAAAATGGCCGTGAAACGCCGGTTAATACTAACATAGTTATTAAACGCTAATTTAATTCTAAGCTATACCAAAAACTTTTACTAATAAATTACAAAACCCCTGTGAACCAACAGATTGAGTTTATTATTTAAAATTAAGTATAAAACTTTTATTTAATAATAAATGTGCCAATTATATATAAAACCTTTTGTGCCTTTAAATTCCTTATAAATACTTAAAGGTTTTAAAATTTATTACATAACCCGTGATTATATAATCCAAGGGCCTAATTGCTTTTTAATTATTTATTACTTTTAATAATACTTTAATTTAAATAAATCCTGAAACTTTTATTGGCTTTTAAAAGCCGTACTGTTAAAAATCACCTTGTTTCTAAGACTACGCCGGCTTTTAAGACATTTCCTCCTAGGACCCAATGGTCGCCCAGGAGCGTCCGTAATAATATGTTAATGCTAGACATTTCTTGAACCTACATGATGCACTTATACTTTGCCTTCAAAGTGCACTAAAGCTGGGAATGGGGTAAGCTGTTAGAGGTAATCTAGCTATACGTTTCTTATTTAATTAGATCCTAGAATATTGCAGTGTAAAGTGGTGAAGTAAGGTGTATTAGGTCTTGCGATCCACCGATTGCTTGAAGTAAACTGCACCTACAACTCGAACATCGGCTCCAATAGCTATTTTGGCAGCCTGATTATACAGAAGGCACAAGGGTTGTTTTTCCAGAGATGCACATGCACATGTCGAATAATAAGGGAAGTGCTGTCAAATCGGATGCTGGGGAAGTGCAGATTAAATATTTAGGGCAAGAATTCAGGGCTGATTCAATGAATCCTTCGAATCGACTTTTAAAAGCTTCGAATCTGATGAATCAAACATACGAATATTCGATTCATTCAATTCAAGTTCATTACAAAAATTCGAAATTTCAATTTCAATTGCCAGCCCTAACATCACCCTTGGAATGCCCACTAAACTACCTACCAAGGAAAACTACCTGTTCATGTCAATCTTTGTGACCTCATCTGCGATGCGATGACTTAACCTTCCCTGTCCGTCGTGAGATTCTCTACCTGCAGCCGAAACTTCTGAGCCCGAGGTCCACGGACATGAATATGTTGGTGAGATCATGGAAGTTGCATTGCCGCCGGAATGAGCGTCCTAAGGTTTGGCCTTGGACCAATCCTCTGTGTGGCAGGCCTCCCAGGAGCATCCTGCTGCGGCGAATTGCCAGTACTTGTACGCAGCAGAGGACGGATCTGGGCAGGATTGAGATGTCGTCTCCCAGCCTCACGTCGACAACCCTGGACGCTGGCTATAGCACCAGCGACTATTGGCGTAGCGCTCGAGGTGCCGCTGAAAATGTTGGTGTAGTGCAAGTCAGGATTGGCACCTCCTTGCAGGTCGCCATATCCCGTTGAGGTGACCTCGCGACCCCAACCTTGGCAGTCAACCCTGTTTCCCCAGTTGGAGAAGCCGAGTCGGGATCTGTCGGGGCCCCAGTCACGTCCGTGTGTACCCGATGGGGGCGCACCGGCACCAACGACCACTGCGCCCGAAGATGGATTGGCTGCATTGAAAGGGTTCCGCCAAGTGGATGGGAAGCCAACGGGTCTGATGTTGTAGATTGGATCATCCAAGTTCTGAGAGCCGTTGCCAGCTGCCTCGACAACAGTGATTCCTTTGGCAACCGCATACCTGATCGCGGCAAAATCGTCTGGCCACCACTCGATAGCGATGAAGCCAAGCTGGCCTTGAGGCGGATTTGGGGTCCTGGGTCCCGGTCTATGGATTTCTAGCAACATCACGTCTCCAGGCCAAAGCTTGTCCGCAGCAACCTTGATTGCGGTGGCGGTGGGCTGGGTTGCAAACGAAGACGCGCCAATTGTCGAATCAGGGACGATGCCTAGGATGCCATAGGTATTGCGATCACCGCTCAAGATGCCGACCACTGCTGTGCCATGGTTGCTATCGCCAACACTCGATCCTGCAACAACACCACCCTGATTGACAAGGAGATCTTCGTGGGTGAAGCGCCATGCCCACTCGCAGTCGATCACGCGAACACCCTTACCGCCACCCCCAGGCCTCGTCCAAGCAAATCTCGCATCAATTCCAGCTGGAGCAGTACCAAGATAGCCTTGATTTGCGCTGAAATCTGGTGTTGTGGCTGGAGCATCTTCGGGTGTAAGCTGATCGAATGTGTGAGGCGGAGCACCTCCTGGCTTGACGTATGCTGCATCAACCAAGTCTTCGGAGTTGAGCCTCTCAGCGAGCAGCTCAAGGGTGCCCGATGGTGCTGTAATCTGGTAGAACGTGTTAAGGTCAGGTACACGCTCATCGTCTGGGGCACTGGCGGCGACTTCGGTCTGTTGACGACGAAGTCGGTCCTCACTCAGACCAAATAATGGCTTGATGCTGCATCCATACTGATCGAGGATGCCGTTCAAAGTGGATACGTCGGATGAAGGGGATTCTAATCCACGGCTTGAGCTATGGATGTTGGAGTCTGCCTTGAAGACAACGATGAGCTCTGGCTCCCCTAGTTGAGGCGTTACAAGCTCGGCCATAGTGGTTGTTCCGGTTATTTGATTAGAGAAAGAATTTGATATGAGGTTTGATAACCGGCCTTGGTAAGGGGGAGTCGTGGAATTATATAGAGATCGCTTGGTCGTTCACGTAAAGTTATTCGGTGTTGACAAAACTTGATGAATACAGGGTCAGTGGCAAGCACCCTCAGCCCCGAAGGAATACGAATTACTTCTCAGCTGCCAAGTTCCAATGCGCTCCCTTTGCCTAAAGCTTTGGAGAGATTATCTTCATGTGAAGGACATTATCAAACAGCACAGCACATCCATGAATCGGAGAAGCGAGCGGGGAAAGAGTTGATAGCTCAGCCATAATTGAGAATCGTCCTATCAAATAGCACCACCTAACCAAACTCTGAGCTGAATAAAGCAAGAATGCAAGCTGCCTCACTAATGAAGTCTTCATATGCAGAAACTGTGACAGCCAACTCGGAGGAACCCCGCCAGTCATAAAAAGCAAATCAGCCACGAAGGAATACGAGTTGCTTCTCAGCTGCCAAGTTCCAATGTGCTCCCTTTACCTAAAGTTTTGAAGAGATTATTTTTATATGAAGGATGTTACTAAATGGCACAGCCCATTCATAGATCAGAGAAGCGAGCAAGGAAAGAGTTGATAACTTCTGAAGCCCGGATTGACTTTCCAAACAGCCATAATTAAGAATCGTCCTATCAAATAACACCACCTACTCAAACTCCAAGCCGAATAGAACAAGAATGTAAACTGCCTCACCAACAAAGTCTTCATATGCAGAGACTGTGACAACCACCTCAGGAGAACCCCGCCAGCCACAAAAAGCAAATTGCTGAGTGTTGCGTTTCAAATCTGTTCCCTGATTGGTGTTGATAGATGTGATGCTTGGTGGCTTTGACGGGTCGCAACTGAGATGAAAGTGAAGCAGAAATGCGGTATCCTGGCTGAGGCACGAATAAGACCACAAGAAGCAGGCAGTTATTAGCTCATGCATTGAGAAGCCCGCGATTCGATCAGAACCTCAGCCTACTATCAAGAGACCTATAGACTCGATTAACGCGATAGGACCCCAGACTGAAGGGGTTTTAGCATATCGATAAAGGCAACAAAACTTGAAGAGAACAGAAAGATGTATAATTAAAGGTCATAATAGAAGGGTTTCATTTTACCTGATATAATTTTAAAATTGATAAAATATCTAAAATAATATAACGTGGTGTATCAATGAATCAGGAATATTAGTAAGTCGCAAATTTTTCACTTGCAATTATTTGAATTATTTTAAATGTTATAGTTAAGAAGATCTTAAGCGTTATTCTTAGGATTTAAGGTAAACAGCGGGAGAAGGAAAGAAACGGGTTTATATATAAGAAAACTAGCTAGCGCTCACGTGACCAAGACATTTTTCTTAGTAAAGTATTTTTTTATATATAATAAGATTCAAAGGTTAAAATCGCGAAAAAATCATTTATTTTAATTTAATAAGAATTTGACAAGAATCTAATTTTATAATGGTAATTCTATATAAAATATTATTTATTTTTACATAAGAAACTTATAATTATACTAATTAATCTCATTTTAAAGGCTCAAAAATAGGTCTTAAGAGGCCTAGTGAACCTTGTCAATGGAAACGTCGATTGATGTAGTGGGGTGCATAAATATGTTCTACAACCTCACATGAAAATTGAATAGCGTCCGATACGGGCTGGTCGTATTTAAACCTGCTAGTCTAATGCAAGTAAAATTTTAGGGCAGTGTTCGCTTGAATAATTCCCCCAACGTTCCAAGAGATACGTAATGACACCGCGTTTAAGGATACAAGTTTTGGGGGCTGTTATTTACACCTTGATCATGCCAGTAAGATGATTCAGTTGAGATCATAATTCCTTTCGAGAGCATGTGTTTGTGATGTATCATCATTAGTAGGGCTGTTCCTCTTACTCGGCCCGCTCATCCACTAAGAATCATGTGTGTTGTACAAGGTTCGAGCATTAATTATCCTTCGCCCCGCCGGAGTAGGGCAAGGTTTTTGGGCTCTTTTAAACCTATCAACACTTTCCATTACGATCACATAAGACCACCAAACCAATATGAATCCCACTCTGTCGGCTAGTTCCTGCTCTGCTGGTTGAGTATGCTGTAATAAAATGACAAAACATATTTATTCTAGCAGCCGACCAGCCTTTCATCGAGAGCACATTTTGTTGTACATGGCGCCACAAACGACACAAGCTGAATGATTTTTTTTGCAGATGCTTTCGGTGAGGCTTCCGTCTCTTCCTATTAGCTGGCTTGTCTGGCCCGCGAGGACCTTGGGAACAGCTGGTGTTCAGCTCCGGAATGCTCGAAGAAGCTGGAAACCTAAAGGTTGGAACTTCAATTTTGAGTACAACGCTCTCCCTTGATCTTGCTTTTGGTGCTGTACAGCTGCCTCAATGGATCTAGAGCCGCGACAATGTCATTTGTGTCTTGATTTGGAGTGGGCCAACTTTAGAGTGTGAGCATAAGCGCGTCAGCGGAGAGTGGTTCATGGAAAGTGCCGTGAGGTTTCTGTGCCAAGGTCAGCGGGCGTCTTGGTGGCGTAGGGCTGAAGAACCCCTTGGCAGCTGGTTGAATGCCGTGCAGGATGTTGCGTGCATGGACTTGCAGCGCTCTTGGACCTTTGCGACTTCAGCCCTGTGCACATGCCAGTTGCTAAAAGCTCAACTCACCCTCGGCCGCGCCGGGCCGTGCATTGGTTCCCGTTCAGTGGGAGGCGATGATACTAACTTCCCGGAGCCTACCGGAAGGTTTTCATTAAGTGACAGCAAATGGCCTTCTGCATTGGTTGGGTGGATATGTGGTGTGATAAGAGTCTTGGAGCCAAATGTCTGTCACATGAGATATTCTAACAATTGCTAATTATTTTAATATGCCAAAATAATATAATTTATGATATTATTTAAGCTAATTAATTAAAAGTTATTTTCTTAGTTATTTTCCCTTAATTTATAGATAGTTTCCTTCCTTTATTCTTTGCTTGGGAATACGTTATTTGTTACGGAGTTGGAGGATATCGAGGCAAATCACATGTACACGGCACGTGCTCCCCCCGTGCACGTCCCCACCCCTCGTGTATATAAACCTTTCCCTCTCTTGAACTCTTGTCCTTCCTTACTTAGTTGTTCGCTCAATATAGCAGTATACACTTGACTCTCGTACCTCACAGCAAGTAGTGGTTCACTCCACACGTTTACATTATTTAAATCATATGATTACTTTATAAAGATCTCAAAGTCATATACTATGTTATAAAAAAAATTATGAATAGATTTTGGTTTTAGATAAAATTAAATCACTTGATTTTATCCTTTGTTATATGATCGAAAACGTCTTGTTAGCAAATAAATTAAAAATATTGATGTAACTTGGCACGTGTTGAATGTTGGCTCTTCCACGTAACTCACCTAGTAACAGGGAATAAGTACCGTAATAGCGCGTTTCCACCTTAAGAGCGAGTCATTTGGCCGAGTCGTTCGGCCGAGGTGGCTATGGTTGTGCGACTACTATTCTAGCTAAGTCACAATCTGAGCATCAATGTCAACACCTCTTCATTATGCTCCACTCATCTGTTCTCAGCCGTGGTCTGAGCATCAGACCACCCTTCGAGTGTTGAAATAAGAGATGATGTGGGAATCGTGCGATTTGCGAGGGATCGTTGTGTTTCAGTTGCCAAGGCGAAGCAGAGCCAGCTGTCGATGCGAGGCAAGTTCCGTGCAATTGAAAGAGAAGTCTGTGGAAGAAGGCAGCGCTCTATCCCATCGAAGGTGTGGTTGACACATAAAAATCCTAATCGGGAATGCAACCGATCAATGGTAGTCTGTATTGTTAATAACTTTTCCTGTTGGTGGCATTCCACTGAGATGGAGAAGATACCCACAGACTTATGGCAGGAGTATGTATGAAGACACTGACCCTTCATCTCCAAAATCCCATATCTTTTCGTAAGAAGCACTTGAAGCCGCAAGCAACCCCACATCCTTTCTATCACTACCTCTATATCACAATTCAGAATGTTAACTTTTCGGCTCGTTTTCCTCCTCCTCGCCCTTGCGGGCACGCCTTTCACTCCTATCAAACTTGCCCAAGCGGAGCCCACAGTCAATCTCGTGCCCGACCCCAGCATGGGCCTTCAGTTTGCTCTTTCCCCTTCCGTCGCCAACGGCTCGATCACCGAACCAGAACACAATGAAACTACGCTTGAGGCTCGCCAGATCACCGGACTCGCTGTCTGGATCACCCACTGGTTTCCGCCTCCCCAGTGTAGCAACGGCGTCTGTACTATCACGTCGACAGACGACCTCCCACATATCCAGATCAATGGCGAGGGTTTCACTGTTGGCGGACGAGTCTTTGGGGGGATCTACAGGTGGCCCGCTAATACGTTGGCTTGGGGGATGAACATCAACGTACGGCGTTGGCCAGGATACAGAGACGGCTCTTTTGGATTACACACTCCAGTCATTGATTGTCGCCCTTTCGACCGAACGCATAGTGCAACTTCCTATGCTGCGGCTTATGACTGGTCGACTGCGCGTTGGTCCCCGGTTGTGTGGCTTTACACTGGATGCGCAGTATTGTGAAACAAATTTCTTTGTATGGGCAATTGGTAACTTACGTATGGTTTCCTACTTGGCAGTGACAACAGTTCCTTGGGCCGTGTGAATTTGAAAATATGTAACGAAATTGATCTCTCATGATGACTCTTTTTTGTTGTATTACTGCCGATTCTTTTATGTTTCGTTTGCTACGTTGATTCGTTGAAGTCCACAATAACGCTTACTATGTCTACTACTGCTCTTGCTACTACCATAGTTATCCAAATATATATATTATACCATTTGACTGAGTACTGCGGTTTGGGCTGCTGAATTCGGTAAGTTTGGTTGCTGGTTTAAGCAGCCTCGACCGCTCGCTAAACTCTGCCTGCAGCACGCACGTGCCTCGGCTCGGTTGTGTGGAGCGATGACAACCACCCAGACTTGCTGGTTGTCATCTTCATTTATCCTGATTATCCAAGGCCTCAATCTAGGAGCCAGAAATAGCATCCTCCTCACCAGTCATGGCAGGCCTCGCATGTCCCTGTCTTAAGGCCGCTCCGGGCTACATAAGGCTCGCATTTTCGCCTTCCCTCCACAAGCCATCGCTTTTCTTTTACACACTCCTTTCCACACTGTTCTCTCTTGACCTTCTCTCAAACTCTCAACGACTCCTTCGCCGTGCCTACGACTTCCTTCATAAAGACTCTTTAAGTTCATTTTCTCTTAGCCGCCCTTTATATCTGCACCACCACTTTATATATCAATTTTACACTTATTTTTCCATTACCTATCTTCTCCACGTTCTTCCTCTTGAAGGCCTTGGGCCTTGAACCCTTTATAATTCTCTTGTATTTTCCTTACCTTTAATATTTACTATAATCTTCTCCCCTACAGAACACCTTCAAAGTTTACTCTCTCTTTGCCGCTATTCATATCTCCACCACCCATCAGTATTCACGATAATAGCCCAAGAAACCAGGTTGCGGATTTTCTTCTCCAAGGTTTCTTGACGAAAGAAAATGAGCAGACTCTCAGCTGTTTAACGAGTGGTAACGATTGGGTTGACAACCAAACTTTCACGCTCATACATAAGATCGTAATTGGCCTGTCTTTACAAAGCCTCAAGGAAGCTATACTTCTGCATCATGATGACATCGACGCCATCGATGCAATGAATGGGACTCCTCTCACATGGGCTGCTGCCAGGGGGGACGAGCATGCTGTAGCAAGCCTCCTTTCACAGGGGGCTGATCCTAATACACTCGATCTTCAGTGGACTGGGCCTGTCTCATATGCTGCAGAGAGGAGTCACGTAGTATGTGTCAGGCTTCTACTTGAAGCAGGAGCCGATACTGAGGGCAGTGGCATCGATTGTCGAACTTCTCTCATTCACGTTGCGCGAACTGATAATATGAACTTTGCTATGCTGCTACCCGAATACGTCGCGGATATAAACACAGTCTCTAGTGCTGGAGCGACTCCCTTGACTACTGCAATTACGTACAACAGCTGCAACGTCCTACAATTACTTCTAGACCGGTGGTCAGACTACAGTACTTGCCTGCGGCTTCAGGTCAACTACTAGACATGTTCAATGTTAGCGACGAGTTTATTGCTGCCTTCTAAGATCTGATAACAGTTATCAGCAAGGACTCAGAATTGGCCCAAAGTACATAAAGTCTACTGAAAGCTGGCCTCTTGCCTTATCGAGACCCACTGAGCCTTTTTGGAGACTCTGGCACGTGTAGTGAGCATGGATCGGACTCTAAATTTGAAGACGCGCTGGAGAGTTTCCAGTTTGAATTTCCTGATGAGAAGAAATGCGAAGGTGCGGTGAGGGGCGCCGCAGGCTAGGAAAAAGCCGCAATGGAGTTAGGAACTAGATATGGGTTTTTTGGCGGGCGTGGTATACTCAAAGGTGCGGTGGGTGACGTAAACACGCCGCTAATTACTCCAAGCCGTCTATCCAATTTCGGACTGAACTCATTAGTTCTTGATGAGATTTTACAGGTTGATTCTCGCTTGCTAGGCGACTAGCATCGCCTGTGAAGTAGACAGACTATTGCCTCCTCACATATCGATCCGGGCTCGTGCATGTTTTGTCCAGTCAAGAAGTCGCCAAATTTTAATTGTTTGAACTGAATAGGCGGAACATCCTAACTGGTCTCTACCACACCGACTTGGGAGAGGATTGCATTCTTCAAAGTAGATCATGAATCATGCATGGATGTAGAATATGCCGCTGCACCAGCGAATAGTGAATCTAATCTGCTTCTTTAAAAACCTCCTCCAAGTTACGTCTTGCTCAATTTCAATGATCGTGAGACCTGGTTCACATCTTGCAAGGTCTGATCAACTTCATCTGGTAACCAGGTTGAATACTCACGGGCTGAGAGATGTGCTTATGATTGCATGATCTTGATTTAAACCAAGTCTCCGTTGGTCTGTATGGGGCACATAAGGAGTTTGATGTTGGCAGGACGCAGAAAGGTTTACATTTTAGCGGGCATTGAACATTGTTAAAGGAAGCGTTTTCTTCTGGCAAAATCCACATTTCTCAGTTAGGCTGCCTCAAAAAATCCCCCACCCACGGGGGCCCATAGGTTTTTTTATATCCCCCATAGGGGATTTTCTTTCATAAAAATACACAACTATTCATTAATACCCACTTAATACCCACAAATTCTTGATTTTATTTAAATAATACAAATTTTATGAAGAAAAAAACCCCCATGGGTTGTTCTCCCCCATTTACCCTACCCATAGGGCCCCATGGGCGGGGTAAGGGGAAAAAACCCACGAAAAGTCCGCCCCATACAGCAGCCTATTCTCAGTAGAATATCAAGCAACACCAAGTCGCAATAAAAGTGTTTCGTTTCGTGCTTCTTTAGAAACTCACTCATATTAGTTAACAGAAAATTTACATTACAGTTCATTCCTGCGGTCATCCAGTCAAAAATCACCCCAAGAGCCATGTAAATTGTCAAAGGCTCATTCACTCTTCAAGTATAAAACCAAACGCAAGGCCCTCGATACCATAGACTCTTATGTCAGATGCGGCCTGAAAGGAGGATATCAGGCTATGTACACCCTGGAATTCCCAGAGCAGAAGCAGTTGTCCTTTCCAATCCAACCCAACCCCTCATCGCATTGACGATGCTCAAATCCCGATGAACTCGCGTAAAGCCTCCGGCTTTCATCGTATATCCACAACTTGAAGCCAGAAAAGCTTGATCCTTTGCAATGCCCACACACCCACTTGCAGGCGAGCTTCCAGTAAACAAACTGCAGTCACTCAGGCCATCAGGGTAGCCGTTTCCTCCATTGGCAGCAAATTGGTAGGAAGAAAGGACAAGTCTGATTTGCCAGTCGGCGTCGGTGCGTGAGAAGAGCTGGACTTCAAAACCGCGATGCTTGGGGACGTCTTTATCTTTGATCAAGACGGAGCCGAAGGATTGCATGTCTCGAGATGACGAGCCCTATTCGATGTTAGCTGATGGAAAGAATCTACAACATTGAAACGTGAGATAATGGAGAGAGCTAACCGGATTCTGCTGGTCGTGATCATCGTTCTGAATGGCAAATCTGCTTGCGGGAATGACCCAGCTTCCACAAATCGGCATCTCCTTGGGATAATCCGAACTCCAGATCTTCACTTGATTGATCTCTGCCTGAGTAAACCCCTTCCCACTCAAAATATTGTTGAAGTTCGTATACCAGGAATCAGCTCCACCATCACAAGCGAGGACAGAAGCCTCCCCGCCAAGGATGATTTCCAGCCAGGAGATATAATCAGCTGGCATGCTTCCTCCCATTTTCCTCCTAATGATGGCGAAGATCGTTGCGATGGATGAGGGTCCAATATGTTTTGCAGCATCGAAACGAACACCGCTGAACCCAATGGAAAGGAGGTCGACGATGTAAGTGGCGATTCGATCTTGCGTGTATGGATTCTCGGTGTTGAGATCTGTAAGACCGACGAGGTAGCCTTTGGTGACTTGGTTCATGTCTGTCCATGAGCTGATGCCCCTCTCGCAGTGGAAGTCACTTGGCCCATATGGCACAGCAGGGAACTCCATGGTCGGACGAGTGCCCGTTTGCTGGTTGATGAGATACGTGTTCCCAGATGTGTAGAACGGCGAGCCAGCGGTAGCGTTGTGTCCGCTGTAGAGAGAGCAGTCTGAGTTGCGATGGTTCTGGACATCGGTACCTTGCCCTACCATATGATTGACAACTGCATCCGCGTAGACTCGAACACCAGCAGTACGACAAGCTTGGATCATAGCTCTGAGTTCGGATCGTGTGCCGCTTCGAGAGTGCAATCTGTAGCTGACAGGTTGGTAGACAAGATACCAGGGACGGAATTGCTTATCCGTTTCGTACTGAGGGTCATTAATTTTGACAACGTTCTGGGAATCGAGGGGCATACGTAGTTCGAACCCCAGACGTGCTCATTCGGTGGCCATATCTTGACACCCATGTAGCCAGCTAAACCCAAGAAAGCACATTCCTTTCCAACATCAACCCACGGCCATCCGAATAATTCCACAATACCTCCTTTTTGGCCATTTTGGAAGGTGCTCTGAGCAGCAGTGAGAGGTGCGTTTTGCCAGATGAAGTTGATTGGATCCAGAGTCAGTGTCTTGCCGCTCGATGTCGTGATTGCTATTGAAAGTGCTCCAGTGAGACTGGAATCCACTTGAAAGACATTACTTGAGCTCGCAGCAGAACCGCCAAAAGAGTATGTTAACATCTCGTCTGTTCTCGAAGCTGCATTGACGACCACAGCTGCTGCGGTTCGAGCAGAATTGTACTGAATGTCGGCATATCCAACGAGGTCTCGATAGGTGCCGAAACTAGGATCATATCCTCCGGCACCACTTGGAGGTGTTTGCCATCGGCGTTTCTCCGCTGATGCTGCGAATGATGATACGCCGTCAGATGGACAGCTATCGCCCCCGTTCCAATTCCCACAGCCACTGGGCGATGTGGCGACTGGTTCGTTTGGGATCAAAGTTGGGATGATACGTGGTAGGCTACTTGGAGATACTGCCCCTGTTCCCGGAGGTACAGTTGTAGCTGTTGAGGTCCTGGAGGAACTGGATGTTATTGGCTGCCCAATGGTCGTTGTCATCGAAGTCGACGCGGAGGTTGCGGACCGGGAACTTGTGCTAGATGTAGCTGAACTGATTTGGTAGTTGATGGAATTTCCAGGATCATAGTAGCTAGATGATCATCAGCGCGAAACTCCACTCCCATTCTCCAGCAACCGACTTACGATGTCCCGCTCACATCATATTTGATGTAAAACTGTGTTGCCCCGGCAGCAGTCCCCGAGAAAGTCCATGTTTCATACCCATTTGAGCCCGAGGCAGAGAAGCTTGCAGCAATGCTTTGGGAGTTGCTCCATGTGTTCCCGACTGAGTAGATGACCGTCACAACCTTGGCATACGCAATGTTTTCAATCTGCAGACATCTCGCTTAGTGCTGCACTTATTTCTGAGAGTGTGGTCCTTACATTGATAGAACCGGCGAGAACATTGCCCGAGAATGTGTAGCTGTTCAATGAAACTTGAGTAGCTCGTTTCTCGAGGGGTGTTGCGTATGCAACGATTGAGAGTGCTACGAGAAGAACAAGAAGCTGTTGAATCAGCTTGGATATCCTGATTAAAGCCATTTTGAGACAAGTGGATGTATTGTTCTCATTCGAATCTTGCTTCAAGGAGATCTTCAGTCTTATGTGTTGAAGTCTTCCAAAGTGCTTCGCCCAAAGGACATTGTAGAAGGGATCGTCCGCTACAATGGAAACTAAGAAACGTCTCGGCCTCTCTTTCAAGGGGGCATGTCGGTGTTATTCGG
The DNA here is from genome assembly GCA_002554605.1 of Helotiales sp. F229. Lineage (NCBI taxonomy): Eukaryota > Fungi > Ascomycota > Leotiomycetes > Helotiales > Helotiales sp. F229. Next base: position 3,112,387 of record MXAW01000002.1, on the reverse strand, counting down.
CTATAGACCCATAGAAGAACTTATGGTATGACTTTCGAAAACAGTTTTGCTGAACCCCCCTCTGGTGTGGGTGCCAGGCTACAGCGAAGAACTGCACGCCTCGTAGAAATACCGGCTGTGGAGAAGAAGGGACAGCGAGAAGATGCTTGGGGAAGAAGTGAAGCTAAAGTTTTCGCAAAGGAATAGGACAAAGTTCAAAATACGTCAAAAATAGGCAATCGCACCAGAACAAGTTATGGAGGCAGTTCTTCCGCCTGTCAGCAGGGTCAAGTAGAAGCCTAAAGGACGGGAAAGCCAGGTCCAGCCATTGAGTCGGACCGGATGTCTCTTGGCTGCCAAAGTATATGAGAAGAGCTGATCTCAACAAGTATCTTGAATGTACTGCACCACCGATGAACGACCGAAGCCCCGGACGAAGCATCCCATGGGGGAAGAGTGCGGGGTATGCAGAACGTGACCGGGGAAGTTGTCAGGGAGAGGTATGATATAGAACTTGCTCACTGGTACAATCCACCACAGTATCATAGTTTGTAAACCCCATATGGTCCAGCTCTTCTTGTTGACGGCCCTTTCCCTTCCTGCAGAAGCTTGTTTATAACTTGGCGAACCTGTGGAGGTGTTAGTGTTATCCGCGGCGGCTGGCCGTTCAAGAGCCTCGTTGTAGATCATTGGATGGAAACATCGCACTTATACGATGGAATACTGCATGGATCGGGCTTCTTCTGGTGTGGTTTCCGATCCCTGTGTTGGTGCAGAGAGGAGCAAAGATCTTGGAGTTGATGATGGGGTAATATATACACGTGATGTGTTTCGCTTTTGCTAAGTCTTCTTTTAAGTTCGCTCATTTATAAAGAAACAACAATAATATGTTTGGTGTTGTCCTTTTCTTAAAAGTATATATTTAAGATATTATTTTACTTGTTTTTAAAAAGTCTTAAACTCTTATATTTACTTTTAAGTCTTATAGATTTTTGATATTTTAGTGGCCTTGTGTTTATTACATCTAAAAACACCCCAATTGCCCTTCTCTTCTTATTTTAAGTTTATTTTAAAGTCTCATAAATGTTTGGCTTAACAAATGTTAATTATAATAAATTATAACAAATATAAAATGACTTACAGATAAATACTTAATGCCATTATAACAGGACCACTATAAAAGCCATATCTTATATTAAACGTTGTCATCTATTCCTAGCCCTCTTTTACTTTTATACGATAGAATGATATTATAACATTTAATTTCATAAAAAATCTGGCTTTATTGAGTTATGAGAATGTCTCTTAAATTAGTGGCAGTGAATATCGATGTTTAATTATAATTACGTTAAAGCCATAATAATCAATGCAAAATCGAAGTCCTTTTCTTAGTTTTTTTAATAGATAATACGAGCGGGGCGCCTAAAGAGGTATTAGCACGTATAAACCCCCTTTTAAGGTTCTCTTTAAGGAATTTTCCAAGGACTAAGAGTTTGTTCTTTAACATATTATATAAGGGTCCGTGTGGTAATATAATACCAGGTTAGAGTTTAATTTTATAATCACAATCTTCATAGGGTAATAATACATCAGCTTTTAATTAGTCAAATATTTTAAGGCATTCATAATAATCATCTATAAAAAAATTTAGTGGCTAATGGCGGCTGGCGGCGGCTTTCTGTGCTTTTGGCGCTTTTAGTTAAAAAGTTATATATTAAAAAAATTAAGGACAAAGGCCATATATTAAAAAAAATCTACGCTAAAAGCGCCAAAAGCGTTAAATTTAATTTATAGCATTTATTTTAATAATAATTTTTTTTTTCAAGGCTTTAAGTACTTAAGATATCTAAGGAGTATACCATAGGTATATCCACATAATTGACGTTAGCCAAGGTAAACTTTACCCGAAAAATTTAATGCGCTAGTTATAATTTTATTAGGGTGGAAATTCATAGCGTAGTAGGCTTAGTGAAACTAGTTTATTAGCCGTGCACGCCAAAGTACAGCCAAGCTTTAGTTTTAAAACGGATAAATTGATAATCCCCTTTAATTAGCACGGAAGTTATTAAGCTTTGGTTTAATTTGCTAAAAGGCTACTAAAAAAAGACCCACTTGCCTAAAGGCGGCCTTTTACACTAAAAGCGCCAAACCACTAAAATAGCCGATTTAGCCGATTAATTAATTTTTTGGCGCCGATATTTTTTACTAATAATGGGAGGGGACCTTAGCCACGGGGTCGACGAAAATCTTAGGTTTAAGTGCTTTTCTGATACAGTCGGACCGCCTCAAACATGGTAAAAATTTGGATATTAAGAAATTAGAAATCTGTTTAAGCCATAATCTGCGCCTTATTCAATAACGCTATTTAGCCTCTTAGTTTTCTTTATTTTGCTATGTAATTAAAAAGTTACTCTTTAATATCATTAGGTCTTGGCGGACTTTCAAAAAAAATGACCCCCCTGGCCTTGGCAACGATATAAGTATTTATTACTAGGCCCGATTTGGGTAAAAGTGGGTCCGTTAGAATCCCTTTAATTAGGGCTATAATTTGCATTAAAGGGTTCCTTAAAGGCGTGGAAGATTAAGAATAATAAATATATATTTTAATTAAGCGAAAGTACTTTGTTTATTATTAAAAAAATTAAATTTTTAAAAATGCTTATATATGAACTTTTTTTCTTTATGTCTTATAGGTATATAAATATAATATATGATTTAAGTCTTACTTTTATAATTACTTATTATCCTTTATTTTAAATATGAAAAATAAGATAAATAATTATTTTAATTTTAAAATATTAAATATATATAATTAAAGTGGAGCCAACTAATAATTGTTTGACTATTTTCTTATACAAAGTTGTACTATATTTAATTATGAATTTAAAAGAAAAAATAATTTGAAAATGCTCATTATTAGATTTAAAAAATATATATATATAAAAAATAAAAAATCTCAAAATTTATGACCCCCCCACTTTTAATTAATATAAGTACCTAAATTCGAGAACTAGCCCGATCGGGACAAAAAGTGAGTTTTTATGACGCTAGCATTGAGGCGCATATTTTGGGTTAAATAGATGTTTTTAATATCACAATTAAATTTTTACCATGTTTGAGGCGGTCCGACTGTATCTTTAATTAAAGCACTAAATACTTAGAAAACCCTGATTAAACAACTATAACCCTTACATAAATTAGACTATAAATTCAATAACTTTTAAGTCAAAACACTGCCGAAAGAACTATTTATAAAACGGCAATTTTTAATGAAACGTCAAAGGCAACATAGCCCTAAAAGCAGCGCTAAGCGCCTTTATAGGCTTATACACATCAGCCCTTAAACGTCTAGTTACCGCTATATTTTACTTATTGATTATAAAGCACAATGTCGAGATCTTTTTGTTATTGATTTACAAAGTCAATAAGAGGCTAACAGAGTTAAGTGTAATTATAGAAAACTTCTTTATTATTAAAAACGATAATATATCACTTCGATTAAACTTAGTGTTAACAGATGTTAAATAATAAACCTGTCGGTGCAGTACCAGTAAAAGTCTTACACAAAATATATTAATATAAGTCTTAATAAGGTGGCTTATAAAATCTGTGTTTTTATCAAAAAATTAGGAGAAATCCTTAATTATATACCCCTTTAAATTACCCCTCAAACAGATCCGTTATAACTCTGGCTACCCCATAAAACTGTCAGATCTATTATACTTAATAGTTAAGGCATGACCCCTGAAAGCTACTATGGTATCATTTAAGTGGCGCTCTCTGTATCAACAGTGGGTGCGGCTACTCCGTGCGCACCCCTTAAAATTTAGCGAAAACACACCAAAAGTCGCTCTGTTTAAGAGTTTATAACACAACAAATTTGTATTACAATATATTACAACAAGTATTATAAAGAAACTTTTTTAATAAGGTAAATAACTTTTGTACTAACAATTTTAATTAGTTATTTCGGATTTTTTAATATTACTAATTAATTTTTAATAAAGCTGAAGTATCTTAATCCAAAAAAGGGTTATCAAAAATCTAAATTAGAGTAATTTTTTATAATCATAAGATTAAGCTATAATATTAATTTAATGTGATTTTATAAGAGTATTATGATATAACAAAAGTCAGAAGTTGGTGGTTTTAGTGAGGATTTTGGTGATTCTGGCTCGTGCGCACGGAGTAGCCGCACCCACTGTTGGTATAATATAATGAGATTACATAACCCCTGTGGACCAGCAGTATAAATACGTAAGATGTTTTGATATGAGAACAAATAAGTACCCCACGAATTGAGTAACGCACGGGTAAAGACGATTTAAAAGTAAGAGAAAGACGATGCCGCCTGTAGTAATTACATATGTTGGAATGATATTTATGATAGAGATAGTACAGCTATTTTTCGGTCTGGAGTGATTCGTCGGTAAATAACGCCAACTCACCAACTTTTATTATAAACCTCACTAAAGTATAATAAATTAAAACTATAACCTTGAAAACTCTATTATTCTATCATTGATTTGCTTCTAAATTAAGTCATTTTAAAGCTCTTACACTAAAGATTTTTTTCGTATGCCAAAATTACAAATATGCCTTTGAGAAGCAATCAAAATCATGTAATTAAGCCTCTTAAAATAGCTAAAAAAGGCTTTATATACTCCACTTCCTAAAGCTCTAGTACCAGCTAAAATAACCCTTAAAATCACTACTACTCGAGTCAGTAATGAGGCCTTTGTTAGTCCTATAGTTAATACTTCATCTGTTATACCTAGTTTAAGTAAAGCAGGTGTTATACCAACTATAATTAGGGTAGAAGCTTTATTATCACTAATTCTACCGCCTCCTTAACCTTTATTATCATTATAATTTGTTTCCCTATTACAACCTATTATTATATGATTTTTATTGATTTTATACATTAATATATGGGTTATTAAATTGAAGATTTAATGTTACCTTAATTTTGAGTATATTAACAATATAATTGGAAAAGTAACAAATGATTTAGAAATTGAAATAAGCACTTACATCTTTATTAAACAAGCCGTAAAAAAGGCCGCAAATTATATAATTATAATATGGGGTATTTTTAACTTAAAAAATTATATTTGCTGATATGACACTTATAAATCTATTATAAATCTTACAAAGACCAATATTAATGCTTTGGCTAACTTTAATCATATTATTACTTAAGCTTAAAATTAGGGGGTAAAAAGCAAAGAAAAGCTTCTTAAGTTGTAGATTTGTTTTAATATTATTTTTATTCCTTAAAATATGCTATGGCCACTTTAAAAAGACTTTTTGACATTAAAAGCTCCTTTTATAACAATTCCAAGAAATATATTTTAAAAGATTAAAGAGAGTTTAATAATAAAAAAGCCACATACAACAATAATCCAATTATTCAAAATTATTAAAAAGAATTATAATATTTCAAAGGAAACATTTAAAAAGATTTTGTCTAATATTTAATTATATTAAGCTTATAAAATTAATTCTTGCTTTTTTTAATAAAATTTTATTAAATAAATGATAATAAACACTACTTTTTTTATCAGAATTAAAGCATTGGGGACGTAATATTTAGCAAGATTTGATTTAATAAAATAAGCCTACTTAACCTTATTAAGTACATTTATTAAGGAAGCTTACACAACGTTGAAATGGCCAAAAATCAAAGGCAAAGGGACGAAAGAAGTAAAGGATATATTATAATAAATCATTATCTCCGAAATAATGATCAATAGCTTAATACCTCTAATTAATACCATTTTAGCCATCAAATGGCTTTTAATATTAATATTTATTAATACTATCACTTTAAATGTGGTTTTTGAATACTAGTGGCCCTTTAAATTACCCCTACCTCTTTTACCTTTCTTAACTTAATGTCGCTTCTTTATTTTACGAATATATGGCGTTAAAGCTTTGATTGTCTTAAAATCAATAATTGGATAAGGCTGAAAATGAATTTTTGTTAATGGCAGATTTATGAGAGTTGAGTTTATTATGTAATAATAAAAACTATAAGAATATAAACTCGCTTATACTCGCTTATACTCGCTTATACTTAGGGACCTAAGGCCCCCTAAGAGCTAAGGTCCCCTAAAGGCTCCTAGGGTCCCCTACAGACTCCAAGAGGCTCCAAGAGATCCTATAACTCTTGGACTAATACGAGGCCTTGGCACTAAGCCTAAATAAACAATCAAAGCACTCTTAACCGAGGTTTTAAAGTTATTAAAACAAAGGCTTGGCTATTAAAGCAGAGGCTTAGCACTAAGCCTAAATAGGCAATTAAAGCGATGAGAGCCGAGAAGAGCCGAAGAGAACTTGGCACTAAGAGTAGTTAAATAAACCTAGAAATCCCCCCTTAATACAATCATCATTCGCACCAATATCACTGTTTTTCAAAAACATGAAAAAAAAAAATTTAAAATTATTTTTTTGTTAACTTATACCTCCTATTTCAGCTTTAATGGCTTCTTATCTTGATTTTATAATCAAAATCTTTGTTAAATAAGAGTTTAATATTGATATGGTTAAAAAAACAATAATATTAAAAGCTAAACATTTGTAAAAAAAAAATTAGTGGCTAATAGCGGCTGGCGGCGGCTTTTTATGCTTTTGGTGCTTTTAGCCAAAAAGTTATATATAAAAAAAATTAAGGATAAAGGCCATATATTAAAAAAATCTATGCTAAAAGCGCCAAAAGCGCCAAATTTAATTTATAGCATTTATTTTAATAATAAATAATTTTTTAAGGCTTTAAGTACTTAAAATATTTAAAAGATATACCATAAGTATTATATACACATGTGATTGATATTAGCTAGGGTAAACTTTACCCAAAAAAATTAATACGCTAGTTATAATTTTATTAAGGTAGAAATTCATAGCGTGGTAAGCTTAGCAAAGCTAGTTTATTGGCCGTACATGCCAAGGTGTAGCCAAGTTTCAGTTTTAAAGCGGATAAATTAATAATCCTTTTTGATTAATACGGAAATTATTAAGCTTCGGCTTAATTTGCTAAAAGGCCACTAAAAAAAGACCCACTTGCCTAAAGGCGGCTTTTTATACTAAAAGCGCTAAACCACTAAAATAGCTGATTTAGCCAATTAGTTAATTTTTCGGCGCCGATATTTTTTGCTAATAAAGAGCTTAGAATCAAAGCTGGCATATTAAAAACAATTTAAAAGCAATTAAAGCCATTTAAGAAGTGGTATAATTAATAAAGCTATATCAAAAATGAAACTATTATTAATAATAAAGGTAAGGACAGTAAAAAATAAGTTTAATAGTGTTTATAACTTAAATTATATTATTAAATCTATGCGTTTAAATTTGTAATGCTTTTTTAATAGGGTTCAAAAAGGGGTAATATGAAAGAAAATATCTAAATTAAAAATCAAAATTTACATAAAAAATAGCGATTCAAAGATTATAATAAATAAAGGCGTTATTTATTATAATAATCTTAATTCTTTGCTTAATATATTCTAATGCAACATTCTTTTTCAACCATTTCTTAATTTCTTTTGCAATAATTAAGCTTTAAATAATTAAAAAGTGAAAATAATTAAGTAACATGTACACCAAAAGTATTAATCACCTTTTTAATTGTTTAAATACTTATTATACCTCCGCTGGCGCACTTTTAAAAGGCTATCCTTATTATCAATTAATTGGACGCTTGTTACAAGCAAATTTATTAATACAGCACAAGTGGCAAACCTCCTAAAATACCATTTTACGCCTTTAAACCATGATTAATTTGTCATTCCTTTACGCCGTAGAAACCTTAAATACTTTTTTAATATAATTAAGTTTTTAAAAAGCCTTAGAAATTTGATTTATTAACACTTCTATTTCATAAGCCTCAAATAAATACGCCATAAGCTCATCTTAATATAAATCTGGCTCCCTTTTAAATAATAACACCATATATTCGCACATATTAATAATAATAAATAAAAGATTACAACAACAACAATTTAAAAATAAAATCTGCCTTTTTAGGTTTTGTTTCCATTAGTATATAATTTTATACATTATCAAATACTTTCTAATTAAAGCTTATAAATTAATATTAACTTCATAGTTTAATATTTGATTGATTTTAGCCGTTTTCCAAGCTAATGAATTTGAAGCCACAACATTACCTTATTTATAAATACATAATTAAATCTTTAACTTAAAAGCTTTAAAATAACCTAATTTAAAGGCAAATTAATAATGAAATAACAAAGTTTTAAGAATTAAAAGAAAATTCATTCGCTTTTAATGGGGTTTATAGTAAAAGTCGGTGAGTTGGCGTTATTTACCGAAGAATCACTTCAAACTGAGGAATGGCTTATAACCTTGAAATTTAAATGAATGTGGTAATTAGGAGAGTTGGAAATGATCAAAGAAGGGAGGGAAAGGGAGAGGAAGGAGAAGGGAAAGGAGAAGAGAAGAGAGGGAAGAGAGGGAAGAGAGGGAAGAAAGAAAAGAAACAGAAGAAGTCAATTAAATAGTAGTAAAATCATGGGAAGAAAGGGAAGAAAGGGAAGAAAGGGAAGAAAGGGAAGAAAGGAAAAAAAGGAAAGAAAGAAAAGAAAGAAAAGAAACACAAGAAGTCAGTTAAATAGTAGTAAAATCATGACTCACAATCGTGCCCTTAAATAAAAACAAATGCGAGGCCAAGAATAGAATAGAGTTGTGGAGGCCTTTAAGTTAGATATAAATTATTTAGGACTAAGAAAGGTCATTGTGACGCTCACGCAGTTGTACAGAAAGCAAGTGGTTGATGTGCTTAGAATATTAAGGTGCAGAACTTGAAGGGTTTTATAAGAGGTTATATATATAGAATAGGGGGTAACGGCTTAAGGCGCTTAAGGCACTTATGTTAAAGCGTTACATTACCTTCCCTTTTAGGGAAGAGGCTTGTTCACAAGTTTAATACTTGTCCTTGAGTACGTTTTAATTAAATAACTTGTGTATGTCCTTTTGCACTTAATATTTTTTTTGGCAAAGGTAAGGTATTAGTTAATATTTATTATTTTATTTTTTACTAATTATTTTACTTAATCAAATATATCTTGAATTATTACAAGTATTTGTTAAATAGCCTTAAAGTTAAAAGATGGAGCCGGTTTAGGAACAGTAAAGAGTCATTAAAAAACAAAAAAGGCAAAGGCAGTAAGCTTAGCTTAAAGAGCCTCTTTTATTGGAAAGTACATAGGTAGTGTATTAAAAAAGTATTGTTGAATAATATGCCAAATTAATTGTTTTATAAAAAGATTAAAGTTATAAGTAAACTAATATTTGTTATTGATAAGGGATTAAAGTCGCGAAACCATTGAAATAAGCTTTGGATTTATTAAAAGGGGGAAGTAAAAGAGGTTTAATTAAAAAGTCTGCGAATTGATTTGTTGGTTTAAGTAGTTACTTGGTGTTTAGTAAAAGAAGGGGGGTTTTTAAAGGTTTGATTAATTATACGCTTTCAATATTGAATTAAATAGCCGGTTGTAATCATAGTTGAATCTTTGGGGGACGCCGTAGTCGTTAAATTATAATAAGGTATAAGTTGAGGGGGTGAAGGGGTATTAATGCCATTAGGTTTGAAGGTTTTTAAATAAGTTTAAAAGGCAATTAAAACATCGGATATCAGATTTAACCTTAATATAATGTGATGCTTACGCAGTTATATAAAAAGTAAGTGATTAATATACTTAAAATATTAAAATGTAGAACCTAAAGGGTTCTACAAGAGGTTATATATACAAAATAGGGGATAACGGCCTCAGGCGCCTAAGGCACTCATGCCAGAGCGTCACAGTCATCGAATCTAACCCCATATAATTTGAGGTCTTTGACCCAAGGTAGTAAGTTTAGATATGATATTAAGAGTAGTCAACATTTAATTAGCCTAGAGAGAGCGACGATTAAAGCTGATTGCCCTTAGATAATAGCTGTTGAATGATCATTGGGTTATTAAGGTAAGGGAAGTCCGCAAGATGTCATTCATTTCTTGATGGGGGATAATAACTTAGGCTAGTTATTAAAATTAGCCACTCTTAATTTTATAAGAAGATTCTCTTTAAGTATATAACTTTACTTTAGGCGAAGTCTTAACATTGCACGTGATGTCTCTATTATACGTGCTGAACGTTGCTGCTATCTTCGCAAGTGCCAAATTTAAAAATTAAGAACTCAAATTGAAGCATATGCCCTCGTAACAAGCGACGCCGGGGAAAGTCCTTATCCATAAAGTTATTTTCGGTATACGCAAAGCTAAGCATATGTTTACCCTCATAATATCGGTATAGCCGCTTGCAAAATCGGCTTCGTCCCTTTCATTGTGAGCACAGACCACGTCGGGCATTTTTGGCGCCGACGCTCCCTGCGACACAATCAGCTGTCGATCGAAACCAGAACACTTTGCGATTTCCTGCGATCCAACGAACCGTGTGTGGGAAGCATAGCAGCACCATGCCTAAACAAACACCTGGCCGTCTGGCTGGGAGGATGAAATGGCTCGTGGCGCGCTACCCAAAGCCACAGGGCGAGCTCATTTTCTTAGGAAGCATCTTGACTGATCCGGAGGAGCCAGAAACGTCTCTCAATCGCAAGACTGGCGCGGTCGAGATCCCCGAAGAAGACAAGATCGATGACTCCGCCGCCGTGCGACAGGAAATCCACTCGGAACTTTCGACCAACGCTCGCGCGCTCCTCAAAGCGGTCCCTCCGTACTCTCCGCTCTTCAGCGCCGGCGTTAAGGCGGAAGGAAGCTCGAGCCACGAGATCAAGACCACCGTCGAAGCGATGAACGTCAAGGCGGAGATCTTCATCCCCGACAAGTCGTATGTGGATGAGGCGCTTGCGAGGTCTGAGATCACTGCCTATGTGAAAGATGGTGCGTGGGCGAAATCTCTGTACATGATTGTGGGAGTTGCCACGGCTGGAACCCTGGCTGTGACCGAGGAACAGTCGCGGGAGATGCATGCGGCTCTGTCTGCCAATGCGTCCGTCGCGGGAACAGGCACGGAACTCGCTGGCGAACTGTGTGGTGGGACTAAGGCAAAGGGCGCGTCCAAGCTTAGGACGGAGAATGCGACCGACTTTGCATACAGGGTGAGGGAGTTTGAGTACTCGAAATTCAGGCCGTCCGGCAAGCTCAAAGACAAAGGAGATCGAAGCGAGGGGGCCATGTTTGGAAGGGGGGGAAAAGATGATAGGGATTCCAACGATGAAGGTATTATGCCAGTATTCGAAGATTGGGTCGAAGAAGATATTGAGGTACCGGGGATGTCGACCCTGCGAACGTGAGGGCGCTCTGAGATGGATCATTGTCCACAAAGACTACCGCAATATATTTTATGAAGTTAACGATACATACAATCTCATTTTCTCAGCGCTTTGCGAATCACTTCCCAGCCGTGCTCTCTCATCGCCACAGCCGTATCCTCGTCGCCGTCGTCCCGAAATTCTGCCCAGAGCAGCATGGGGCTGATCCATAGATAGTGGTCTGACGACTTCTCGCTGATCGCCTCCAACACTCTTCTCATGCCCCGGTTCATCCCCAATTCCTTCACGCGTACCTTCTTTTCACTCTTTTCCCGGAGCTTCCAACATCGCAGACTTGTCTGATTCGCAAACGCAAGGATCAGCGCCGCCATAGCGACCGCAACAGGGGTTGCAAAAGAGGTCCCTTCAACAGCACGAAAGCCTCCTCCTTTGGCAGTCGGCCAGTGAGCTATGATGCCCTCGCCTATGACCATGAAGTTGGAGTTTCCTTTGACCGGCATGGGGGTGAATTTTGAGCTATTCTTGCCCATTTCGCCGCAAGAGTGAATACCAATGGAATCGTTGGACTCTCTGGCTGGCCAAGCGGCCTTCTCATGCATACCTCCATTCGCCATGGCTGCAAATATGAGGATCCCTTTGTCACTTGCGAGCTTGAGCGCATCATCAACTTTGCGGTCATGTTTATCGAACCCGAAGGAAATGTTGATTATGTTGACTTCTTGCTTAATAGCCCACTGTATTGCCTAAAGCAAGTGCGAATTAGCTTTGAATCCTCATGCTCGCCATTTGTATACCTACATTTACAACGATCTCTGGCCGAGGATGCCGTATGTAACTCTCCTCGGCCACCACCTGCTTCTCACCCTTGGACAGTCCGCGGTTAACATCTCCGTCACATATACGAGCAATGCATAGCTCTGCTCTGGGAGCTAGGCGCAGGATAATGCTCGCTACCTGAGTTCCATGCCCGTCAAGATCTTGCACATTATGCTCATCGTTGCCGCAGAAGTTTTTCCTGTATTTTTCTGGCATCCGCTTTATTTGAGAAGTCTCCCCTTTGGCAGACTCGGGTCGTCCTTCATGAAACTTGATGGCTCGCGTATTTTGAAAGTCCTCGTGGTGGAGATCAATGCCTGTGTCGAGTATGGCGATTTTGACAACGTCATCACTCTCCTTAAACTCGAATCTTAACTTCCACGTCTCGTTCAGGTCCTCGAAGGTGCGTGGTTGTACCAGATCGGTGCTGAACCCCGTCATGGAGTGCCCACTCACAAGTTGAAGAGAACTCACCTGGCCTTCGAGCTCTCGCACAGACGGCCATCGAATCTGCCGGCTCTCTGGTGAGTCGGCTCCTCAGGAGTCGTGCTTTGCTCGCCCTGCTTGTGGTAAAATGGCGTCTTCGAGGAGTGGGCAGCCTGCTCGCCCTGCTTATGGTAAAATGGCGTCTTCGAGGAGTGGGCAGCCTGCTCGGGCCAATCAGACAGATTAGACCGCAGAGCTAACCGCGCGGTACTTCTTTCAGAGCACGCGAAGACCGCCACCGTCGACTCTCCCCCAAGTAGCCCCGCGATTGATGGTTTCTTGGCCTGCGGGTACTCTGATACCGAGAATTGTCGTTTCCGCTTTGAACTCTGAGGGTTGGCAATTAATTCGAGCTTCAAGATGATCTTTTCGTAGATGGCCTTCCTCAAAACCTTGATCGCGGCAGAGGCGGTTGGGCGGTCCTTGGATCTCGGTAGATTGTTGCATAGGTGCAGACATCCTTCCACGGCATCCAGGTACTGAATACTCTCTCCCTTGTCCTTCTTCTGTTCAACGAAGCGGCACAGGAATCCCCAGTTCACTTCGTTTTTTTGGGTCTCGGGGTGGATCTCGATGGGTATCTTCTCGCCGGTCTCGATTTCCAGCAGGAGTCTGGCAAATGAAAGCAGGATTGGGTTTCCGGCCCGAAATTCTTTGAGTAGATCGGTCGGTTTGATCTCACGCGGTCTCGGTTTGAGAGAAACGTAAATATCGCCGCGGGTCGCGAGAGTGGTGGTGGTGGAAGGGCTGATGAAGAATATTTGTTCTGGAGCCCAACTGTGCGCGGCGAGTTCGATGTCGTCGTTGAAGAAGTCCAATAAACATCTCGCGAGCATGAGCGCAATCTCTGCCTTCTCTTTGGAACCAACCTTCTTCTCCATTGTCCCTCCTAGGGAGTCCCGTACGGTGATCTGGCCGAAAAGGTTTTGACGAAACAGATCAATGAGGGCTTCTGACTTGAAGTTGGCCGAGGACGATGATATCTTTGGCATCTTGTCGGTGACATTGAACAATCCCTGCTGGTTAACAAGCAGATGGAGTTTTCTACTTTCCCTTATTGCTTGATCGATCACAGCGCACAAGTTCTGCTTCCCCGCCTCATCAATCGCAACTCTGGCTAGCGTCAGCATAAGGGGTGTCGATCCTGGGGGATGGATATCAACTTACGGAAATGAACCGCATCGAGCCTCATGCCAATCCTCCGAGGTCTCGTTCGGACAGCAAGACACGAACACATCCAGGATGGGTTGGGCCGGGTCTGTGTATAACCCCGACAGCCTCAACTTGATCTCATGCGTCCTCACATCCGCACAGTTGAGCCGTCGAAACTCCTTAAACATTGCGTCTACCACCACGCTCGCGCGCCTTTCCAGCATGTCTGATTGGTCGTCGGTCAGCTCTTCCATCGACAATCCCATCGCCTGTAGCGAAATGAATTGTAAGCCTTGCGATATTGTTGCTTCGGCTGCCAAGCGGTCCAAGAAAGCTCTCCAATTTTTCGCGTGGCCCATTGCTTTCTTTCCATAGCCTCCAGGGGGGAATGTGAATAGCGAGGGACCAGGGCCCGTCACCAGTCTGAACCGGTCTTCGGGACTCGCTTGCAGGAGGCAAAGCATGGCGCTCAACCGTTTGTGCCTGCTGGTAAGGCTTGTAATGTCGTGAAGTTTTGGGCTCAAATGCTCAGGCGATTCGGATGTTCGGTGGTCTTGTGTTTCCTGAAGCTCAATGAGATCCCCATTGACAATATCGTTCAGCTCATCAAGAAGACTCAGCGCTATGTTGTCCATGTCTTTGTACCTCTCCTCTGAGAGCTGGACAACCACAGATTTCGCTGTGAGGATATACCGCAGATCGTCTTCGAAGAAGGCAGCATCGTTATCCAATCTGCGTGGTCGATCGCTGGAGCGCCGACCCGGCGCAAACCCCGTAAGCCTGCCCGACAGCTGGGACTTGAGGATCTGGAGGCCGTTCCACCCAAGAGATGTCGTGGGAAGCATCGTTGGAGCATCTTCGTCAGGCCGCTGGCTCGGCATCATCGACTGCTGGAGACTTTTTGCGAGCAGTGGGCGAGGCTCCCGAGTAGATGCAAGGCCGTATTCTCACGTGAATGGCTTGCCTGCTTGCCTGCGATTCCCACCCCGCTCTTTGCGCCATAATGAACTACCTTCTTGTATATGTATATGTCATAAAACAAAACCATGACAAATCTTCCCAGCGACTCGCGTTGCTGTCTCCCATCATGGAGGGTGCAGCTTTGAAGGACGCGGAGCCGATCTTTGAACTCGCTGTCGAATGCGAGAGACTGTGCACTGAGCAAATCGCAAGGCTGAATAAGGACAGCAGGACAAACGACGCAGCAATACTTTCGGAGCTCAACCAGCGATTTGCTGCATGGGCCGCGTTCTTGGGCGTCTTCGCAGAATCCAAAGTTTGTCTGGATCGCAGGCTTCGCCATCATGTCGAGATTCAAGAACAGGTACTGCGCCTACTGGACATCATGGAGAGAAACCTGGCTTTTGGTATGGCGTCCGCGGTGCGGCCACTCAGCATGAATAACTAACAGCACCAGTGTTCGAAGCAGACGACTCTCCCGAATCGATGGAGGTCGAGCATCCGGACGAGCCGCAACATCTCAGTCTCAATATTGAGAACCTGGAAGCAGTTTCCGAAGCCATCGAGCGTCTTAACCATATCGGAATCGCGATCCGGCAGTCGTCGGTGACAAGCCATACTGTAAAGGCCAGGGGGTTTGCAGAGACATTCGACTTCACCTCGTTCGAGGGATTTGCATATATGGCCCTCAAGACGATGTACGTTGCAGCGAGTGAGGAGCTCCTCGAGCTGCTCACCAGCTCCATGACCGAAACCTACGCGCTGTTCCTCCATCGCAAGTCTCGACATGAAAAGCTCCAGGCGCCGAGATCACCACCTCAGCCGCCAGTCCCTCTGTATACCATCTCAGAAGAGTCAGCGGCTGATGCGGATGCTGGCAGTCGCATGGACCTTGATCCGCAAATATCTCAGCAGAGCAGGAATTCGATGGCAATGATGCGTCAACCCCTACCGCCGTCCCTGCACGCCCCCAAGACTATGCCTCGCTCCGAACCTACCTCCGTAGACAGCCAAGAAGTCAAAGCTAGGATCAGGAAGGCGAACTCCTCTATGAAGGGCGCGACAAAATCTATCCTGGTTAGTCAGGCAGATTATCCTCTGCCAGCAAAGGGAAGCATGACCTGCGAGTGGTGCTTCAGCCCTCTTCCAATCAAGGTGGCCGAGGGAGATAAGTGGCAGTAAGCAACCCTCCGCAACCTTCGTTGGATATCGATGCGTTCGTCTGACATTTCAACTCCCGAATCATAGGAAGCATGTGAATGAGGATCACAGGCCGTACCTTTGCATTTTGGAGAAGTGTCCAGAGTCATCGCCCAGATACGCATCCTCGGGGCAGTGGCTCGAGCACATGCTAATAACCCACGGCCAAAACTGGCATCTTGAAGCGTATGCGCCGTCGTCGTGGATTTGTCCCTTGTGCAACAACGACGAAACTACATTTTCAATTCCAGATGAGCTCGCCAGCCACCTTTCCGACAGCCACGGAAAGACTTTCACGCAGCCGCAAATCCAGGCTATCGTGCAACAGAGCCGGATTCGCACTCTTCGACCGCGAAATGAGTGCCCTCTCTGCTGCCTCTCAATTGAGGCCCAGCAGGATTCTTTGTTCAAGGAAAAGAGCAAAGGCAAGGAAGATGAGTCGACTCCCAAGAAATCGTGGGGCGATGCCAACGTGGATCGCAATCACAAGCGCATCAGGACAGAGGCGGGCTATACGGTGTTGGATCTGCATATTCGTAGCGACGGTCATCAAGCGCCAATAGAGCAGCAACAACAGGAACCGAAGACCCCAGCCAAACACCTCACAGTCGAATCAATCGCTAGCCACGTTGCCGGACATCTCCAGACCATCATGGCTCTCACTCTACGAATGATATCAATTGATGTTGCGATAGGCGTCTCCGCCGATAACCAGAGCGTAGGTGGCGGTACGGACGATCACTTGTCACGAGCCGGGTCGATCCAGAGAAGCTTGGACGAGGAGAGCGATACCTTTGAGGACATTCCAATACCCGAAGATGGTGACATCAACTCTGACGATGGCCCTCGTCTGGAGGAGATACCGGATTCTGAGGAGCACGTCAATTGGAACCATATGCGCCCTGATAGTGAAGGCTCCATGGAAGACGACTTTCTTCATGGGGTGATAAATTCGGGAGCTTTTCAGTCACACCTAGGCAAAAACGAGGTAGGCATGAGGTCGACACTTCTACATATCCGCTGACTGGCACGCGAGCAGGATTCAACAGCAATGTCCGATAAAGACTTGAGAGTACTTTCTCGCCTACGACACACTGATCGGTGTACCGTAGGCCACGCAGGGGGACCTAATGGCCTTAGACTTGCCGCCGGACTTATGATATCGACATTGCAGCTCAGTCAGTCATCTGGAAATGGGTGTCCCTGGTGTGCTATATTTTGGGAGGCGGTTAAGCAGACGCTTGATATCCGAACGCCTAGAGACCAAGACTTCATATACTGGCGCTATGCAGGCGAAAGCTACTTTGAACCCTGGATTCATGGTCAAAACGGAGGGGATGTCAAAATCCAGATCTTCACTGAGCGTAAGTCGAAAGAGATATATACTATAGTTCATGTGTTAGTCGTTGACCTCAGTCCAAGCATCTCCTCAATTGTTGATTCCCAACTTTCCCGTCAAAACCGTACCTGTCTCCACAACAAGCTCTGATGAGGCGAGGACCCAAATTGAGTCTTGGCTACAAAAGTGCTTAGAAAGCCATCGGGGCTGCCCATGTACACCGAAGGAAGTTTCGCTGCCCAGCCGTCTTCTCGATGTCAGCGATCCTGAAGTCGTCAAGGTCGTAGAGACCAAAGGAAAGCAAGGACAATATGTTTGCCTTTCCCACCAATGGGGAAAGGAACCAATGCCTATCAAAACAACAGGCGACAACATACATGAGATGAAGAGAGCCATACCCGTAGAGTCTCTCCCATTAACTTTTCAGCACGCTGCTAGTGTCGCTAGAGCGTTCTGCAAATACCTATGGATCGACAGTCTCTGCATTATTCAAGACGACCCAGTGGATTGGAGAGTTGAGGCTGCCCAGATGGCATCGATATACCGCAATGGAGTTCTTACGATTGCCGCCGCAGCCGCCACAGGCCCGAAAGAAGGCCTTTTCTTCTCTGCAACCCCTGGGTTCGCCGATCACACTCCCCTTGACCTTGAGAGGTTCAATATGGGCTTTCCCGTCTATGTACGCCGTCACCTTGAATTCAATGCTGGCCATCTCCAGAGATCCCAAGTGCATGGCCTGTTAGAGAGAGGTTGGGTCCTCCAAGAACGAGTCATCTCTCCAAGAATCCTGTACTTCGGCTACAACGAATTGGCTTGGGAATGCATGACGAGTACCGCTTGTCAGTGTGAGTCGGATTTTCGGCCTTACCCTGTCACACGATACTCCCCACGAGAGCCGTTCCACCCGAAATCAGCCTTCAACTTGTCCATCATAACTCAGCAGCCTGTGGGCCAGACAGTGGGACAGTCTCTAGCACTTTGGCATCACATTATCAATGCTTATACTGGACTCGATCTCACCTTTCCCAAAGACAAGTTCCCTGCGCTGGCCGGTCTCGCCGTCGAAGTGGGAAAGTCGCGGCCTGGCGATCAATACTTGGCAGGGGTCTGGTGCCAAACTTTCATACCCGACCTCCTCTGGCGCCGGCGCGTACCAGATGACTGGCATTCTACGGCCTTTACAGACCATTACGACCTACAAAATTGTTTCGACGGCGAAGATTATGGTAAAGAGGAATTTGAACGTAGTATCATGCACCGAGAGTGGCGCGGAAACCGACTCAAGAGGCTCTTTCCAGCCAAGGTGGCCCCAACTTGGTCCTGGGCCAAAATGCATGACCAAGTCGAGTATGACAAGGACATCAACATGCCTGATCTCGGCCTAGTTGAGCCTCAATTTGCAGAGGTGGTCGATGTGAAATGCTCTCATCAGCTTGGGTTTGGAGAGATGGAGACTATCGAGTCGTCATTTGCCATTCTCCGTGGTAAGCTGATTCAAGTTAGGCTTAAAAAGCAAGAATCAAAAGGCTCTAGTGGTTATCTGTTGTATCGAAACGATCACGCTATGGGATTTTCGGCTGTCGACTTTGGCCCGTTCGATTTTAAAAGCCCGCTCCACCGTGCCACGGAGCTTTTTTGCCTTCAGCTTGCATCTGGACGCATGAAAGACAGGCCAGCAATGGCCAAACACTACGGCCTTGTTCTCATGGCCAAGAATACTGAAGATGGCATTGTCTATGAGCGAGTCGGCATGTTTGATCATGCGTTTACATTTGGGCAGGAAAGGACGATTTTCGATGGCACTGAAGAGAGCACAGAGCTCAAAATTGTTTAGATTCATGGCCATGAGAGAGAGGAACGTTACGAACCGGGTGACAGAAGTCTGTGCGTTGAGGCTGCTTGGCTTGAGTGAAGAATTTCAATTTTCAGCGACAAAAGTTACCTTTGAATGCTCTCTGACCTTGTTTGATCAATAGTGTTAATATGCTGCGACACGGAAAGTAAAGACGTGATGATTATCTAACCTCTAAACTCACTTTAAAGGACTCGTTTTTTATATCCTTCGAGATTGATCTTGGTGTGGTTCAACAGTGGACTGGATGTACGATGAAAAGGCTATGTAGGATACACTATTCGACAAGTGTGCAATCGAATACAATAAATGGTTAATTATGTCAGAAGATTCATACAGGAGAAGGCGAAATGGGTGTCGCAATTTTTTAGTTAATAAATCTTTAGCGAGGTCCACTTCTGGACACCTTCAGCTGCGCACCCTGCCCGGCTGTCCCCAAGAATAAGGCAGAGAGTCTTGAGAAAACATTCCGGAGAGTCATTCGGAAGGATGACGGCAAGTGGTACGACCGATACAAGAAGGTCGTAACTACGGTTACGAAATGCAGTAAAGTAGAGAGTCTGATGGGGGAAATATTGAAGGACGTCCAAGTGATTGCGTGTGAGAAGCTCGAGGGATCCGCTACCAGCGCCCAAGTCAAAGAGCTTAGAGATGGAATCAAAGAGATGAAGGAAATGCCGTCCTCCCTCCAGGAAGATACGCGGAGCGTCACCCAAATACATAGCGGCAGTGGCAACAATATTGGGCACATGGGCCAAGGTGATATCCATAACAACAAATCATCCAGGGGTGTGATCTACAATAAGAATTACAATGCTGGTGGGGCAACCTCTGGGAGTAAGGATTAATGTAACACAGTGTTAGCTCTGCTTTCTGGCGTGTAGCGCTAAGCATATTCCAGGGCAACAACCGAAACGTCACAGAGAATTAGACAGTCTTTGCAACTTGCCGAAGCGCCCGCGAATCGACGAATCTACGGATAGTACGGATTTTGGCAACGAGTCGTGCGACGACGACGACGATGACAGAGATAGCGTTATTAGTGGAGCGCTTGATATAGAGCCAGATGGGGGTGATTATACAGACAGCAGTGAGATAGGCAACAACGAGGAGGAAGAGGATAGCGAGGTTGGTTTTGAAGAAGATAGCAGTGAAGAGGGTAGCTCCTGAATCTCATGAATGCTTCTCCTAGGATTTGGTAAAATAACCCTGAAGATTCTCTAGCTTCCCCATTATGATTGTGCCATCTAACATGCTTTGCATCAACCTCAGCGTCTCGAGCTAGTACAAAGTGTACTAACGAGGAAACTATAAACAGAGTCACTGCTCTTAAGATCCTTGTTTGTGTCTTCGCCAGCTTGACAATCGAGTAGATGATTAATCCAGTAAAGACAAAAGCATTGTCGTAGTTTTGATGTTTGGTCACCTATTCGCCACCAATGTCCGTAATACTATGGTTTGATATGAAAATCCACCATATATACTAGCTCGCCATCCCGCCTTTGTTTCCTCAAGGCTGCCGATATTAATTGTCCATCTGGTAGGGTAACTTCTGCCCTGTCAGGCATTGCGCAAGTAAGGCTCGAGCGAGGTTCTCTCGAAATCTCACGCAGCGACTTTCTATTAAGCAAGCTCAAGACAATGCCAATACACTCTCGGTGCGTCATGTAAGCTACAGTTCTATAAATCTCCAAGACAAATGATTTCTGGAGTTGGAAAGGACCGTTCGGACCCATGAACTCTAAGAATGCACGATGTCCAGAGTGTTCCAAAGAGAGCACTAACTTGCGGTCTCCCGCAAGTATGTCCGCCGAATCCTCATCGTTGATATTTCCTTGAGCTGAATTATTGTCACTCTTGATAAACGACGACATGATGAATGAATTGCCGAGGGCATGTACGGTATTCAGCTCAATCTTCGAAATCAAACCGACAGCCGAGGTACGTGGCTATGTGCGTTGACGGATATAAATGCATTCCTCTGTGCTCCGATGATTGATAATATCAGGTCTTTGTAGAACCAGAAGCCTGGATATACAACCAATATGAGAGCGTATGTACTATTCACCTCTAGAAGCTATTGTATTTTGATGTAAGTAAAGAATAATTCTTTGCCTGACATTATGATTCTTAATCATTCTCGAATCCGAAGTTGTATGATCTGAACTGATATAACCTCTTAAAGGAGCAAAAAAATTCGTTGAGTTGGAATGTGGTTGTGTCAAATAAAAGCATGGTCGAGTGGGTGGAATAGGTGGAGAGGCGCTCACGCCTTTACAAGCCTTACTCGTTATTGTCTGGTACAAAAGAGAGCAGACAATCAGGAATCGAACTTTGATAAAGCATGAAAATACGAACAATAGAGTAATAGATCGACGAGTATAGAGACGATGAGGGGGTACAATAGTGATCTTGATTCCCCAGGAGCTATTATGAGGTTGCAGCCGGCATGGTCTATGCTCACATTTTCTTGGGGCGCAAGGAGACAAAGCCGATTTTGCGAGTGACTGTACTTCGTACTGTACGTACCTCCAGGTACCTACATCCGGGGCAGGGGCAGGGGTGCACAGAAGTGTCCAGAAGTTGACCTCGCTAAAAGTAATTAACTAAAAAAAACGATACCCATTTCGCCTTCTACTGGTAGATGTTCACTGAAGTACTGTACTGTACAGTATCGTCTCCCTATTTACTTCGGCCCCCCGGCCCCCCGGCCCCCCGGCCATTCCCCCATATGTCATAGTGGGGAAGTATCATACTTTGTAACCCCCATATGGTCCAGCTCGTCTTGTTGACGGCCCTTTCCCTTCCTGCAGAAGCTTGTTCATGACTTAGCGAACCTGTGGAAGTAAGTCGTGGCGATGGCAGCTGCCTGCCTGACTCTAGACGACAGTGGAGCCAGCGTTAATCTTATGGGAGGGCTAAATTACAGGCTGATGTCCCGGTGGTCGTGTCGGTTTCCTGGCTGTTTCTGAATATTATTACCCAATCTGGCCTACCAGATCGGCTAGCTACTAGGCCAGGTTGGGAAAATATTACAAAAGCAACATCAGGAAACCGATAACCAGGCTACTAGTGCCCTTTTGGCTTAGCTGGGCGGAATAGACCTTCATCATCATCGGCAATTGTCAGCCGCACTCAACTCCTCTTCTACAATCCTCCAACAGGCCGCTACTTTGCGTCTCGTCATGGTAAACAACAAGAATACCAGCTGGTTGTCAATCCTGACATTCGGATATATTGGAGCTTTCTCTAGTGATAATTTCGTAGGGCCTTCGGATGCCATCCAAATGGCAGCCCTACTACAGCCGTAGCCTTGTCTGAGAGAAAGGGCTTCTTGGATGGAAGAGGATTGCATCCGGTGTTGGAGCCGATTGACGCCGAAATTGAGTAAGAGTCCCTCTACCGGTGACAGTGTCTGCCATTGAATTGCGATTAATGTTATTTCAATTGAAGCATCCTATTCGTCCATGGCTTGACGGGCAGTCGAAAGACGTGGTATCATGCAGAGACCAAGACGTTCTGGCCCATAGATCTCCTCCCAGGAGATATCCAGAAGGCGGGGAAAGCCCGCATTTTCTTTTGGGAGTACGATGCAGATATCTTCAAATTGCTCTCGGCGCCGTCCATAATCGGTTTGTCGACTTATGGTGCGAATTTTTGCGGTCGACTCGCAGGGCATCGGTTGAACAGTGGAACAGTAAGTCGAAGCGGTCTAGATCTATTGGAGCGAAATAACATAATAACCGCGAATCTAGCAAAAGCGACCTATCATCTTTGTGTGTCATTCGCTCGGTGGACTTGTCACCATGAGAGCTCTGCTCCATTCGAATGAGAGATCGGATTTCTTCTATACCGACATTTTGAACTCTACAGTTGGAATCATCTTTCTCGGAACTCCCATTCGAGGATCCAAATGGGCAAATTGGGGATCTTTAGAGGCCGACATCGCCGATTTCATCAAAAATGCTAACAAGGACATTGTGAAGCTCCATTCACCCAGATTCTGGAGAGCTATTTCAACTGCGAGATTCGTTCATGGCAATGATGAAAGGTAGAGAGGTCAACCAGAACTTCAGAAGTATCGTCATAAAATGCTACTTCGAGGAGCTAGGAATGGGACCTGGTTTTTTGTCCTTTGGACCCAAAGTAGGGAACCCTATGGATGCATGTTTCAAAATATTTCCTGACCCATCTCCAGGTCGTCACTAGAGAAAGCGCTGTTCTTGAAGGATACCACTCTGGAAGTATCAGAGCTAACCATGTGACAATGACGAAGTTTTCCAACCGGAAAGACCCCGGCTATGTTGAGATCAAGGACTGGATCTTTGCTTTGATTTGTCAAGCGATATCCACTTCGACGTGTTTAAACTCATCTCCGTTCGCAAACTCAGGGCCAGTTACGACTCGACCATCTGTCACAAACGGAGCTGCCTGGAACGAGTCCGTAGTCAACGAACGACTTTTGCACAAGTTGATTCCAGATAACTACGATAGAATTCATCAACAAGTCACAGCAACCGTCGCTTGGAATAGGAGAAGTCTGTCTCCGTCGGTGGACTTTCTGGCCCTTGCTCAGCTTCCATCATCATCGAAGTCTCGGAAACAAGGGAATTCACAATCCCGCATTGACAGCATTGACAGCGTTAACGAATCGATAGAAGAGATCATGTCAAATAAAAAAATAAAATTCCGAGCAATGATAGCTGACAGACAGAAGACGCCAGGAGAGAGTACACAAGACCATGCCAACCCCACAGGGCCACAAGTTCATAAGATCGAGTTCCAACTACCCGAGAGGCAACAACGGATTGAAGAAGTTTCCAACTGGTTGTCGGATATTGATCATCAGAAAATGCATGACTTCAGCAGCTCGGACAGATACAAAGACAGTGGGGTCTGGCTTTCCAAGGCGCCGAACTTTCAGGCATGGCGAGATAGCTCGCATTCGACGATTTTTTGGCTACATGGGATGGGTAGGCGGCTCCTCCTGTCAAGTAACAAATCGCTTATATGTTTTAGCTGGCAGCGGAAAATCAGTCATGAGGTATATAATTGTCCTTGTGAAAATATTTGTCAACGCTGACACAACTCAGCTCATTTGTGATTGACGCATTATCGCCCAACGAGAGGGTGACCGTCCTCTACTTCTATTGCGGAAGGGGAAAACGTGGAACTTCCGGTTCAATTCTACGGTCCCTTCTGAAGCAGATGTATCTTCACACAGATGCGAAATGCGTTATGGAGGACTTCTATGATAAGCACCGGCGTGAAATGCCTTGCGATGGTGACGGTGACAAAGTTACCTTGTACTTGGACACTCTTCTTCGGTTGGTCTCCGCATCACGAACATACATCATTCTGGACGGACTAGATGAATGCATCAACGATAGTGTTGACGTCCTACTGTCCGCATGGAGATACGTATCAAGGAGGTCTAAAGAGGTTATGAAACTTTTCATATCTAGCCGGGAGAGGAGCGACATAAAGGAGAAGGTCGATAGGGAGTTCAAGGCCAGCCCACGAGGATTCGGCGAAATGTCTCTTCAAATGCAACCAGGTCATCTAGAGGACTTTGATGCATATGTCCGTGATCAAGCCGAATCAGTTGCTAAAGACTGGAGAATCTGGCAAGAATCCAGCCAACTTTTGGTGACAAAAGCAGGGTCTATGATTTTGAAGCAAGCAAGTGGAAGGTAAGAAAAGTCTGTTCAAGAGAAACAACTAACTGACATTATCAGCTTCCTTTGGGCAAGAATGACAATAGATGCCCTGAAAAGAGCACCGAAGGGTACGGACCAAAACATGGTATCGTCGGATTACAGTATTTCCCCGTCCCTGGAGGATGTCTATGACCAGATGATGAACGAGATTGCCTCTGCCAAGAATCCTACTGCATCCATAGTGGAAAAGACTTTCTATTGGGTGCTTTTCGCGCTGGAAGAATTACGCTCTGGGGATATAATCGCGGCGCTTTGCTTGGGACTTGGTGAGGATGAAGAGAAGGTCTTGAAACCCTTCGATGTTGCGAAACTCATTGGTTGCTGCGAAGGGCTCATTACAGCTAAAGACAACAGGTTATATCTTGCACACTCGACCACCAAGGAATACCTCTGCCAGCGACTGAATAGCAGCCTTGCCCATGTCTATCTGGCCAAGATATGTCTTGCGATACTAACCACTATGGGACCAGTTCCAGGGGCCAAGCGAGCGGAGAATCAGGAGATGACCTGTGATGAGGCTCTATACGGTTACGCCCAGCGAAATTACCTCATTCACGGCTTCAGAGCCCTTTCACTTGATCAGTATTGGGCCGTACATTGAGGCGGATGATCTACCTGGCTTCGAAAAGAAGCATAGCATCAGTGATACCACTCCTGGACCTACGAGAGAAAGAGCACAAGCAGCATCTCGGGATTCCTAGCATATCCAAGACTGACTCTATGAATCTCATGTCAAGATTTGGCACTTGCCCATGGATGGAAGGATGTGCGCGAACAGGTTTACCAGCATACAGTCTAAGTAGAGGTAAAACGCAACGCGCCTTGGAAGCACGCACTCTGATTTTTTGTTCGGAGTTTACTATTCACTTGTTTTTTTATTCACTCCTCAGGAGATCAGTCCCACATATCCTCGGCACTCTTAGCGTCTAGGTTAATGGAAACGATTTTGATCTCCGGTGGTGAGCCGCTGGCCTGACTTTCCACTTGCTTGAGACTCGATTGATACCTCTTCTTTTCCGTAAGGTATGCTTCGTATTCAGAGGTGGCCATATCTAGTGCGGTGTATATGATATGTTCTGCCTCTTTGGTAGCCCACAGATTGAAGAAATACGCATCATTATAGTACGAGTTGTGACTCAAAACCCACGTTGCAACAGATATTCCATCGAGAAGAACGTCATATGTGTCCTCTTTCACTCTCGACCCAACCTTTTTGAACTGATACTGGGTAAATTTAAAGCCGTGCGTATAATGCTGATTGCTCCGGCCGTCTTAGTCTTCTACCGTTTCGGTATTGGACTCTCCTTGAACACGACCCCGCGATACTATCCAATCATAGCCCTTCAGTTTGCTATATTGTAAGGTCAAGTTTTATCTTCGTACACTATCTTCATATTGATAGTTAACTTATCTCTGCAACCTCTGTGCCTCGCACCTCCACAAGCGTACGTGCGAATCTCTTGATATATTGTTACGGGCCAGCTTGAAAGATAGGTTATAGGCCATTTTAAAGGATAAGTTATTAGGTAATAGCTGGAAAGCGGTATGACCCATAATCTTAAGCGAAGGTTAGTCGTCAAATAAGTCAATCATTCTCCAAAAAAATAGAAACCCTCAACTTATTATATAAAATATACTTTATTTTTTATTTTTTATTTTTTATTTTTTATTATTTTTATTAAGCATAGCCTTAAGTCCAAATACAAAAAAGCTTCTTTTACTTTTAATATCTTTTTCTAAAATAGCTATGTTTTCGTATCAGCCTGAGATTAGCCGTAATATAAAAAAAGACCTATTTATTTCACTATGAAGCATTATATCTTTCCCAAAAAAAGCACTATTATTCTTGTACAATTATAATATTATTTTATCTGCCTGCGCAAGTAGGTGCCTTTTGCTTTAAAGAATAATTGCCCTAAAAAACTAAATCACTTTTATACATTATTTTACTAATCTTATTATTTTAATTTAATACCTTAATTATTCGCTAGCACGCTTGCTACCACACAATAAACAATACTTTTTTTTTTTTAAAAAAGCACCCACAAAACCTTAATCCCTGCACAACTTGATTTCACTTTTATATCAAATACTCCTTAACCTAAGGAAATATATTTTCTAAAAAACGACCAACCTTAATTAATAACAAAGCTTAAAAAGAAGCCTTCGTCCATTTCCTAAAAAAAATATTCTACAACGCCTTTCCTAAACCAATTGCGATTATGGCAAATGCCTCCCTCATCAATGCTTAAAAGGCATATATGCAAAAAATAATTCAATTAGTTATTACTTCCGCGCTTGCTTTTAATAGAGCTTCTTAAGCTAGCGCAGCTAGCTTGGACAATGCCAATGTTGATTGCCGCTTTAGCAATCAAGCTCTTATTATAAACCTTTAGCTATCCCCCAATTACTTCCTCCTATACATTAAGCCCGGAGTTGCTGTTATTAAAAAAACAAAGTCCAATACCCTTGTTTTCACTTTACTAATTATAATAGTAATATTAAGTACAACGCTTAAAAATGGACATAAAATTATTTGTTCAAAAATATTTTAATAACTTTATTAATAGCCAATCTCAAATTAAAATTTATTTTAATTATACGGGTGATGAAGCCAAGATAATCATTTTTTAATATATGAATCCCGAGTTTGTAGGTGTTTTTGATAATACGGCCAATATTTTCAAGGCTCTAAATCAATAATTTTTTAATTACAATAAAATATAAGCTGCAAAGGCTAAATACAATTATTTTATTATGGGCTTTATAATATACAACAATTTTTGCATTAAATTTATTAATCATGCAATTACCAACAAAATTGCTTGCTTCCATTAATTTAAAATATATATATAAAAAGGTTTCCCCTGCCTTAAAACGCCAAATTATAATTAAGCAATACAAATTTAATAATAATTACATTTTTTTAAATAAATTCGTAGCTATTACAAATCAAGGACTTTATAATATCACCGCCGAGGAATGCCTTTATCGCCAAGCCTCAATGCTCCCCCAATCCTTCAAAAATATAGAGACCTATAAAAGGAACTACTCAAAATGAAAGAATTGCTTTTTCATTATTAAATATCAAATACTCCCTTTCTAACTAACAATTCTGACCAGCCAATACCCTATACTCTTAAAAAGGCAAAGCCCGCTATAAAGCCAACATTAAATAAAGCGAACATCCATTTAATTTTTATATTAGTTATATATTAAATTTATCTTTATTTAAGGGGAAAAAAATCAAAAATGGAAATCTTTATATTTTTCTTTAATAATATTAAAACAGAAATTTAATATTGAAAAAAATCAATTAAAATAAAGCTTTTTGCTATGAACAACGGATTATTACTTAAGGAAGCTTAAGAAACTAAATATTAATTGAATAAAAATATTATTTGTCAAAAGCTTCCCTGGTAATACAAGGAATTTGAGGTATTATTCTCTAATAAAGCCTTAAACAAGCTTTTAGCCCATTGTTCGATAATTAATTATAAGATTAAATTTATTACAGAAAATAAGCTTTCTTTTGAGCCACTCCGCTAATTAACTAATAAGCAATTATTATAAACGAAGTAATATATCATTAAAAATCTTTATAAGGGTTTTATTGCCCTCTTAAATGCATTTTTTACGGCCTTAATTCTTTTTGCTAAGCAATCTAATAGCGGCCTAAGATTTTGTGTGGACTATTAAAAGCTTAATTAATTAATTAAAAAGGATCCTTATTTAATTTTATTAATTGATAAGATGATATCCCGTATTTTAAAAGCAAAGAATTTTTATAAAAATCGATATTTAATAAGCTTTTCATAAGATATGGGTTATATAAGTATAAAGTATTTTCTTTTGGATTTACAAATGGCCTCGCCATTTTTAATGTTTTATTAATAATATTCTTATGGAGCATTTAAATAATTTTTGCTTAGTATATTTAGACAATATTTTAATTTATTTAAACTCCTTGGAAGAGCATAAAATACATATTAAAAGAATTATACAAATCTTATTCAATCATGGCTTATAGGCTAATATTAAGAAATGTAAATTTGGAGTGCCAAAGACGAAGTTCTTAGGCTTTATTATTAGAGTGGATAAAATTGAAGTCAACCCTGAGAAGATTGTAATAATTAATAATTAGGAATATGCATATAATGTATAAGGCGTACAAAATTATTTGGGCTTTTGTAACTTTTATCGATGATTTATTAAAGACTATAATTAAGTATGTTATCTTTTTACGCTTTTTATAAGAAAGGATATGCGTTTTAAATTTGATGAAAATTATAAAGCAGCTTAAGAGGTATTATAATTAGCTTTTAAATTAGCCCTTATTTTTTACTCTTATAATACATTTAAATAAACATGTCTAAAAACAAATTTGTTTAATAAAAGAATGGCTAGAGTGCTTTTTTAATTATAGGACGACGAACCTTTCCACTTAGTCGGTTTCTTTTTTAAAACTATAATCAACGCTGAACTAAATTATCTGATTTATGACAAAGAGCTATTAGCTATATTTAAATTATTTAAATAATATAAACCGGAATTATTGGGAGCGTAGAAAGCTGTATATGCATATACTGATTATATGGCGTTAGAGCATTTTATATTAATAAAGGACCTCATGGTATAATAAGCTAGGTGGGTCGAATTTTTTGCTGATTTCTATTTTATAATTATGTATTATATAAATATTATGAATACTTTAGCAGATATCTTGTTTTATAGAGATTAAGACCTTTTCCTAATGGAGGCTAAAAAGCGTGCTTGATAAAGTTAACAAATGATCCCGGATTATAAGATTAGTTAGTAAATCCTTTAAGACTTATGCCCTATAAACGTAGAATTATTTTTGTTGATGAAATTGTGAATTAAGAGTAAGAATTAAAGCCTGAATTCCTGATTGAAAAGCCCTTTGACCCTGCCTTAATAATGGCGTATAATATTAAAAAATATAAGATTATTAATTAAATTATTATAGCAAATAAAGCTTCCCCTAATTTTGAGCCCTTTAGAAATAAGGCTAAAGATTATAGCCTTAATTATAAATTGCAATAAAGCAAGCTTTTTTTTTAAAAAACAATTTAAAATGCTACTAAAACCTTTGGAATTACATATTTTTTTTAATTCGCCATATATATGTATAACCTTAAATAACATATGCCAAAATTAGTAAAATCAAGTTATTGCTTAGCCATAAATACCATTAAAACGGAATTAATAATGATATTATATAATATATTATTAATTGTAATTGCTTTAAAATAAAAGCTTATAAGAACAAAACCCTTGACTTATTATATTCTGTGCCAATCCCTGCGAGATTATATTAATATTTAATCATGAATTTTATGGAATTATCTTGAAACAAAAATGGTTTCAATTTGGCCTTTATAATAATAAATTAATTTATAAAAAAGCCGCTTTAATCCTTTGCCATAAAACAATTATAATAAAAGGCATGGCCAATTTTTTTTTAATTTATTGAAGCTAATACTTTAAATATAACAATCGTGTATTTATTTGATAAATATAGGAGGCTGCGGTTGATCTTTAATAATCAAGAAGTAGGTGTATTACATATAAAGTAAAATAATTATTAATATGATTAAGAATATTATTTAAAATTAAGCATAAAGCTTTTATCTAATGGCAAATATGCTAATCTTATATAAAACCTTTGTTCCTTTGAATTTCCTTAAAGCCTTAAGCCTTAGGGCTTTTAAAGCCCTAAATCCTAAAGCTTTAAAGAATCCAGCTATTATGTGATCCCTATTCTTATAATGCTTTTTTGTTTTGGCTTTTCTATGCAACATGTATTATCAAGCTTTAAGGCCAAAACATATGTGATACTTCTATTAGGCATATTCATAATAATGTAATACCTTTATTGGGTATGTTTATAATATTATCCCTTTTTTAACCTAGTGTGGTCCTTATGCTTAAATATGCCAAAAAAAAACATCAACAATAACCCACAGCTATTTTCTTTTTTTATTATACTTTCCAAAATTATTAAATATAAATAATATATAACTTTTACTAAAATAATTAATTCTTATGATTTTCTTACAATACCTTATTTTAATTATGTTTGCTATTATTATAATTATATAATTTTAAATAAAAAGTTTTAGTATTATAAGGAATATGTTTATTATAATATAAAATATAATGCTTTCCAAATTTTAATTAATAATTTTTAAAGCTTGCATATAAAAAAAGATTGCTTAAAATTTAAGAAAAACATGGCCTTTAAAGCAGCCATGGCTGGCCTTACTTGCATTTACAAACTTAAGCTTTGCTAAGCAAAATTTTATAAAAAAAAAATTGCTTTGCCATAGCTTAAAAACTTTAAACAAATTAAATGCTGCTAAAAAAAAAAAGGAAGGCAAAAGCGCAAACAGCAAAAAAGCAAAAGCAATATGTTTTTTTTATTACCTATTTTAGTAATACGCCGCCTAATTTTTTATACGCTAGCAAAATATTGCTAAACTTTGAGGATTTTTTTTAAAAAAATCTAAATTTTATTAATAAACTTTTAAAATAACTTAAAACAATGGAAACTAAATTTAGGTTTTTAAGTGTTTTTTAATTATAGGTATCCTTTTTATTTAATTAAATATTTAATAATGCCATAAAAGTATTAATAATTAAAAATAGTTTTTATTTTATATTTAACGTTTAGGTTAATTGGTTATATTTTAATAATAAAAGCAGGTGGTGCCCTTAGTAATGCTGGTTTGAGAAAAAACATGTGGAATATTGAATAAACATTTATTATTTTTGGGAGTGCTAGCTAATAATTAACTAGTTTTTTGATTTTTGCAATTCTAAATGGTCCTAGCTTTTTGTAATTTAATTTATGATTTGGTTATTTAATTGCAATATTTTTTAAAATAAATAAACTTTATTCCCTTCTTTAAGCATTAATCTTATGCTACGTTTTTTATTATAATAGATTACTGATTTTTATGCTATAAATAAAATATTGGCTAATAATTTCTTATGCAATTGCTTTAGCTTATCCCCTTATAACATGGCTTTTTGCGCGGTCTTTTAGCCCGTAATTAGTGTATTATATGCCATTGGGTTATACCCATAATTTGCATAAAACAGCAATACTTCAATAATTTCTTAATCTGCGTTATTATATACAAATTAAGCAAGTAAAAGTAATTAAACCCAATTGTTTTATTTATAATTTATATAATATTAAAAATAAGTTTTCATTATTTGATTAATTTATTTTATTTATGCATTTGTTTAGGAATAAAAAGCTATTAACATTTTTTATTTTATTCTTAAAAATGCAATCAAAGTTTTCCAAAACTTTAAAATAAAAAGCTTATCTTTATTTAAAATAACCTCGTTTAATATTCTATAATTTGCAAAAATTGTTTAAAAAAATACCTGCGCCATAATAAGCGCATTTTGTGTTCCTAATACCGGTATTATGTACGCGTTTTTTATAAACCTATTTATTATAATACAAATCAAATCATATATAATTCTTATGGCTAAATCTTTTAAAAATAATAATTCAATCACAAAATCCAAAGCAATCGACTTTTATAAGCATAATAATATTGCTAGCGATTTCATAAGCTTATACAAAGCATAATATAATGCCTTATTCCGAATGCATATATCGTATAATAATATCATGTTTTTACCTACTTTCCTCATTTTAAAAAAATAATAATCCTTAAATAATCTTAATAACATCTTAGCTACCCCTTAATAACCATATGCCGGCAGTGTGTGGTGTTTTGTAACAAATTTAACTCGCTTTTAAATAAAAATATATATTTGTCCCTAAAACTAAAAAATTCCGTTTAGCGTAAAAGAAAATCTTTTACTTAGTTGCTTGCGTTATTTGGCTACAACCAGATTATTATCATAGCCCTTCTAAATTTTCTTTACAACTAATCAATTAATTGCTGCCAATTATTAATAATTAATAATTAATAAATCACCATCCTTTTATAATATAATATGGGATTTATGGGTCTTGTTTGCAAAATATTCTAATTTCCTGCTCAAAGCATCGGCTTAAGCATTTTTTATTCCTTTAACATAAAAAATTTAAAATTTTATAATAAAAAGTATTTTATATTAGCAAACTTAATATCGGTTTAGTTTCTTAGTAATAATAAAATAAATAAGATTTTTGTGATTTATTAGGATTTGTACCTTATGGGCGGCGCCTTTAAAATAAACCCTTCATTTGCGTATTACGTCCATAATTGCCAGCAACTCCTTATTATAAATATCATAATTAAGTTTTGCTAATAATAGTTTTTGCAAATAATAAGCAATTAATTGCTATTTGCCATTTTTGCTTGGTTAGTTAAGCACAGCACTAATAACATAGTCCAAAAAATCCGTCTTTATGCATATTTCTTTGTTAAGTATAAAAAATATAAAAACAGGTTCTTTAATAAACATTTTCTTAAGAGCTTTAAAAGCCGCATTAGCTTCCTTTATTTATATATATTTTTTGTCCTTATGGGTCAATTTTGTGAATACCTTAGCAATTCTCAAATAGTTTTTAATAAATTATTTATAAAAATTAGCAAATCCAAAAAAAAATTATAATTTTTTAATATTAATAGGTCTAATTTAATTAATAATTGCTTTAATTTTTTTTAAGATTTATAGCCAATTTAATAATAATAATCACATAGCCTAAAAAAATAACTTTTTTTATATGAAAATTACATTTTTCTGATTTAAAAAGCATAAAGGCGACTTTTAATTTTTTAAAAATTGCCGCTATATTCTTTATATGCTATTTCTTATTTTTGAAATAAATTAAAATATTATTTAAATAGCAAATGTATATTATATTTAAATATGGCCATAAAATATTATTAATTAAATGCTAAAATATGGCTAATGCATTAATTAAATTAAATAGCATAATTATATATTTATAATAATCAAAACGCATGCAAAATGCTATTTTTATATTTTTATTTTTAGCTATTTTAATAAGATTATACGCGCTTTTTAGATTAAGCTAAATAAATATTTTAGCTTTTGCAAGCCTATCTCGCAAATTCCTTAGCTAATGGTAATACATAATAATCCTTTTTTATCTTTTATGCCTTAAAGTCCATTATAGCCCTAAAAATTATTTTCTTAATTTTTACTTTCATAATCAAATGGCAATTTTCTATTACCACCAATTAGCGCATAAATTTTTTTTCTAATAAAAATCCTTTATTAAAATATTTTTCTAAACCCAATAATTTAATTTTATAATCATAACCATAAATAACTGATTTATTCCTAAAATTTGAGCTAATAAAATAAAACATTTTTAATATATTTGAATATTATTAGCTATATTAAACCAAAAACGCCATTAACTGTCTTCTAATACAATTTCTTAAAATTTTCCTTTTTCCAGCTTATTCTAGCTTTCAAAAATAGGTATAAATTCTTAAGGAATAATTTACATATAAATTCAAAAACAGCCACTACCATACTCAACCTGCTTCCATCTAATATATTTATAATTCCAATAAATTACCTAATATTTCTTGCCTCATTATAATCCTTTTGCAAAAACCAATCCTGGTTCCTTATAAATAACCCTAATAACCTTATTAATCTAATATTAAATATTTAAAGCCTAAAAGTGCAAGTTCTTTTCCCGCTAAATAATGTTTCAAATTTTACTTTATAATAAACCAAAAAAAATAGGTAAAGTAACCCCAAATCCAAAATCTAATAAAGCTCCCCGCCCCTTTCTTTTTTATTATCCTACGCCATACTATTATTATTCTTTACTTAAGCATGAATTCCATTGTCCTTAAGTTTATTAATAATCATTTATTAAAAGCTTAAAACATTAAACTGCTTAATAAAAGATAATAGCATAAAAATGCTAATAATATTATAAGCGCCCTATCTTATTGCATTAATTTGCTTCTTTTTTAATCATAATTTTCTTTGGCAATAAAAGCTAGCCATATGGCTTGAAAGGCCATATTTAAAACATAGCTTATCCTATTATTACTTATTCATAATTTTCTTAAAAAGCTTATTATTACGTGGCTTTTTTTTTAGTTTACTTTTAAAAAATAACGTCCAGCTTTATTTCCTTAAAATAAAAATGTTTTTAAGATTTATTATACTTTTAATAAAAATATTACCTTTTTTACTTAAGGCTCCGCTTATAAGCTTAATTATTAATTTTAATTACAAACTTAATTAACTGTTCAAAATTATTAAATTATTTAAAATAAACAATTTCGTTTTTAACATTATTTTTTAATTTTTTATAATAACAGTCCCTTAAAGCATTTTTTTTTCATTTAATTTATTTAACATATTACTAAAATTTTACCATACAATTTACACAAAACCCAATTTACCAAAGTTTTTATATATTACACATTATTATATACACTATATTAATATTACTAAAAAATTTAATCATAAATTCCTTCAAACTTTTAAAAACAAAAACATTTTTTAAATAACTTTAAAAATATTAATTATTACATTTCCTACTAAATTTTTTAATAACCATATAATTATTAAAAAATGATTCCATTTAATCCCAAGCCGCCTTTTTAAATAAGGTAATAATCCATAAAACCTTTTTAATTTTAAAAATAAATTATCTTATATAAAATCCAATATACATATTAATTTGGACTATCCAATATTAATATTTATTACGATCACCATTAAAAGTCTCCAAAATAAAAACCTTAATATTTTTATTAATATTGCCTAAGATGGTAATAATAACATTTTTATTAATCAATTTCTTTTTAATAAACATAATATATATAAATTAATACTTTTAATAAAAAGGTGCTTAAAATGTAATAATTATATATTTATTTAATAAATATAAAAAGCTGCGATTAATCTTTAATAATTAAAAAATACGTATATCACATATAAAATAAAACAATTACTAATATGATTAAAAATACTATTTAGAATTAAGCATAAAGCTCTTATTTAATAACAAATATGCCAATCTTATATAAAACCTTTATTCCTTTAGATCCTTTTAAAGCCTTAATCCCTAAGGCTTTTAAAGCCCTAAATCTTAAAGCTTCAAAAAATCCAGCCATTATATAACCCTTATTCTTAAAATACTTCCTTATTTTAGCTTTTTTATGCAATATAAGTTACCAAGCCTCAAAGCCAAAACATATGTGATACCCCTATTAGGTATATTTATAATAATGTAATACCCTTATTGGGTATATTCGTAACATTAAAATGCCTAATTTTATTATTTTGGACAAAGGCCTTTAATTTATATTAATCTTTTAAAACAAATACTATCGTATTTTTGGCACAAAAATAAAGCTTATAATAATTTATAATTCAAATATTGATGGTTAAACCAAAGTTATAAATTAATATATTAAGCAGTGATTTTGGCTATTTTACATATATTACCAAGATAATTGAAACTTTTTCTTATTACTTATGAATATTGCTTAGCTTACTTTGCCTTACGAATTTTTTGGGTAATATAATATTATTTCAAGTTTTGAATGATTACGAGCCTAAAACCTTATATGATGTATATAACCCAGAATCTCCAAAGATAGCGATAAAAAAAATTAAATAAGGATAATGCTTTTAAAATTGCTTTTAAAATAAAATAAACCTTAGAATTTGTACAATTCTTTATTTAAACATAATAAAACAAAATGAAATGATTAGCGGATCGTACGCATTATAAAATTGATTAAAACATTGGAAATATGATTTTAATTTTTATAACAAATTAAAAAATGAATAAACTTTTACAAAAGCTTTTAAACAAATGATATAGACCAGTTGAAGTCTTGGCAAAAATTAAAAAGAATTAAAAAATTAAATTACCTAAGAATTAAAAAATTTACCCTATTTTCTACTTTTATTCCTTACGGAAATATGTTGCCAATCCTTTTTTTGATTAAATATAACAAGCACCTACGCCAATTTAATTACTTCTAAAACAAAATAAATGGGAAATTAAAACTATACTATGCTTTAAGCTAATAAGCAATACTCTTAAATATTAAATTAAGTGAGTTGGAGCCGATGAGAACTTAGAATAATACTTTTGCTTGAATACTATAACAGCATCTCATTTATTAAAGACTTTTCATTTTTAATATCAATACGCAAAAGGACCTTTAATAGCTTTACCTAAATAATTAAAAGCTTATAATGCTGGAATTAAGAACTATAGTAAATTAGAGGATAATAGGCCTATAACATTAATTTCAAGAACACAATTTTTTAAAAGGGGAGTAATATTATAAGCCAGCTTAAAAGATAAGCTATAAGCCATTTTAAAGTATAAGTTATTAGGTGACAGCTGGAAAGTAATATAACCCATAATGTTAAGCAAAAATTAATTGCCAAATAAATTAATTACTTTTGAGGAAAATATAAATCCTTAATTTATTATATAAAATGTACTCTTTTTACTTTTCATCTTTTTTTTTATTTATTAAATGTAGCCTTAGGTCCAAATACAAAAAAGCTTTTCTTACCTTTAGTGTCTTTTCCTAAGGTAGCCATGTTTCCGTATTAGCCTAAGGTCAGCCGTAACATATATTACTTAATATACCAATTAAATAAGACAAGATTTGTGTATGGTGTAAATCATTAGATATTGTACAGATGTTTAAATAGTTAATATTAATGCGTTGTTTCTATAAGCTTTATATTTATGACTTACTATTGTTTATTTAAGCCTCCGCTATTTAATGTAAGATTTGCTATATTTTAATAGAATTACATTGGAGGCAACATAGAACGGTTTTTTAAAGTTATAAAAGGTAAGATGAAATTTATTATTTTAAGGATTAATCAGTGGACGATTTAATAAACATTACGATAGACTTTTACCCTCCTAATCATTATTTCCTTATTATTTTACGAGTTTTGTTTTTAAAAAGTTAAGATACTTATAAGGATTAGGAAAGTTATGGAAAACATAATGATTATTATATTAATAAGTCCTAAGAAACTATTAATGAACAAATTAGACTCCGAGTCACTAGGCTTTCAGCCTTATTATGGATAAAAGCGGAATTTCTCATTAATTTAGAGGAAAAAGAGTATTAAAGAGACATTTTCAAGGAGGTATTCAAAGGGCCACGCTAGAGCTTGATTCCACATGGACTTCAGTAGACTGTCAAGGCTAAAGGTCGAAAGAGTCTTATTCCGTTACTTTGGATAATCCCCATTTTATTATTTAGCTTAATACATTATTACCCAAGTTTACGAATATGAATCTTTTATTGAATCATTTCTTGATATCTTATTCTTTTAGTATTAACTTCTGTTATTTAA
The DNA here is from genome assembly GCA_002554605.1 of Helotiales sp. F229. Taxonomy (NCBI): domain Eukaryota; kingdom Fungi; phylum Ascomycota; class Leotiomycetes; order Helotiales; species Helotiales sp. F229. Next base: position 3,074,247 of record MXAW01000002.1, on the reverse strand, counting down.
AAGGCTGGATATTCACTTGTAAAAGAACGTATCCGTGGTGTAATCGATCATATAAGCCGTTAAATAAGCCAGAAGAATGACATAAAATCCGCTGTATTAATGTCAATAACGTTTAGATTGTTCCTTTAATGATTTAGGAACAATATGTTACGCTAAGCTACGTTTGGGGGTTTTAATTAAAATCCAAAAACAAAACTAGAGTTGGTAACCTTAAAGATCCGCTTTTTATTTGATTCCTGAACTTTCCCTGAATAATTTAAGATGTTATTATTATAACAAAAGCATTAAGGGTATAATACTTGTGGGTAAATGCATTATGTATTAATTAAAAAAGCGAAAAAAATAAGAACAAACAGCTTAAGAGAATGGGTTTGATTTATAAGAATTCACATGTCATAATTGTGGCGTCTACTACAAGTTCTTTCTTCGAGGGTATCCGGCGCTTTAAGAAGGCAAGGATGGATGATGTTGCATAATTTAATGCAGTGATTAATGAAACAAGGGTAGTATTTAAGAGCTAAAGGGGATGGGTTAGTGAGATATTTAATAGATCTTGGATTACCCGAGGATGGACATTTCAAGGAGCTTTACTCTTACGACGTTGCCTCTTCTTTAGCGATTTCAAGTCGTCTTTCATTACCGCCAGAATACCAGCTTAGAATCCATAACTCCACCGCCTGTATTCCTTGATCATACCTCAGCATTAAACGGCACCCTCTCATTGATGTAGGCTCCAGTATACACCGCCGAGTTCAGGTTGTATTGTATAACTTAATCTCAAATCGTATCCGTGGTAGTACTTAGGCACAGAAAAAAGACTCCATCAATAAAATGGTTTATAGTTGTGATATTATAAAATACTTACGATTAACGACATTAACCGTCCTATGACAAAAACAATAGCTGGTTAGCTTTCTAAAAAAAACCCGCCTTAAACCTAAGCGGTTTAAATAGTCCTTAAATTAAGAGTAAGTGAGAACGAGTATTAAAGAGGTAATTACACTATTAATTAGCTTTTTATTTTAGCGGAAAATTAAAGTCTTAAGTATTTCTTACTTTTAAAATAATAATGTAAATACAACAAGGCCCCACACTTTGTACTTAAAGACCTACTCAATTATAATCAAGCTCAGTGCCTTAAAGGTCCCATTTATAATAACCAAAGAGACGAGGTGAGTAATTAGACAAAAGATAAGGTCATTTATTTTAATAAAAAAGAATATCATATTATTATAATTTATTAGTTTACTTTTAAAAAACATATAATATAGAATAAGTTCGTTAATTCACGGCTTTAAGCGTCTCTTGGCTCTCTTATGGTGTGTTAATTTAATCTTTATTATAAACATATTCCGTTCCCCTGCTATAAGGTTTTACACAATTAAGAGGCAGATGTTTTTATAATAAAACGCGTCGAATTATTTAAGTTCCGTTTTAATATTACTTATAATAACGTTATTATTAAAGCTATTACCATCGTTCTTAGAGCCTAAATCGTTAATAACGCTATCGTAATTATTAAAGCTAAAGTCGGCATTAGCGTTAACTTTAATATCTTTATAGTTATTATTATTCATATCTTTATTACCTGTTTTATTGTTTTTAAAGCCAAGTCACCATTGCCGCTTCTTTTTCTTTTTTGTGTTAATTAGTTTTATAAGCCGGCACCCCGTGGTGAAAAAGAGAAGTAAAATTAGTGCGAACTACACATAATGTCACTTTATAAGGAAGGTAAAAGTGTCACGTACTTAGTGGTAGTTAAATAAGAGCAAGAGGTTATTAACACTAAGAACAAACTTCTCTTTAATCATAATATCAAGATTATAGTCCTTTATCAAAGGACTATAAATATACTAAATACATGTTAATATCCTTATATTATAATAATATTAAAATAATAAGGACTCTTTACTATAAAAACCTCTTTTATATTGTTAATATTTATATAGCGGCTGTTCTCTTAATTAAAGAGCATCTTAAGCCGTAAATAATATTAATGGATTATACTTCTTTTTTTACTTGATCTACTTTATAAATATAAATAACAAATATTATCAAAATCTCCTTTAAACAATTCTAAATTATAAAAGGCTAATATACACCTTTAAGTAAATAGGTATAAAACCTAACTTTAAAGTTAAACCAATTACGTACTTTACGTCATAAATCAAGTATTTACTCTTTTATTTATTAAAGTTATTAATAATGTTTTAAAGGTTGTTTTTCATAAAATCGGCATAGTTAAGCTTAATAATTGTCTCATTATATTAATCAATTAAATTTTAATAATATTCAAAAGGGCGTAATTAAATCTTTAGTTTAAGACAACGACGTTTAATACAATTATTAAGGCGTGCAAGATTTAACTACAAGGTTAAGGGCAACCGTAAATTAACTATGGCATAGTTCTTAACGACCATCGTAAAAGGAAGATGTCGGTGCAGTACCAGTGGATCACGCAAAGATATATTAAACAAAGGGGTCAATATAGTCTTTAGTAAAATGGGTAATAAAATCTATCTATTCTTAAAAGAGTGGGAAAGATCCCTTACTATATATTCCTCCAAATGACCCCTGTAATAGGTCCGTTACAGCTCCGACTACCCCCTGAAACTATCAAATCCATTATTCTTAATAGCCAAGGCATAACCCCTGAAGACTACCTTGGTATCATTCAAGTGGCGCTCCTTGTACAGCATGATGAGATTACATAACCCCTGTGGACCAACAGAAGAAGATTGTTCAGTCCTATGGTGGGGGAGCCGAGAACAGAATGTCGTTGTACGAGGTGCTGAGTCGAGAGGTGGGAGAAGGGGGAGGAGGAGGGTATGTAAGCGCGAACGATGGGCACTGTTATAATGACTAACCAGAGGCCCCCCCAAAAACGGGGGGGTATAAAGTCAAAAAATCAAGAACTAAGATTAAAAAAAGACAAAAAGAGGTTAAGGTTAGACGTAACAATGATTAGCCGTCATAGCCTTAGGCGCCTTGGGACCCTACACACAATGAGTTATAAAGGGTTTAAGCCCGCGTAAAACAACAACTAAACCCGCCGAAAACAACATGTTTAACAACACAATCCCGCGTAAAATTATAATTTTTATAATTGCTTTGGCTTTAAAATGCTTTTTAAAGGGTAGTATTAATTTTTTTAATTTAATAATGCCTTTGAAAATTGTAATTAATAAATTTTGAAAAAAGCAATTAGTTATTATCGCGCAACAAGCTCCATTGTTATGTCAGCATATCTGATGAGGTTTAGTATATGCTTGCGTAAGTATTCCATATATATATTTCTAGCTTATAATCCTATTTTAGAAAAGGTAATGCTTAATTCAATTTATTAAAAACACTTATACATTTCTTACTTTCAATGATTATAAAGATCTTTTATATTTAAAAAGATCTGCTCTATTTTTTATATAATAATTAAAAGCCATAGGCTATTATTATTGCTTAATGCATATATAAATTTGGATTTTATTTAAGTTTTTTATTTATCATTTTTATAATCCTTTTTTATTTTTAATTTTTTAATTCCCTTGTTTAATAATCGCTTGATTACTTTAATATGTGAAAAGAAGTGATATTGGTGCGAATGATTATTGTATTGAGGGGGGGATTTCTAGGTCTATTTAACTACTCTTAGTGCCAAGCTCTCCTCGGCTCTCGTCGCTTTGATTGCCTATTTGGGCTTAGTGCCAAGCCTCTGCTTTAATAGCCAAGCCTCTGCTTTGATAACTAAGCCTCTGCTTTGATAACTTCAAAACCTTGGCTAAGAGTGCTTTAATAGCTTTGAAACCGGCACTTATTGATTTTTTCGCTTAGCCGATTATTAAACTCAAGTTGATATTAGGTCCTAGTTATCGCTTTGATTGCCTATTTAGGCTTAGTGCCAAGGCCTTGCATCGATCCAAGAGTTATAGGATCTCTTGGAGCCTCTTGGAGCCTCTAGGGGACCCTAAGAGCCTCTAGGAGACCTTAGTTCTTAAGGGATCTTAGGTCTTTAGGTATAAGCCAGTATAAGCGAGTGTAAGCGAGTCTATATTCTTATAATATGTTTATAAATAATAGCAGTATTAAAATGTTAAATGCAAATATTATTTGTAAGAAACCTAAGTAATGGGTTAATTAATATATTTATTTTATATTTAGCGCAAATATTTTTGAATTATGGTTTTTAATTAATTTTAATGCAATAAATGCTTGCATTTTTGCAAAAGTCTTTAATTTTATTCCTAAAAGCGCTAAGTAAATTGCAGTAGTAAAAATTGCTTAATTATAAATTAATTTTTAAATTGCGCAAGCTTAATATAGCGTAAATTTTATTATTTGGGCTATGATAATAAAAGCTTACTTAGATTTTTTGGCCGCATTAGCAAATAATATTTAAAATAGGATTATTATTATCACATTAAGTGGGAGTAAGATCAATTAATTAATTTTAAATCCTTTTGCTTTTATGATTTTAAAAGCCTTAGCTATGGCGGTTTTGTATAAGCCGGAATTATGCACTTTTAATGCTAAAAACGAGAAAAAGAAGTGAAAATTAAACTGCGCAATTTGGCAATCTTAAATGATTGCGTATTTTAAACTTTATAAATAGATTTAAAAGATTATAGTATACAAGTATTTTAATATTGTTATATTATAGCTTGTTTTAGAAAAGTATATAAATATTTAAGCGCTTTTTTTTTTCTTTATGTTTTAATAAATAAACCAAATCCTATAAACCAATATTAAATAAAAATATATCGCCTTATTTGCTTAAGTAAAAAAAGGAAAAATTAGTTTAATCAAATGGATTATGGCATATTAAGCCCTTTTTAAAAGGCTAGATTATATAAAGTCATTAATATTAAAGGATTATAAAAGCTTATAATTTTTTTAATTATTATTAAATAATTTAATAATAAATAATTTATTAATTAGTATTAAAAGATTAAAAAGCTAATAAGTTTAAAACCCCTTTTTTATATATTTTGAAATAATTGTGCCGCCTTTTTTATACTAATAAAATAGATTTAATATATTGCAAGCTTATTAATAGCAAATTATATGCTAATTATTATGCCATTTTTTAAGGAAAATCAAATAATGTGAGATTTAAGAATAAAAGCTTATTTAAGGCTTAAGGCAAAAAATCTTTTAAAAGCTTATTAAATCAATAAGCTCCAAAATGATTATGCCTATGCTTTAAAAATTCATATAAGTGGTCCCTTAATCATTGCATAAAACTTCAGCTTGTTATTTATGAAAAGATTTTTAAGACTTTTTTTAATAAATTGCTTAAATTAGATTTAAAGTAAAATAAAAGTTAAGTTAAGAAAATTCATTAACAATTTGCAAAAAACAAATAAAAAAGCTTGCAAAGCTAATTTGACCAAAACAAGCTTTTGTTTTTATTAATCAAAAATCTAATTAAGAAATTAGGAAACTTAAAAAGCTTAAGGAAATTTAAATTCAAATTTTTAAATAATATTTTTAATAAATTAGCGAAATTAGGAAATAATGCGTTTTTAATGCTTTTATTAAGTTTTGAGAAAAGGGCTTAATTAAGAGTTTATTTTTTTTGGGGGAAATACCTTATATCCTTTTTTTAATTTAATACTTTTGAATCATTATAAAGTAATTAATTTAATTAATAATATTTTGTTTTTAAAACCTAGATCTTTTGTTAAAGTAAATTTAAATAATATTATAAAAACAGAAAGCAATCAGCTTCTTATTTTAAGGCGGAGAACTTAAATTATAAAAGATGTTTTTATAAATAATAATAATTAAATATATAAACTTATTTTTTATAATATAATTATTATAAAAAGATTTTATATTAATATTATTTTAAAAGCTTATTTATTTAAGCAAGATTTTTAGCTTTATAAAATGAATTATATTTTGCGTTAAGGCAATAATAACAAGCTTATAATAAATCATTTTATTATTTGTTAATTAAAATGCTAATAAAACCTTATGTTTTTTGAATATAAAAAATGTTTAAATTATGTATGTGAAGTCCTTTTAAGCTTTGTAGGAATTATGATTTATGCAATTATAAAGCAAAAGTTTAAATAAGCATTAAAATTAATCCAAAAGCATAAAAACCTTTGGTTAAATATGGAAATAATATGGCATTTGCATGCTAATTACTTAGGCCCAAATGCATTAAGAAAATTAGTTAAATTAATTAGGAATATTAAAATAATAAATAAAATTGAATGTTTGAAGTATAAGCAATATGCGCTTACTTATGTTTTCAATGTTAATTTAGTTTGTTTAATTTATTGGTGATTATTATGCCTATTTTGAAGAATTATATGAAATTTTTTTGATTATTTGGATTGCTTTGAAAACATGTTTTAGTTGCTGATGTTTAAATATAAATATAATAAAATGCTAATTAAATATGTTTTGTGTTTGAAAAAGCATAATAAGGGTTTTAAGTATATTAAAAGCTTTAAATTTTAGGTTTAAAAATAATTTGGTCTTTTAATATGCAAAATTAAATATAATTAAAAGAAAGCTATTATTATAATTAAAGGATTTATGAAATATGAAAAATGGATTTTTAAGCTCAAAATCAAATTTAAGCTTTTTCCAATTACAATTTATAAGCTAAATGGCAAAGCTGAAAAGGCTAGTTAAAAAGCAATTAATAAAAGAATAAAAATGCGATTAAATTTTAATCTTCTTATTAAATTGAGCATTAAATGCGCATTTGCAAATATTTATTTATATAATAAAAGCCTAAGGCGCATGAATAATTAGCAATTACTTATTAAGGAAAATGATAGGTAATTTTGCAAATATTTTTAATGATATGATTTTGCATTTATAGCAAAAATTATTATTGATTTTAAACCAAATTGGAATGGAATTTATGTATTTAGGTGTAAGGCATATGCATTAATAGTAAAATGAGCATTAAGAAAAAAATAAAAAAGCATTTAAAATAAATGCGCATGCGTATATTAAATACTTAATAGGATATATTGCTTTAAATATTTATAATATTTGGGTATTATGCTTTAATAAAATTATTATTATTTGCAATATGCGATTTGATGAAAAAAGTTTTTATATTTTTTTTTAAAAAAGAGCAGGGGATTTTAGTTTTGGAAGCTTAATTAATTTGCGAGCTTATTAAAAAGAAAGAGCCAATTAGTAATTGAATTGGAATTTTTAAGATAAAAAATGAAATTATTAAAAAATAAAATGCTATGAAAGAAAATATTTTAAAATTTTTGCTTAAAATTATGAAATAGCAAATAAAAGCTTTTAAAATATAGAACTTAAAAGTGAAAGATTATATTAAAAACTTTGGTACTTAAATTGGACTTTTGATTTTAAATGCAATGTTTATTTTAAATAAAAATGCGCAAGAAGCAAAAAAGCAATTATTGGGTACGTTAGATTTAAGGCTTGATTTAGGCATAAATTTAGATCTAAAAGCATTTTGTTTAAGTGAGCGTATGCAATTTATTAATTGGGTGTTAAATGTATTTTAAAATTAAGTAATAAATTTGTTTTAAGCATTAAAATTTAAGGTTCAAATCTTATTATATAATTTAAGTACGCATTAAAATGCATTATCCCCAAATTATAGGAAATTCAAATTCAAATTTTTTAAATTAACAAAAGCATTAACGCGCTTTTAAGCTACAGCAATTAGAGCTTAGTTAATTAAATTAAAATTTTGAAGCATTTAAGGCAGGCTATCAAAAGCTGCGAAAGGAAAAGGGAAATAATTTAAAAGATGTGTTAGAGTATTTGCTATATTTAATATAATTTTTAAGGAAATAAGATTTTAATAAGAATACCTTAATTTTGGGGATATTCATAATTTTGGGGGTGATACATTGGAAAAAAAGCATCCTTTTAATTTGCATAATGATCTTATATTATATATAAATCCTATGCTTAATAAATTAATGCTTAATTAACATATGGTTTTAAAAAAGCAGGAGGAATTAAAACAAATAATAAAAATAATATATATAATAATTACGGCAGTTATTTAAGCAAATTGCTTAAAAGAACAGCCATTATTAAAAAAGAAAATCCCATTTTTTAAAATTAAGATTTAAAATCTTTTACTAAAGCCTAAAAAATGGAATAATCTTAAGAATTACTTAATAAAAATGTGATTTATTAAGAATGCTTATTTAAAAATAAGTAATATAAATAAACATAAATGCTAAATGCTAGAATATTTTAATTTAAATATTATATTAATATTTATATTGCTTATATAAATATTTAAATATAAATCTAATAAAAATAAATATATTTCAAAATACTAATCATGTATTATAATGCGCAAAAACCTTTAAAGCAGATTTATAATTATTTTAATATATACAAGCATTTTGGCAACTAAATTATTTAAAATAGCTATGGCGCTTACAATTAAATTTGACTTAAAAATTAAATGCTTTAATATGATTAATATATTTATTAATACTTTTTGAAATATAAATAAAGAAATAATGTATTATAAATTCCCTCCCAAATTCCAAAAGCTAAAAAAAATTATTGCAGGTTAATTGTGCATTTTATAAAATGCGTAATTCTCTTTACTTTTAATATAAGCATATTAGCAAGATTTTGACGAATTTGAGATTATTCCCTTGCTTTAAAAAGCTTTGCATATTTACGAACCTTAAGCATAAAATTTTGGTGTTATTTTATGTTAATAATATTTAAATGCTTTTTTATTAAAATAATGCAAAGCTTAGCAAAAAATTTATTAAAAAGCTTAATTAGGCATATAATATGCATAATTTTAAAAATATTAAACAATTTTTAGGGATTAAAATAGTGCGCGATTGAAAGTGTAAAAATATTTTTTGTTTATAATCAATATATTGAAAAGATCATTTATAAATTTGAATAAGTAAATAAGAAATGTCTTATAATCCCGCTATTTTAAATTAAGCTTATAAAATTTAATAATTAAGCATTAAAAAAAGTTATTAAAGCATATTAAAAAAGGGTTGAATTTGTATTATATATAATAATTATTATATAATCAAATGTTACATATACTATAGCCTTATTTTTATAATTTGCTATAAACTTTGGACCAAAGCATTTTATAGCTATATATTGGCTTATTTATTATCTATTTGAAACATGCTTTTTAAGGATTATGTTTAAAGGTAATCAAATATAGGCTGTGTTTATTGTTTTTAATGCTTTTTTTGCAAATGATTTTAAAATAAAATGATTATTGTAAAAATATGTAATTTTAATGTTTAATGGTTTAATAATTTGAAAAGCATTTTAATAATTTATAATTATGATTTTTATAATAAAAGCGGAATTGCTATTTTTTAAATATATGAGAAAAAAAGCTATAACATTTTAATAATTTTTTAAGAACCTATTTTTAAATATTAACAAAATTTGGAAAATCTTTTATAATAATTAGCAAATAATTAAATTTGTAATAAATAATAGCAAAAGAATTATTATTAAATTATGCTATATAAATATTTAAAATATGTGGCTTAAATAAGAGTTTATTTGGGGCTTGTTTAAGGTTATGTATTTATTAATAAATAATATACTTATTAATAGGCTTATGAAGAATTTGTTTTACTAGAAATTTGAGCAATTTAAAGCTTTTTTAAATACATTTATTAAAAGTATATTAATAATTTATGCGCATTTTTATTTATTAAATTAACTTTTTTAATTTTAATAAATAAGTATTCCTTATTATTTCAAATAAAAGAGAGCAAAAATCTAGCGCAGAAAACCGCAAAAACCTTAAGCCCACGCAAAACTTAATAAAAGCTTACTTATAATTGCAAGGCCTGCGCAATTTCTTTTAACAAATCCGCTAATAACTAATCCTTTTAAAAAAAAATTCTAATAATAGCATTAGCTTTATTAATAATAATATTATTATTTTTATCATTTTTTTTATGCCCAAGATTAAAATAATAAGATTTGATTAGCAAAATCTTAATTTCCTTATTCTCATTTTTTTCCTTTTCCCCATTTTTATTATTTAATCTACCCTTTTTTAATAAAATCTTAAGGGTTATGCAAACTAAGCGGATACTTTATATAATATTAATAAAATGCTCACAAAAAATTTAAAAAGGCTTACCAAAAAAAAAGAGCTATTTTCAGCTTTTAGGAGGAAAATCAATCGAACACCATAATAAAAAATTTAAAAAAAAGCAATATAATAAATATGCCTAAAGGTGCAATTATAATAACGCAAACCAGTAAAAAGGGTATTAGCAAAGCATTTGCTTTTATTATTGCGGCTATATGCCATAAAATAAATACATAAGAAATAAGCCTTAGCAAATTATTGACCTATAAGCATATATTAACATTTGCTTATAATTATGCAATAAAAGCAAGCATAAAACATAATAAAAAAATATATATTATGCTTATGCTTAATAGGCAAGGCTTTAGATTTTGAATTATGCTTTAAAAAGGTACAAAATTTGCAAAAAGATTTTTAAGAATGCAAAAGTGTGTTTAAAATAAATAATAAGAATATAATTAAACGCTTTCAACTCAAGCTTTTATTATTTAGATGTTGTGATTTTCCCAACTTTTTCCCAGTGAATATGTAAGCGTTATGATTATTAATCATTTTATGACTTTTACCTTTGCTTATAGGAATTTATGAAATAATAATTTAGGCAAAAGATAAGGCAAGAGCAAGAGAAAAGAAAATAGGACAAAAGAATATGAGATGTTCATAAGAAACAAAAGCTTAAATAGAAGAAGGCACATAAGCAAAAGGGGAAATTGCATTAGATTTGCTATTAAATGCAAAATAATAATAAGCAAATGAAATAAGCGGAATATTATTAAAATTTGAATAAAAGGGATCTTTTGATTTAAAAGAAAGAAAATTTAAATGCATGATTTGCTATATAAAAGGTAGCATAAAAGAAAGTGATTAAGTAAGCTTATTTTTAAAGGTATTTATTTGTGATTATATTATTAATCAGCTTAATGCTTAAAGCTAAAAAGCATAATATATAAAATATATAATAAAGGTGAAAAAAAAACGGGATACTTATTTAATTAGCATAAAATTTGCAATACTTGTTGTTTATTTTTTTGGCTAATTTGAAAGGTATTTTGATGATGAAAATTGTTTAAATGATATATATGAAAATCAAAAAAGAAAAGATAAAAAAGGCAAAAAATAAAGGCATAGGCGCAAATGTGTATGATGTTAATATTAAAGGAAGGTTATTGTTTGTTAAAGTAAATATTCCTTTTATAATTATTACCTAATGGGCGCAATCATTTAATTATTGGCTAATGCGCTTGGGCTATTTAATAATATATTAATTAATAAGCGATGTGCAATAAAGCATGGAGTAAATTTTGACTTAGTTAATAAATAAGCATGATTTATTTTTATTTCCTGCAAATTTAATTTATAATAATTACTTAATTCTTAGATCATCCAATCATAGCATTAATTGTATAAATGCGATCTTATTTTAATGCCGGGAGCACCTGCGCAAAGCCTTATTATTTTGATTTTAAATTAGGTATTTGGAATTAAGTAAGACAATAATAATGCATAATCCCTTACTTCTTTTATGTCAAGCTTATGATTGCATATATCTTTATATGTTTTAACATATTGGTTTAATATGCTTTAATTGCATATTTGTTGTTTATTTTTATTTGTTTTATCTTATGCTCACCATTAGGTATTATATTTACATTAAATGCGATAATTATTTATATTACGCAATTTTACCATGCGCATTAGCTGCGCACCTATGTATTTCCTTTCTTTTAAATTTGCATAGCGCCTGCATGCAATCATTTATATGATTTATAATAAATGCATTATGATCCAAAGTATATGATTAATATGATTATCCTTCTTAACTATAATCGCATATTGCGCATTAAAGATGGCAAGCTTTTAATTATGCGAATAATATTTTATTATAGGGGTATATTATGCAACAAGCTTTATTATTATGTCAGCATATCTAATAAAATTTAATATATGCTTGCATAAGCATTTCATATATATATTTCCAGCTCACAATCCCATTTTAAAAAAGGTAATGCTTAATTCAATTTATTAAAAACATTCACATACTTCTCATTTCCAATGATCATAAAGATTTTTTATACTTAAAAAGACCTGCTCCACTTTCCATATCACAATTATTAAATTTTATTATTATTAAAAATAAAAGCTATAATTATAATATAATTTTCTTTAAATTTCTTTTATTATTGCGCACTTTTTTTTAATCAAATAAAAAATAATTAAAAAGTTTTTGAAATGCTTGTAATTACTTATTAAATTTAATGCATTTAAATTTTTTTTATAATAATAAAATATATATTATAATTAAATTGCATTAATTATTTTATAATTTTAATTTTATAATTTTTGCTATTTAATTTTAAAGGCATTTTTTTAAAAAAGGTTTAAATAGCTTTTAACTATAATCTTTGGCTAAAAGTAATAAGCGCTATTTTATTTATAATTTAATATGATAACAATTATTATATTTAATCTTTTTTTAGCTTTAATTACTTAAAATAAAGCTTTTATAAGTTTAAAACTAATATTTTTAAATGGTTTTTATTGCATTTGTAAACCCTTACTTTAAATTATATGACTTTGAAGTTTTTAAAATAATTTATAAAGTTAATTTACGCTTTGCATTTAGATTAATTTTCTTTCAATTTATTATATTATATAAATTTTCTTGTAATTGTATTTAATGTTATTAACTATTTTAGAATATTAATATTTTATAAGACTTGATTAGGGTGCTTGTGAATTGAAGATTTAATGCTTTTTTATAAATTTAGTCCTAAATTTTTATTAATAAGCATTACATTAATTGAAGGCTTAATTAAAGCTTTAATATTTAAATTTATTAATTTAGAGGGAAATTGCTTTATTTTTAAGATTATAAATTTAAGTTTAATTAAAGGCATTAAAATTATTCCTAAATTAACAAGCTTTTTAATTTTTATAATTCCTAAAGCTTTATTTAATTGCTTTTATTTAAAAAAAAAAGCATTAGGATTTAATTGCAGCATATTATTATTATTAAAATAATTTATTAATATATGTTTAGCATTTTCAGCCCTTATTTCCTTTAAGGCAATTTAATTATTTTTTACAATTTTGTGCGCGGCTGGCCGGCCGCTTTTTTACTATTTAAAAAAAAGAATTTCATTAAATATAATATGTTTATAATTATTATATGCTATAATTAAAAGACTTCAATTTCATAAATATTAAATAAAATATAATTAATAAAATATTTTATATACGCTTTTCAATTAATTTTAAAAGCTTTTCCTTTACAAAGCGCTTTTTAATTTTTTAATAAGAAATATACGCGCAACCCATATACATATATTCCATTTTAATTAAGTCATAAATTAATAATAAGCTTAATAATTAGATTTAAATTATATTATTTAAAATATTATATTTTTGATAATTTCTTTGTTTGCGTATTTTGCTTTTTTATTTAATTTATGAATATATAATAGCGTAAGTTTTAACTTTATATCGCCTTTATAAATGTATTTTTTAAATTAAATTGCTTTATTTACTTTAATAATTTATTTTACTTTATTTTAGCGAATTTTATAAATAAAAAAGTTAAATTCCTATTTGATTTATTGCTTAAAAGGTTGAAAAGCAATTTATAATATATTTAATTCTTTGCTTTTAAATATAAAGTTATAATTATTTTTATTAAAAAAATTTAATTAAAAAAATAGGTAGCTTTTTCTTAAATAAGTGCTAATTAATATTTTAATTTGCTATTGCTAAAGCATATTGCTTGCATTTTTTTAATGCTTATAATGCTTCTTGAATTAAATCATTTATTAAATGCTTTTTTATAATTATTATTAAAAATATTAAAACTTTAAAATTAGGGAGTTTTAATATATTAAAAGTAATTAAAAGGATAGAAAAGTAATTATTAAGCTTATATTTAAAAAATGCTGAGTTTGCATAGCGTTTCAAGTGTTTAATAATTATATTGCTTTTAATTGATTTATAATATAATATATAATTTAAATTATTATATTAAATTCCCTGTTTTAATAAATAAGCTTTTAAAATAATATTAATATTAAATCCTTTAATAATAGTAATATTAGTAAGCATTAAGTTTATTATATTTGATTTTTTTTTATTAAGAACATTTAATATTAGGCAAGTACCCCGTTTTTATTGACAAGTTTAAAGTTTTAGCTTTAATAGCATTATTAATAATTGCTTTTATAAAAAAGCTAGGAATTAAAAGATTAATTAAATTTATTAAGTAAATTGAGGCTTTATTATTAAATCAAATATTGTTTAAAAGTGGGTAATAATTAAATTTTAACTAGTATATATTTTAATTGCTTTTATAATAGCGTTGAATAATTAAAAGCTAATTATTGTCCAAATGTTTTAGATAAGCTAGTAATAAAAGCTTTAATAATTGGGTTGCTTTTAAATTAATATTATTAAAATTATTAATAGGGGGAAAGCAATTAAAAAAGCAATTTTCACAAAAGTTTCAATTTATGAAATAAAAATCATTTTTTAGCCATATTTATTTGCTTTGCTTTAAAAAATTAATAAAAATTATGGTTAGTTTTAAGTATGTTTCTTTAATTTTTGTAATTAAAAATAAATTGCGCATTTTATTTATAATAAAGCTATTAAAAAATCGCACAAATAATAATACTTTAATAGCTTATATTAATAAAAACTTATTACATAAATACAATTCTTAAAAAGCTATCCAGTTTTAATAGGTAAAAGTTAAAAAGTATGAAAATTTATTATTATTAAAAGCATTTGATTTTTTATTAAAAATCATATTTAAATATAGTTTAATATGTTTTTTTAATGATAAATTCAATTACAATTAATTAGGTAAAGTACTAAATTTTCTATTATATTTAATTAAAGTAATTAAATAAAGTCTTTTTAAAATAATATTTTTAAAGCTTGGTAAATTTATATTACACTTATTAAAAAGCTAATTAAACTTTTCTTGTTTTTAAAAAGGTATCAATTGTTAAATCCCTTTTTATAAATTTAAATTGTTAAATACCTTTTTATAAAATTTAAATTTTTAAAAAGCGTTTTTTAATAAACCCATTTTTATTTTTAAATTTAAATAGCAAGCTTAATTCATTATTAAATTGTTTTATAAAGCATTAAAATTAATTTTCTTTAATTAAATTAAAATATTTAAGGTTAAAAAAGCATAAATTTATTAGAAGGTTTAAATTAATTATTAAATAGTTTAATTACGCCCATAAGTATGTTTCTCTTTTAAAAGAATTGTATTATATATATTATTATTAATATGTTTTTAAAATTATTTTATAGCAGCCTTATATATTTTCGCCTTTTTGTTTTAAAAAATAGAATTATTAAGAATTTTGATAAAAGTAGTTTAAATTTAACACTAATTTATTTTAATATTATTTTTTTATATTTCGCTATATTTAGCTTTGTTTTTTTAATTTCCAAATTTTTAACATTATTTGTCCAAGTAATTTATGCTTTAATTATTGTTTTTGCTTTCTGGGCATTATTGAGTTTGATTTTAATAGTATTAATTATTAAAGGGATTAATTTTATGTGTAATAAATTTATTAAATCAGAAGCATTTGGATTTAGTTTTATTTAAATATTATTTAATTAATAAAAATCCTTATAGGCTTAAAACCACATGAGCCAAGTGCGCTTGTCATAAATGAGGAGTAGTTTTTTGGTTAGAAATTTATTATTTATTATGAAAAGGTTGCTTTTAAAAGGTTTAACCATAAAAGGAAATTTAAGAAATTAAGGAAAACAAAAAGTAAAAAGCAGCTAAAGGAATTAAATTCAGCTTTTTCTTAAGCTTTTATGTAGGTTATTAAAATTAAAAAAGCAGTGCATTAAAACAGTGGTGAAAATTTTATAATAAGTAGCTCGCAAAACCTATTTTTCTTTTCCGATATTTAGGAAGCTTTAATCTTATTGGTAGCATATAAAATAAAATAAAATAATTTAATAGCTTTATTTTAAGGCGTATAATTAAATTGTGCAATAAGACTTAAGCTTTGTAAGTGTTTAAATTAATAAAATATATTAATTAATTTACTAAAAATATAAGTAAAAAATTGTAAAATAGAAGTCCTTTTTTAAAGCGGTATATAATGGCAGAACCCTATTAGGAAGTCTGCAATGTCAAAAGAGCAGTTAGGCGAGCTGCAGCCGTGCCTGTACGACAATAAGCGATTTGGGCATCCTTTAATACAACGCCTACAACACCTATTAAACCAAGCTAACCACGTACTTGACTTAAATATTATGCTCAGAGTTAAGAACATGTGTGAGCATTATCAAAAATGCACAAATATGCCCTTTATATGAATAATAAAGCAACCGGCTTTAAAACAGCGAAACTATTTTATAAGAGGCCCAGTTCGGCTATGGCTTAGGCCATCTTTAATGCCTTTAAGTCAGCGTAGATGAACACATATATTGGACCCCCTAACTTTATGATTTATGATTATAAGATCATTTTAAAGAGTTTTAAAACTTCTTACGCTTTATTGAGAGCAGTCTTAAACTTGTTCTTATAAAAGCACATTATTTTATTAGTAAAGTGGAAAAATATCATTATCCATTTTAATATACTTATGAAATTATTACAAAAAAGCACCTTAAGTTGAATAGTAAAAATCAATTGTAAATGGCAGTTAAGGCAATGAATAATATAATTAGATTAAATGGGCTGATTTTTATATTATTTGTTTTTGGGGCTTATTTTAAAATAATAAAATTAGATTTATTAAGTTTATTGATTAAATAACGCACTATAATCATTAAAAAGGCCATTTAAAAAGTATGAAATATTTATGTCATTTATAAAGTTAATAACATATTGACTATTTAAAATGGCCCCAATATTATTTTAATTTATGATTTGCGCCTAAAAAATCAAGTCCTAGTGTAAAAAAAGAAGAAAGGATAGAATAGGCCATATGAATTTTTAAAAATAAACAGCAAGTTTTGTAAACTTATTATAAATAATAATTAGATATATATATTCCAATTATCCTCTATATACCCATTTAAAAAATGTATTAAGTATTAAACAATAAAAAGAAAATTTATTAAAGGATTACTTGAAAATTATTCCTAATTTAGAATTATTAATTAATAATATACCTAAATTAATTTTAAAACTATCCCGGATCGCCATTAAGCTTCCATTTGTACAATTTATTTTAGGATTATTAACAATTAATAATGGCTATAATACCAAAGTATTTTTAATAAAAATACAATAAAAAATTAAGACCTTTTTATTAAACTTTGTACTAAAGGTAAAATCATTATACCTAAAGCATTATTCTAATACTTTTGTTAGATAAAATATGAGGCACTTATTAAAAAAGGGGTATTTACACTTATTTAAAGGAATAACCTTAAAATAAGTGGTCAATGTATTTTTATATTTAAGATAATAAATAAAATTAAAAGCAAAAAAACCTCAATTTCATCTAAGAAATTGAGACTTATAATTTAATGCTTTAATAACAAAGGTATAAGAGAAATATTAATTTAATTTTTAATAATTCAGTAAGTAAGCTAAGGATTTTTTATTTTTTAGTCTTTATAATTAAATAGCTGAAATGTATCTAAAACAGGTCTAAATCACGTTTGGCATTTTGGGATATTACTTAAGTGTCGAGCACCGTAGGGGAGGAGCTTCAGGAAGTGTGAAAGTCTTGAATTATAAAAGAATGTAATAGAGCTCCCTTAATGAACAAGCTTTAGAAATCTAGTTATATAAGCATATTTGATTGACTACAGTGCTCAAGGCGTTGCTTGGTATTATCGGCCGAATAACCCTTATTTTATATAATACACCCCCTTGGCTGAGAGTAACCCTAAATATAATAAGAATGCTTAAAATATAGCTTATAAAATATTATAGCATAAATGTGAATCGTCATGTAATCGGGAATAATGTTGATATAGTTAGTTATAGTGGAAGTGTTATTATTAGAAGAAAAAAAGCTAAGTAAGGTTATATTGAAGCTTTCACGCCCGGAATTTTGCTCTTTAATAACTTAACTATTAATAATGACTTGTACTAAAATACGTGGCCCCCTGCCGTTACCTTTAAGGCATTAAAGAAAAAGAAAGTAAATTTAATTGTTTAAAAATTCAAGATTATTATATTAATATATATAATGTAGCTTTCAGCCGCCTTTCGGGCCGCCACCCCTTTCCCTTGTTTGTTACCCTCGCCCTCACTAACCGCTTGGCGTTACGCCGTGGCTAGGGAAGCTTGTGCTATGCCGTGCTTCCATTATATTCACAATAACATACGTGATATACCGGGTGACCCCTATTATGATAAGGCGTTGTTAATGCGGTGTTTTTATTATTATAAAAACAATAAAGCTAATTACGTTGCCGCGCCTTGGGCCGCTGCCGCCCTTTTTACCGCTTATCTAGTGATAAAGTTAAGATTAAAAGGCTCCCGTATATATATATCGTCTTATTTAATAATAAAAGTTGTTTAAAAATGGGTTAAAGCTTTTGTTGACTTGTTATAAGCCCTTACCGCCCGTTAAGCTGTTATTAAGGCTGCCTTAAAGGAGGAGGTTAAGAAAAGAATAAAAAAAGACTCGTTCTCTGGTTTATTGCGCTATAAGTGTTTCCCTACTGATTTAAAACAATAACTAATAAAAATACAGCCCCTCCTTGTGGAATTGCGATATCAACTAAGGAGGAAGTGCAGGAAACACGTGATTGAAAAGATGATTCTTGAATTGCTTGAGGAGTGACTGAGTAGAGCTTAAGGCTCCTTATATACACTGTAATAGGCTTTCTAGAGCATTCTACCTACGTCACTGCTTATAAATAAGCCTCGTAATAGCTTGCGTAATAGCTGACGTGTATATATCATGTGACGGCTAAGCGAAGGTTCTGAAACATCCAAGTGGCGATGATTACGAATCCAACACTCCTCGTTAAGAGACCGCCGTACCCCCCCCCTTGCCCTATCTTTAACGCCAGGGTAAGTGGTAATGTTAGTGTTACTATTATTAATAGTGTTAATAAACCTTTAATTGCCGTTCTTATAGCGCGTATTTCCATTCGCTTTTTTGCTTTAGCAAAAGTTGATGTTTTAATTAGTGCCGTTCAATGATTAGTAAACTTTTTGCTTTCACTTTTATAAATAGAAGTGGCTTTATAACCCAAAAGTCGTCACTGGGGAACGTTACCTTTATGTTATTATTGTTTTATGGGTGTGTTAAAGCAGCTTTATAACCTAAAAGTAATAGCTTAAGATTGGGTTCTTAAAATATAAATACTTTTACTTTATGTCTTATTGTTTTTTATAATTATAATTGTGTTTTAAAATGACATATAAAGTATAATAAGTATAATTGTGCCTATTTATTAACTTAAGTGAGCTTTTTAATAGCGGCTTAAACGTTTTAAAGGTTTAAAAGAATTATAAATATTTTAAACTTTTATTGAGGCAAGTCTTTTATTAAGCCATCTATTAGTTTGTCGTTAGTTAAGAGGTATATCATTTAATAATTCCCTTCTTTATGCTTTTATTATAGCCATATGTTTTATATGTTAACGTGTCTCAGCTTTATTAAGATGCGTTGATTTTTTTTAGTTATTAGTCAAATCACTTATTTATTGTCATAAAATATGTTCTTTAAAGCTCCCACATTAAGTCTCAAGTCTTTAAAAAAAAACCTAAAGCGCCATTTTTTTTATAATTCTTATTACATTAAATAACTCCGCTTTCGTTATTAAAGTAATGATAGTATTTTGTTTTTGTCGGTGCAGTACTAGTAAAAGTCTTACACAAGATATATCGATATAAGTCTTAAGTGAAGTGGGTTGTAAAATTTGTGTTTTATTAAGAGAGTGGGAGAGATCCCTAGCTATATACCCCTCCAATTCACCCCTAAAACAACTCTAATTACCATTGAAAATAATCCGACTTATACACTTAGTAGTCAAAGCGTAATCCCTAAAAGCTATCATAGTATTAGGTAGGTGGCGTTTTTTGTATAGGAAATAATGAGATTATATAATCCCTGCGGACTAATACCGGCAATACTTTTTTTTTAAAAAAAACAAAGAAACTTCTGTCGTTATACTCGGGTGGTACCACGTATTCTAAAGCTTGAATCTCTCGAATTAATATATTAAGGGGGTGGTTTCCTTAGTGGTAAAATGTGTATTTAAGGAAAGGGGGGAGCTCTGTACAAGGGCCCCCCCTTATATATTTGATAAGCGAGCATATGACTAAAAACGTGATTATTAAACCAATACTAGCAATTTTTCCTTATTGAAAGATGTTTTCCTTAATATCCAAATGCTTATTTAATAGCCAAAAATAAATAAACAATAAATAAATGAGTAATTAAATATATAATAATGCCTATAGCTAAAAATAATGCTTAAAAGTAACGCTTGAATTTCTCTATTTATTTTTTGAAATATATATTAAAGCCTCGCGCCGGTGCTTTAATATTAAGGCTGTAGGTGAAGCCAAAGGAGGTCCGTGCCATATATAGGGGGAGATGTTAATGCGGAGATTTGGTGTTAATACATATTCAATTTTGAGTTTATGCCGAGGAATTGAGTTAGCTTTGAAACAAATGATGTAATGAAATGGTATGGCAGTAGCAAAATGATGTGGCCTTTAAAAAAGGAATAATTGAAAGAGGAATGTGGGAGATTTAATTAAGAGGAGGCTTAATTGCTTTGGAGGTTGTATGTAGGAGTTATATAGTGGTGCTCAAATGGCTTAATGAAGAGGTCGAAGCTTTGGCGTACGCAGGAGGTCAACTGCGGAGGAGGAGGGAGGTAGTCGAATGGTATGGAGTATGCAGGAGGTCGACTGCGAAAAGGAGGGAGGTAGTCGAATGGTATGGAGTACGCAGGAGGTAGACTGCAAAAAGGAGGGAGGTAGTTAAATAGTTTTGAGTACGCAGGAGCCGTACAGTGGTGTTTGAATGGCTTAGTGAAGAGGTTGAAGCTTTGGCGTACGCAGGAGGTCGACTGCGGAGGAGGAGGGAGGTAATTGAATTTATTATAAAGCCGTTATCGCGAGTACTAATAACTTAAAGCAATTGCAACCCCCAATAATAATACCAATGTTACTTATAATTTTAAGCAATAGTAGCTTCCCGATTTTAACCTTTGAAGGTATTATTCCTGCTTTTTATTTAAGATAAGCCATATCAGAATGAACTGTTTTGCCGGCTTTAAAATGCATCAAATTTTGCTAATAACTTATTAATCAAAGTCTTTTATAATAAGAAATATTAATTTATGATATTAATAACTCCTTAAATAAATAAACAATTAATTAATATTATTATATTCAAATGATACCACATATTCTAAAGCTTAAATCTCTCAAATTAATACATTAAAAGGGTGGTTTCCTTAATGATAAAATATATATTTAAGGAAAAAGGGGAGCTTTATACAAGGGCCCCTCCTTATATATTTGATAAGCGAGCACATGACTAAAAACGTGACTATTAAACCAACAACTTCAATATAATAAGCAGGAAGCAGGGGTAAGATAGGCTTTAACAAGCCGCAAAGAAAAGTATTATAAAAATTGTACGCTTTAAGAGCATAATATTAAACATTTGTACAAAGGAAAGCAATCAAATAACAAAGACATAAAAAAATTTAAAATCATTTTTTTTTATGTAAAAATGCCAAAAAATAGAATCAATGCAACAATTCCCAATAAAGGCCCGATAGGACTTTGTAATTAATCCATAATTGCTTTGCATTACGTATATTAAGGTAATTATTAATTTGGGGCCAAAAACCAATAATATATAGGCTAAGCAAGATTCATTAATAATTTAAGTAAGATCCATTAACATTAATTGTGAAAAAAAGTGATATTGGTGTGAATGATGATTCTATTGAGGGGGGATTTCTAGGTTTATTTAACTACTTTTAATACTAAGCTCTCCTTGGCTCTCATCTCTTTGATTGCCTATTTAGGCTTAATGCCAAGCATTTACTTTAATACGCTTTGATAACTTTAAAACCTTAGTTAAAAGTACTTTAATAATTTTAAAACCGGCACTTATTAATTTCCTCACTTAGCTGATTATTAAACTTAAGCTAATACTAAGTCCAAGCTATGGCTTTAATTGCCTATTTAAGCTTAGTGCCAAGGCCTCGCATCGGTCGAAGAGTTATAGGATCTCGTAGAGCCTCTTAGAGCCTCTAAGGGACCCTTGAGTAATATAGTTAAGTATAAGCGAGTATAGGCGAATATAAGCGAGTCTATATTCTTATTGTCGCGTAACAAGCTCCATTATTATGTTAGCATATTTAATGAGATTTAGTATATGTTTGCATAAGCATTTTATATATATATCTCTAGCTTATAATCCTATTTTAAAAAAGGTAACGCTTAATTTAATTAATTTAACATACTTACACATTTTTTACTTCTAATGATTATAAAGATTTTTTATATTTAAAAAAAAAACCTGCTCCACTTTTCATATTATAATTAAAAGCTATAAGCTATTATTATTATTTGATATATATATGAATTTGAACTTTATTTAAGTTTTTTATTTATCATTTTTATGATCCTTTTTTATTCTTAATTTTTTAATTTTCTTATTTAATAATTGCTTAATTATTTTAATATATTTATAAATAATAGCAGTATTAAAATACTGAATACAAATATTATTTACAAAAAACTTGAGTAGTAGGTTAATTGGTATATTTATTTTATGTTTAGTGTAAATATTTTTAAATTATGGCTTTTGATTAATTTTAATGTAACAAATACTTACATTTTTGCGGAAGTCTTTAATTTTATTCCTAAAAGCATTAAGTAAATTGCAGCAGCGAAAATTGCTTAATTATAAGTTAATTTTTAAATTGCGCAAGCTTAATATAACGCAAACCTTATTATTTGGGCTATAGTAATAAAGGCTTATTTGAATCTTTTGGCTGTATTAGTAAATAATACTTAAAATAGGATTAATATTATTATATTAGGTGGGAGCAAGATCAATTAGTTAACTTTAAATTCTTTTGCTTTTGTAATTTTAAGAGCCCTAGCTATGGCGGTTTTATATAAGCCGAAATTATGCATTTTTAATGCCAAAAACGAGAAAAAGAAGTGGAAATCAAATTGTATGATTTAGCAACCCTAAATGATTGCATACCTTAAATTTTATGAGTGGATTTAAAAAATTATAGTATATGAATATTTTAATATTGCCATATTATAGCTTGTTTTAAAAAAGCGCATAAATATTTAAGCGTTTATTTGTTTTCTTTGCTTTATGTTTTAATAAATAAATTAAATTTTGTAAGCCAATATTAAACAAAAATATATTACTTTGTTTACTTAAGTAAAAAAAGGAAAAATTAATTTAATTAAATAAATTATGGCGCATTAAGCCCTTTTTCAAAAAGCTAAATTATATAAGATTATTAATATTAAAGGATTTTAAAGGCTTATAAAATTTTTGATTGTTGCTAAATAATTTAATAATAAATGATTTATTAATTAATATTAAAAAATTAAAAAAGCTAATAAACTTAAAAACCCTTTTTCATATATTTTGAAATAATTATGCCGCTTTTTTATGCTAATAAAATGGATCCAATATATTACAAGCTTATTAATAGCAAATCATATATTAATTATTATGTTATTTTTAAAAAAAAGAAATAATGTAGGATTTAAGAATAAAAGCTTATTTAAGGCCTAAAATAAAAAATCTTCCACAAGCTCATTAAATTAATAAGCTCTAAAACGATTATGCCCATATTTTAAGAATTTATATAAGTAATCCCTTAACTATTGCATAAAACTTTAACTTATTGTTTGTGAAAAAACTTTTAAGACTTTTTTTAATAAATTACCTAAACCAGGTTTAAAGCAAAATAAAAGTTAAGCTAAGTAAATTTATTAATAATTTACAAAAAACAAGTGAAAAAGCTTGTAAAGTTAATTTAATTAAAACAAGCTTTTGCTTTTATTAATTAAAAATTTAATTAAAAAATTAAGAAATTTAAAAAGCTTAGGGAAACCCAAATTTAAGTTCTTAAATAATATTTTTAATAAATTAATAAAATTAAAAAACAATGCGTTTTTAATGCTTTTACCAAATCTTAAAAAAAAAGGCCCAATTAAAAGTTTATTTTTTTAAAAAAATGCCTCATTTTTTTTTTTTTTTAATATTTTTAAATAATTATAAAGCATTTAACCTAATTAATAATATTTTGTTTTTAAAACCTGGATTTTTTATTAAAGTAAAGCCAAATGATATTATAAAAGCAAAAAGCAGCCAGCTTCCCATTTTAAGGCGCGGAACTTAAATTATGAAAAACGTTTTTATAAATAATAATAATTAAACATATAATCTTATTTTTTATAATATTATTATTGTGAAAGGATTTTATGTTAATATTATTTTAAAAGCTTATTTATTTAAGCAAGACTTTTGGTTTTGTGAAATAGATTATATTTTGCGCTAAGGCAATAATAGCAAGTTTATAATAAATTATTTTATTATTTGTTAATAAAAATGCTAATAAAATCTTGTGATTTTTAAATATAAAAAACGTTTAAGTTATTTATATAAAGTTCTTTTAAGCTTTGCAGGAATTGTAATTTATACAATCATAAAGCAAAAACTTAAATAAGCATTAAAGCCAACCTAAAAGCACAAAAACCCTTAATTAAATATAAAAATAGTGTAGCATTTATGCGCCAATTACTTAAGCCCAAATACATTAAGAAAGTTAATTAAATTAGCTAAAAATATTAAAATAATAAATAAAATTAAACGCTTAAAATATAAGCAATATGCGCTTACTTATGCTTTTAATGCCAATTTAATTTACCCAATTTATTAACAATCACTATGTTCATTTTAAAAAATTATATAAGATTTTTTTAATTACCCGAATTGCCTTAAAAGCATGTTCTGGCTATTGGTGCTTAAATGTGAATATAGCGAAATATTAATTAAATACGCTTTACGTTTAAAAAAGCATAATAAGGGTTTTGAGTATATTAAAAGCTTTAAATTATAAGTTTAAAAATAATTTGGACTTTTAATATGCAAAATCAAATATAATTAAAAAAAAGCTATTATTATAATTAAAGGATTTACAAAATATAAGGAATAGGTTTTTAAGCTTAGAATCAAACTTAAACTTTTCTTAATTATAACCCATAAGCCAAATGGCGGAGCCAAAAGGGCTAGCCAAAAAGCAATCAATAAAAGGGTAAAAATGCGATTAGGATTTAATTTTTTTATTAAATTAAGCATTAAGTGCACATTTGCGGATATTCACTTATATAATAAAAGCCCAAGGCGCATAAATGACCAATGATCACCTATTAAGGAAAACAATAAGTGGTTTTATAATTACTTTTAATAATATAATCCTACACTTATTGTAAAAATTATTATTAATTTTAAACCAAACTAAAATAGAATTTATGTATTTAAGTATAAAGTGTACGTATTAATAATAAAACAAACATAAAAAAAAACAAAAAAGCGTTCAAAACAAATGCGTATGCACATATCAAATACCTAATAAAATATGTTGCTTTAAATATTTACAAGATTTGGGTGCCATGCTTTAATAAAATTATTATTATTTATAACGTGCAATTTAATAAGAAAAGCTTTTACATCTCTTTTAAAAAAAAGCAGGGGATTTTAGTTTTGAAAGCTTAATCGATTTACGAGCTTATTAAAAAAAAGAAACCAATTAGTAATTGAATTAAAATTTTTAAAGTAAAAAATGAAATTGTTAAGAAATAGAATGCTATGAGAAAAGGCATTTCGGAATCTTTGCTTAAAATCATAAAATAACAAATAAAAGCTTTTAAAATACAAAACTTAAGGATAAAACATTATATTAAAAACTTTAACATTTAAATTAGACTTTTAATTTTAAAAGCAATGCCTATCCTAAATGAAAACGCGTAAAAAACAAAAAAGCAATTGTTAAATGCATTAAACCTAAGGCCTGATTTAGGCATAAATCCAAACTTAAAAGCATTTTGTTTAAGTAAGCGCATATAATTTATTAATTAAGCGTTAAATATATCTTAAGATTAAATAATAGATTTGCTTTAAATATTAAAACTTAAAATCCAAATCCTATTATATAACCTAAATGCACATTAAAATGCATTACCCCCAAATCATAAAAAATCAGAATTCGAATTTTTTAGATTAACAAAAGCATTAACGCGCTTTTAAGCTATAATGATTAAAGCTTAACTAATTAAATCAAATTTCTTAAGCACTTAAGGCAGGCCATTAAAAGCTACAAAAAGAAAAGGGAAATAATTTTAAAAATGTACTAAAGTATTTGCCACACTTAACACGAGTTTTAAAAAAAATACCTTAATTTTGAAGGTGTTTACAATTTTAAGGATAATGCATTAAAAAAAAGCATCTTTTTAATTTGCATAATAATTTTATATTATACATAAATCCTATGCTTAATAAATTAATGCCTAAATAACATATGTTTTTAAAAAAGCAAAAGGAATTAAAACAAATAATAAAAATAATGCATATAATAATTACGATAGCTATTTAAGCAAATTGCCTAAAAAAAATAGCCATTATTAAAAAAGAAAATCCTATTTTCTAAAATCAAAATTCAAAATCTTTTATTAAAGCTTAAAAAATAAAACAATCTTAAAAATCACTTAATAAAAACGTGGTTTATTAAAAATGCTTATTTAAAAATAAATAACATAAATAAATACGAATATTAAACGCCAAAATATTTTAATTTAAATATTATATTAATGCTTATATTGCTTATATAAGTATTTAAATACAAATCTAATAAAAATAAAAATATTTTAAAATGCTAATCACGCATTATGATGTGCAAAAACCTTTAAAGCAAATTCATAATCATTTTAATATATGTAAGCATTTTGGCAGCCAAATTATTTAAAATAATTATAATGCTTACAGCTAAATTTGATTTAAAAATCAAATGCTTTAACGTAATTAATGCATTTATTAACGCTTTTCAAAATATAAACAAAAAAATAATATATTATAAATTCCCTTTCAAATTCCAGAAGCTAAAAAAAAGTATTGCGGATTAATTATACACTTTACAAAATGTGCAATTCCCTTTACTTATAATATAAGCACATTAATAAAACTTTAATAAATTTAGGGCTATTTCCCTGCTTTAAAAAGCCTTGCATGTTCACGAACCCTAAGCATAAAATTTTAATATTATTTTATATTGATAATATTCAAATGCTTTTTTATTAAAATAATACAAAGCTTAATAAAAAACTTATTAAAAAGCTTAATTAAACATATAATATGCATAATTTTAGAAATATTAAGCAATTTCTAAAAATCAAAATAATGCGTAATCAAAAACGCAAAATTATTTCCCTTATTTATAATCAATATATTAAAAAAATTATTTACAAGTTTAAACAAGTAAATAAGAAATGTCTTATAATTCCGTTATCTTAAATCAAGCTTATAAAATCCAATAATTAAGCATTAAAAGAAATTATTAAAGCATATTAAAAAAGGGTTGAATTTATATTATATACAACAATTGTTGCACAATTAAACGTTACATATGCTATAGCTTTACTTTTATAATTTGCCACAAATTTTAGATCAAAGCATTTTATAATCATATATTAGCTTATTTGTTATTTATTTAAAACGCGCTTTTTGGGGATTATGTTTAAAGGCAATCAAATATAAGTTATATTCATTGCTTTTAATATTTTATTTATAAATGATTTTAAAACAAAACGATTATTGCAAAAATATGTGATTTTAATGTTTAATGATTTAATAATTTAAAAAGCATTTTAATAATTCATAATTATAATTTTTATAATAAAAGCGGAATTGCTATTTTTTAAGCATATGAAAAAGGAAGCCATGGCGTTTTAGCGATTTTTTAAGGACCTATTTTTGAATATTAGCAAAATTTGGGAAATCTTCTATAATAATTAGTAAACGATTAGATTTGTAATAAACGATGGCAAAAGGATTATTATTAAATTACGCTATATGGATATTTAAAACATATGGCTTAAATAAAAGTTTATTTAAGGCTTGTTTAAGATTATGTATTTATTAATAAATAATATGCCTATTAATGGGCTTATGAAAAATTTGTTTTATTAAAAATTTGAGCAATTTAAAGCTTTTTTAAATTTTAAGAATTATAAATTTTAAGCCAAAAAGCTTTAAACATATTTATTAAAAATATATTAATAATTTATGCGCATTTTTATTTATTAAACTAATTTTTTTAATTTTAATAAATGGATATCCCCTATTATTTTAAATAAAAAAAAGCAAAAATTTAGCGCAAAAAATCGCAAAAAACCCTAAGCCCATACAAAACCTAATAAAAGCTTACTTAAAATTACAAAGCCTGCGCAATTTCTTTTAATAAATTTGCTAATAATTAATTCTTTTAAAAGATCTTTTTAATAATGGCACCAGCTTTACTAGCAATATTATTATTATTTTCATCCTTTTTTTCATACCTAAAACCAAAATAACAAAACCTAATTAGCAAAATCTTAATTTTCTTATTTTTCTTTTCTTTTTTCTTCTTACTTTTATTATTTAATTCACCTTTTTTTAATAATATTTTAAGAATTATGCAAATTAAGCGAACATTTTATATAATATTAATAAAGTGCTTATAATCTTTTTAAAAAGGCTTATTAAAAAAAAGGCTATTTTCAGTTTTTAAGAGGGAGATCAATTAAACGCCATAATAAAAGATTTAAAGAGAAGCAATATAATAAGTATGCCTAAAGGTGCAATTATAATAACGCGAACCAGCAAAAAGGGTATTAATAAAGCATTTGCCCTTATTACTGCAATCCTATATTATAAAACGAACATACGAAAGATAAGGCTTAGCAAATCGTTAACCTATAAGCATATATTAACATTTGCTTATAATTGTATAATAAAAATAAACATAAAAAAAAACATAATAAAAAAATATATATTATGCTTACGTTTAATGGGCAAGGCTTTAAATCTTAAATTATATTTTAAGAAAATGCGAAATTTATAAAAAGAAATTTAAAAACGCAAAAATATGTTTGAAATGAACAACAAGAATACAATTAAATGCTTTTGACCTAAGCTTTTATTACCTAAATGCTGTAATTTTCCCAACTTTTTCTTAATAAATATGTAAGCGTTATAATCGTTAATTATTTTATGATTTTTGCTTTTACTTATGAGAGTTTATAAAATAATAACCTAAGCAAAAAATAAAGCAAAAGTAAAAAAAGGGAAAATAAAATAAAAGAATATAAGATATTCATAAAAAATAGGAGCTTAAATAAAAAAGGGCATATAAGTAAAAGGGGAGATTATATTAAATTTGCCATTAAATATGAAACAATAACAAGCGGATAAAATAAGCGGAATATTATTAAAGTCTAAATAAAAGGGATCTTTTAACTTAAGAGGAAAGGAATCCAAACGTATGACTTGCCATACAAGAGGTAGCATAAAAAAGAGTGATTAAACAAGCTTATTTTTAAAGGTATTCATTTATAATTATATTATTAATTAGCCCAATGCTTAAAGCTAAAAAGCATAATACATAAAATACATAATAAAAGTAAAAAGAAAATGGGATATTTATTTAATTAGCATAAAGCTTATAATACTTATTGCTTATTTTTTTGGCTAATTTAAAAAGCATTTTAATAATAAAAACCAAAAAAAAATAAAATAAAAAAAGCAAAAAACAAAAGCATAAGCGCGAATGTGTGTAATATTAATGTTAAAGGAAAGTTATTGTTTATTAAGGCAAACACTTCTTTTATGATTTTTAGCCCAATAAGCGCGATTACTTAATTATTAGCCAACGCGCTTGGGCTACTTAATAACACATCAATCAATAAGCGACGTATAACAAAGCATGAAATGAATTTTGATTTAGCCAATAAATAAGCATAATTCATTTTTATTTCCCGCAAACTTAATTTAAAACAATTACTTAATTTTTAAATCATTTAATTATAACATTAATCGTACAAATGCGATCTTATTTTAACGCCAAAAGCACCTGCGCAGAGCCTTACTATTTTAAACTCAAATCAAGTACTTAAAATTAAATAAAACAACGATAATGCACGATTTTTTACTTTTTTTACATTAAGCTTATAATTGCATATTTTTTTATATGTTTTAATATATTAATTTAACACGCTTTAATTGCGTATTTATTATTTATTTTCATTTGTTGAACCTTATGCTTATTATTAGGTATTATATTTATATTAAACGCGACAATTATTTATATTATACAATCTTATTACGCGCATTAATTATGCACCCATGTATTTTCTTTTTTTTTAAATCTACATAACGCCTACACATAATTATTTACATAATTTATAATAAGTGCATTATAATTCGAAATATATGATTAATATGATTATCCTTTTTAGCTATAATTGCATATTGCGCATTAAGAATAGCAAGCTTTTAATTATGCGAATAATATTTTACCATAAGAGTGTATTATGCAATAAGCTTTATTATTATATTAGCATATTTAATAAGATTTAATGTATGCTTGCATAAGCATTCCATGTATATATCTTTAGCTTGCAGTCTCATCTTAAAAAGGGTAATGCTTAATTCAATTAATTTAACATACTCATACACTTTTTATTTTTAATGATCATAAAGATTTCTCACACCTAGAAAGACCTGCTCCACTTTCCGTATCACACTTATATAACTAACTAAACAAATAAACAATTAAATCAACTGCTCTTTTCACAAAGATGGGTATTGAACTTCGTTAATCTACTCGTAAAAACGCCACTTCTTCCCTTATAAGTTCAATCTAAGGGAATGTAAAACTTTTATAAAGAATTAATTAATAGCTTATAAGCTATAAAGCCCTCGGCTAAGGCTTTAAGTAAACGAGTTACTCGGGTTACTCCTATTGGCTGGGTTTAAAAAAAGAAGGTTATTAGTGAAAAAAGATCGGTCCTTTACTAGGGTTATATAAAGGAACAATTTAAACAAAGGCTTAAGCCTTTATTATGACGTTATTAGTGGTTCGCGTTGCTTTAACTACGCTAATAATAACTATGCTTATTATCCCCCCTTCTTTGGTGTTCTGGCTACGTTTTTAAAATATCGGGATATTCTTAATAATAAAAGTTTTCTTTTGAAATAAGTTTATTTAATTTAAAATAATTAAATTTATTAATTTATATAAAAATTAACAAAGCTTTAAAGCGTTTATTTGGCCACTAAGAAGATTAGTGGTATTATCTCTATTACTCCCGCAGCTTGCGCTGCTTAAACTACTCTTAGTGTTAGTGTTAGTGGCCTTTTTCGTTATTACGGCTTTAATTAAGTCATTAACGGTAAATTACTTTTTTTATTAAATTATCTTAAATTTATGTTTTAAAACATAACTAATCAATTATTCTTATATAAATAAAAAGACTCAGGATAGAAAAAAATATGATAAAAGTCTAGAAAAAGAGGAAGAGGAGTAATTTAATCCGTATTACGAACATACCCAGTAGGGGTATCACGTGTGTTTTGGCCCTAAGGCTCGGCAACCCATGTTGCATAAAAAAGCCAAGACTAAGAAACATCACAAGGACAAGGGTCACGTGATGGCTAAATCCTTTAGAGCTTTAAGATCTAAGGCTTTAAGAGCCTTAGGGCTCAAGGCTTTAAGGGGATTTAAAGGAATAAAGGTTTTATATAAGACTGGCACGTCTACTATTAAATAAAAAGCTTTATACTTAACTTTAAATAATAAATTCAACATTTATTTAATAATTGTTTTACTTTATATATAATACATTTACTTTTTAATTATTAAAGATTAATAACAGCCTTTTATGTTTACTAAATAAATACACGACCGTTACACTTTAAGCACTTTCTCGTTAAAAGTACTAACTCATATACATTATGTTTATTAAAGGATCCTTAGCTAATAAAAACGTTATTGTCACTGTTTTAGGTAATATTAATAAAAATATTAAGGTTCTTATTCTAAAGACCTTTAACGGCGATTATAATAAGTATTAAGATTAAATGGTTTAAGTTAATATATACATCGGATTTTACATAAGACGATTTACCTCTAAAACTAAAAAAGTCCTATGGGTCATCACCTTATTTAAAAGGGCAGCTTAAAATTAAATAAAACTATTCTTTAATAATTACATAACTATTAAGAATTTAATGGGAAATGTAATAATTTGTTAAATTCTTGTATTTGCGTGCCTCACCCTTTTAAAGGCAAAGTGAAAGTAGGTTTATATACATGAAAAAAAGCTTTTAGAACTTTCCATATGTTTATAAATTAAGGCTTCTAAAGCCTTTAGCATTTATGTGATTCTTAAATCATATAAAATCCAATATGCCCCCTTAATCCAAGCCTCTATACAAACTCAATATTAAAACAATAAATAATAACAAATAATTGTATAAATGGCTCTGGCTTAATAGCTCTGGCCTTTGGTTCTAACTCTGGCTCAAGGCTCTGGCTCTAACCTCTTATATTTACACAATAGGCAGCAGGTTTAAACTCCTCACATAAAAAAACACGATTTTCTAAAGAAATTAATAACTTTATGGCTATTAATTATTATATATAACAATAGCCGACAGCTTTATAAATTGTGTTTATAAACATTTAATAATGCAAGACTTCTTTGCAGCTTTAATTAACCATAAAAAGCTCTATGAGAAGTACACATAAAATAGAGGAAGTTAAGATTTGACTCAAATTGCTACCATATTAAATTCTTGTATTTGCATGCCTTACCCTTTTAAAGGCAAAGTAGGAATAGGTTTATATATAAGAAAGAGCTTTTAAAGCTTTTCATATGTTTACAAATCAAGGCTTCTAAAGCCTTCGGCATTCACGTGATTCTTGGATCACATGAAATCCAACACAATTATCGTTTTTAAGGCTATTTAAAAAATCTTCTTATCCTTTGAAGGCTTAAAAGAATCTATAATTAAAATCTTTAATGATATTAATATAATACGCACAGCGATGCGTAATATATAAAAACTTTAATAAACTAAATCTTATGTAAATTACATAGTAGAATTTTAACAATATATTAAATAAACTAAGTAAAGGAAAGACGCTTTTAAGGACTATTATTATAAAGAACTAAAAAATAACGTCAAAAACAAAATTACTCGTTTTAAACAATTCGACGACTTTTAAAAACTTATTAAACTCGTTATTAAGATTAATAACTAAGTATATAAACAAAGCCTTAAAAAAGGCAGTACTTTTATTAAAAGCATAATAAGCCCCAAAAACCCTTTTATCTTAAAGAGATAGAGTTAAACGTTACCTTTTAAAAACAAGCCAAGAAAAAGCCACATAATAATAGGCTTTTAAGGAAATTATAAAAAAGCAACAATGGGATTAATTATACTTTAAATACGGGTTTTTAGGCCATATAACTAGTTCTTATTATTAAGAGAAATTATGATTTAAAAAAAATCGACGTAATTAAACAAAGTACTTATAATGTAATAAACATTATATTATCACATCTTATATAACAATTTAACGCTGTAAGTTTCTAACATATAACCAATAACAAATTAAAAACCCACGGAATTTATGTATAAATAAAAAACAATGGCAATACTACTTAGAACAATAAAAAGAAAAATAAGAAACTTTATTAAGTTGTGGACCCAAGACTACTTTAACCACCTTTTTTTAAGCCACAACTAAACAAGGTTTAAAAAATTATTTAACGAGAGAAGAACTTATACCCTTAAACCTTAAACACTTGATAGTGGCAGAACGTAATCACAAAGGTTATTTACAAAAAACCTGGGCTAATTACCGCGGGTAAGCCTTAATAAGAGGACACTTATTAAATAATATACTAAAACTATAAACACATTAAGTGAAGGCAAGTCAAGTATAATAGCGGTTGTTTTCGAATTTATATGCAAATTATTTCTTAAAAGCCATTAGTTGTTTTTTATAAACAAGATGAGCTAATAAAAGGGGAACTTTAAAAGATAATAGTAGAAAATACTTGTTAACGCTTATGATTTAATATGGCCAACGAAGCCTAAATATATGAAGAATGCTTTATAATTTTAGCGTAAATTTTTTTAAAAAAATTAATTATTTATAATTATAATAATAAAACTAAATTATTAGGTTTAACGAAACATTTTAATAAAGGATTTTTATTAAAAAAAACTTTCTTAAGCGCTAATTAATGATAATAAAAAGTTGTTACTTAATAATAAAAGCCAAAATCAAAGAAGTGATCTTTAAGACCATAATAGATTTTAAGGCATAAGGGAACTTTATGTTTTTTATTATTATATTTAAACATTTATTATTAACTAAAGTCAAAGAAAAAGGGTATTAATTAATACTTGTTAATAAAAATACTACCATTAACGAAACAATAAATATGTGAACTTAAATCTTACATATGGGTATTATCGGGTACTTTAAAAGAATCTAATTCAACGTTACGTAAATTAAAACATATAACATTATTTTTAAATTACCTTAAATAAAAAAACACAATTTAAAGATTAATTAGGTTAAACGGTAATTAATGTTTAATTATTATAAGAACTATTATTAAGACAAAGTAAAAACATTAATTGTTTAAGAGGTTTATGCCATTTTTGAGGAATGAATTAGACACTAAAACAATGGTTCACTAATAAAGGATATATCATTAATATATAATAGGTTTATGGCATTATTTAGTGAAAAATTAGGCATTGAGGCCTTGTTTAAATACTAGAATTATAATCACCAGATTAATTTATTATTAAATACAAAGCCAATATTTTAATTATTTAAAGAATACTTCGCTTTTAATTTAATAACAATTAAACAATATATTAATAAGAACTTAATGAAAGGTTTCATTTAAGAGTCTAAATCCTCGTAAAAAAAATAACGTTCTTTTTATTAAGAAAAAAGACAAAGGACAACAAATGTGCATTAATTACCGTTAATTAAATAATGCCATAAAAAAGAATCGTTATATACTTCCGCTAACTAAGGAGCTACGCGATAGGCTCGCTAAAGCTA
The DNA here is from genome assembly GCA_002554605.1 of Helotiales sp. F229. Classification (NCBI taxonomy): domain Eukaryota; kingdom Fungi; phylum Ascomycota; class Leotiomycetes; order Helotiales; species Helotiales sp. F229. The sequence continues at coordinate 3,039,035 of MXAW01000002.1, read as the reverse complement.
AAATCTTCACTTAAATTGACTTACGAGGCATATATAACCTTATTAAAATAACACTTAAAGAAAAAGAAAAACAACATTTCGCACTCGTTTTAAATATTACAAATATACGATTATACCCTTTGGCTTAATAAACGCACTAGCCACATTTCAACGTTTAATTAATAATGTTTTACGATTATACTTAAACGTAATGTATATTTATTACTTAAACAATATTTTAGTTTATTTTAAGAATAAGAAATAATATATAAAAAATGTGACAATAGTTTTTAAGAAGTTAGAAATTGCCTTTTTACTTTTTAAACTAAAGAAGTATAATTTTTATGTAAGGGAAGTTGTCTTCTTAAGCTACGTGGTCATTATTACTAAATTAGCTATAAATCTTAACCAAATCAAAATAATTATTAAATAAATTAAACCCACTAATGTTAAAGAATTATAATCCTTTCTTAAATTTGCCAACTTTTATTAACAATTTATAAAAAACTACTTAAAAATCATTAAGGCATTCACAAAGTTAACCTGATAAAAACAAAGAATATGTTTAAATAAAAAAAGCCGATACAGCGTTTAAAGTTCTTAAAGAAATGTTTATTAAAAAACCCGTCTTTACATTATTTATACTTAACAAAGAAATACACATAAAGACCAATTCTTTAAATTATACTATTAGCGCCGTGCTCAATTAATTAGGTAAAGACGGAAAATAATAATTAATTGTTTATTATTTACGGAAACTATTATTAATAAAACTTAATTACAACATTTATAATAAAGAGTTATTAGTAATTATAGACGTAATACGCGAATAAAGGATCTATTTCAAGGGCGCCGCCCACAAGGTACAGATCTTAACGGATTATAAGAATCTCATTTATTTTATTATTACTAAAGAATTGAACCAATGTTAAGTCCGTTGGTATAAAGCACTTTTTACTATTAAACTTTAAATTTCTTATGTTAAAAGAACAAAAAACGCTTGAGCCAATATTTTAAATAAGAAACTGAAATATCTTATGAATAAAACTCACAAATTCCACACTATATTACGGAAAGATGGCGATTCGTTAATCGTTAATTATTAACAATTAATAACAATTAGTTGTTTAATTGTGAAGAAAATCTAAAAAGGCTACGTTAACGACTTGGTTATGGTTAAACAACGAAAGGACTTAAGTGAAAGATTCTCTTTCACGTTAAAAGGTACTTTTTATTATTAAGAACTGTTGGTGCAGTACCGGTGGATCACGCAAAGATATATTGAAGCAAAGGGGTCAATATAATCTTTAATGAAATGGGTGGTAAAATCTGTTTTTTCTTAAGAGAATAGGAGAGATCTCTTATTATATACTCCTTTAAATGACCCTTATAACAGGTCCGTTATAGCTCCGATTACCCCCTGGAATTGTTAGATCCATTACTCCTAATAGCCAAGGCATAACCCCTGAAGATTACCATGGTATCATTTAAATAGCGCTCCCTATACAGCATAATAAGATTACATAACCCCTATGGACCAACACCGGCAATACTTCTTTTGAAAAAACAAATAGGAATTCCAATATAATGAGAAAAAAGCAGGGGTAATATAAACTCTAATAAGCCAAATAGAAATGTTTTGTAAAAATAATGCGCTAAAAAGCATAATAGTATGCAATATATAAAGCAAAAAGAGCCAAAATAATAATAATATAAAAGATGTAATATTAAAATCATTGGAAAAAAAGACCAGGAAATGCCGAGAAAATAGCATAACGCAATAGCTCATAATATGGGCTTAAAAGAGGTCCAAAATCCACTTATAATAGCTTTGTACTAATTGTGCTAGGGGAGATATTGATCCAGGGCCGGAAATCAATAATATATAGGTTAAGCAAGGTTTATTAATAACCTAAGCAAAGCCCATGAATCTTCCTATTGTCCCCTTATTCCATATATATTCTAAGGGCTCCCTAAAAATTTACTCTTTTTTCCTTAGCAATAATAAATTACTATTTGTATATCAAAATCTATTGATCTTGTACTAAAGCTAATATAATCCTAAAAACCTCTTAATTAATAACTTTAATCTATTAATAGTAAATCAATTATCCCCCAAATTAATACTTAAATTTGTTTTGGGGCTATTTTGGTCTTATATCTTAATGCTAATAATAATGTAGTGCCAATTCTGGTGCTATTTGGCGCTTTTGCGATTGCCCACCGCAAATATTGCATTTGGTGCATCCGCGCCTAAGCGCGTGGTTTGGAGCACTCTTATGTTTTTAATAACTCCAAATCAAAAAAGTGCAGCTATTGCATTAAGCAAAAGAAGAAATGCTGCCTTGTAAATAAATCCTTAAGAATTATTTGTGATCCCAGCCCATAAATTAATTATAAATTTCAAAAGAAATTCAAATATATTTCATATCTAATGTGAATATAGCTCCCTTAATTTATTAACACCAAATTTAATACTTTAATTTGTGCGATTAATGCCGAACCATTCGTCTTAGCAAACCTCTTTGCCGCCGCAAAGTCAATTGCTATTATATTATTGGTTGCTTTGGCGAAGGCATCAAAGACAAAAAACCAGCTGGCGTTTGCTTTATTGAAGGAGACTTGGGCCTTTTAGATTGAATTGGGTTAGCTTATTAACACCCAGCTGATATATAATTTGATGTGATATTTGATTTCAATTAATAATCGATTTAAATGTAGGACTTGGGCGTTTAGATTGGGATAATAGCGGTGGCTTTGGGCCACGTTAATAAAATAATATCTAGCATTTATGCTTAGGCCATAAAGGCTTAAAGCAAGCGCAAGGCTCCTGCTAAAGCGGGACCTAATAGCAAGCGCCTTTGTCACAATATGCCAATGATAAAAAAGGAAAAAGAGAATTTGAAGCTATCTGCGAATGGCCCATATAATATGGGTAATGAGTAGGCCTTGTTTTGGATTAGCTTTATGATAGATTTTTTATAGCAATGCTTTCCTCAAATCCTTATATAAGAATAGCCTTTTATAATGAAACCAGCAGTTAGGTCCCTATTGGAGTGTTATTGCAAGGCCGCCTATTAATGCTTTAAATCAAAGGGTAAATAAATGCAAATTTAAGCTATTTTTCATTTCCGCAAATTAAATAATTATAATATGCAATTAAGTGAAATGAAATGAGTAAATGAAATAAGAAATGCATATTAAGGAAAATACACGCAAAAAAAAGTAATAATTGTACGAATTCCTTTGTTATTAATTCAAATTAGCTTTGGTAAGTCTTTGAACCTATTTTTTTATTTTAATAATGAGCATGTTGGTGTTAATGAAATTTTGAAGAGCCTTATTTGGAGTGGCTTTTGTTATAGCATTAGCAGGGTTATAAGTACCATTAATTTATCATATTTTTATGAGTTTCCTATGCTTATATGATTAATAAATTGCTATTATGTTAATCATCAAATGCTTTTTTTTTATAATACCAAATTTAATAATACATTTGTATAGCGAGAGAGAATTTGTATAAACAATGGTAAGAAGCCTTGAAAAATCAAGCTTATTAATCACCATATTAATGGTAATTATTATAGCAATTAATATATCAACGCCGGCAATTATAATATATAATTCCAAAGCAAGCATTGCGCAAGTAACTTTCTTGCATTTGGTGGAATTAATATAAATAATATTGCTATTAAAGGTAAATTTAGCATCCCCCTCCAATTCAATTCCAACTACTATCATAAAATTAATCTGGGAATTCAAATTTTTGTTATTGGCAAAGGAATCATTAACAAAAACGTAAATCTTTGCTAAATATAAATTTATGGGAATGTATCATAAACCTTTTTTTAAATTATTCATTTGCTATTAAAAACGCAAATTTAAAGCTTTAGCATTATTTATTATAAGATCTTAATGTTAAGCTGCCATTAAAAGATCAAATATGGCTTTTGATTAATAAATCATAGCAATATAGGCTTCACAAGCGCATTGCTTTATATAAGCCTTTTTGTAATCACTCTTTTTAATATCAATTAGCTTAATCCTAGCCCCCTATCCTTTTTAAAACATATAAAAATTGTTTTCTTTTATAATAATAATGCAATCATTAAACATAAAGGGTTTAAAGGCATTTAGGACCTGAATTGGCTTTATTAAAAAGTTCGCATTTGCAATTTTTGTTTATTCTTTAGCCAAAAAATCATTATCTCTTAAAATTAGGGTATCGTTTGTTTGCATTTTAATTATTCCGAATTTTTAATTATTCTTGGTATTAATTAATAAGCAAGGATTATATGTGGAAATCTTCATTTATAATTTTTTGGTATGGTGTTTGTGGTAAGTGTTAAATTAGTGATTTTCTAATTCCGGAATGCCATATAATGGGAGCATTATCATAAACATTATGCTAAAAGGGAATTCATTTGCAATTTCCTAAGGAGGCCATGCAAAGATGTTTTGGAAAAGTCTTATTTGTGCTTGTATATAAGCTTGAGTAATATCTCAAAATGCTAAATATGATTTGGATTTGTTTTGAATCTTTTTCAGCTGCCTAATTGCAAATGCTAGGAAAATAAGCAGTTGTTGGCTTATACGTTGGATTATTGAAGATTGAGTTAATATTTCCCTTTTGCCTTTATTATTAAAGCATTGGATAATGAGTTTTAATTTTTTATATAGTGTTAAAGTTTTCTTGCTTTTTATTTTGTTTATTATTTTGGATTTGAAGATGCGTTGGCCTTTTATTTTAAGGTTGTCCTTTTGAATAAGTGTAAAAACCCCTCTTTTAATAAATGCCTTGTATTTCATTTAACAAAATTGTTGAAATGGTGCTTTAGGAATAGTAATCTTGCCTTTATTTTGAAGTTTGATGAAAAGCTTTTGATCTTTTGTCTTCTTTTTAGTTAAAAACACTTTAGCATTATAATTGTTATTAATTATTGATAATTTATAAATAGGTTGCATAAATGGGAGCTTAATAATGATTTGAGATAGTTTTGAAATTGATTTAGGCATGCTATTAATTGATAATCCGAAATCAGCAGTGATTTTAATTAATTTGGGTATGCTATTAATTAGTGATTTGGGATTAGGAGTTATTTTTATAAAATCCTTTAGCAAATTTTCTTTTTAATGCTTAATGCTTAATATGTTTATTTTAAATAGGCATACAAATATTAATTGGAATATACAAATTTGATTATTATTTATGGCAATTTTGCAAAACTTGCTATCCATCCCTAAAAACTTATATAATTCTCTCCATCCTTTTTTTTTCCTTTATACCAGGATTTGATCTTTTAAATGTAAATTATGTACCGGAGTAGTACCAAGGCTGTTTTGAGTTGCTAGTGCATTATTGATTTTGCGGATTGCATGAATCCGCCTTACTTCTTTCATTGCCTTTTTAATAATAATAGCGCGCTGCTTAATGAACGGATTTGGAGGATTTAGCTTTGTCATTCTAAGGTAAGCTCCGAAAATGAGCAGTGTAGGAATTAGCTTATTAGGTTTAGCTGTATTGTTCACTGCTTTAATTGCTATTTGTAGTTGATTTTTGTTACTTAGCTTAAGGTGTTTTTTTATAATGATTTTGTAGGCATGTCAAAGTGGATAATGATATTTCTTTACTTTGCTAATTGAGTAATGTGCTTTTATAAGGATAAGCTTTGAAGTACTTTTAATAGAGCATAGGAAGCTGCGGAATTCCTCAAAATTGAAATTGGTCCCGTAATCGTACATTACAAAATTAGAGGGTTTAATATATGTGTCCATCCATGCTGATTTAAAAGCATTAAATGTGGCTTAAGTCATAGCCGATTCAGGTTTTTTTTGGAGTAGCTTTGCTGCTTCAAAGCCGGTGGCTTTATTAATCATGTGAAGGGCATATTTTTTTTTAAATTGTGCTATATTAACATAAATTATGTGATTAAAATTTATGTCCTTTTATAGCTTAAATTAAAATTTGTGTGGAGCATTTGCGTGTTTTTGGCAATGCTCATACATTTTCTTAATCTTGAGCATAATATTAAAGTTAGGAATATGGCTAGCTTGGTTTAATAGGTGTTGTAGGCGTTGCACTAAGGGGTGCCTAAATCGCTTGTGTAACCTTTGAATTTCCATTTTAGTTAGATGATATGCATTAATTGTATCAATTAATAAATTTAGTAATTGCTGGTGCTGGTTTAGGAGAAGCTATGGATAATCTTGTTTTTATATAATCAAATGTCTTTTTTTGCCTTAAATTAACATATTCCGTAGGTTGTTGTATTAGGCATTAAGCTTATTTAGCTGCTATAGGCACATTAGGAATGGGATATTTGCATTTATAATTGTAAATTCCATTAGTTTAGCAGGAGTATTAATCATTATTATTTTTATAAACGCACGGGAACCGGCTTTGAATATGATTTGATTTTGCTTTGCTTAGCTTATATTAAGCTTGATGTCTTAAATTCATTGCAAAGCTCGCAATTAATTAATGCTTTCAGTGTTTTTATTTAAGGCTCCAATGTCAATAAAAAAACCTTGAAAAAATTGGTTTATCTATTGCATTATGTAGGCCTCATTGCGTAAAAATTTCCTAATTTTATTTTTCAAAATGTGGGCCGCTTTTTGCTCCTCAAGCTATGATAACACCTCCCATGCATTATACTTAATTTTACTTGCTGCAAATACAGCTGTAAAGTTTGCCATATTATTGCCATTATTGCTATTTGTTTCCTCTTAAAGATTATTATTATTTAATAAAGTATTTGCTTTGTTATTATAGGGGTTATTCTCATATCCTTCAAACTAAGTTTGATCCATATTTAAATCAGATCCATATTTTTTAGCATGTGCTAAGTAGGCCTTGAATAAGCTTTTCATAGCTCTTATTCTTTTTGCTTTTCAATTAGCAAAATACTTTGTTTTTGCAGTATCTCGTTTCTTCTTAAAATATTAATTATTATAATAATTCTTCTTCTTGCATATAATGCATTTAAAATAGCCTGGTTTAGGTTGGAATTTGTCCCCACATTTATTATTTTATAAAAACTTTATTTTTTTATCCGAGTAATATACACTTCCGTCGGCAATATAAAATTGGTGGCGATTCGGATCCGATTTAAAAGTCTTTTTGACCTGTGATCTTGGCTTATGTGTTGTTTTTATGCCAATAGCAAAGCAAAAGCCGTTTATCAAAGTAAGAAATATTAATAATGCTTTGAATAAGGCTATTTTGAAAAGTGGATTGCCTGATATTTCTTGCAATAGCTTATCCCAAAGCGTTTTATTATTCCTTATATTGTCATTTTTAAGATTTAATTAAAGGCTTTGCAATTCCTTAGCAAAGCTCTTTAACTAACTCAGCACTAATTTACCTTTTTAGTATAATTTAGCTTAAAATAATAAGAAGGTTAGGCCAAACCATTGGCTAAAAAACCTATTTGCACGCTCCTCTATTTTAAAATTGCCTTAGGTAGCCATAATAAAATCCTTAAAGAAATATCCTTTGTTTTAAAAGTACCGGTAATAGTACGTACTAGCTTCGTTTTATAGCATAAACAAAAAAGCTTGGTTTTAAATGGAATTATTAATAAAAGCTCGCTAATATAAATTAACAAAAATGTATAATTTTTTATCAAAATGATCTTTGGCGCCATTATACTAAAGCTTCTTCAAATACATCTTGCTAAGATTTATTAAAGATTTGGCTTGGTTTAAAAATAATGGATTTATTACGAATTATAAAGGCTGTATCGGTTTGAAATAAGGTTTAATAAGTTTTGGTGCTATTATAAAAAAGGGTAATATTTCATCCTTTAGGTAAATACTTGGCAATGGTGCTGAATTGGGCAATGCATTATTATTCAGTTTCTACTCTGATTTATTTTTAAGGGGCCCCTTACCAAGGGTAAATGAGAACTCCCTTTTTGGATTAACAAATGGCGTTGCATTATACAAATCCTTTTTTATGATATTAATTTTAATAAGGGCAAAGGTGCTAAGCAAATCATCTTAACGTCTTGGTGTAATGCTTAGTATCTTTCCCCTTAATGCTAAAAATATCTAACCTTTTTTGGTTTTTGGAGTAAGGGAGAAAGGGGTTTGCGCAGGTATAAGGACCTTTGATTAATTTTGAATAAGCTGTGTAAAGGGTGTAAGTGTATTCCAAACATGATTTGGGATGAATTTAAGGTATATTTGGTTTTGCATTTCCAATTGTTTTTTAAGCCATTTGTTTTTTTTAGCCATTATTATGTCCTTCAATGCATCCATAACCTCTATTCCTTTGGCTCTTTGCATATAGCAACCATAAAATCTAAAATTATCCCTTAATCAAGTCCTCTTTTGCCTATATATCTTCTTAAAATCAGTAGCTGTCCATTTGCTAAAGAACTCCCAAAAGTCCTAAAACAAATACTCTCCTTTCATCTTCCCATCATAATAATACTTGCAGAACTCTTATAAATACGTCGTGTGATTAGCTAGCATTCTTTCAGTTCCTAATAATATATCATCCACTAATTCTTAAATTAATGGGATAATACTTTCCTATTCTTTTACCAGCTCCGCTATGTGCTTTTTTAATTAAAACATTATATTAAGGTAAGTTTGAAGTCGGTTCGGGTATGATTCCCTAAATAATTCATTAATCCAATTTTAAGATATTATTTTAATAATTGTCGTTAAATAACTATTATATTGTATTTGCTATAAATTATACAATTATTGGATTTCTAATCAATCAAAATGCCTTTACTAATGTCCTCAAAAGGGGGAAATTATTTGTTTCTTAATCTAATCAATGGCTAAGCCCTAATTAAAGGTACAAATGATTAAATGCTTCAAATCGACTTTGCAGTTTAAGACCTTGCTGTTTGTGGTATAGATTGATCATTGATTAATATTGGTGCAGTACCGGTGAATCACGCAAAAATATATTAAAGCAAAAGGGTCAATATAATCTTTAGTAAAATGGGTGGTAAAATCTGTTTCTTTTTAAGAAAGTGGGAAAGATCCCTTATTATATACTCCTCCAAATAACCCTTATAATAGGTCCATTATAGCTCCAACTACCCCCTGAAACTATTAGATCCATTATTCTTAATAGCCAAGGCATAACCCCTGAAGACTACCATGGTATTATTCAAGTGGCGCTCCCTGTACAGCATAATGAGATTACATAACCCCTGTGGACCAACAAGAACAAATATACGTACTTACTTAAGATTAAGTTAACTTCGTTAAAAAACATTATAAGGCATTCACCCATAATTATTAAAAGATTATTAAGACATTGTTTAAGTTCTTTAAGGAATATTATTTCTTAAGTATAAAAAAAAGTAATTAAAGATGTGGTATTATTATATAACATATATATTTAAAACAAAGCAATACACTATACTTTGTATAAACTCATAAAATCATTAATAACACTATTTCACTTATAAAAGTCAATCGCTTTAGACTTCATAATTAAACTATTACCCTTAAAAAACCCAGCCATAAGAATTATATACAACTTAATTTATGTTATAATAAAATATTATAATGTAAAGACAACACAAAACAAAAGAACTAGGTAGAGCTGAGCTTTAGGTGCTGAGCCTGAGGCGAAACATAAAGGTCAAATTCAGAGGTGAAAAAGTTTTCATTTTTTTAAATTACAAAGGTATTAAGAGCTTTTATATTAGTCACATGGGCTATAACTTGAGGTTTCTTGCCTAAGGCTTTAGCGTTATAAAAGGGTTAAAATAGAGCCCATTACACTTGTCCCCATTAATAAAAGTGGTTAACTTAAACCATTAATAAGTAAATTAATTAAGGCCGTTTAAAAAGAAGGAAGTATTATAAAGATATTTATTTATAAAAAGGAAGTAAAAGGAAAAAAAAAAGGTTTAACGCCATTAATACTTTATTATAAAAGGAAATTGTTTAGGTATTAAGAAGAAATTAAAAAAATAAAATAAAACTCCCTAGCCCATTAGTTATTAATTACCTGTGATTTAAGATCATAACTTATTATTTGGCTTTTTTTGGCGCTTTAGTATTTATAATTATTCCCTTTTTTACGGCTTTTTGTTTTTTTATTACTTTTATTAATGATTCGTATTTGGCTTTTAGATCTTTTATGATAGGTTAATTAGAACTTTGTTTAAAACGGATAAGTTTCACAATTCAATGACCATTAAATAATTAAGTTTTTTTAAGTGAGGGTAGTTTTAAGAAAATAACGGCTGGAGTCCTAGCCAAGGCAATAAGGGTTATAAAGGCAAGAGAAGTAGTTTGCTACGAGTTAACAGGCACGGAAGTTCACTTAGTATTAATGCGAATTTTTATTAGTGGCTATGGCTTTTAATTGAGTTTAAATGAAGGAGTATTTTTAGGCAATGAAAAGGTGTTATCTAATACTTAATAACTTATAATAGTTTTTTTTAAAGATTTGGGATTAAGCTAAGGGGTTAAGTATAATAATATTTTGATTTTTAATATCTTTTTACTACTTTAGGGAATTTTGTTTGGCTTATTTTATCATGCCTTTTTCAATTTGACGCATTATTTCAATTGATAAGGGCGTTTTACCAAAGTCATTGCTAATAAGATAGATTGTAAGTTTTAAAATATTATTAAATGCCATACCTTAAAGTTTTAAAATAAGAGGCATTATTGATTCGGGATTAAGAATGATTATGACATTTATATTTAAAGCCTAATTAAATTTATTTACATGGGCTGTTTTGGAATTTTTAATTTAACTTATAATGCCTTAAACGACTTATAAGGCGGGATTAAGGATAAAAGTGTCCTCATATTTCTTTAGTGTCTCGTTATTCATAAAATCCTCTAATTTAATATCATACCCGCTTTTCCTGATTTTTTCTTTTAATATTAACTTATTAATAATATCATTTACGAAAACAGACCTATTAAGTAATTCTACTTTAAAATAAGACTTTTCCTTATAAAGTTCTTTTTCTAGCTTTTAAATTAATTATTAAGCCTTAATTATTACTATAAGTTATTTAGTACAGTACGATTTTAAGTGGGTTATAAGTGCCTTATCATTTAATTATAAAAAATCTTAAATTTTCACATAAACCAATGGATTAAATCAAGGTTTTCGTTTTGCTAAGGCTTTTAATAAAGGGCCAAGGCTAATGATAATTATTATTATAATAAACAAGGCATATATATGTTTTTTAATCCCCTATTTATTAATCAATGGTTTTTGTAATTTACTTATGATTACTATAAGGTCGTTGATTTTAATTCTATTTTTTAGGATTTCCTTATCTAGGATTAATGTGTAATTGTTTAATAAGATTAAAAATCTAACATTAAAATGCTTTATATTATTATGAATATAAAAAATAAAGCCTTAACGTGTTAAAAGAAAGCGGGAAAAATCCATTAGGTCTAAAAATCTTATAATGATTTTTTTGTTACTTAAGGCTAAGAGGTATTTTAAAAGGGTTCCTTTTTTACTAATCGAGAATGAATTAAATTTTTGATTGAGTTTTTTATTAGTAATGAAATCGAGATGGTCATGAGAACCATTAATCCCATAATAGTGGCTAGTGATTAAGGAACTATTAAGGAGGATATGATAATCAAAAGCCTAATGTAAAAAGATAAAAGGCATTATTAATCTTAAATCACAAATTATAGTGGCGCGAATATGATCATTAATATTAGCTTTAATAAAGGCAACATTTTACACTTTATTAAGGGATAGTAAAATAAGAAAATCCGGATAATAAACGACTTAAGCATTAGTGGTATTTATGGCGAAAATGGCAATAAGATAAAGGCCATGGTTTATTTAAAGGCATTATTAAATCATGCCATAGATTATATTATATAAGAATATAATAAACCCTTTGATTTTATAGTAATTTTTTTAATAATAGAAACGGTATATTATTAATTTTGTAATTATAATTTTTCTTAAATAAGGCTTTTTTATTTTCCTTTTATAAACGTATCTTAAGCCAAGTATATTAAGAATGTGAATGGCACCTTTGTTTTTAAGCTTTTTAAGAAGAAATATTAGGAAATATTCTTAGGAAAAGTTAGTGGACTATTTAAGATTAGTAATAATTATAACAGTCATTAAGGTAAGGCGGAACTTTAAATACTTAAGCTAGATTTTAGGTTTAATGTTCTTAGCATTTTTAGAGGCTTTGAAGATTGACACATGGTTCGGGTTTAGTTGTAGTTACTTAATATTGTTTTTATTAGTTATGACAAAATCGAAGTTTTTTTAAAAAACCTCTCCCTTTATACTCTTTTTAATTATTTTATAATAATTAGCAAACTTTTTAAGATGGAGTAGGCATATTTAGTTTTTTTCATTTCCCGGTGGATTTGATTTTTAAAGGTATTTTTTATAATAAAGTTTAATTAAGAGACTGAAGTCCATTTTAAATTTATTTTCATACTTTAGCGTATGCATGGCAATAATTAGTAATCGATAATCACAATTGTTTAGTTTAATAATAGCCTTATAATCACTCTACTAAACTTTAAGTAAAATATTCACGATTAATAATCCCGGATTAGTAGTGGCCTTGCCTTTCCCTTTAATAAGATTAAAATATTAAAAAATAAATTAAGCCTTAAAATTATTTTTAAAAAAGTAATGGATTTGGGAAGCTTATTCACTGGCTCATTCAAACATTATGAATTACATTTTAAAAAATTTGAAAGCCCTTTTAACGGCTTTATTTTTCATTTAAATTTATTCTTTTACTTAAAGTATGAATTCTTTTATATACGGCTAAAAGGCTTTTGGGAGAGATTTTATTATCTGAACTATTTTTTAGACTTTAAGATTATTTTTAGACAATCCCTTATATAAAAGACTATTGACTTATGTTATAAATTTTCCATTTTCATTAAACATAATGTTAAGATTGGCTAATAACGGGGAATCTAATAAACTTGATTACTTTTGTATTAAATTTTTTATATTTAAATTAATAGTTTTTATTATAATATAAGAAAAAGGAGATTTAATTATTAATTTAGGTTCATAAATTATAAAAGCCTTTTTTAAAACACTTATTACTATAAAATTGATAATTTTTTTAAAAGAACTTGATTTAATAATATTAATAAGGGGGGTAGTGACTTTTTTAGGTATTAGTAAATTGAGTTGCGCTGGTGGTTAGTCACTTTTTAGTAATAATGTGGAAACGCGTGGTGATTTTCCTGTAACAGTTTTTGGTATGGTTGAGGCATTGATTTTCTTTTTAGTGGTTGGGCTGACTTTTGATTTAGGATTAATGATTATTAAAGAACTAGGTTTTAAAGCTTTAGCTTTAAATAATTTAGTTTTAAGGATAAAAAAATAAGTGGGTTTTGGTTTATTAAAAAAGTTATTAAGGACATTATCATTCATTATCTTAATTAGAATAAATAAGCCGTAATAAGAGATTTTAAGTTTTACTTTTTTAAACATTTTATTTAATGATAACACAATAATCTTTTCAAAAAATTAGGTTTTATTTTTAATAAAATTAATCTAATAGGTAATAACGTTTTTAAGTATAATATTAATTAATATTCAGGTCCTGGCTTTAATTATTTAAAATACTCGCTTGTCCTAAGCATTATTAATTGCGTATTGATTTAAGGCTTAAATGTACTTTAGGAATAACTTGATTTTATCACTAATGGTTTTAAGTTGTCCTAAATACTTTTAACTATTAAAATCTTTTATATATTTTTAATGAAACATAATACCTCTTTTTGTAAGCCAAATATAAACCAATTTATTAGCATTGCTTTTTTTTTGTTATGGACTGCTTTAATGTTTTAGATTTTATTAAATAAGTCTTAATTATTTATTTTATAGTTTTATATATTAAAACTTTTTATTTTAACTAGTTTAGTAGTAGTTTTATTAAATTATTCTTTAAAAACATTTTTAAACTATTCTTAAAAAATGTTCAACTAAGAATAAGTCTGAGTAATTAAAAGTTTGGCTTATTCTGGCTTATATAAGTCAAAGACTTATATTATTTGAGAGATGTTTATTAATGTGCGTTCTTTATAAGGAATATTTATTATTATTACTAATCCTGGATTAGTAGTCGTTTTTACAATTATTACATATTTAACTGGTGTTTTTAAGAAAAACGCGGTAATAATAACGTCCTTATCATTATTAACTATTATAATTGGCTTCGACTTATTAAAATTGATTAACTTTTTCATTAATGATCCGAGATCACTAATGAATAACACTTGGGAAATTAAAGGTTTAATTATTAGTGGCATTTTTAATGGTAATTTAACTTATAATCCCGGGATCATAAGTTAAAATTGAGAAGATTTCTTAAGTTAGAGATTTTTAAGGACTTTAATAGTGATTTATTGTAATTTAAGAATTTTAAAAAGTTAATATAAGTTTTAGGTCTAAAACATAAGTAGGGGGATTTATATAATTAGGGAAAAGTTTTAATCTACGTTAAAAATCGCGCTAGGCAAACAATTCCCGTTTAACTTTATGTAATAGGGCTATTTAGTACTTTTTAAACGGCGAATGACGTTATTGTTGTTGTAAATGTTTGTGTCTTAGACAAATATATTATGTGATTTTTAATTAAACAAAATAAAATGAAAGTAAATAATTTTAGTAAATAAATTTTATAATAATTAAGAAAAGAATAAAAAAAATGTAAAAGAAAGACGAAAAAAATATAATAACACTTGTCCCTATTAATAAAAGAGAAATGCCCTTGTTTTTTTTAAGAAAGCGCATTTTCAATTATTAAAAGAAATTATATGATAAGCTAATTTTTGATTATTAAAAAAAATGGGTGAAATGATTTGAAGGTAGGAAATTAGCGTTTTAGAGACGTAATAACGGCGCAGTAGTTTATTATAGTCTAAGTCTTAATAGTTACTATCGCTAGAATACTTATCCAACTTAAAGGAATTTGTTTTTGGGTTTAGTTTAATAAGAAATAAAGTACAATTTTGTTAATAAAATCGTTTAAGTTAATTAGCTATAAAAGTTCTTTAAAGGTTTACTCTATTTATCTCTTATAATTTATAATATCCTTTATCCATTTAAGCTTCTGAGATTCGGAATGATCTTAGTCAGTGGTAATTGAGTTTGTTATTAATTAACATATTAATAGATCATTTGACGTCGTATATTAAAACGTAATTACTTTTTTTGATTAGCGTGTTTTTCAAGATTCGTGTCCTATCCTATTAATCCTTGCCAGCTTCTTTAAATTATTGTTTCCGTAACACGATCTTTTTAATATTATTATCCCGTAACTCTAATTGTCGACAACGAAGGGTTAATAAATCTCTTTTATTTTTAACTTTTATATAATTAAACATCCTTTATATTAAATAACGGCTTTCCAACGGAAGAATCGCTTCCTGTCCATATAAAAGAAAGAAAGGAGTAACACTAATAGATTAATGAACGAAGGTTTATGCTGTAAACAAGATATTAAAGAATTTATTAGTCTATTAATAAAAACCACCCTTTATTGCCTTAAAAAAATTATTTAAAATGTTTTAATAGGCCTTTTTTGCGCTTTTATTCCCTTTTAAATTATATATTAAAATCTGAATGCGTTTGACTTTGTATTTTAATATAAAAGCTTATATAATTCCTTTATTTTCCGGTCTTCCATTCATAACCAGTGTGCCAAATAACTTATGTTAATATATTATGTTTTTTTATAAAAATTTCGTAATTTTAGCTGCGGTAGTTGCTCTTAGCGCTTTCCCTTTTAGCTAGCCAAATAAATCATCCTTTGTTAAAACGAAACAAGTTTTTCCATTATTAAGTATCGGTATTTTATAAACGTTTAAATTGATCTTATAAAAGATTTTAATTAACTAAGTTAGATATAAAGGATTTTTTTCTCGCTTTGTTTTCTTTTTTTGACAGTTTTCACAGCTCTTTATAAAGGCTTTATAGTCTTTAAACGATCCTCTCTAAAAAAAAATGCCTTTATTAATTAATAATAAGTTGTTTTACTTCCCCTGTGTTTATTTTTATTATAATAATCTTTAATGATTTCATATTTTTCAAGCTTACCATTAATGACGAGGCAAATGGGGTATGTATTATTAGCCCATTAATATAGCTTCTTTATTTGAATAAAATACAGGAGTACTTACCTTTTGAATTGCTTGAAGTCGTTTAATTAAATATTAAACGGCTGCTTAAGGATTAATAAAAAAGATACAATCTCTTTTAATTCCTTTAAATATAAATCTTCTAAAATTCTTAATAGCGACTTTTGATCCTAAATTATAAGTTGTTCAATTAAAGTACTTAAAATATCGACTTTACTAAGCTCATTGAAAATCTATTTATTAATATCCTTTTTGTTTTGTTTTATAATATTTAAAGAATGTTCCCATTTCTTATAAGATAATCCATTTATTGTAGTATTCTTTGTTTTTGTAATGTGTTTGACTTTGAAATTCATTAACCGTATTTACGTAATTTACTTTATTAATAAGGCTTTAAGGAAATCGCTTGTTGTTTTATTGAGTTGTTTTACAAGCACTTTTACATTAGTTTTTAAGATGAAATGAACGCTGTAAAGTTTGTTCCGCATTTTCTTTATGGCTTTAAGAGCTTCTTAACACTTTTACTTGATAATATTATACTTGCTTTTAGCTGGGTTCTATATTTTACTTTTAAATTATATAAAATGATGTCTTTTAAGCTGGTTAAATTATTATAGCACGGCTTCTTATCCGATTTTATTTACATTTATTATTAAAATTATTAGGCCTATTTCTAATTGATAGTTAATTTTAATTAAGAAAAGGGCACTTAAAAATACATCTTTACGCGTTTTTATGAATAGTCTTTATGAATTTAATTACTTAAAAATAACTCCTTTTTTTATAATGACGTAGATTAGAGCAACGATAATAAAGAAATTCTTAATCCAAATGTAATAATATACTATAATTCCAAGAAAAGCGCGTGCTTTAGTGACATTGTCATAGCGCTCTCATTTTATGATTTTTAAAATTTTACTTGTCTTCGGGCGATGTCCATTATTATTTATAATAAAACTTACGATTTTAAGTTTTAGTAAATAATATTAAAATTTTGTTTTAATCGTTACTTTAGCCCTTTTAAAATGGATTAACATTTTATTTAGGTTTTGAATGTGTTTTATAATAAATTATTAAATTCCTAAAAGGATCTTTTTATTATTATAAAAAGATATGCTTTTTTTAATATTGATGTTATTTATATAAGGCAGAGTGATATTTAGAATATAATCCAAAAGAATTTTATAAATGACTTAAACAAATTGAGCTATAAAATTGGTAACACCTTGAAAAAGTCTTATTATACGGAATAAGTCGATTGGTATATAAATGGCTATTATGTCTTTTGACTTAATATTTAATAAAAACTGATTATATCTTAAGAATAAGTTAATAAGGGATGCCATGATAAGGCCGGCGAATTTAGTAAAGAACTGGTTTACGTTTAAGGGGATATTGGCGTTACAAACGATTATACGATTTATTTCAATTATAGCTATAATAAGTCTATAAGTCCTTTTCTTTTTTTTAATTATTAAGAATTACTTGTTTTTATAAGCATTATAACAATATTTTAATGATTCTTATCTTAAGCAATCCTTAAGTATTAATATGATTATTTCTTATAAAGCCTTGAGAATCAGGAAGGACTTTTCTTTATCATGCCTCATGTGATACGGTTTTAATTAGTATTAAAGGCGAAACCTCTTCTTTAATTGTGCCGAAATGAGTCCAATCAAAGGCTAGCGCCGTTTTTCGATTTAATAATATTTAAAAAAGTAATTCTTATTCCTTTAATGTGAGATGTTTATTAATAATCAATTTATTGAACCTTTCCTTTATTAATCTATTCCCTGGCTTTTGATTTAAAAAACGCCTTATGATATAATCATCAAATTTGCCTCCTTTTTATAATAGTTTTGCCTCCTCATCCTTTTTAAACCAATCATTAATTCCTTTAGGCATATTACCATTGGTTTTACTTAGGTCCATTAGTGTAACGGTCCGTTATTTACTTGGTGTAAATATAAAAGGCTGCGGTTGATTTTTGATGATTGAGAAGTAGGTGTATTATATATGGGGTAAAACAATTATTAATATGATTAAGAATATTATTTGAAGTTGAGTATAAAGCTTTTATTTAATGGTAGATGTGTTAGTTTTATATAAAATCTTTGTTTTCTTTAGATTATTATGCTTTAAGGTAATCGTATGACGATTTTCTTGGATTATTATGATTTTTAATGATTTTGTATTTATTATGTGACCCGTGGTTTTATGCCTTGTACCTATAAGATCTTTTGTTTTGGCTTTTTTATGCGATAAGGCTATTAAGCCTCAGGGTTAAAATAATTATGATTATTTATATTATGTTATGATTATAATATATATATTTTTTTTAGCTTAATGTGCTTTTATGTTTAAGTATGTTTAAAAAAATATTGATGATGGCTTATGATTATTTTCCTTTTTTATTATGTTTTTCTGGCGTAATGTTAAATTTGAATGTATTGCTTTAGTTATAAAAATTAAAAGAATTGATAATGAAATATTTTTTTGTGGATTTTATGTGCGGAATTGTTATTATTATGTTGTTGTGGGGCTTAAGGCTGTTTATTGTTTTTAGTGCGCTTGTTATGGTTGTATTGGATATAATTTTATTAAAAAACTTCTTATTATGATTTCTTAGGCTTTTATTAATAAGTAGCAATAGCGCTTAAAGGAAGAAGAGGAGGAGGTTATGGCAAAGATTTTTTGTTTTAGGAAATAGCAGTGCTTTTTAAATAAAAAGAAAAAAAAGATGATAGAGTCTAGTTTTAAGACTTTAAATAAATTGGACTAAAAGGAGTTTGAGGAGAAGGCAGAGTTTGCCCAATTAAAGGCCAGTGCCGCAAGCTTATTAAAGGCTTTTGCTTTTTTAAAATCTTTTGTTATTGATCTTGTAGCTTTTAAAGGGCTGCCTAACTTGTTTTGGAAAGGCCTGGGTTTACTGATAATAGTTTTGAAGTAGCTTAAGGCAGTGGAGGTTAGACTTGGGTTCTTAGGTATTTTTTAATTATGGGTACTTTTTTTATTTGATTAAATACTTGGCTATGCCGTGAAAATATTAATAATTAAAAATAGTTTTAATTCTATATTTGGCGTTAGGATTAATTAGTTGTATTTTAGTAATAAAAGCAGGTGATGCTTTTGGTGATGCTGATTTAAGGAAGCATATATAAAATATTAAATGAATGTTTATTATCTTAGAAAACGCTAATTGATAATTGATTAGTTTTTTAATTTTTGCAATTTTAAATGATTTTAGCTTTTTATAATTTAATTTATAATTTGATTGTTTTATTGCAATATTTTTTTAAAGTAAATAAACTTTATTCCTTTTTTAAGCATTGATCTTATGCTACGCTTTTTGTTATAATAAATTGTTAATTTTTATGTTATAAATAAAATATTGGTTAATAATTTCTTATGTAATTGCTTTAGGTTGTTTTTTTATAGTATGGCTTTTTGTGTGATTTTTTAATTCGCAATTGATGTGTTATATGTTGTTGGGTTGTATTTATAATTTGCGTAAAATGGCAATATTCTAATGGTCTTTTGATTTGCGCTATTATATGTAAATTGGGCAAATGAAAATAATTAAATCTAATTGTTTTACTTGTAATTTATATAGCATTGAAGATAAGTTTTTATTATTTAATTAATTTGTTTTGTTTATGTATTTATTTAAGGATAAAAAGCTATTCATATTTTTTGTTTTATTTTTAAAAATGTAATTAAAGTTTTTCAGAATTTTAAGGTAAAGAGCTTGTTTTTGTTTAAAATTATTTTATTTAGTATTTCATAATTTGTAAAAATTGTTTAAAGGAATATTTACGCCATTTATAATGCGCTTTGAGTTTTTAGTATTAATATTATGTACGCGTATTTGGTAAACCTATTTATAATCACATAAATTAAATTGTATTTGATTTTTATAATTGGGTTTTTTAAAAGTGGTAATTTAATTATAAAGTTTAAAGTAATTGATTTTCATAGGCGTGGTAGTGTTGTTGGCGATTTTATAAGCTTATATAAAGCATGGTGAATTGCCTTATTCCAAATGCATATGTCGCATAATAATATTATGTTTTTGATTATTTTTCTTATACTTGAGAAATAGTATTTCTTAAAGAGCTTTAATAATATTTTAGTAATTTCCTAATATTTATGGGTTGGCAATTTATATTGTTTTTTAATAAAGTCCGCCTTATTTTGTGTTAGGACATAAATTCGTTTTTAATATAAAAGAGCTTCAGTGATGGTGAAAAAGAATCCTTTATTTAATTGTCTTTTTTACTTAATTATTACCAGATTTTGGTTATAGTTTTTTTTTTATTTTTTTAAAAAAATGGCTTATTATTGCTAATTGTTTGTAATTAATTATTAGCAAATTGCTATTTTGCTTAAGTATGATATATAACTCATGCGTTTTGTTTATGAGATATTTTGGTTTTTTACTAAAGGCGTTGGCCTTAGTATTTTTTGTTCCCTTAATATAAGAAATTTAAAGTTTTATGATAAAAAGTATTTTATATTATTAAATCTGGCGTTAATTTAGTTTTTTGGTAATAATAAAATAAATGAAATTTTTGTGGTTTATTAGGATTTGTATTTTATAAGTAGCGCCTTTAAAATAAATTTTTTATTTATGTATTGCATTTATAATTGCTAGCAACTTTTTATTATATATATTATAATTGAGTTTTATTGATAATAGTTTTTGTAAATGATAAGCAATTGATTGCTATTTCTTGTTTTTATTTGATTAATTGAGTATGGCGTTAATAGCGTAATTTAAAGAATTTGTTTTTATGCGTATTTTATTATTAGGTGTAAAGGATGTGAAAACAGGCTTTTTAATAAACATTTTCTTAAAAGCTTTAAAAGCCGCGTTGGCTTCCTTTGTTTATACGTATTTCTTGTTTTTATAGGTTAATTTTATAAGTACTTTAGCAATTCTTAAATAATTTTTAATAAATTGTTTATAAAAATTGGCGAATTCAAGAAAGAATTGTAGTTTTTTAATATTAATGAATTTGGCCTAATTAATAATTGTTTAAATCTTTTTGGGATTTATAGCCAATTTTATGATAATGATTACGTAGTTTAAGAAAATGACTTTTTTTTATATGAAAATTGTATTTCTTTGATTTGAGGAGTATAAAAGCGGCTTTAGTTTTTTAAGAATTGCCGTTACGTTTTTTATATATTGTTTTTTATTTTTGGAATAAACTAAAATATTGTTTAAATAGTAAATGTATATTATGTTCAAATATGGCCGCAAAATATTATTAATTAAACGCTGAAATGTGGCTGATGTATTAATTAAATTAAATAGCATAATTGTGTATTTGTAGTGATTGAAATGAGTGTGAAATGCTATTTTTTCTTTTTTACCTTTAGTTATTTTGATGAGGTTATATATGCCTTTTAGGTTAAGCTGAGTGAAGATTTTGGCCTTTGTGAGCTTGTTTTGTAATTTTTTAGTTAATGGTAATATATAATAATCCTTTTTTGTGGCATTGTTTAATTAATGGTAATTGATGCATATTTATTATTCGCCGTTTTTCTTTTTTGCAAAAAGAACGTTATTTTCTTATGGGGATTTGGATTTTTTAATAAACCCTTTCATTAAATATTTATTAATATAATTCTTAATTATTATTAAGTTTATTGTCAAATATTCTTTAAGTGATTGAAATATTGGCTTAGTACCTTTTTTAATTTAATTTAATGATTGTAGTTTTAATATTTGGGTAAGGCCTTAATGCCTTTTTTTTTAAAAATAATGCTATAAACTTGTGATATGTTAATGATATATTTTTTATTAATAGACCTTTATTTTGGTGTTTAATTTGTTTTTTGGAAATGGCGTAAATTTTTTAAATAATTAAAGTTCTTGCTTTATCTTAATAGTAGTTTTTGTAATAACTAAACATTAATTGTTTTTTAACTTAATTAATTTTTGAATTGTGCTTTTTTATTTAAGGAAGTTTAAGGATAATGTTGTGTATTTTGATTTAAGTAATATTAAATTGAATTCTTTTAAAGTGGTTAGCGATGCTTATGTGTAAGGTTTGAGTTTGTATATTTATTATTTTATTAGCGGCGGCATTATTATTGGCAAATATTAATTAATACCCTTTTTTCCTAATTTTAATTAATAATAAATGCTTGAGTATAATAGCAGGAAATATAAAATTCCCTTATGCCCTAAAGTTTATTATAGCCTTAAGAGTTACTTTTTTGATTTTTACTTTTATGATTAAATGGCAGTTTTTTATTATTGTTAATTGGCGTATAGGAAAATCCTTTTAATAAAAGTCTTTTATTAAAATGTTTTTTTAAACTTGGTGGTTTGGTTTTATAGCCATGATCATAAATAGCTGATTTGTTCCTAAGATTTAAGCTAATGAAGTAAGGCGTTTTTAATATATTTAAGTGTTATTAGCTATATTAAATTAAAAGCGCCGTTGGCTGCCTTTTAATGTGATTTTTTAAAGTTCTTTTTTTTGGCTTATTTTAATTTTTAAAAATAAGCAATGATTTTTGAGAAATAATTTGTATATGAGTTTAAGAATAATTGTTGCTGTATTTAATCTGCTTTTATTTAATGTATTTATAATTTTAATAAATTATTTGGTATTTTTTGTCCTATTGTGATTTTTTTATGAAAACTAGTTTTGATTTTTTATAAGTGATTCTTATGATTTTATTGATTTAGTATTAAGAATTTAAGGCTTAAAGGTGTAAGTTCTTCTTTTATTAAGTGATTTTTTAAATTTTGTTTTGTAATGGTTTAAAAAGTGGTAGCTGATGTGGCTTTGGGTTCAAGATCTAATAAAGCTTTTTATTTTCTTTTTTTTTGATATTTTATATTATGTTATTATTGTTTTTTATTTGGGCATGGATTTTGTTATTTTTAAGTTCATTAATGATTATGTATTAAAAGCTTAAGGCATTGAGCTGCCTAGTGGGGTGTAATGGCATGGGGATATTAATAATATTATAAGCACCTTATTTTATTGTATTAATTTGCTTTTCTTTTAATTATAATTTTTTTTGGCGGTGGGAGCTGGTCATATGGCTTAAAAGATTATAATTAAAGTATAGCTTATTTTATTAATGTTTGTTTATAACTTTTTTGGGGAGCCTGTTGTTATGTGGCTTTCTTTTAAATTGTTTTTGAAATGTGGCATTTAGTTTTATTTTTTGGGGGTAAAAGGGTTTTTTGCCCCTTTTGTTTTGATGTATATGTGTTTTAAAGTGATATTAATCTTTTTATTTAAAAGTATGTTTAAAGTTATGATTATTAATTTTAATAGTCATTTTGATAAGCTTTTGCAAATTAAAGGGTGCATCTGATTTGGTAATCTCATTTTTAATTCTATTTTTTAATTTCTTATAATATTATGCCTTAAGTGCCTTATTGTTTTAATTGATTTAATTGGTAAATTGTTGGAAAGCGGCTATATATATAATTATTAACCCGGTTTGTTTTAGGTTTTGGATGTTGCGTTTGGCCGTTTGATTTTGATTGATATTATTAAAAACGCGATTGATGCGTTTTTTGAATTTTTTAAAGCTTAGAAAAACCTTTTAAGACTTTTTAAATATAGTGATGAAAACCCTTTTTTTTTGGTTTTGTTTTTTATGTAATTAAATAAGAAGATTTTGATTTAATTAAAAGCAACCTTATGAAAAAAAGATGCGGCTTAAAGGATCTTATTTGTGTTTGTGGGGAATTGATGATTGTTAAACCTGGTGTAAAGTTTTATTTAAATAGGGTAAGCCTTGAGTTTAAATTGGTTTTTATGATAAAAATTCGAGGATGTGATTTTGGGAACGATTTTTAGATTAAAGGCATTGGTAGTGATTAAAGCCTTAATGGAAAAATTGAAAGCTATGTTATGTATATGAATTGGTATTTTTAATAAAAAGATGCTTAAAATATAATAGTTTATTATTTATTTAATATAAATATAAAAGGCTGCAATTGATTTTTAATGATTAAGAAGTAGGTGTATTATATATGGGGTAAAATAATTATTAGTATGATTGAAAATATTATTTAAAATTGAGCATAAAGCTTTTATTTAATAGCAAACATGCTAATTTTATATAAAACCTTTGTTTTTCTCAAATTACTATGCCTTAAAATGATCGTATAATAATTTCCCTAAATTATCGTAATTTTCAATAATCCCGTATTTATCACGTGACCTGTGGTCCCGTGCTTTATATTTACAAGATCCTTTATTTTGGCTTTTTTGTGCGGCAGGGCCGCCAAGCCTTAGGGCCAAGACAACCGTGATTACCTACACCGTATTGTGATCGTAACAATTAGCTAAACTTTATTTACTTTCCTTTTATAGATAATATTAATTTGTGTTAAAGTAGGCATTAATAGTGGATTTAGATCCTAGTTTACTAATGGATTGGTGTCAAAAACAAACATAAAATTGTTTTCTTTATTATTCAATTAAATAACATATAATTCCACGCTTACTTTAACTTATAATCCCGGATTAATAGTTTTTGTTTTCTTTTTCTTTTTTTTCACTTTTCTTTTTCTTTTTTTTTGATTTTAATACTTAAATGCCCTTAAAACTAAATGAAATTTTTAAATTAACATCTGATCCTAAATTATAAGTTGAGTTAATATACCCTGAGCCTCCTTTTAGGTCTCTTTCACTACCAGCACTTTCCTTAACATTTAGGCTGGTTATGCTTTTCCTAATGCCTAATTAGTTAAATTAGATTAATTTTTAGTGATTATTACTTTTCCACTTTGTTCCCTTTTTACGTCCTAAAAAACAGCTTTTATAATACTATGGCTAAGATATTCAAAATTAATATAACTTTCTAGAATAAACGGTATTTTAAGAAGTAACTCATAATTAGTATTATATATAATTATAAAATTAAAATGATTTTTAATTCTTCTAATATTAATTAAAACATCTTTAATATAATCAGTAAAAGTATGTTGTTGGCCCATGATAATAACAAATATAAGGGTTTTGCTTTTAATAATCATTATCCTTAAAGCTTTTATAATAGCCATGCTTATCACATTAACTTCCGTACTACTATTAATAATGGCATTAATTAAAAGTTGTCCTCCATAATTAATTTGCACTTTAAGTGTCTTTATAGCTATGTTTAGGCAGTTCTTAATAATATCGCTTTGTTTAGTAATTATATTGATTAAAATGCTTTGGTCTAATGGGGAACTTTTAATAAGCTTTGTAAAATTAATTACGCTTTCTAAAAAATGATTAAAAATTGGGTCGCTTTGAGCTATTATTACTATTATTTGGTTTAAAGTCGAAATCTTCACATTAGTTCCTTTTACTATTAAAATCAATGGTATCTGTTGATTAAACATCCTATCTCAATAAGCCTATAGTTCATAAAGATCCTTGAGAGTAATACTATTAAGTGTTTATTTTATGAATTTCTTAATTGCTTTTTTTGAGCTTTTAGTATAACATATTAATTAAAGAACTTTTCTTTTTTAAGGATTTTCGTAATAGCCTTGCTTTACTTAGTTAAAGGTCCTTGGCTTATTATTACTTTTGAAATCATAGTATTTGTATTTTCCTCCATCTCTTTATCTTCTTTTAACTTTAAAATATAATCGGATTCTTTGTTCACCTTTTCCCTCTTTTCTTTTTTGTTAAATAAGGCATTATAATCTTTCTCCCTTTTTGCCTAAATTTTGTTTACTTAATTAAGATTAGCTCTCGTTAAAAGTCGTGAAGCATTTGGCTTTTTTGCTTGTGCGGTGTTAATAGAAATTGCGGTGGCTAAGAAAACCTATTCTTTAATTTTAATATTATTGATTAGTTTGGCAATACTTATAACTTGTGATTCAGGATTAAGAGTAATTTTGCTTAATTGTTTTGGCCTTGGCTTAATTAAATAAACGGGGGTATAATTTGTGTAAATGGGGGCATTAATATTTTTTACTTTTAAGTTCTTATCCCAGTTTGTTTTAACAATTTTTAATTAAATAACAGCGGCTTATGATTAACCTGGTTTTTTTGGAACAACTAAGGCATTTTCCTAATTTCAAGGATTAATATAATATTTGCCCCATTTGTTAATATATATAACGTCATTTTTAATATAATACTTAAAAAATAAACAATCATCCTTGGTTTAATAAGGTTCTCCTCTCATTTAGTTATTATAAAAAAAACATTTTGGCCTTTGATTTCTATTATTATATCTCATAGTATTAATCTTAAAATTCTTGCCTAAATCCACGACTTTACTCTGTCTATTTTAAGGGGAATACCTTTGACTATTTTACCTTTACTAAATATGTTAAAAAATATTACAACTTTTTAAGCCAAATTCTAGAACTTTAGGTTGTTTCATTTAATCTAATCTTAAAATAAATGCGTTTAGCTTAAGGTCTATTATTTTGCTTATTAAATCTTCAAATTTTACTTTTTAAGCTAACACTACCTTTCTTTTAACAAATGGTAA
Source organism: Helotiales sp. F229 (assembly GCA_002554605.1). NCBI lineage: Eukaryota > Fungi > Ascomycota > Leotiomycetes > Helotiales > Helotiales sp. F229. The sequence goes on along the minus strand of MXAW01000002.1, from coordinate 3,012,473 downwards.
TACTACCAGACGCTTTCTTACTAAAAGGGAAACTTCCAATGGGCAAATAACTTCGTTAACCAATTCCTGGATTTTTTTAGTGTAAGCCTTTATTAATTCCTTCTCTTATTATAAAGCTTTAATTATTCTTTCGTTTTTAATAACTACAAGAATTCTGCTTTTGAAGTTGGTTCAATTAATATAAGTGTTAAGGTTCGAATTATTAATTTTTTGACTTTTAATAAGTTTGTTTTATTTAACGGTTAATAAGCTAAGAAAGAAATATTATCTTCGATTTATTTTACTTAAAATCTTTTTTTTTAAGTAAAGCATTAGTAATTTAGGAGTATAATCGCACGTAAGCCTTTAAGTCTTTAGTAGTGCGCTTTATTATTATAAATTTGCGAAGGAAGCTTATTAAGTACCAAATTTATTGACAATCATATTCTTTAAATTCGACTTTTAGGGCTTTGGCAAGTACTGCCCATGATTGTTTTTCTTTCCATTTACCTATGATTTTAATAATATCTCTTTAGGACTTATTATAATAGCGCAAAAGCTAAAGGACTTGCTTATTTTGGATAATATCATAATTTTCATAAATCTTTTTATAATGCTTTAGGAAATTTGTAATATTTGCTTTAAAAAAGTAAAGCATATCTTCTAAATTAGGAAGAGGCATCCTGCTTTTTAATAAGTCAATGATATTTTGAGTTATTAAAATAATCATATTAATGAATTCTTTAATAAAATTTATATTATCTTTAAATAATTTAATGTTTAGGGATTAGGTTTTTATAAAACTTAACAATGCCAATGTATTAAATAAGTCTAATAATAATAATAATTAACATGTTTTAATCGATTTTAACTTACTCTTTTAAAAAAGATTGAAAAGGGCAAGAAAGGGTAAAAACATGTGTTTTGCTTTATTATTTTTATTAATTAAGAAATGGGAATATTATATTTTATTAGCTTAGGACTCGTGATCTAGGTTTATTAATCCTTTTTTAGTTATTAGCCCTAATATAAGATTAATGTGAATTAGGGTGTTTTTAATAAGCTTTAATGAAGTAGTGTAAATAAGAAGTAATATAAATAAGGCTTTAAGAACTAATAATTGTGATTATACGATTACTTCGATCCAAGAAAGGTTTCATTTTTTATATTTTGGATTTTTAAGTGAAACCCGGTTTTAAAACCTTTCCTCAAATCTATTAAACCTTAATTTTAAATCAAATGAATTTAATCTTCGGCGTGGTTAAGAACTATTAGCTTAAATAAAACTAAAGTTCTATTAATGATGCCGAATTAACAAGCTTCATTTTGCGTTTATGATTACTAAAAAAAGGGGGAATAATCCAAAATTCTAAGGCTATTTAATATTTGTGAAAACAGCTTCCTATTTGCGAATTAAGATATTATTTTTATAAGTTATATAAAAACAAAACCATACAATTTATCTCTTTACATAGGTCACTAATATAAAAACAAGACAAAACAAAAGAATTAGGTAAAGCTGAGCTTTAAGTGCTGAGCCTGAGGCGAAACATAAAGGTCAAATTTAAAGGTAGAAAGGTCTTCATTCTTCTAAATTATAAAGGTGCTAGCTAAGAGCTCTTATATTAGTCGCATAGGCTGTAACTTGAGGTTTTCTGCCTAAGGCTCTAGCGTCGTGAAAGGGTCAAAATAGAGCCCATTACAATAACTAAACAACCAAGTCATAAATTAAATCATAAAAAGTTAAGGCCATTTAAAATTATAAAAGTTAAAGGACTAGTCAATTTTTAATTAACACTTTTAAAAATAATAAACATTTACCTAATATTTTATATATTTCTTTTGAAACCAGCATTACCAAGGGCACCACTTATTTTTATTATTAAAATATAATCAATTAATCTAAACGCCAAGTATAAAGTAAAGACTATTTTTAATTATTAATATTTTTACGGTGTTATTAAATATTTAATCGAATAAAAGGAATATTTATAGTTAGAAAACACCTAAAAACTCAGGTTTAACCTCTATTGCTTTAAGTTATTTTAAAGGTTTTATTAATAAAACCTAGGTTTTTTTTAAAAAAATCCCCAAAATCTAACAACGCCTTGCCAACGTACGAGGGGTTAAGCGGCGTATCACTGAGACAGGTAATAAGGGGGGCACGTTATTCCCGCTTTTTTATTTCTTACGCCTTTGTTTTCTTTTTGTTTTTTTCTTTAATAATATTTAACTTATTTAAAGTTTTTAAACCGCGGCAAAACATTTCCCTTCTTTTTTACGGAGTTTTACTTGACAGAACTTGAGCTCGTGGACATAAATAAGGCCAATTATAGCCGCCTTAAAGGCCATGTTTCTCTTAAACTTGAAGTGATTTTCCTTTATACGTAGGCTTTAAAGGTTATTAATTAAAGTTTAAAAAACGTTATATTTTATATTATAATAAACACATTCCCTATAACGTTAAGACTTTTTATTTAAAATCACATAGTTGTGATAATAATAAATATAATTAAAATAAGCCATTACGAAAAAGCCGTAAGAATTAATTATTTTAACAAGAGTTATACGTTGTTTATATTTAATAATTTTAAAAAATATAATAAAAAAAAAAGACGGCCGTAAGTTGTCGTTAATATTTACTTTAGCGTACTTAAGCGTAAAAACCACGTTAAGCTAAAAGGAGGATAATATTACAAATATACCCAATAGGAGTATTATGTATGTCTTAGCCTTAAGGCTCAGTAACCCATGTTATACAAAAAAGCTAAAACTAAAAAATATCACAAGGATAAGAGTTACGTAATAGCTAGATCTTTTAGAGCTTTAAGATCTAAGGCTCCAAAAGCCTTGGGGCTTAGGGCTTTAAGGGGATCTAAGGGAACGAAGGTTTTATATAAAACTAATACATCTACTATTAAATAAAAAGCTTTGTGCTTAACTTCAAATAATAAACTTAACCCTTACTTAATAACTGTCTTACCTTGTACGTAATACACTTACTTCTTAATCATCAGAGATTAGTAACAGCTTTCTGTGTTTACCGGGTAAATACACGACCGTTACAATCCGTTTATTAGCCTTTGGGCTAGGATAAGAGAGGTTATTACCGGTTTATTTATTTTTAAGCGTAGCTTAAAAGTAACGAATGATTTTACTAGTCTTTTTAGTGCCTTTTTAAGTAGTGGAATTTAGGTACGCCCTCTATTAAAAAAAAGCTATTATTATAAAGTAACAAATCGTTAAAATTATTAAAATAATCGTTAATTCTTTTAATGATCTTATTTAAGTTGTTTTAGGCCTTTTAATTAATTGAGTTACTTTTTTAAGGCTTAAGAACCTCTTTCATCACTTTAAAGTGTCCCTTTATTATTATAATTTATGTTATATTCCTTTTTATAAAATAATATAAAATAATATAAAATAATATAAAATAATATAAAATAATATAAAATAATATAAAATAATATAAAATAATATAAAATAATATAAAATAATATAAAATAATATAAAATAATATAAAATAATATAAAATAATATAAAATAATATAAAATAATATAAAATAATATAAAATAATATAAAATAATATAAAATAATATAAAATAATATAAAATAATAAGCTTTTAAAAAGAAACAAATAAATAATATAAAAAATATTATAAATAATAAAATAAAAAGGGTAAAAAGAGAACTGTTTAAAAACAAGCTTCTTTAAAGAGTTACTTTAATTGAGCCCGTATATTTACTAAGTTAATGAGTATAATAAAATCCTCGAATTTTCATCGGCTCAGGTTTTTAATAAATCCGTCAGTAAGCATAAAGCCTATAGGCAAATACTCCACTAAAAAGTTACCCTTTTAATACTTTTAACGTAACTACATATTTTCAATATTAACGTGGCAAAGCTTAGTTCAAATACGCTCGTTTTTTTTATAATTAGTCGAATTGTTTAAATATTGTCGTAAAATATTATTTAAGCTATTCTTATGTTTAGGTGTAATTTTAAAAAGAATCGTTAAAGTGTTATAATCTTTTTCGTTATACGTTTAACCTTAAAAAGCTCTACTTAAGTAGTTAAAGTAGTGACTATATTTTAACGAGTTATTCTCTATAGAATTAAACCACTAAAGAGCATAATAATATACCTTTAAGAAGAACGTTTAGTTTTAAAATTATCGTTAAAAGAAGTATTTAAGGCTATAATTAAGTAAGAGGTGTGCACTTAATAAATGTAAACTATTATTAAAAATCGGATTTTAAAGAGATATTGAATTGTCTAATTAATAACAATAAAGTGCTCTTTTAAAAGATTAATTAAAAAGTGAGAAAGCTTTGAAGCTATAAAAGCAACGTCTGCGTATAATATAATCGTAATATAAAGCATTAAACCAATTTTCTCTTAATACTCTTTGACTTTTTTAAGGGTTACTTTTGTAAGGTTCTTAATAAATTCCGTATAAGGTAATAGGGTATTTAAACAGTTCTTATTAATAAATTTAAACCGTAAAATAACCTGTTAAATATAATTATTATATATTAAAAAGACTGTCTTAACTTGTCGATCCTTAATAATTCAAATCCTTAAAAACCATACCGTGTTTTGTCCTTTAGTGAACTCATATGCCGAGTTTAACCTTTTCATTATTAATTGCGCTTTTAAAATTATTAAAACGTAATATAAGACTTAAATATCGTTGACATAAAACACCACAAACACTGTACGTTGTTTATTTATAAACATATAAGGCTTTTTTTTATAAGGGAATAACTTAAAAGTTTAAAAGGTTATTATAAAGTTATCGTATTATAATACTAGGAGGTCTTTAAGTTTATAAAGAGCGCGATTAACCTCTATTAATATTCCGTTTTATTTAAAACTATTAAGGAAATAACAACGTACGCAAGTAATTGAATTATTTTTCTTTATATTAATAAATATATTAATAACATTGAATTGCTTTATTTCTAAGTTGAATTGAGTTATTATAGTTATAACGGTTTTAAATGGGTAAGTAGTTAAAGTTATGGCATATGTTAATAAAATAAAGGTTTTAAACTATAAATCCCTTTTAACCACTATTTAAAAACGACACTTAATTAAATAACCGTTTAAATTTACTTTATAAGTAAATACTTACTTTAAAGGAATTAGTTATTTAAAAGCGTAATTATGCTTTATTACTTTTTAGTAATTATGCGACTTTAAATTAATGATCTCTGTAATGGCTCTGGCTTTAAAGTGATTTTTAAGAGAATAATGTGAAAGATATCTTTAATTTAATAGTGCCTTTAGAAGTTATAATTAATGAATCTTAAAAAGAATAAATGTTATTGAATTTTGACAATATTAAGAATAAACGTTATAATTATAACATAAATTACTCTTAAATATTTTCCGTTATTACGTACCTTTTTTTAACTAAGTTAAAAGGTAGTTAAAAAGTCCTCGAGGTGTTCACGGTTATTTATTAAGTTTAACGTACTTATTAATAACCCTTTTATTGACAGCTTTAGCTGTCTCTACGTTTTCTTAAATTTTAGGAGCCTTAGGCATTTACTTAAATCACGCGGAAATCTCTACACCAGCTTGATTTTCCCAGTGGTAAAAAAAATCTGTTAATTTTACCTGCCTCTGATTGGTCATTAATACGTGGACCGAGCTTTGTGTACAGCGTGACTATAACGTGACTTATAAAAAAGAGTCTTTAATAAAGGGTAAAGGGAAGGTAAAAGGAGTGGTGTTGATTATACGATATACAACAAAACCTCGCTTAAGTGCGGGAGTGCGGGAGTGCGGGAACCCGTAAAAAGTTTAAAAAGCCCCACTTTCAAAGGGGAATTTATTTAAAAGTTGTGCATCACTATGAGTTTTTAAGTAAAATATAAAATAAGACCTGTTTTAAAATCAGCTTAATTAGCTTATTAAAATGGCTTTTCCAGATTTATGATTACTAATAAAGTTATGAAGATATTAATTATTAAAAGAATATTTAGGATTTATTATTATTTAAAAGTCGTGCATTACTATGAGTTTTTAAGTAAAATATAAAATAGGACCTGTTTTAAATTCAGCTTAATTAACTTATTAAAATAGCCTTTTCAAATCTATGATTAGTAATAAAGTTATAAAGATATTAATTATTAAAAAATATTTTAGGATTTTTATTATTTAAAAGTTGTGCATTATTATGAGTTTTTAAGTAAAATATAAAATAAGACCTATTTTAACATCAGTACTTATAATATTACTTATAATATTACCACTTTTAATAATATTATATTAAAATTAAGTAATATTAAAGCTGTCACCTATTAATCTCTGATTAGTCCCCTAGTAATAATAAAATATACATTATAATTAGGTTATATTAATTGTATTATAACTTTAGTCTTTTAACCTTTATTATTTGATTTTAAAGGTACCTTTTTCTTTTTTAAGAGTTCGGGTAACTCTTGATTTTAATCTTTCGTTAAGAATAATAAAAGTTGTTTTATCTATAGCTTAGTATTATAAAAATCGTTGTGTTCAAAAGACTCTTTAGCCTTAATTACTTAAGATGAAGTTTTTATAAGCTTAGGTTTAACACTCTTAAGTGTTTTTTGTCGTTTTTTAAGACTTTACTTTAAGTCATATAACTCTTAAACTCATAAAACAACTTGTAAAATCGATTTACGTTTTACATTCACATTAAGTCTTTTAAGATCTGTTATATTACGTAAAACACTTCTCTTAGTTACACTTAATACTGTTCATTGTCTTAATATGTTAACACTTTATAAGACCTAATCAAAGTGCTTGTGAATTAAAAGTCTAATGCTCTTTATAAATTTACCTTTAAGTTCTTATTAACGGGTATTAAGTCAATTAAAGGCTTAATTGAAATTTTAATATTTAAGTCCATTAATTTAAGGGGAGATTATTTTACCCTTAAGGTTATAAACTCAGATTTAACTAAAGGCATTAACGTCACCCTTGAGTTAATAAGCTCTTCGACTTTTATAGTTTTTAAAGCTTTACTTAATTGTTTTTGTTTAAAAAAAACACTAGTGTTTAATTATAACGTATCGTTAGCGTTTAAGCGATTTATTAATATATATTTAACGTCTTAAGCCTTTATTTCGTCTTTTTAAAACAACTCAATTATCTTTTAAAATTTTACGCGCGGTTAACCGGCCGTTATTTTAACATTAAAAGAAGTAAAGAATAAGCTTTTATTAAAAGTGACGTTCTTTATGACTATTACACGTTATAATTAAGGCACTTAGGTCTTATAAATATTAAATAAAACATAACTAATTAAGTATCTAATATGCGCTCTTAGGTCGACTTTAAAAGCTCTCTTTTTATGAAGCGCTTTTTAATCTTTTAATAATAAGTATACGCGTGACCCGTATATATAAATCTTACTTTAATTAAGTCGTAAATTAATAGTAAGTTTAATAAGTAACTTTAGGTCATATTACTTAAAGTATTATTTAAACTAAAAGTAAAACACCTCGTTTAGACTTTTAAATGCCTTTTGTATTAAAGAACTTATATTATAAAGATATATTGCCGTAAAAACGATCTTAAACTATAACCTTTTAAGGAAATTAACAGTAAGGCGTATTTTAATTGCTTTTTTAATGATTTCTTTACTTGCGCGTTTTATTCCTTCATTTAACTTATAAATATATAATAGCGTGAGTTCTAAGTTATTACCGCTCTCATAGGTCCATTTTTTAAATTAAGTTGTTTTATTTAATTTAATGACTAAGGTTTCGTTATTTAGCGAATTTTACAAATAAAGAGGCTAAACTACTGTCTCGTTTATGGTTTAAAAGGTTAAAGAACAGTTAGTACTACGTTTAACCCTTTACTTTTAAGGATAAAGCCATAAAAAACTCCAATGAATTCGTCTTTAATTAAAAGGAGCTAATTACTTTTGTTAAACTTAGGAAAATAATTGAATAAATCTTAAGTGATTTAATAAAAAGGTCGGGTAACTCTCTTTTTAAATAATCGTCAACTAACATTCTAATGTGTTATTATAAGAGTACATTACTCGTATTTTACCTTTATAAGGTTTAAAATTTCAATATTATAAATATTCTTATTAACGCTTATAGTGCTTTTTTCCTTAAATGTCTTATGTAAAAATGCCACAAATGTGCCGTGTTTTATTGAGGTCTTAGGTAGTATTTACTTAATGAAAAGCCTTATTAAATACTTTTTATTATCGTTAAAAACACTAATAGTCTAAAATTAAGGTGTTTTAATGTATTAAGCACAGTTGAAAGGGTAAAAGAGTAGTTGTTAAGCTTATATTTTAAAAAGGCTAAGTTTATATGACGTTTTAAGTTTTTAATAACCACGTTACTTTCAATTAATTTATAGCGCAGAGTATAGTTTAAACCATTGTATTAAATTCCTTTTTTTAATAAATAAGCCTTTAAAATAATATTAACATTAAACCCTTTAATAATAACAACATTAATGAACTTTAAGTCCATTATATTTAGTTCGTTTTCTCCGTTAAAAGTACTTGACATTAAGCGAGTACCCCGTCCTTTTATTAATAGGCTTAAAGTGCTAGTTTTAATAACATCATTAATAGTTGTTTTTATAAAAGAGCCAAAGAGTAAAAAATCAACTAAATTCACTAAATAAACTACGGCTCTGTTATTAACTAAAGTGTTTTTAAAGAGTGGGTAATGATTAAAGCCCTAAGTAACGTAAACTCTAATTACTTCTATTATAATATTAAGTAGTTGAGGGCTGATTATTATAAAAACTATTTTTTAAGATAAGTTGGCACTAAAGGCTTTAGTAATTGGATTATTTTAAAGTTATTAATAAAAGGGGAACGATTAAAAGGGCGATTCTTAAAAAAGCTTGTGATTTATTAAATAAGAAATATTTTTTAGTCACGTTTATTTATTTCACTCTGAAATTCAGTGAAAATAGTGGCTAACTTTGAACGTATCTCCTTAATCTCTTTAATTAAAGGTAAGTTGTATAACTTGTTTATAATGAAACTATCAAAGGAATAGCGCAATTAAAAGTATTCTAGTGGCTCGTGTTAATAAGAACTTATTGTATAGACGCAATCTTTAAAGGAGTTACCTGATTTAGAGGGGCGAGAGCGAGAGAAAGAAAAGGACTTGTTATTATTAGAAACATTTGGTTTATTATTAAGAATAATAACTGAATATAACTTAGTGGGCTTTTTAAAGAACAACTTAAGTCATAATCGTTTAATTAAAGTTATAAACATTATATTATATTAAACGAAAGTGATTCAGTAAGGCCTCTTTAAGGCAATGTTTTTCTAAAGCTCGGCGGACTCGTGTTACGTTTATTAAAGAGTTAATTAAACCTTTACTATTTTTAAAAAAGTTTAAATTATTAAATCCCTTTTTATAAAATCTAAATTATAAAAAAGCGCCTTTTAATAAGCCCGTCTTTATTTTTGTATTTAAATAATAAGCTTAAGTTGTTGTTGAGTTATTTTATAAAACATTACGGTATAATTTTCTTTGATTTAAGTTAAAACACTTAATATTAAAAAAGCATAATCTCGTTGAAAGGTTTAAACTAATTATTAAATAATCTAATTACGCCTATAAGTATTCTTATTCTTTAAAAAGGCAGCATTATATACGTCATTATTAACATGCTCTTAAACCCACTTTATAATAGCCTTATAACTCTTCGCCTTTTCGTTTTAAGAGGGCATAATCATTAAATACTTTATTGAAAACAACATAAACTTAGCCATAATCTCCTCTAGTGTTACTGCCTTATAACTTGCCTTGTCAAGCTTTAGTCCTTTAATTTCAAGGTCTTTAATATCTCTCTCTTAAATAACCTATGCCTTAATTATTACTTTAACCTCTCATGTGTCGTTAAGCTTATATTTAACAATAAAGAGTGTTAAAACAATTAGTTCTATGTCTAATAGGTTCATTAAGTTAAGAACATCTAAATTAAACTCTGTTTAAACCTTATTTAAACAATAAAAGTCCTTATAAGCTTAAAACCATATGAGCCAAGTGCGCTTATCGTAAGTGAGTAACAGTTCTTTAGTTATGAATTTGTCGTTTATCGTAAAGAGGTTACTCTCAAGAGCTTAAATCGTAAAGGGAAAATCGAGGAATTTGAAAAATTAAGAAAGAAAAAGAGTGAAAAACAACTAAAAGGATTAAATCCAACTCTTTTTTAAGCTCTTATGTAAGTTATTAAGATCAAAAAAGCAATGTGTTAAAATAACCGTAAAAACTCTATAATAAGTAGTTTATAAAACCTTAAGAACTTTAACGGAAGCTTTAGTCTTATCGGCTATGTATAATATAAAAGAATATTAACTTAATAGCTTTATTACGGGGCTCACAACTAACATGCGTAATAAGACTCAGGCTTTACAAGCACTTGAATTAATAAAATGTATTAATTAATTAATTAAAATTTAAATAAAAAGTATAAAAGGGGAAGTGCTCTTTTAAAGCGGTATATAATGGCAGAACCTTATCTGGAAAGTCTATAGTGCCAAGAGAGCAGTTTAGGCGAGCTGCAGCCGTGCCTGTACGACAGGACGACAATTCCTAGTTAATATTAAATTAAAAAGAAATAAATCATGCATTAAATTAATTACACACATTAATAGCGGAGCAAATACTTTTAGTACTATTAAAACCTCAATAGCCTATTAACTTAAAAAACTCCTCAAAATCTCCTTTCTCACTTTACTTAAGCCTATCATCCCCACAGGCTATAACTGAAAAAAAAGTACAGCTATCACTTATATTATATTACTCACTTTAACTATTAACTGACGTCACATTAACTTCCCCTTTTTAATTATTAATTTAAGAAACATTAAAGTATTAATCAGTTAAAAATTCCTAGAATATTATAACTTTAAACAGGACTATTTTAAGGGCAAAAACAAACACTTATAGTTGAAGGATATGTCAGAAAAACTCTATTTTAAGAAATAATTATAACTCTCATTAACGCACATTAAGCCTTTTATTAATGTGTTATATTAAAAAGGTGTTAAATGACGAGACTAATTATTAGTGTAAAACGAGTATTGTTATATAAAAGCTGAGATTGTAAACTTTAACATTGCTTTAAAGTAGCCGGTAAAACGGCCTTTAAAATAGCCTTAATAAACCATTAATAAACGAATTTCCTCTTTTATATGAGAACTAAAAAAAGGACTACTTAAAATAGAAAAATTACTTTTTTGTCATTAAATATTAAATATTCCCTTTTTCATCGACGATTTTGATTAACTAATACTTTTTACTCTTAAAAAGGCAAGGCCCATTATAAAGCTAACGTTAAGTAAAGCGGACATCTATTTAATTTTTATACTGGTTATATATTAAATTTATCTTTATTTAAAGAAAGAAAAGTCAAAGATAAAAACCTTTATATCTTCTTTTAATAATATCAAGACAAAAATCTAACGTTAAAAAGAATTAATTAAAGTAAAGCTTTTTATTATGAATGACGGATTATTGCCTGAGGAAGCTTAAGAAGTCAAATATTAGTTAAACGAGGATCTTATTCGTTAAAAGTTTCTTTTATAATATAAAGAATTTAAGGTATTATTCTCTAATAAAGCCTTATATAAGCTTTTAGCCCGTTGTCTGATAGTTAGTTATAAGATTAAACTTATTGTGAAAAATAACCTCTTTTTTAAGCCCTTTTGTCAATTAACTAACGAGCAATTATTAAATATAAAGTGATATATTATTAAGAACTTTTATAAGGGTTTTATTACCCCTTTAAGTACACTTTTTGGGGCTTTGATTCTTTTTATTAAAAAATCTAATAGCGGCTTATGATTTTATGTGAATTATTAAAAACTTAATAAGTTAACTAAAAAGGATCCTTATTTAATTTTATTAATTAATGAAATAATGTCTCGTATTTTAAAAATAAAAACTTTTATAAAGATTTATATTTAATAAGCTTTTTGTAAGATTCATATAATAATAAACTTAAAGGATTTTATAACTTTTAGTATAAGATATGGGTTATATAAGTATAAAATACCCCCCTTTGGGCATATAAATAGCCCTATCACTTTTTAACGCTTTATTAACAACATCCTTATAAAGCATTTAGATGATTTTTGCTTAATATACTTAAACAATATCTTGATTTATTTAAACTCTTCAAAAAAGTACAAAATATATATTAAAAGGATTATATAAATCTTACTTAACTACGGCTTATAAATTAACATTAAAAAATGCGACTTTAAAGTGTCAAAAACAAAGTTCTTAGGCTTTATTATTAGAGTAAATAAAATTGAAGTTAACCCTGCAAAAATTGTATTAATTAATAATTAAGAATATGTATATAATATATAAGGTATATAAAGCTATTTAGGCTTTTGTAACTTTGATTAACGATTTATTAAAGACTATAGTTAAATATATTATCTTTTCATACTTTTTATAAAAAAGGATGTGCCTTTTAAATTTAATAAAAATTATAAAATAGCCCAGAAGGTATTATGATTAGCCTTTAAATTGGCCCTTATTTTTTATTATTATAATACATTTAAATAAACACATCTAAAAACAGATTTATTTAAATATGTAATGGCTAAAGTGCGTTTTTAATTATAAAAAAACGAACTTTTCCACTTAGTCCGCTTTTTCTTAAAGACTATAATTAATACTGAACTAAATTATCTGATTTATAATAAAAAGCTATTAATTATATTCAGACCATTTAAATAATATAAACTAAAATTATTACAAACACAAAAAGCCGTATATTTATATATACTACTTATAAGGCGTTAAAGCACTTTATATTAATAAAGGACCTCATAGCATAATAAGTTAATTAAACTAAATTCTTCACTAATTTCCGCTTTACAATTATGTATTATACGAGTATTATAAATACTTTAATAAATACCTTGTGTCATAAAAATCAAGACTTTTCCTTAATGAAGGCTAAAAAGCGTACTTTATAAAATCAATAAATAATCCCAAATTATAAGATTAATTAATAAGTCCTTTAAGACTTACGCCTTATGAACGTAAAGTTATCTTTTGTTAATCAAATTCTAAATTAAAAGTAAAAACTAAAGCCTAAATTCTTAATTAAAGAGCCCTTTAACCTTGCCTTAATAATGGCGTATGATATTAAAGGATATAATATTATTAATTAAGTTATTGTGGCAAATAAGGCTTCCGTTAATTTTAAGCCCCTTAAAAATAAGATTAAAGATTATAGCCTTAATTATAAATTATAATAAGGTAAACCTTTTTTAAGGACGGCTTGAAGTGTTATTAAAACCTTTAGAGTTATGTACTTCTTTAATTTATTACGTATATACATAACCTTAAGTGGTATATATTAGAATTAGTAATGATATTGTATAATATATTATTAATTATAGTTATTTTTAAAATGAAAGCTCATAAAAACAAGACCCCTGGCCTATTATATCCTTTGTTAATCCTTATGAAACTGTATTAACACTTAACTATAGATTTTATAGAATTACTTTTAGACAAATCGGTTTTAACTCAGCCTTTATAATAATAGATTGACTTATAAAAAAGCCGCTTTTAGTTTTTTGTTATAAGACAATTATAGCAAAAGGTATAGTCAACCTTTTCTTAATTCATTAGAGCCGACACTTTGGAATGCCTGATTTTATTATTTTAAATAAAGGCCCTTAATTTATATCAACCTTTTAAAATATATACTCTTGTATTCTTAATATAAAAGTAAAGCTTATAATAAGTTATAATCCAAATATTAATAACTAAACTAAAATTATAAACTAGTATATTAAACAGTAACTTCAGTTATTTTACACGTATTATTAAGATAATTAAAGCTCTTTTTTGTTAATTATAGATATTACCTAACTCACTTTATTTCATGAATCTCTGGGTACTATAACACTATTCTAAGTTCTAAATAATTATAAGCCTAAAACCTCACATAATGTACATAACTTAGAACCTCTAAAGACAACGACAAAAAGACTAAATAAGAACAATACTCTTAAAATCACCTCTAAAATGAAACAAACCTTAGAATTCACATAATCTTTTATCCAAACATAAGACAAAATAAAACGACTAGCGGATTATACGCGTTGTGAAGTTAATTGGAATATTAAAGATATAGTTTTAGTTTTTATAATAAATTAAAAAATAAATAAACCTTCATAAAAGCTTTTAAATAAATAGTATAGACTAATTAAAGTCTTAGTAAAGATTAAAGAGAGTTGGAAGATTAAACTATTTAAGGATTAAAAGATTTACTTTGTTTTCCACTCTTACTTTTTATAAAAATACGTCGTTAATCTTCTTTTTAGTTAAGTATAATAAGTACCTGCGCTAATTTAATTATTTTCAGAATAAAATAAATGGGAAATTAAAACTATATTAGGTTTTAAGTTAATAAACAATACTTTTAAATATTAAATTAAGTAAATTAAAGCCAATGAGGACTTAAAATAGTACCTTTATTTAGACGCTATAACAGCGCCTCACTTATTAAAGACTTTTCATCTTTGACATTAATACGTAAAAGGACCTTTAACGACTTTACTTAAGTAATTAAAAGCTTTTAATATTAGAATCAAGGACTATAGTGAGTTAGAGGATAATAGGCTTATAACGTCAATTATAAAGACGTAGTTCTTTAAAAGGGAGGGTAATATTACGGGCTAGTTTAAAAGATAAGTTATAAGCCACTTTAAAGGACAGGTTATTAAGTGATAATTGGAAAGCGGTATGACCTATAACCTTAAGTGAAGGTTAGTCATTCAATGAGTTAATTACTCTTGAGGAGGATATAAACCTTTAACTTGTTATATAAAGTGTATTCTTTTTATTCTTTGTCTTTTTTTTATTTACTGAGTGTAACCTTAAGCCCAAATATAAAAAAGCTTCTTTTACCTTTAATGTCTTCTCTTAGGGTAGCCGTGTTTCCGTATCAGCCTGAGGTCAGCCGTAACAGGAAGCGGTTAATGGATCGAATTCGTTATCTTGGTGGAATGCGTCTTAATAGTCTTATAAATGGCCAGCTCAAGTAATTAAAGCAGTTTAATACGTCCATTTTAAAGGCGTTATTTATTATGATATAAGAGCACATAATTTTATGGTTTTAAATAATGAGTCACTTATGCTTGCCGATTTTTACGGCTTTAGTCTTAATGGCTTAATAATAGTTATAGTTTTCTTAATACACTATTATAAACTTATCCTTATAAAAAAACAGTCGTTAAATATTGTGATAGAGCAAGGCATATAAGTACGGAATAACTTCCTAATTAAGACGTCTTACCAAGGTTAAACGAGATTAAACTAAGGCTAAATCTCCCCCTTTTTATATATAACTTATTTTTTTCTTATTTACCTTTTTTCTTCCTTAATTATAAATTCTAAAAAACTCATATTATTTTCATATACGCCTTTTAATTATATAAAGCCACACTTTCACAGTGACTGCCGTCTTTATAAAACAAACGTCACATTATTTATAACTCTTTTCTAGCCCGTTTAAGAAAGCAATAAACATCCTCCTTACCTAAATACCTTTATAAACTCTTACTACAGGACAAGTTCTTTATAAAAAAAAGCCTATACTAAGCAAAGCTTAATAAATGGCACTAAACAAACCGATTTTATTAAAGACGCCCAAACCGTTTTTCTCCCCTTATTCCACTTTTTTTTTTATAAACACTTAACGTTCTAAAAAACCTCTTTATACTAATAACTTACCTCCAACCCATAAATTTAAGCTAAAGATTAATTTTCCTTCCTTTACAAAACACTCCCTTACTAACAACGCTGACATATCCTCCTCTTCCTCTGTTCCCCCTATTAATGTTAAATCTTATAATACTAGTACTATTAAGGACAACTAATATATACTTAATAATACTAATGATTCTAATATTATTAAAGCACAAATGAAAAAGATAAAAAAACAGTTGTAAGTATAACTTATTATATAAGCTAATAAAATAAAAATCATATGAACTTAGTTCATTTCCCTCATTTTTATAACTTCTTACTCAATTAAGTCTATTAGTTTTAACATAAATAATTCTTTATACCTATTTATCAAAAATAATTTTATTTACCCTCCTTTAAAAAAAAGGGTAAAAACAAGGCCCTTACCACCCTTGATAATAACAGCTCCTCTAATAATAATAATAACAATAGTAACCTAAACCGCCACTATAATCCCTACCACTCTCCCTCCTCAAGTGGCATATCTTTAATATCCTTTACCAATCATATTAAAAAGATTCCAGGTCTTTATAACAAACTCTCAAACAACATTAAGTACAACCCTCAACTTTAAAAGCTTTAAATCAAAAACACCCTTAACAAATATTAAGCCTATTTTATTAACAATAACCACAAAAAAGATTAAATCTTTAATTAAACTAAAAAAATGGCACATATATTCTTAAAACCTTCTTTCTTTTTTATAAAACTTAACAAAGATAATAACCTTATTAACGCCTTAAATCTAATTACCTAATTAATCTCTTTCCTCACCAATCCTTATAAATAACAAACAACGTATAACAAATACGTTACTTTATAAATAAAGTCAAATAAGACTTTTTAAGAGTTTTACTATTAATTCTATACTTTTACCCATAAAAGTGACATAAATAATAACTTTATTCTTAAAATAAATTTATAAAACAAAATCATTTACTACTTATATAAATAACTTTTTTAAAAATATAAAAGATTAAGAACTTTAAAAAAAGATATCACAATTATATAAGCTAAAAATCAAAAACAATTTATTAAACAAACTATTTATCAAAACACTAAATCTTTAAATACTAAAATAACGTCTTTTTTACGCCAAAGTACAAATAACCCATGAGAATATATTACAATTATAATAACTATATTATCTTAAGGCTAAGTTCTTATTAATATAATAAGTTATTTAAATTCTAACTTTTATAATAATTCTAAATTACCCTATAACTCTACATATACCAACACACCTCACGCTCCTTCTCCAGCCTTAACCCTTCAACATTACTCGTCTTAGCTAAATTAAAGACCTTTTACTCTATACTAAATTAATAAAATTAACGCCAATAATATTTCCAATAATAAATAAAAAAATAAAAACAACAACAAATATACTAACATTAATAAAAAGCCACGCCTAAAAAAATACTCTTTTTTAAATATATTATAAAACATATAATACCTTAACCTTATAAAGCTTTTTAATAACAAGTCCTTTATTACTCAAGTAACCTTTACTAAAAATGGACTTTTATATAAATTACCCATATTTCTTAATTTTAAAGCAAATAGTTATTGTTTTATTAATTATACTCTTTTAAAATCTCTTTCTTTCTTTTTAGAACCTTTAATTCAACCCTTACCAAATATAGTCACTATAAAAGGCTTCAATAATACCAATAATAAGAAAATCACCCGTTACACTAAACTAAACTTAATAATAAATAAACGTTTATAATCTTTTACCCTTTTCCTTATTACTAAATTAAATTATTATAAAATAATTCTAAGGCGAGTATAACTAATTAAACATCACATACTTCTTAACAATATAAAACATAATATACTTTAACTTAAAAATACTCCTCCTACTATAACATATAACTCTCCAATTAAAATCAAAGATCTACGCCAATATTAAGTTTTATAACGCTATTAACGTAATATTAAACGTCAAAATCACTAACTTAATTAATTTTAAAATAATCATAATTTATAACAAAATAAGGCTTAAATAAAACAACCACTTTTTTCTTTTATTAATTCTTCTTCTACTATTAATCGTTTAAATTTAACACAACAACTATTACTAAAACCTTTGCTTAAAAGTCCTTTTCTTTTTAGATTTACACATAAAACTATAAGGCTTACTCTAATTTTACTTAAAACATTAAACATTAGTCTATCAAATAAGCAAAAAAACAAAATAAACTCTTATTATAAAGTCGTTCTTTCTTTAATAAAAAAAGAGCCTTTATACACTTACTCCTTTAAATTTATTTGCTCTAATATTCCATTTTCCCCCACTCATCTAACTTCTACGTAGTCTAATTTACAACCTTCAATTAATTATAAAAAGTCAAACTCTGACATCCAAAATTACCACATCAAAACAAGCATAACCATTAAGGCCCCTAATTATAATAGTCCTAAAGTCGTCAAATCTATACTAAATTCTCTAATTTTACCCACGCCTAAAACGCCAGATTCTAAAGATATTAATATATCTAAAGAACAAAAACCCCGTCTTATTATAAATAAAGTCCTAGTTATTAAGCCTACTATTATTATTAATCCCCTTTCCTCTTACATTTAACATAAACCCTCATATCAAATACAAATGCCACAAAAACATATACGATTTAACATAAATATTTCCTAAATTTTAAACAATAAGACAGCTTTTATAACAATAATCTTAAGTCATATTGATAATTCAACGTCATAAAGAATACCATTAAAGGTCATCAAACCAAAAGTAATTAATATAACTCTTTCTATAAATTACTCTATCCTTTTATATTTAATAAATTCACTAAATTAAAGAGTTACCCTTAAGTCACTTAAATATATCACTCCCTTCTCTTTTTTTTTTAATAACAAAGCTAAACGTTAATTTCAACTGCCATTATTACTCTTTACCCAGGTTTTAAACTCAACTAATTATATCAACAACTACTGTTATTAAACCTATTTCCACTGTCATTTCTACCCTTATTATACTTTCACATTCTCATACACATCAAAATATAAAAAAGCCATTAAACCAAATATAAAACAACATCAAGAATAATATAAACACTAACACAAACACCACTTCAAAACAAACTATATTGTAAACAATAAACATAACTCTTATTTTAAATAATCTTATAAATAACAATTATATTACCCCCTCTGTCTTAACAAAAACCTCTCTTTTATATTTATTAAAATTAACACCACTGCATAATAAAACCTCCCAGCTCACTCTTTCTTTACACTAAACATAATTATATAATTCTCTAACTTCACTGTATAAAATACAAAAGCAGTTCTTTAAACCCCTTATAAATACCCTCTCTTCCTCACTAATAAGCTCTCACTAACAACATTAATTAGAAAATTAACCCATTTATATAAACTAACTATTGAAATCTATTCAATTAATACTACACTGTTCAACTTATTATTAAAACAAAAATCTAAAAATGAGATATTTATAATAACGCTTTAAGAGATTAAGTCTTTAACTAAACAAAGACATAAAAAAAATTACCATTGCTATTAATAATTTAACTATTAAACTTATTACTCGTCGTTAATCCTTAGCATAATTTACCGTCTTTTTAATTAAATTAAACATTAAACCTATAATTTTACTTAAATATATTAAACAAACTCATATATTTAATAAAACAATAAATAATATACTCTTTTTATATCGTTTATATAATCATTCTATTAAATTAAAAGACAAAGACAAAAAAAAGCTCTTAAGTATTCCCTATTATGTAAAATGTTTATAATGAAACTTAAAACTATTAAAGACTATATTATTAACAATTTAAAAAAGGGTTCATTAAACCATTTTAAGCATTATTCATTGCCCTTATTCTCTTTATTAAAAAGCCAAATAAATCTTTATAATTATATATTAACTTTTAAGTATTAAATTCCCCCACTCATAAAGATTAATATCTTTTCCATTTAATTAATAAGAGATTAACTAAAATAACCAATATTCACATTTTTATTAAGTTAAACATTTATTAAGCTTTTTATTAAATATAAATAAACCTAGCATTAAAAGAGTACACCACCTTTTATATAAGATATAAAACATATAAGTATAAATTTCTTCCATTTAAACTAACTAATGGCCTTACCACATACTTACGTTACATAAACGACATCCTTTTTAATTACTTTAATGATTTTTATATAATATACTTTAACGACATCTTTATTTACTTTAAAAATCCCTTAAAACATCAATTATATATTAAAAAAGTCCTTTAAAGACTTTCTAACATAAGCCTCTAAATAAATCTAAAAAAATAAGTTTGACATTACTTATATAAAATATTTAAGATTTATTATTTTAACCTTTAAACTAAAAATTAACCCCAAAAAAGTCACTATCATTAATAACTAAACTTACCTTAACATCATCAAAAGTATATAATCTTTTCTTTGGTTTTATAACTTTTATAAACGTTTTATTAAAAACTACGGTATTATAATAAAACCTTTTATTTAACCCACTAAAAACAATGTTCTTTTTTACTTTACCACTAAATATCAAAATACTTTTAACCACTTTAAACACACCTTCACTTTTACTCCTCTTTTAACACATTAGCGCCAAAATCTAAAATGCCTCTTAAAAACAAATATAAATAATAAAATAATTATAAAGGTCTTTTCACAAAAAGCACAATAAAAACTAGTTCCCCGTTACTTATTTCTCTAAAACCATACTCCTTATAAAACTCAATTACGCCGTTTATAATAAAAAATATTAGCTATCATATAATCTTTTAAGAACTAACAAACTAAGCTTATAAGTGCTCTTCGCTAAATTTATATTATTATAAACCATAAAGCCTTAAAATACTTTATAACCTTTAAACAATTAAATACTCAACAAACTCAATGGGTTAAGCTTCTCATTAATTATAATTTTATAATCACATATTATCCTAATATATATAACCCTTTAACTAACGCTCTGTTTTATAAACTAAACGAGTTAAATCATTAAAACTCAACAAAAAAGTCTCAGCGCCTTTAACAACCTTTTTAATAAAATCAATTTAATCCTCACATATTTAATAACAAAACCCGTCCTCCGTTTAACGCTAATAATCTAATCTTTATATTAAAAGTTACTAATCTTTTACTAACATTCTCTATAATACAATAAGTACTAAAAGCCAACCATACATCTCCTTCCTTATAAATTCTACAAAAACAAGCTATATCACTTAAACCAAGAAAATTAAACATAATTAAAAATCTACTACTCCACAATAAACAACTCTTAGTCCTTAACATATTCCATTTACACACCCTCCTTATACGAAAAATACGTAATCACGTTAAAACAACTCACCCTAATATTAAAAAGACTCACCAACTCCTCTTTTCTTAATATTAATGGCATAAAATTACGTCTTTAATATAATAATACCATTATAACTATTATACCTATTAATAAATTTAAGTTCCCTAAGATAAAAAACCCGGACTCTTCTAACTTCTCCCTGTCCCGTCTTAACCTTAAAAACATATCATTATAAATTATTATAGTTTTAATAAAAATAAGCATAAATTTAATAATGTCCTCGTCTTTATTAATTTCTTTAATAAACAAGCTATAAATATCCCCTACTAAAAAACCTCAAATACCCACAATTTTATAAAGCTATACATATACTATGTGTACAAATACTTTAACCCTTCGATTAACATCACTTTTAATAAAAGACCTTAATTTATTTTCCACTTATAAACCGCCTTTTCTTTAATCTTTAATATTAAAAAACAATTCTCCACAATTAATTACCCTCAAACTAATAATTAAACCAAAATATATAACTAATACCTTTAACGTAAACTCCGCCCTTTCATTTCTCATTATTAAAACAATTAATCCAAGTTCTTATTTATTATAAATTACGCCCAAATGTTTTTCTTATATAACTCTTTAAAAGGCCTCTCACCATTTAAAGTAATCTATAAATATACTCCACACATTAATTAAAATTAAAAAATCAATTTACTAAACTCAACTTCCCCCACTAACAAATTAAATGTATAATAAACTATTAAATACGCCAAGCACCATTATATGGCTTAAACTACAACTAAATCTAACATCCTTCAGGCCCAAGCAAAAATAACCCGTTCATGCAACCACTCCCACTATAAAGTTGATTTCACCATAAACAATAAAGTCTAACTTAACATATATTATTTTAATATTATTCGGCTATTTAAAAAGCTTAACTTCCTTATTAATAAACCATTTTAAGTATTAAAATAAATAAAAAGCTTATACCGCTTAAAATTATCAACAAATATAAAAATACATAATGTCTTCCTGGCTTTAAAACTACAATTAAACCCCAACGACCCCTTTTCAAGTCAATAAATAAAAGAACCTCCGCTAATTAATATTATAAACAACAACAAATAAGAAATTAAAGACATATTCACATATTATAAATAATAAAATAACCTTTTATACCACATCTCCTGGCTTAATTAAGACGTTAATCTCACTTAATACAATGTTTCTAACGTCAAATATACTCTTACAAAGCTTTAAGAGTTCTATCTTAACAACTAAACGTAAACAAGTCCCCTTATAAAGCTCCTATAATAACTAAAAACATTCTATAAAAAACTAAACAATTATAACCACTTACACGGCAATAAAAAGATAAATAAACGCTCAAAAACAAGCTTTTTCAAAAGGGAAAAGTAATATAACAAAACAAGGCATATAAATACAAAATGACTTCCTAATTAAGACGTCTTACCAAAGTTAAACAAAATTAAGTTAAAGCTAAATCTCCCCCTTTTTATACATAACTTCTTTCCTTCCTACCTACCTTCTTTCCTCCTTAATTATAAATTCTAAAAAACTCTTATTATCTTCATATACGCCTTTTAATTATATAAGGCCGCACTCTAACAATGACTACCCTCTTTATAAAGCAAACGTCACAAATATCTATATTAAAAATCATCTTTTTACCCTTAGTATTATGTTATATAAAATTACAGTTAAAAGTCAGATTTTAAAAGGTAAAAATGATAAGGACATCATAAAACTATATACGAAGGAAGAGTTTCTTGATTTAAGAGGGATTAAGGCGAGGCTAGTGAAAGTTATTAAGAAGTGTTAAGAGAATGAATATAAAAATACTAATGAGATCCAGGCCAATTATGCGGGACTATAATTATTAATAAGAAGTCATCAACTGCGCTACGGTACTTCAAGCATATCCTTCTTAATTAAATGCGCTTATATTTATAATATGATTTCTAATATGTTCATCCCCCATAATTCGCTATAACTATGTGAAAAATGGCATTTTGTTGTGAAAGAAATGATTAGAGCAGCCGTCTTGTGAACGCGAATCGACTTATGGGCTTTTCTAGGCTAATAATCCCGAAGTAATCTCTATTGCTATTCAGCTAGTGACTAATGGCTAGGCGGAAAATTCCGCATAGACCAAAAATATCATAGAACGCGATAACTTTTAGTCCCAGCCATTTCTTTTATTTTAAGAATATTATATTTACTATGGCAAATTAGGCAAACTTGGAGATTATTAAAAATAATCCTATTGGGAAAGGCCTGAATGCTTTTCGCGCTTTATATATTACAGTTTATTGAAACCAGAGCATTCCCTTTATTTTAGATTTACTAGGCAAGCTTGGCCATGATGGTAATATAGCCTAGCTTTATTAATGTGCACTACTGATTATTTTACAAAGCTTTAAAACATTGCCTTTTTTTAATATTATAAACCTTTTAGCTACTTGTTTACTTTGTTTCAGCGGTAAAAGAACCCTTTTTAGCGAATTATTAAGATTAAATTTAACGATCACTTTTAATGATTTTGATTTTAATTATATTAAACCTTTTTTAAATGTAGCGCTTACTAATAATTTAGTTGATGTGTTTATTTAAAATCAAGTTTATAACGCTATTATCAAATTCATCTCACCTCTTTAATTAATAGTATTTTTGTTTAATAAACCTTATGGCTTTATAATACAAGCAGCTTTATGAATTCTTTTAAACATTATAAATATATGGATGTTATACTTAAGAAAGAGCTTGGCCTTACGTATGTTAGGCTTTATAATTTCCACGAGACATATTTTGGAGATGTTACAAATTTTAAAATAGCATTTGCAGCGGTTTTTAAAATATGTATAAAAGGTAATAATTCAATTTTTTATGAAAGGTAGAATGGATAGCTTAAAGATGTAAATTAAGATCATGTTTTGGGTTAGTTTGTGGAATTGAGTAAGAAGCTGGTAGTATTTACAAAGGACTATAAGTTAATATTAATACATTAATAAAGGCTATTGGCATAGCCTAATAAGCCGATTAATGGATTCATAGCGAAGCGCAAAATCAACATTAGCTTTGTGAATAATCCCAAGGCTAAGAAAGACTTGAGATGCTATTAGTCCCAAATCCTTGTTCTAGAAAAACTAAAAAGTAATTGATTTACTGATATAGCTTTAAAAGTATGGCTTGATTTTGGGAGGTATGTAAAAGAGGTGCTTGCTACTTAAAACATTTGTTGCTTTGTTTTGGGTATTATTATTTGCGGATTGCTTATAAGGGTGTGAAAGTTTGATTGGCTTGGGGAGATTGTATTTAAATAATTCAATATTAATAAAAATGGCTTACAATTTGTGGTCATGATTTTTGCGTTTCGTTTAAATAAATAAGAAATAACTTGGGTTTGATCTTATAAATATTATAGAAGATGGCTTGTGATTTATTGAGATTCAATAAAAAGGTATTATAAAGCGGCTTATTATTGACGGGTTAATGATACGGGCACGTTGTATATTTGGCTGGGTAACGATTTATTGAAAGGCCTATTACAAGGGAGACCCGTAGACACCGCTTGTTATTAAGGACTCTTGGTAATATATAAAGCGTAAGAAAAAAGGAGAGCTATTTTAAAAGGCAATTGACAAGGGTATGATCAACGTGGCCTAATATTATTATAAGATTGTCTGGGTTTTTGATATGAATGATGACATTTAAAGCAATGTTTAAAAAGGATTAGATATTATAAAGGCGAAAAATTATTAACTGAAACATTTGATGATATTTCTAAGCAGAAATATAATTAATGCATGAAAAGGTCGCAGTAGCAGCACCGCCAGCTTAAAGTAATTATTTAATCAAATTAGCGCCTCTTTATTGCCTAGTAAGCGATTTTGTTTAATATTTTTGATGAAAGTCGGCAGTAATGCTTTACTAAATCGAGTGCATTAGCGTGTCATTTTTTGTGATTATGAGAAGCTGATTTATAAGGCTGGCTCTTGAGCAGCTTTATTTACTGCATTAGAGGGCTGCATTAAAGGCCACAAGTTATTGTATAAAGCCGGCTTTTTTTATAAAAACATCTTAATTAATAATCTTATAATGAATGAAAATGAAGAGAACCCTTTCTGGCCTTTGTTTTTGATTAATCTTAATCTTAGGATTAAAAAAATATGGAGGGAGGCTTTCAGCGCTAAAGGCAAAACTGGCACAAGGGCTTTTATAAGCACAAGTGCCCTTTTTAACGGGCAGCATTTATTTATGCATAATCTTAAGTCAATCTTTTTTAGATCTGCATTTATTATAATAAATCAAATTAGGAAAGGGTTATTACATAATTTAATAAGTGGAATTACGTGGATATAAAAGAATTGGCCAAATTAAAATTAAGTATTATAGTAAAAGAAACAATTTTCATAAAATGATCATAAATAATTTCATGTCTTATTTTGAGCCGCTTATTCCATGAGTAAATAAGTGTAACGGTCGTGTATTTACTTAGTAAACACAGGAAGGCTGGTTGATCTCAATAATCAAGAAGTAGGTGTATTATGTATAAGAAGACAGTTACTAATATGATTAAGAATACTATTTGAGTTGAGCACAAAGCTCTTATCTAATGGCAGATATGCTAGTCTTATATAAAACCTTTGTTCCCATAAATCCCCTTAGAGCCCCAAGCCCCAAGGCTCTTAAAGCCTTAAATCCTAAAGCTTTAAAAGATCCAGTCATCATGTGACCCTTATTCTTATGATGCTTCCTTGTCTTGGCTTCTTTGTGCAACCTGGGTTGCCGAGCCTCAGGGCTAAGATATATGTAATATCCCTACTGGGTATGTTCGTAACAATAAGCTACAAAAGATTGTCTTCACAAAAGATAAGCCGCAGGAACAAAAAGATGAAAGGGTTTATTTTCAAATAAAAGGAATTCTCCAAAAGGCATGCGAAGATTTGATTTAATAAACAAGCGTAATGAAAGGGATACTAAGTTGGCGCATTAAAAGCCCGCTATCATGACCCGGTGGGAGGTTGAAGGCACTAGGGCTTAGGCATCTCAAGACCAAACAGATAAGCCAAAAGGAATGGTTAGGATTGAACACCTGGGCCTGGCAGTCCATAGGACATGGGTAGAGCAAATGCATTACAGGATGTCAATGCCTAGCGATCAAGTCTAGCACGAGGACTAAGTCTAGCACGATCATCATGGGTAGCACGAGAATCAAGTCTAACGATATTTATTTGCTTTCACGCTTGCTTAACTCTACTGCCAATTATAGACCCTTATATATTAAAGTCCTCTGCTACTCCTAACCGCAATTCTCTGCTATAGCCAGTCCTAGTCTAATGCCATAGCTAGTAATTATAAATAATCTAATAACCTAACGCGTAGCTGAAGAAATCTGATAATATTTATTTACTTTTATACTTGATACTACTCTAAGTCGTCTGCCGTAGCTAATCGCAGTCCTCTGCGGCACGTATAGCAGGGGTTTGATTTTAGCAGGGTGCAGCTTATACCACTGCCTTGTATAATAAGTAGGCGTCGTAATAGTTAAAGTTATAAACACGTCAATTGCTCAATAACTGCCACTGCTATACTACTGTATAGCTTCGGGAAATGGCAATAGCGATTAATTAAAATAATATATAACTTTATAATTGATAATACAAGTGGTAACTATAATGTTGCGACTGCTATAGTAGTATAGCGATAGGTTTAAGTGGGGTACAGCCTATGCTACGGCCCCGTACAGTAAGTGGGCGTCGCAATATTTAGAGCTATAAATGCGTTAATTGCTTAATACCTGCCACCGCTGCATTGCTGCATAGCTTAGAACAATGGCAGTAGTAATTAGTATAATCTAAATAATATCTTGCAAATTGATTTTCAACATTTAAATTAAAAGTACAAGTAGTAATTATAGTATTACGACTGCCATTGTAGTGTAGCGAGGATTTTGATGAGGTGCAGCCTATGCCAGTGCAAAGGATACGGCCAATCAGCGTCGCGCACTGCTATGGATGCGGCTAATCAGTAAAAGCGTTACTAATTATGTAATGCTTTTGCTTTAATAGTGAAGCCACCGCCACTGCCACAGACAATCAGTATGCGTTACTATGTAATGCTCGGGTGAATACTGTTAGGGCCACATGATTTTGATTGATGAGTCACGTTACCGGATGCGGGCTCAGCTGGGACGTGGAGGTATAAAATCCGGCATTCCTTTAGATTTATACTTAAGTAAGAATTCTACTATATATGAAATTTCTATCTGATATATTCTCTTCCCCGTCTCTTATTTAATAAATCCTATTCTTCAGATATGTAATATCTATAGATTTGATCAATTCGTTCTTTTATACCGAGTTACTCCTTGAGCCTTCAGTGCTACCTTTCTTGTTATGTAGTTGCTTAAGAATTTACCCCTCCACAGTAGTAGTAGTATTAAGAGGGGGTTATAAAAGGAAAAAGGTAACAAAAAAGAGAAAAAAGAAAGAAAGAAGTAATAGAGAAAAGAGTAAAAAAAAGAAAAAGAAAAAGCGGAAAGATAAATAAAACAGAGAGAAAAAAGGGAGTTTAAAGATACGTTAAAAAACACGTTTATAGCTTCTCGCCCAGGTAGTAGTAGTAATAGGATTTGTTTTAATTAAAATAATAATTAAGGGAACGTGTTTTCATAATATATGTACGACTCCTTTTCCTTTATATAAAGTTATAACCGAGGTAATAAGGAATTAAACTTAAAGTAAATAAAGAGGCTGAAGTTAAGGCTAAACGCGATTTCTATATTTCCTAGCCGGCCTAGAAATCGAGTTTAAGCGCACGGGTTACCTATTATTATAGTCACGGGGCCCTCCTAGAGGGGGCGGACGCTATTACCGAGTAAACGAGGCAGGACTAGTAGTGTGACGATTCATACGTCATTGACTTAATGACTCATTAACCGATGAATTATACCAAGAATGAGTTATATACTTATGACTTATTAATAATTTATACATCAATAACTTATTAATGAGTTAAATCAATAAATTATACTGCAATAAGTTATATTAAAATGAGTTATACACCAAGGATAGGTGTTGACTTAAGGCTTGGCACATGTATATAGTTTTTCTTTTTCCTTAATTTTTTTTCCATTCTTGTTTATTGTTTTTTGTATATAACATAATAATATAATGGTATTCGCGCTGTTACATTATAACAAACCTTTTTTACTTAAGAAGGTCCTAATATTCAACCTACTCTTCTTGATTCCCTTTTAGTGATTTAAATGCAAGTGATTCCCATACACTTGCAAAAGTAATAATATTAATAACTTAATTCACATACTTACAAAAGTTATAATATTCTTACCTAATAATAAACATACCCTAAAGGAATGCCTAAACAAAAAAAAAGCTATTCTTCCTAAAGCTCTTTTAATAAACAAAAATCTACTTTAACCTAAAACCCCTTAAAAGTCAAGGGAAGGATTTGCATATTACCTCAAATTCAAAGGCAACCCGGTATTTAATGAACTTTTCATAATCAACTCTTTTTTGATTATTATACAATTTCCTTTACCTAATAATTTTTACTTTTATTATAATAGCGCCAAAAAAAAACCCAAACAATAACAATCAAATGATCAACTTTCAAAAACATAACGCGGCAAAAGGCTAATATATAAAAAAAATTAATATAATATAAAAAAAATTAAGTCTAATAAATTAAAAGTTTATTAAAAAGTTCAAGAAAAATGGTAATAAATTAAAAGTTTATTAAAAAGTTCAAAAAAATGGTAAAACATTAAAAGTTCATTAAAAGAAAGTTTTAAAAGTTCATAAATAAAATCATTGCCATTTTATAAAAGTTCACAAAGCTATTAAACTCTTAAAACGTACATGGCATAAGTACTATTCCTTTTAATAATCCCTTTAAATAAAATGTTAATAATAACGTTAATAATAACTTAAAGCTTAACACTAGTATTCCCGCCTCACGCCATCGCGTTTTACTCCACCTGAATTAGTCCTATACTTAAGGTAAAAATCAAAAATCACAAAAAATTAAGGTTAATAAGTTTATTAAAAATAAGACTTTTTAAGATAAATAGTTAATAGGTATACAAAATAAGTTATAAGTTAATCAAAATTATTTTAACTTAAAAAAAGCATAAATATTATGCGTATATTTGCACATTTAAGAGACTGCTTAAAATTAACTTTTTTTAAAATATATTAATAATGCGGACGCTTAATTCACTAGCGCTAAAAAAAATGCTGGATTATTTGAAAATGGTTTATAGTAACCCCTATAAGTAGCGCAATGCCAAAGCTTTTTTAAACCAAATGGCTATGAAAAAAGAAGAACAATTTAATAATTTCTAAAGCAAATTTATTAAGGCAGCTTAAAAAGCTAAAGTTCATATTAATGGCCATTTTATTATTTGATTATTTAATAAGCTCATTCCTACTTTTTGTACTTAAGCACTTTCTTGATATTCCCCCGGCATTAATTATAATAATTTCGTAAGTTAAATGGCTTCTGTGGATTTAAAAATACAACAAATTAATATAAATGTTTAAAGAATTTTTATTATAAAGTTTACTTTATTTACGATTGTTCTTTAATTAGTCTAATATGGCATGCCTTTTTTCAATGCTCCTTTTCAAAAAGAACAACTCTAAATCAAACCTATGAATAAACCTATTTTCCCTTATTATTTAAATAAAGTAATTAACCTATAATATTATAATTGCAATTAAATCAAACACATAACTCAAAAATGCCCATAATTAAAAAAGAAAATCAACTTTAATAAGATTTTTTAATTAAAGTTTTTGTTTTTAATATAATCATTAAAAACGAGAACAAAAATAGTAATAATAAAAAAAGCTATTAAAAAACTAAAGACTTTAAAAAAAAACTCCTTTTTAAGGTAAATACTTTTAAAAAATCAACTTAAAACAATTATGAAAGAATAAAAAGTTTTTACAGTATTGTACTTTAATTAGAAATAATAAAGCAATTTTTACCCAAGCCTTGATTAATATTAAAGTAAATGATTTTACTTTTATTAATATTAAACTCGTAAATAATATTATATAATCTTTTCATATTCTTTGCATTTAACTTTTTATTTAAATAACCATTTAAGGCTATAACAAAATCATTAGTAAAAAAATAACCCATTATCTTCAATTAAATATGTTTATTAATAGCCAATTATATATAAAATTGCCTTTTGTGATTATTAATTTAAAACAATAAAAAATTATTTTAAAACGCCTTTAAATAAAACTTTATAACATTTGATTAAATATTAAAAACCAATGTTTTGTATGGCCTTATAATAAAAACATGTATAAAGGATTGCGAAAATTATTTTATGTATAAAGAAAAGACATTCAATTTATTATAAATATATATACCATGATTAAACGCTAAAAGAATGCTTTGGGAAAAAACAAGGCTTTTAATCATAAAATTACAAAAAAACATAAAAAACAAACGGAATTATTTGCTTTGTTTAAAATAAAGTATTTTTTTTATAAGAAAGCAATTATTATAATTACCCCCGTGCCAAAATACTTGTGTTCGGGAAAATATGCCGCTTCCCTTATTATGAAAAAAGTACCAAATGAAAATTTTGATAATAAGGCCAATTATGATAAAATAACTAAAACCATATACAAAGTCTACAATTCAACTAATATATTTAATAGTAAAAAGTCCAACGGATATAAAACAAAAGCTTCCTTAATAGCCTCTAAGCCTTTAATTAAGTCAAAAGCACATCGCAATAAATTATTAAATAAATAAATTATTAATTATATAATTATTCGCGCACTTAATAATAAAAAAACTCGCAAACGATTAAAAAACCAAGCTTTTAATAAAAAAACCTTTATGAAACAATTCCCCTTACCAAGCACTAGCAAAGGCCAAATACTTGCAGAATTAAATAAAATAAAGAAAGCCTTTCATAACCCAACTTTATATAACCCAATTATAATAAGCTAAAAAACGCCTTTAATGTTAGTCCACAGGGGTTATGTAATTTCATCATGTTATACAGGGAGCGCCACTTGAATGATACCATGATAGTCTTCAGGGGTTATGCCTTGGCTATTAAAAATAATGGATCTAATAATTTCAGGGGATAGTCGAAGCTATAATAAACCTATTATAGGGGTCATTTAAAGAAGTATATAATAAAAGATCTTTTCCACTTTTTTTTAAAAATACACAAATTTTATCACCCACTTTATTAAAGACTATATTAACCACTTTGCTCAATATATTTTTGCGTAATCCACCGGTACTGCACCGACATTTAAAACAGCCCAAACCGCTTTAAAAACCACAAAAAAAATTCAATAAATCTTTAACATACATAAAATCAGCCGTACCGCTTTTCATTTTAATATTAAAAAAAATAACAAAATATTCTTAATAACTCTTATTAAGATCAATAAAGCCATTGATTAAAAATATTAAAAGCGAATAACTTAAGAAAAAGTTGTAAAACCAAAAAAAAAAACTTATAAAAAGACTTTAAAAAGACTTTTATTAGAGGTATTCAAGAATTATAAAAAAAAACCTTTTCTAAAAACATTACAAAAACAATGCAAAAGCCCACGCCAGGGTTAAATCATAAAATCAAACTAAATAAGCCTATCAATTTTAAATACAGCCCTTTTTATAAACAAAGCAAGAGAAATTAAAAATCATGAAAAAATACTTAAAAAAACATTTAAACAAAAGGTTCATTGTTCCTTCACATACTCCATTTAATTGCCCTACCCTCTTTATTAAAAAACCTAATAAAAGACTCCGTTTTTGTATTAACTTCTAAAGATTGAATTAAATTACACAAAAAGATAGGTATTTATTATCTTTAATTAACAAAGTTTTAATTAAACTTAAAAAGGCCAAGATCTTTTTAAAAATCGACGTTTAATAAGCTTTCTATTGGATCAAAATGAGTCCAAAATCAAAGAAATATACCACTTTTTGGACTAGGTATGGAACTTACAAATGTAAGGTAATGCCGTTTAGTCTTATAAACGAACCGGCCATTTTTCAACAACACATAAATAATATTCTCTTTAATTACCTTAATATATTTTACATAGCCTATCTCAATAATATTATTATTTATTTAAAAGATTAAAAGCCTATAGTTTATTTGTGAACATTAAAAAATGCAACCTTTTTATTAAAAATGTCAAATTCTTAAGATATATTACTACTATTAAAAAAATAAAGCCAAACCTAAAGAACATTGTACTAATTTAATATTAAAAACCTTCTAAAATGGTATGCGGCATATAATCATTTTTAGGTTTTTATAACTTTTATCGGCGTTTTATAAAAACTTACTAAAAACTCAATCGTATTCAAAATAATGCCTATTTGCCTTAAAGCTTTAAAAATATCAAAACCGCAATACTTTTATTAAACGTTTTATAATATTATAATTAAAAATTAAAAACAAAAATTAAAACAAATGCTTTTAATAAAATAATAGTTAAAGTATTCTCTTAAAAACACGTAATAGGCTGGCATCCAATGGCCTTTTTTAAAGCCATGGGCTTAGCGGAATTGAACTACAATATTTATAATAAGAAAATATTAGCTATTGTGAAATCGTTAACATATTAAAAAGCAACTCTCATTAGTTACCAAAATACGCAACGATTTCAGATTTTCACGGATTATTAGGCACTTAAATATTTCATAACAACAAAGCAACTCACTAATAAACAAGCCTAATAAAAAGAAATTTTATTAGATTTTTATTTTACAATTATATATCAACCAAGTAAGTAAAACGCAATAGCCAATGTATTATTAAAAAAAAAAAGAAAACGTTGAATTGTAGACCTAATCAAAACTAAAGCAATAAAACGAAATTCTATTATACTTAAATCAATTTGATTCACGGTTTTTAAAAATGATTAATAAAGTAAAAAACATAATTTTAACGTCCCCTTTTTAAATAAAAAACTTAAACACTAAAATTCATATTATTATAACCCTTATTTAATTGAATAAAATAGTAGAAATTCTAAAACCATTATAATAAAAAGCCAAAAGTAACAAAAATAATAAATACATTTTTAAAAAGGAATTTGTTTTGTATAATAATTGCCTTTTAATTTTAAATTTTTAAAACATTTGCGTAAGATTAATTCATAAAGCACATAATTAGATTTTAATAACATATCTAAAAAAACCAAAACATACTAATTATTAAAAACCAAATACTTTTAGCTAATAATATTAAAAAATATTACGTAATTTGTTAATAATTGCCACAAATGTACTTGCGCAAATTATAAATAAAACAAAACCCCTGATTATTTTCACCTTTTTCTGATTTTAAACCAGCCTTGGCAATATTTAATAATAAATTTTAAAAGCTAGTTAAAAAATAAACACGATTATAACTTAATATTAATAATTATAAATTAAATAATTAAGAAGTGTACATTAATTTCTTGTTATTTAATTTGCATGGCAAAAGATCTTGCCACGTTGTTTATAGCAAATTGTTATAAATTTAACGGTTCCCCTAAAATAATCATTTTAAATTAAGAATTATAATTTTTTTTTTATAAAATTCTTGAAATTTAAATTAAGCTCTTTATAACTCATTACGCACAAATAAACGGCTAAACAAAAATCATAAATCAATACCTAAATTAATAATTATGTCCTTTTATTAACTATTACTAAAATAATTAATTAAAACTTCTTTTTATAATAAATTACGCCTAACTCACCCTTTAACACAAATCCATTAGCATAAGCCTATATAAGCTTAAGTACAGCTATGTACCACGCACATTTTTTTATTAGTAATAACCTTTTTGAAATATGCCATTTATAATTATATAAAAGCTAAACATTAAAAATGTTAAAACTATAGCGCAAAAAGCAAATAATGCGTGGCTTAAAGCTAAGAAACTTTTATAAAAAGCTTAAAATAAAAAACAATAGAATATTAACAAATATTAAAAAAGGTGAATTGGGACATTTATAACAAAATATAGATTATGATAAAAAATTGATTAATATTTAAATCAAAAAAAAGCTTTTAAATTAATGGGATGGCCGTTTTAAGGTTATTAAAAAAGTTGGATTTACGTGGAAATTAAACTTACCATTAAAAATGAAAGTTCACCTAATCTTTTTTTAAATAAGCTACGTAAAGCTCACAAAAACCCCTTACTAAAACAAATCTAATAATCACATAAAACACTTATGATTAAAAATAATATTAAATATAAAGTATAAAATATTTTAGATTATAAACAAGAAAAGGATAAAAACTTATAATATAAGGTTTCCTAGCTTAATTACAACCTAAACCCAAAATTTTATCTTGCCAAAAACCTCAAATATTGTTCATATAAAATTTATAATTTTCATTTACAACACAAAATAGCATTAGGTCTACCATAGCAATTATAATAATAGATAAAAGCATAAAAGAACAAGATAAATGACTATAACAAACTCAATAATAATTAAGCCATAACGCTAAAAAAATCGAAAAGCTTTTTTTAATCACCACAAGACCTAAGGACAGGTTTTTTTTAAAGGGGGGGTAATGTGATAATTTATATATTACTAATTTAATAACTTATTAATCAATAAGTCATACCAAGAATGAGTCATATACTTATGACTTATTAATAACTTATACACTAATAACTTATTAATAAGTCAAACCAATGAATCATACCGTAATAAATTATATCAAGATAAGTCATACACTAAGGACAGGTGCTGATTTAGGGCTTAGCACATGTATATAATCTTTCTTTTTCCTTGACCTTTTTTTCATCCCCGTTTGTTATTTTTTATATGTAGCATAGCAATACAATAATATTCGCGCCGTCATAAGTAGTAGTAGAGTTATTTTCTAACTTTCCTTACTAATAATCCGATACTAAAATCTCTTTCACTAAAATATAGCTCTTATTTTTCTTTATAAGTACATCTAAGAAACTTATATTAATTTATTAACTTATTAAAAAGTTCGAGCTGCCGCAAGCTTTTTACCGCTAAGACGCTTACAGCAGCCCCCTGTTTTCGATGCTAAGGCCTTGCGGCAGTCGCCGCACACCAAAATCTCATGGCTTGTAATATTAGGCCGAGGCAGTATTTACTATAACGCCATCAATACAACTAACGAAAAGTCGTTACCTGCTCCAAGATTCCTACATAATAAGTGATGTTGGACATACTCCATTGCTATTTCCAGTCTCACTTACGCTTCATCAAAATCTGGTCTCGCCAACTGACGAAGTGAGACCCAATCCCCTCCACGTAAAAGTGACCATGTGGCTTTATTAGAGCCATGAAATACTCTTGGACAATGAATCTCCCCTTTACAAGCTCCTCAATTCCCTTTCCATCATCTTAAGTAGCTCTACTAAGAGCCATTCCGGTTCCCCCTTATCTGCCATCAACGGACTGTGATTCCCAATCCAGCTCCAATTTTCCCTTGGATCCTCTTCTCTGCCATTACCCCTACCAGTCGGCAAAGCAGCTACCAGTGACTCCCAACCACCGTCTTGTATTCCAGTCGGTACCCTATCCAAGCCAGAACCTGATTCGCCTTCGTTGAGTAACTTGATATACCGAGCCCACTCATCGAATGTATATCTTGTAGGCGGATAGTTTTTGGTTTGTGTGATTACTGTACCGATTTCTTTTATCAAGACGCACATGAGGCTCTTTCTTCTCTCCCGAGTGAGCCCTGCTTCCATCACTCCACTTACTCCTACAGGAGATAAACTCTGTGTGATGATTGCTGAATGCTTGGAATCGAATTCTGGGGAAGTATCGGCGTGGTTGTTGGTGTTGTCTCGGATTGCGGCATCGGTTTCGTCGGTGTCGCTTTTGATCCTAGTTGCCTTGGTCACTCTATAGGCCGCGTGTTTGACGGAATCTTTGCAACGTCGACTTGGTGCAAATATGGCCAAATTCCCCGCCCACAATAGAACGTCATTGATCATCCTCATAGTAGTGTCTCCCATGTTCGAAATTAGAATTGTGACGGAGGGCACGGCGAGAAGTGACCAAAAGACGAACCACGCCTTTCCCGCAGGTGATATTGGGTAGAAATCGCCGAAGCCAATAGTGAGAAGTGAGGTAAAGGTAAAATATAAAGAGTCGAAATATGACCATGACTGCTCTTTTTCGGTGGCTTTGAAGATAGATGCACTGACGAACCACAGTACGAACCAGGCGAAGGCAGAGATCAGGAGACAAGTCCAGCGGCGTTTAGTGATAGCTTGACCTTGTATCTGGCGTACAAGTTCGAATTCTTGCCTAGAATCATGAAACCCTGCTCCGTAGATATTATGAGAAAAGTTAAAGTGGACTGAATCTAACTTTCCTCCTTTCTGTCCTTTTTGTAGTTCTAGGGCTCGGTGTCGCAACTTCTCAACCAATACAGTGCCCATTTTCACTTTCCCTCGGTCAAGTACTAAACTTCGGATAGAGCAGATTACTAGACCCAAGATGATGATTCCGCCGGTTGCATATGGAAATAGGAGGCTTCGGGCGAGATGCGTGCTTGGCGCTATGTCGCCGATTCCTACTGTTAAGATGGTGTAATCTGCCCAGTACACTGCATCTAGGTAGCTCCAGTCTTCGATATGTGCATAGATAGCAGCTCCTGAGAGAAGATAGAACAAAAAGCCACTAGTCTGGATCATCAAACTCCGGCGACGGACGGTCGACTTGAATTCCTCGTCGTAGTGACCTCTGTAGAAACCAAAAACCGCCACTACCATCATGGTCGCAACAAAGAAGTAAAGAACAGCCGAGAACACTGCATAGTAATACGCTTGTGTTAAGGCATACTCCGATCGCGCAGCAAGTTTCAAGGGCGCTCCCACTGTTGCGGTCAGTGCAACTAGTGAAATAGATGAAATGTACCTATTCTGTTATCAGCATAACCAACTATCCCAACCTATGTATAAACATACCACCCAACGATTACAATACATTGCGCGACGGAGAATCTTACTCTCCCCGCCATGCTTAAGAGCAGGAACAAATTTGATATGAGTGCTACAGCTAACTGTGCTGCATTAATCCCGATAAGCCTGGTATTGAAGTAAGCTAGCGAGACAGGGGTTGAAATCGCTTGAAACGGTGAATAAAGGTTCAAGCCTTGCCATTTCGGATCATCAATATAATTCCCATCCTCTTTTGCCTCTTTTCCCTGTGTGGTAAATCTCCAAGGCGTCGTGAGAGCGCATACACTGAAGGCTGATGCTATTGGTCCAAATGTTCCTGCGATTAAGGGGTAGGGAAACCACCAACGGCTGTGATAAGGTAGTTAGTGTGGTAGTCAATAGCTTTATTGGATTGATCAAGGAGATCAAGAAATCAAGTGGGATAGTTGACTCGATGTTTACAGCTGCCTCGGGGGCTTAGGAGTTCTAATTTACGAACCTCGGGCCCTGTTGCGCTGCTTCAGTTTCCTTCTCCTTTCGCTTTTTATCTTGGCCAACCGCAAGGTTTGCTGCCAACTTCCAGACAGCGAAATTTCCCATTGTTGTATTGTAGGAAGGATTTGAGAGAATACTTCGAGAACTGAAGACCTGGACACTGAAAACTCATGGCTCTTTGCCGCCTTTTCCTCTCGGAGATGCCCATCGAGAGGTTCCCCTCCTTTTAGAAGCATGTGTTCAGGCTAAGGTTGCCCTTCGCGATTCTTTTCGAGGAGCACGTGTGAATCTGGATAAGGTCTGGCGTCCGTTTCTAGATGCATGCATGTGATAGCGATTCCTATGAGTTAGTTGCAGTCATAAGATATGGAATGCAGTACAGTAGGGTGCAACATGTTTATAGCAATCTAACTAATATGGGTCAAGCGGATGTGTACCACACAGTTAGAGGTGGCTGAATTATAACGCGAAGAGGTCAAGCGGCTCCTTATTCGAGTTACAGTGTTATAGGAGGGGTTCAAGATCAATCCGTCCACATGATTCACATGCTTTCGTGCCTCGCTCGGGGAAGCCGGATGTACTGACAGCGGTACAAGGCGTTGGTAGTGGGCTGAGCGAAGATAAACTGTGTGACTAATACAATCTAATGTAAGGCCTGAACAGACTTAGCGAGAGCCTGTGTTTACCGCTTCCCCCTCCCCCGGACTCATAGAATGTACAGGGATTGGAACGCGCATGCAAACCTGCCGCACCTCCTTGCGGCAAGACCCTCAGCTCCTGGACTTGGGTAGATGCAAGACGAATCGAAATATGCAAGTAAATCTACCTGCACAACATCCTGCTTCACTATTGGTCCTGAAATTGGTCTGCAGAGCCCAGCAAATTTGATCGATTTCTGAGTGAACGGCGTTACCCTTCAGCAACAAAAGTCTCGCTCTTACCTGACTAGATTAAAAACACATAAGCCCAAGTATTGCTGTTTTCCCCCTGATCTACTTTCCAAATTCCAGCACTCTGAACGATTTGAGCGGTGAATTAATGCAACATGAAGGGAACTTGCGGCTGTCTTCAGTCAATCGCTGCCATTACTCTTTGTTACTGTAAGTATAGAGCTACTACTACTAAGCCATTCTCAAGGGGAATGAATTACTAACACTTTATTGAAGTGGGGATGATACGCGGGAAGGCCTTCGTCGAAGAAGATGCTGCAATTGCACTTCCGGCCCAGGCGATGAAGCGTGGTGCTCCTGATTCACCCACTGGTGGATATGCGCCAGGGAATGTTGACTGTCCTTCGAATCGCCCCATTATTCGAACTGCCTCTGCACTTTCCGGAAATGAGACCGCATGGCTCTCACTCCGAAGGAACAAGACAATTGCACCAATGACCTCGTTCCTCACTCGAGCGAACATCTCTGGATTCAACGCGTCAGAATATATTTCTAGGATCGCCAATGACCCTGCTGCTCTACCCAACATTGGGATTGCAATATCAGGTGGAGGCTACAGAGCAATGTTGAATGGAGCTGGCTTTATCGCCGCTGCAGACAGTCGGACAGAGAATTCTACCAATGCGGGAGGAATTGGAGGGCTCCTACAATCTGCGACATATCTCTCGGGTCTTTCTGGAGGCGCTTGGCTGGTCGGCTCGCTCTACGCCAATAATTTTAGTACCGTCACTACATTACGAGATGGTAGCCCTGGCTCAACTGTCTGGCAGTTTGAAAACTCAATTCTGAAGGGTCCTGAATCAAGTGGATTGTCAATCGCAAATACTGCCGACTATTACGACATTCTTGAAGCCGATGTTGGTGCAAAAGCTAATGCTGGATACGCGACGTCCATCACCGATTATTGGGGGCGTGCACTGTCTTTCCAACTTGTCAATGCTTCCAATGGCGGCCCGGCATATTCGTTTTCGTCTACTGCACTAGACGAAAGATTTCTTAGTGGCGAAACTCCATTTCCAGTCCTGGTGGCTGACGCTCGTGCGCCTGGAACCACGATCATATCCTTGAACTCAACTGTGTACGAGTTCAACCCATTCGAACTTGGTTCATGGGATCCAACGACGTATGGCTTTGCGCCACTCCGTTATATCGGATCCAGTTTCTCCGGCGGGTTTATACCACTGAATGCAACTTGCGTTCGTGGTTTTGATCAAGTCGGCTTCTTAATGGGCACTTCCTCTTCTCTTTTCAACCAATTCCTTCTCCAAATTAATTCGACGGATATACCTGATAATTTGAATGATGCTCTCACATCGACTCTCGAACGGATTGGCTCAAACGAGAACGACGTTGCTTTATTCAAACCAAACCCCTTTTTCGGTTATAACAACAACACGAACGAGAATGCTCAATCTACTCAGTTGACCCTTGTGGATGGTGGAGAGGACGGACAGAATATCCCCCTCTCCTCTCTTATCCAGCCATTCCGGGCAGTGGATGTCATCTTTGCTGTCGACTCCTCTGCAGATACAGCTTTCTTCTGGCCAAATGGTACTTCCTTGGTGGCAACCTATAGACGCTCCCTGAACATCACACTCGAAAACGGCACGGCCTTTCCAGCCATTCCTGATCAAAATACCTTCGTAAACTTGGGTCTCAACAACCGTCCCTCGTTCTTTGGCTGCGACGTGGGCAATCTTACTGGCGAAGCTCCCCTCATTGTGTACGTGCCTAATGCGCCGTACAGTATTCATTCGAACTTTTCCACATTTAAGCCAGACTACAATAACACTGAGAGGAACCTCGTGATTCAAAATGGCTATGATGTGGCAACTATGGGCAATGGCACTGTGGATAGTGAGTGGCTTACTTGTGTAGGATGTGCACTCCTAAGCAGGAGCTTCACGAAGACAGGCACAGAGGTCCCAGCAGCTTGCATTACGTGTTTTGATAGGTATTGCTGGAATGGAACAGTGAATTCTACATTGCCGATCAGCTACGAACCGGAACCTATGTTGCAGGCCAGCGCTGCAAATAGTGGCGATTGTATCAATAGGGGCTTCATGGTGGCGGTCCTTGTAGCGTTTTTTACGCTTGTTATCCTGTGATGAGATGTGTGTATTTGGACAGATTAGTGGTGGCTACCTTCTAACGCTTGTAGTCACGACTCAGTATAGGAGTATCTTGTAGTTCATTTGAGTATTAGGGCATCAACAATTCCAGTTCCTTT
This sequence comes from Helotiales sp. F229, assembly GCA_002554605.1. Classification (NCBI taxonomy): domain Eukaryota; kingdom Fungi; phylum Ascomycota; class Leotiomycetes; order Helotiales; species Helotiales sp. F229. Next base: position 2,971,726 of record MXAW01000002.1, on the reverse strand, counting down.
TTTTTTTTCTCAACTACGGAAATCCAAGAGAGAAAAACATAGCCAAATTCAACGAGTTCGCCCCCACCCATCCCAGGTTGTGAGCCCGGAAAAAATGCGATACTTCTCCACGAATCATCCAAACAGCGGCTGGTCATTTTGGTATACGCTTTTGCACCATCAAACTTGGCTCCCGGCAGTAGTAGCTTCGCTGTTAGGCGCAGCCTCCCGATCAGTCTTGTGCCGCCAACGCGTAATTCTGGATGGGGTTGAAACACGATCCATCTCACTACTGGAGGACCTCCGATCTCCTGGATAATTCGTGCATACGTATATCCCCTACTCTATTGTGTAAGTATATGGTCTTCAAGATATTAGAGGTGAGAAAGGGGCGGCTTACAAGAAACCCGCTGACAAGCCAGCACCAACCGCCGATGAAACTGAATGAGAGGGTAGCCCGCCACTCTGAACATGCTGATCTTCCGACGATAGATTGCGTAACTGAGCTGTGTGGGATTGTATACCAGTACCTGCCCCAATAGTATCCCCAAGAGTTCCAATACCAAAATGATCCGCATCCACCGGATATAGTGAGCTATAGTTCCATATTAATATAAATATAACAGGCACAAAACACTCTTAACGACAACAATGGAGTACTCACATTGCACAGCAACCCAAATGCAACCATCCAGCATATGAAAAGGGTAAAGTCAAGACCGAAGCAATAGAAGGAATACTTCAGCGGGGGCAAGAGAATGAGAGAAGCTAGTATACCGATGCCGGCGATTACTTCAGCGTAGATGATGCGAGAACTCGCGTGGGCATTGGCAGAGGATAGAAAGTGCAGATATCGTCCTACGAGGCCGGCGACAACAGCAGCCGAAATGAGTTCGCTAAGGCGAAGGATCACAGAGCAGGTCTTAGATGCAGCACCCATTCTGGTAACAAATGTGATGATAGTGAAAGTTTTTGGTTTGTAGATTCAATAAGCTGGTGAATGTATTGCCACTCATGGAGACAAAACTGGGTTTAAGAGTAGAATGTCAGGGAAGAAGTGCAGCTTAAGAGTAGCACGTCAGGGAAGAAGTGCAGCTCATGTGGTGAAATGACTAGTAGCCAATTATGAGAGCACACTGGAAATTTGTGGGAAAAAGCAAGGAAATTACTCTAGCACTGCACGATGTAGATGCATTCGGATGAATTCGTACCTAATGGTAAGATAGACGTCACGGATGGGCGTCTGGCAAACTCGCTGCTCTGGAATGGAATTGGAGGATTCGAAACTACAGTGCAATAGGGCTTGTCTTGTTGGTCAGAAGGTTTTCGAAATCACATGTAAGCCAAGCTATCTCCTCCGTAGAGGGGGTCCTGTGGGCTGATACTCAAAGCAGGGTGGAGAGACCAGATCGATCAATCAATGGGTGACAAATGCTTTCGCTTTTGACGGACAACGCATGGAATGGAAGCGGGTTGAATGCCCGGAATTCCGGCAACCACCGAGAGGGGGCCCAAGCCAACGTTCAGGTGTGGAGATCTACTTCGTATCAAGGGTAACAGTTACGCCAAGAGTAAATGAAAGCTTTACTTAAAACGGTATAATTCTTCAAATCCTAATTTCCTAATTGGGTCATTTGCCCTTGCACAAGAGAAAGCTCCAGAAAGCTTGGCGGCATCAGATTCGCCAGCGACTAAGTAGAAACCTACTGCTAGGATTCAAGCCCTTGACAACGCTGCTTAGGGCACTGGTAATGACTGGGTTTCAAAGCATGGGCTGACAAGGACAATCATCGTCTAGTTCATTCTAAATCACGCAGCGGAATTGATTCTTCCACCCTTCTGGCAGAATGGGCAGGACTAGTGTGGATGCACAACTGACATACATCTTGGTTTCTAGGCCTTAAATCATACTTTCTTGATTTCAACGACAGCAAACCTACATCCTCAGGGCGCGTTCAAGAGCTTTCGGAATTCAAAGATATATATGCTCAATTGAGCTGACGCATTCAATATGGCAAACGGCCATGCTGCACAGGTTTGTCACCTCAGGCAACCAGAATTGACCAACGCATATCTTATAGGAGACGGGATCGCATCTTTGGCGTCCGCCGTCTATCTTATTCACGATGCACGGGTTCCTCCTTCGCAGATACATGTCCTGGAATCGGGACCGGGCGGGCCATTGCGTGGCACCGGAACTGCTGATTCTGGCTATTTCATATCGGTTGAGCAGATGCTGAATTTCAGCTGTGTCTGCTTATACGATCTGCTTTCTATTGTTCCTTCGTTGAATGATGCTGCGAAGACTGTGAAGCAAGAGATAGACGAGTTTAACGCCATGCCTGGGAACAGAACATACTCCAATTCCAGACTCATTGCAACGGACCGGGACGGTCCGCAAATTGTGGTTGCTAAGGAGCTCGGACTGAGAAAGAAAGACACCCGGGATCTTCTCTCAATATATAGGACATCAGAGAAGAAGCTGAGTAACCTCAAAGTCACGGACTGCTTCGAGGAAGAATTTTTCAAGACAAACTTCTGGTGTATGTGGGCTACGATGCAAGTTGAGAGCCTGTCTCTTGGATTGAAGATCTTTAGTTGACAACAGCCCATAGGTTTTCATTTCAGCCTTGGCATAGCGCAACAGAGTTTCGGCGGTATCTCCACAGATTCGTTCTCGGTTTACCGACGATAGATACACTTGAGCGCTTAGACCTCACGCCATACAATCAATACGAATCTATTATCCTCCCAATTGAGACTTATCTAAAAGCTCAAGGCGTCAATTTCAAATACGGTCTGGCCTACCCTGTGTTCCAGACTTCGAGGTAAAACCAACTAATTCTTTGGCAGATACTGGAGCTGTCAGACTTGCCTTCGCTCAGAGCTCTGATATTAAGGTCGAGGGGATCTATTTCGGCAAGGATGGCGGCCAAGAGTTTATCCAGGTCGAAGGCTCCGACATTGTCTTTCTGACCCTTGGTTCGACTACGGCTTGCGCCTCCATTGGTAGCAATGACTCTCCAACAGGGCCACTCCCGTCCCCACTCGATACTACGAGAGCATCAGATGCTGGCTGGAGGAACTGGTCTTCCCTCTTCTTTTCATCCCTGCTGAATACTCCTTACGTCTCTCAACTCGGCAATCCCCTGACTTTCTATTCGCGCATAACGGAGTCCTGCTCGTTGTGGTTCACAGTAACTCTTGAGAGTCCAGAATTCTTCAAGTTGTTCGAAGAATTGACTTCTAATGCTCCTGGCAGAGGCGGCTTAACGACTCTTAAAGATAGCAGCTGGCTTTTGAGTATTGTTGTCCCGCACCAGCCGTACTTCCTCAACCAACCAGATGGCGTCCAAGTATTCTGGGGTTATGCGCTCTTTCCAGAGAAAATTGGCGATAGAATCCGCAAACCGATGTTCGACTGCACCGGCCAGGAAATCTTTACAGAGGTCTTAGGACATCTCAACTTCCCCGACGAGTCTTCGTGGAGAAATTCCATCACTATTCCATGCATGATGCCGTATGCTACAAGTTCGCTTCTAGCAAGGGCAAGCCATGAAGATCGGCCACAGGTTATTCCTAAGGGAAGCAGTAATTTGGCACTGTTGGGTCAGTTTGTGGAGATTCCTGAGGATGGCGTGTTTCCTCTGGAGTATAGCGTTAGGGCTGCTCAGACGGCGGTCTTCAAGATGATGGGAATGCAAAAGCAGCCAAATGGGATCTACAAAGGAGATCAAAAGTTGAAGACCTTGATAATGGCCCTGAAGGCGCTATTGTCATAGTACCTCTTCCAATTGCTTTCAAAGCGAAATCCATTGAGATTTCATATTTGCTTTTATGGTTTCTGTGAGAGCCGTGGAGGCGATGGGAGGGTTCCATATTAATGTTAGTGTAACTTAACGTGCAACGGAATTTATCAAGAGTCCCTCAGTGCCAACACGTTAGGAAGAAATATATGGGAAGTTCAATATGTAGATAGGATGACATTACCCTATCCTTCCTAATGAATATGATTTGCTCGTAGCCCATGAAATAAGTCAAGATTGAGAGAGTGCCTTTGAATTAACCAAAAGGATCGGTTTTAGAAAAAAGATTCTAAGTTCAAGTACAGGTGTATAAAAGCGTGCGACAAGTTTGTAGTGTGAGGGTCAAATGATAAGGAGTCACAAATCGAGTCCACTATAAAGGTTCTGTAATTACAGCAACTAATCTCTAACTTCTCCCTGAATTGGACACCTGAAGCTATACATATAGCAGGGAAAACTATGCACAGTTGGTAGCTTGGCGCCTCCGAGCCTCATTCAAGACCCCTACTCTCTACCTCCTAACACACCGACTATCGTCTTGACATCCCCAGTATCATCCGGATACAAGCGAAAAGCGAGGGCAATGATGATATAACTATGCCTCTCAAAGTTAGCGGACTTAGTAAGTCATACGATTCACCAGAAAACTTACGTTCCCAGGCACATGGCCCCTTCGAGGTAATTACTCTTCCCATCTTGAAGCAAACTATTAACAACAAGAACACTCACGACAAAGATGATCGTCTCAAAGCCTTGGAAGTGAAGCGTCATCGGGTCCGCAGTATCCATGATCCAGCTAAAGATGACGAGAAAGGGAGTAACAAAGAGGGCAATCTGAATGCTGCTGCCAATCGCGACGTCGATTCCCTGATTCATCTGGCCCTTATAAGCAACGCTTATAGCTGTAATACGCTCCTTGCCGTTGCCAAGAATGGGTAAGAGGATAAGCCCAATGAAGGTTTTGCTAATGTGGGTGGTTTTGAAAAGAGGGCTGATGCTGCCAATCAAGAAGTGTGCGCTAATGGCAATGGCTACTAGAACTATGACCAAAGCAATTATTGAGGCGATTGGTGATATGTTCTGGGGTGATTGCCTCGCTTCTTCGCTCCTTTCTGCCTGTTCTTCGTTGAAGAGGCTGGCATGCGAAATGAGTCGGAAATATAGATATAGGATATAGATAAGAAGCAGAATGACAGCAGTGCCCCGAGAGAACATCACAATCTTATCTCTTGAACCAGACTTAGAGTTGTGGAGAGCAGCGTCAAGAGTTGCGGGAATGATGAGAGAGACAGACGCAATGACCATCAACGAAGACATTGTTGACGCCGCAGCGACGTTGAAGTTGGACTCCTGGTTTCTGATTCCACCGACCAGGAAACAGCAGCCGAGAATCTGAGTTGTTAGCTATGTTAAATAGCAAGCATAAATGTATACACATACCAAAAGGATATTGGACAAGATGGTTCCAAGCATACAGGACTGTGCAACTCGAATTTCATTGTATTGAACCGCAATAACGTTTACCTGAATATATCAGTTGTCCGCTCTTTTCTCAGTCCTACCAGACCGTACAAACTCACAATAATCTTCACTGAATTTGTCAACATTACACTAAACAACTCTTTCCACGGCTGGTCCAGTCTAGCCGACAACTCATTGACCACAAAGGTAAGGAGCACCGAGAGCGGTATGATAGCCAAGAAATTAAGCATAAAGACAGCTGTTGGATTCCAAGAGCGCGCTCCAGCAACACTACCCACAGGAACAAAAACGAGGAGAGCATTGATGTTACTGCTAGCCGTGAAAAGCCAGGTCAGGCGGCAGATATTCGCCGGCCACCGCACATAAAGTCTGTTGTCCTTCCAGAGTGGTTTCCGTGCCTCAGCAGCTCCTAGAAGCGGCGAATTCTCATAGTTGCTCATAGTGGCCGCTTCGATTTTGCTTGTCCCAGCTTCTAACCAACGTTTTAACGTGCACGGCGTCTACCAGTTGCTGGCGAATGTCAGTAATGAGGCCTGTCGGCCAAGCTGTATTTCCCTACCTATATCGAAATGGACGTGAGAAGCCACGATCTTGAATATCTTGGCCACGCGCCGTACTCAGTCCCGGTCGCTTATTTTGATGCGTTCAGCGTAGAGAGTTAGATTAAAAATTCGAGGAGTTTATTACAGACACCCTGGTAAAGTAGCGGGGCATTATTCCGTAAGATACTGCGGGCCATCTGGCTGTTGTCAAACTGAAGTGGGCGAGAAACCCGAGCAAGCTGCCGGGACGTTTACCCTGCAGTATGGACTTGACGACCGATTGCCAAGATTGGGTTTCTCCATTCGCGGTTATGTGAGGATAATTGGGGCTCCCGACAGAGGACGTGACAGCTGAAACTGCAAGAGTACGGAGATAACGTTTGACAAGACTGACTGATCAGAAAGAAGAAAGAAAGTCTAGGTCTGGCGTTCGATTGGCAACAGGGAATAGCCGACCCGGCAGCAGGAACTGAATTGCATAAACGAGTTCAATCATTTCATTCATGTGAAAAATCAGGAGAAGATGCGACTCGGTTTCCGATTGGCAACACAGAAGACGGCATGAAGCCTAACTCACCACTGGAACCCTCACACCACCCTTCCATCTCGGGGTGAACGAGATTGCCACTCTCCGCGCCTGGTTTCGATCTGTCAGCCATACCATTGGGAAACATCTTGGCCCGGATGTTGCATCTACGTCTTATCTTACTACTTTTGGAGTGGACTGCATCGTTGTTAACTTACTGAGGCATGATTCCTGAAAAGTCAATTGCGTTGACACCAAACAAAGTGCTGACACCTTGGGCACGGCGCGAGCGCTGCACTTGCGTTTGCATGTGATTAAGGTGACGCGCTTTTTGATCTCACAGTTGCCATTCTTCCTGTGACACCGATAGATTCATATGGAAATTACTTTCGTGGTTATCTTTGTGGTCAAACTTCTTTCATCAAACGGAACACAGAGTCGGCACTCTCGCTAGCCACAGAAACAGATATTCGGATCTCGTTCACTGCTCACTATGGGAGGGGGTTCAGAACTTCCCCAGACGTCATTCCAATGGCACTCGGGGGTTTGCGGAAACGACAACAAAATACATGGCCATGAGTCATATCTTCGCGCGGTGGTTGATATGGGGAGGTACAAATCTCTCACTTTTTACAGTCTTCTAAGATTGCCCTGGACCCAGCCTTACCTTGACCATTTATCTTCTCAGGAGAAATATCCCTCTCCAGCCACTGTCCGCAAGCTTCTCATGCCTAGCTAACTACCACTTTCGCACCTCCAGTAACGGCATCCGTTTCTCAGTCTCTGATTTGTCACCTCCTACCTCCCGCATCCTTCCCACTCTCCATGTTCACCGCAACGAGATATCCCTTTTCGATACACAGTTCGACTCGAAAACTGGCCGTCGTATCCCTATCCCCTCTTCTATAATCAACGATGTCATTGCTGCCCTTCTCCGGTTCCAGATTATCTGCGCTGATCTTGGGTCTCGGGCAATACCATCCGCATCATTGCTACCGAAGCGACGCGAACAGCCATCAATTCTGTCGAGTTCCGCGACAAAATCAAAAAAGCCACTGGCCTGACCGTAGAAATGCTGGCGAAGGAAGACGAGGGAAAGGTAGGAGCCTTGGGGATCGCAAGCAGCTTCTCGGATATGCAAGGTCTGGTCATGGACCTTGGAGGCGGGAGCACGCAGCTTTCGTGGATGATGGTGCAAGGAGGCAGTATCCGGACCAGTCCGCGGGGAGCCTTCAGCTTTCCATACGGCGCAGCGGCGCTGACGAGGAAGTTGGAGGAGTTGACGGCAGGGAAAAGCAAGGATGAGGCCGACAAAGCTCTGGAGACGTTTCGCGAAGAGATGAAGACGAACTTTCTAGACGCATACAAGAAGCTTGAAATCCCCACGGACCTCGTCGAAAGGGCGAAAACCGACGGTGGTTTCCCGCTGTACCTCTCTGGCGGCGGTTTCCGCGGTTGGGGCTATCTGCTCCTGTATCAGAGCCAAGTGCATGGCAAGCACTATCCCATCTCGCTCATCAACGGCTTCTCCGCGCAAAAGGCGCAATTCGAAGATACGAAATCCCTCGAGGAGGTCGCAAGAACGGCACATCGAATCTTCCGCGTCTCGGACCGCCGTCGGAAACAGGTTCCCGCGGTCGCGTTCCTCGTCCACGTGCTCGCTCGATCACTGCCGCATGGCATCAAAGAAGCCCATTTTTGCCAAGGCGGAGTCCGGGAGGGCGTTCTCTTTCAAGAGCTCCCGCCCACCATCCGCAAGCAGAATCCCCTCGAGGTCGCGACTGCCCCATACTCGCGCCCGTCCGCAGCAGCCATCAGCGAGCTCCTGCTGAGCGCGATCCCGGAACCCTCCACGGCGGCAGCCGGCAGACGGTTCCCGGAGTCGATCGGTGCGTTTGTGGTCCGTGCTTTCGCCAACGTGCTTTACGTGCACGCAGTCATGTCCAAAGAAACGTCGTCGACGGCGGCCCTCTACAGTACCAGCACGGGTCTCATGTCAACGTCGCACGGGGTCTCCCACTCGGACCGAGCCCTCCTCGCACTCATGCTCGAAGAGCGGTACGAAGGTGTGCTGCCGCCGCGGGAGGTCGATTTCAAACTCAGGCTTCGCGAGCTCGTGACGGCCGAAGCCGTGTGGTGGACGCGATACATAGGGAAGATTGGATTCATGATCAGCTCACTGTACCCCGCAGGATTTATCGACCAGTATAAGCCTAGAGTCGGGCTTACAGCCAGGTGGTCAACAGACTTGGGGAAGGAAGGGGCCAAAGACGGTCTGCAGTTGACGGTGTCTATTGAAAAGGTGAAAAACGATCCGATGAAGTTGAAAGAAGCTTTGGAGGGCGCTGTAGGTGTAATAGACAAGGTAGGGAAGAAGAAAAATTGGATTGGCGGTAGAGACGGTTGGGGAATGGCAGTCAAGGTAATTGTCACAGAGGACCTGCTGTTTCAAGATTGAAAAACTCAGATCTGGCTATTAGCTGAAGCTTTGGGCGTTGGGCGTCAGGCTAAGCGTAACATGGCTCAAGGGTAGTGAGGGTTCCCTCTCGGTTTGAATGTCGTGGTCCTATTCTAGGTTCTTTTGCATTTCCTTGAGCAGTTTTATATGGAACTACCTTGGCTAATTGCATCGATCCATGTGAGAACCCTTCATTTTCATAGTAGCTGTGGCAATCGCGTGACGGAAATTACTTTGGGGGACCAGCAAACCTCGACTACTATCACTCTCTTCTCGTCCTAGATACATTTCCAAAATCGAGGCAAGATGGTCATGGATAAGCTACCTACTTCGGAGATAAATACGCCTTCACTAGATCCTCGATCTCATCTCGGGTCATTTCCCTGATGCCCAAGAGCTCATTGTCCGTCGGTTCCAGTTGGCCGCCAAAACCCTCAGCAAAGAGTGCTACAAAGAGATACGAATACAGAGTAGATAAGTCATAACTTCCCTGGTGCATGGCTGCGTCTGAATCCGCTTTCATCTCTGCGAGGTTGACATGCACAGGCTCCCATACCTTGCCAGGTGTGTGCCTCTTCACAATCCCTAATAGCATATTCTGGGAGACGACAGCGTCCTGGATGTAAACCGCTCGGTTGCTCGTCTCTTCGTAATGTTTCAAGACCCCAACCACGGCTTTGGCAGCCGTAGCCATAGTTGTAGTGCTAAAAGGCTCGTCGCCGCTGCCGAAGATTGTAGGCTTGCACTGCGACAGATCAAGGATAAAGTTATGCTGCAGACCCCAGTCCAAGAATGCCGAGTTGATGATATAAGTGTATGTCATCCCCGATTTCCGACTCTTCTCCTCCAAATGGTCCATAACTTTGAGCTTGTTTTCGAAGATGGGAAGTCGTCGAGCAAGAGGATTCTTGGCGTCAAAGGCAAATTCGCTGGGGATGAAACGCTTGATGTTTGCGGCAATAGCGGCGTCGATAAGCTGGTTATGAACCGAGGCATCCGTTCCCATCCCCAAGGTGCAGATGACGGCATCCTGTCCTTCCAGAGCGAGTTTGAGCATATCCAATGAATCATAGTCCACTTCCACGACCTTGACAGGTGCTGGGATCGTAGCTTCAGAGCCAACGCGCTTTAGGGCAGTAACGACAAAGTCCCCTGATTTGAGAAGCACGTCCAGGACTTTGGCGCCAAGGTTACCCGTAGCCTATTCATGGTTGTTAAGGGCTCATCGAACGCTGCGATTGAGAAGCGCTTACACCGGCCAGGGCAACATGCTTGATTGTAGTCATTTTATGCTCGATTTGGGTGACGCGGAATTGACTTTCACGATTGCGCAAGTTAAGGAAGAGAGAGCAAATAATCATTTATATATGCCTCTGTGAGGAAAGGAAGCAGGTAGAAGTACGAGGGCACATGCTCGAAGGACGTCTGGGGTCTCAGGCCGGGCCTTTCGGAGGGAAACACTGTCATATTGGTGAGCGAACCGTGGGTTGCTGGGAAGGAGGAACCGGAGACGTGGAATGGTCGTGCATCTAAGTCAAATGTAACATCTATCAATAGCAGGTGGGAGACTGAACTCAACCTGTTGATCTCCCGATGTTTGGATAATGCTGCATGTGCCGAGCCAAGTGCGGGGAGAGTGGACGGCCGAAGACGAGGACAGAAGCGAGAACCTCCCCATTGTGGAAGATGATCGACATACGCGGGTGGACGGACAAGGGAAAGCCACGAACACTACCAGCATTCTGGCCAGTTATCCGTCGATGAGACACCCTACTTCTTATGTGAGGGATCTTTTTCATTCAAACACCAAAATCACCGGATGCGGGTTGGTCCGTGAGATGCTGCCTTTTCAGCATTCGGTTCAGACACGATTCAGGTCAGGAACAGACCCTACCACCGTGAGCACGTCGAGGAAGCACTGGGTTTTCAATGTCTACACATCTCCTCCAAACAAGCGAGTTCATATTCATTAATGCAATCCACTATTCGTAATCTGATCCATAACAAGCCCTTGAATCATTCCGACAGCAATGTGTTGTAAGGGGTGTTTGTGGGGGTTGGTATCCAGCAGCGCGTCGATGGTCGCTGCAGATGCCGCCACACCAGCAACCTTGAGTCCCTTCTCCCCAATCCAGTTTCCTGGATCATTTCGTACCCGGAACGCCGCTGTGGCAGCTGCGCCAATAGCTTTCTCAGCAGCTCGATCGTTCTTGCCGCGTTTTCTTGAGGTTGGAACTTCCAAATGCTTGATGGCCCGCTCTGGCGAGATGCTATGCGAATTCCTGAGATTGGACGATTTCGACTCCGAACGGCGAATGCTGTGGGATCGGGCACGCTCGTTCGACTGTTGATGCCTAAACACCGTAGTGCCGTCTGGTGGATCAAAAGCTACGAGTGGACGACCATAATGGCGATAGTCGTAGTGACCTTCGTCGAATTGAGCTTCGTCGTATTCAACATGACCATTGAAGTACCGCCTATCGCGTTCGAGATCTCGACCTCGGTGTGGCTCATGACCAATATTTGTCATTCTGAGGATTGTGAAGTTCAAGCTTTGATGAAGTAAGGTACGGCATGAAATTAATGTCAAATCTAGTTGAGACAAGAACCTGTGCAAGTTCTACTGTCAAAACTGTGCTGGTCTTTATGCGCAAATAGTAAGTCTTTATAGACGAAAGGGGGGACGAAAAGTCATAACAAGTTACCAGAATGATGCTATCCCCTAGACGACCGAGTAGGAGAATCAATTCCGCCACCGATTTGTCAATACACAACCAATACCCTAGTCAAGCCTTTTAGGCAGAACCGAGCAGTTAGCGCCAAAGCTCGCAAGATGACATTCCTCTAATAAGGTCTACATTGATATTTGGCCTGACAAGGGATACTAGGGGCAAAAGTAGGGCGTTCGCCTCGTTATCAAACCACCCAAGTCTAGACACGCACCTTCAGGAGCCTCTGGCACCGAAGCCTACAATATGTTTGAGATCAAATGCCCGTAATGCTCAGAATAATGCGGCGTTAGAACTAAGGCAGGAATCGGGCCACTCCTCATTCTGCACAGTCCTAGTGGTCAACGAAAGCAGTGGCGTATCGGATCGATCGAAGATAGAAACTATCCCTGGGACATGAGCTTGCATGCACGTCAAGCCGCGTTTTTCACTGGAATTTGACCTGTCAGTATCATAGCGTAGTACTTACCATAAACACTCACTTGTTACCACACTAATTTGAGTATTTCCCTCTCAATAAAATTCCTACTCTATGCTCTATGAATCCCTAAACAAGTCACTACTAATTCTTGTGGCTTTTTTAGGTATCAAAAGCCGGCTTCCCCTGTCTTGTCTTAATCGAAGATGAAAGAGACGAAATGGTTATTTTTAAGCTCGGTTTTCCAGAAGCGTCAGCATAAGCCTTTACAGAATCTTAGATAACGTAGATTTTTTGCTATGCTCGTACAGCTGATGGTTAGATTTAACATGCGACTCTAACTTAGGCACTCGTTGTTTATTAATCATTGAGTGGCAGAATTGATACTATTACTGAAGTGCATGTGACAGGTGCGTCCTCATTCCTGTTCACCGTACTGCAAGGCGCTGCCGTTCGTCGTACATTCGGAATGGTTCCGGGCGATGCCAAAATCACGAGCTTTTGTGAAGTCTATTCGGACCCCAACATACGCATAGGTTCTGTTAACCATGCACACCAATGCTCATTCAGCCACCCACCGCCATTGGATCACTGTCAGGACCTCCGGCACCCTTCAAGCCAAGTTGAGCCGTCATCGAGATGGTAGGCGCTGGGCTGCAGTTGCCGCCTTTTTCATACCCTGGGGAGGCGTGAAAGCCACAAAATTATAGTGCGGTTGCATCCATCATATCATTTACTGCATTTCATAACTTTTGTGGCTGCAAAATTGGTTCATGCTAGTTTATAGATATCGTTATCACATGCATCTAAAATCGAACACCAGACTCGTACTAGCTGGTTTGTGCTGTGGAAGCCGACTTTCAACATGAATCGCCACAGGTGATCTCTAAAGAAAATGTTAACATGGCACAGAGGCGAAGCCTTAACTTAGGTCGGAGTCCGGCATTCCTCGAACCACCTGCAGAGGGGACTCTTAAAGGTCTAGACTTTCCTCCTAATACCTGCTTTCACATCGTCCGTGTTTGATTCGTCGGCACCTATTCTCAAAGTCACCGACACGTTATAGATATAGCCATCTTTCGATTCGCTATATTTCACCTTTGTCACATGCATACGGGGGTGTTTTTTCGCCCATGCCTGCTTTACAAATTCAAATTAACTCCATCGCAGAGGAATATACAAGCAGGGACAGCAGGCACTCTTCTGACCGGCTTTCAGCAATGTAAGCAGTAATGGAGCGCATCTCCAAGAGCATTAACTGGTCTCCTCTCTGGCATTTGTGGGCGAATGCAGTCGCCGAAGGTCAGGTTTGGGAATCCTGCGAGTTATATGCCAACGAAACGAGCCAATGCTACATAATCCCAGGCTATTATGCTCCGATCTGGAGCTGGGCTACCCTGGATTTCCGAATGCTATTCCCTGTCTTTCGGCAGGAGGAAGTTGAGATCTGTGCCGGGTGCTTGGGAATGGATTGGGATGGCGGATGGACTATCGCTTACTGTCTTTGCGACGTTCCAAACAGATCATAGCTTTCGCTTTGCAAATCTCGACAAGACTCTCAACCCCTCTTCTCTGAATAGGGAGCGGCGTGGCTTAAATCTGATTGAATTATGATCCCATGATAGAATAAAAGCATAACATCACACTTGCTTCTATTTTCTGTCCTACGAATTCAACAGAAAACTTTCTGCACCTCGCTATTACTCAAAAGTATCGAGATTTTCTATATTATTAATCAATAGTACCCCTCGTTTAACAATTTCTCCATTTGGACTATGATACTCTCAATTACATATTTCATGGCGCAGAGACGATGACGACATCAACTACCACCCCTCAACCTGACCAGACATCGTCTGAATCTGACCAAACAACTAATGGTGGTGGATACGTTACCTTTTACATCACTTTGGGAGTAATTTTTGCTGTGTTCGTTCTTGCTATGTTAACTGGAACTTTTATCGCTCACCGCAATCAGGAGCGACACGGCATCCAGCAAGCAACACAACCACGACCAAGGCAGATTCAAACAAGAGGCATAGCTAGGATTGTGATTGAAAGGATCCCGATCGTTAGGTTTGGCGAGGATAATGTAATGGGAGCTGGTCAGAGAGACATCGAGCTTGCCACTACAAATCAAACAAAGGACGACCCTCAATCGACCACCATCCTCGCAACGAATTCCTCGATTAGCCCCGAGCAAATCACAGCTGCTTGTGATCGAAGGGCTGATATTTTGGTAACTGCTGAAGGCAGTCTTTCGACTGCTCAACTACCGTCGCTTCAGACTCAATCCCATAGTCTCGAGTGCTCCATCTGTGTTGATGACTTCGTCCGAGGCGAAGAGACCCGTATGCTCCCGTGTACCCATCGATTCCACCCCGTCTGCATCGATCCTTGGCTCCTAGATACATCAGGAACTTGCCCTGTATGGTAAGCATCTTTTTTCCCCCTGCAAATTCCGTTATTAATTTCTGCCAGCCGCTACGACCTCCGTGTCGCAACCACCAACAATTTTGACACCGTAACTATCTCAATTGATCAACCGCAACCGCTTCCTCCAAGGCTATCATCTGCATCAAGTCCGAACGTCCCAGGAAGAACAGGACTCGTCGAACCTCCCAGGGTGCACGCTGGTCGCGAAAAGTTTGGTGCTGCGCTTCGCTGGTTGCGTCATTGATTCGAGAATCGCCATACGCCTCATGTTTCCGCCCGCATTCTAGTTGCCACCAATTCGAAACCACGGTCAGCGTTAAGGACGAATGATATATAATACGGGCATGTTGGGCGAGCAGAATCCTAGTAGGCGGTGGTTGTAAGACTTGGGCACGGGTCTGGCGGGTTGTGAAGGGACGGATTCTCGGATTTCTTCGTAGACCCTCGCTTAAGGCTTTTCAGCCAATCCGAGCCGCAGAATCTAAGCTTAATCAACAATCCTGCCCACAACTTCTTATCCAGATCAATCCTTGCCATGTGAATTTGTACAACTCTCTTAAGAATCAAATTAATCCTCACTATAACAGCCAAAGGTAAGTGACCGACAAGCCTTCCAAAAGCCTGGGCAGAAAGGGCGATCTCAGAGACTGACAGAGAAATCAATCAATCAATCCTAGTGTTAGCAAGGATGGTAATGGCTCCTCATCAGTTCAAGTGCAAGAAAATCGCTGCAACGAGTTAGAAAATCCGAATCAACGCCTATTCTTTCCCATGACGGGCCGGCAAAAAACCTTTCCCTAAATCAGTTAGATCCTTCAGTCGATGGCAATCGCGGCGTAGCTCTCGAGGGGCTATGCTCCCGCCTGTCGCTGAACCTTACCACTCAAAACTAGCGAGGGGAGGGAATGCCAAAATCACATGAAAGGCAGGCAGTTGGCGACATTATCATAGGTCGCTCGTCAGGGTCGCTGTTGGATATCATTCCTGTGACGCTTCGTCGCTCCTCAACGTCTAAATGCCACTTTGTCTGGTCTGAGCCTCGACTTACTTAGTCAAGATCCACTCTGTTATGGCGTTCACCAGTCTATCGGTCAAGATCCCGAAATCTTTGATATCAATTTCCTTGATTACCATTACCGGGGAGAGGTACGTGGTTCAAATCGCAACAAAAGACTTACCACGTTATGATACCCAAGATGTCGATACATTCTGTATCTGCGCAGAATCACTGAAGGCAGTTCTGTGGAGCAGCTGGCAAATAACATGGGGATCCCGGCCACCCGACCAAAGTCGCATTAAGTTGGTTCACTTTGGGCAGACAATCAATGACTTCATGCTATTAAGATGTACCCTCTTCCGTGTCCGACAGTCATACTACACTTGCTAATCGCTATATTAACTATAGGTAGCCTCAAACCTCACAGACCTACTGTCGTCCAGATGGCGATCGAGTCCCTCACGACACCCAATCACGCCAAGTTTTAAGAAGTGGTCTGACGATAGGGTACACATCCAAAGCCCAGAGTGGCAGACAGTTGCTGGGAGGTACGCGATCATCATCGTCAAGGTCTGCCCCTGGCTTTCCCTTGCGCCGTGAAGAAGCTACTGTCTTTGAGCGGTCGTCGTTTGTCTGGTAAAGTAGCGGGACCTAGCCAGGCGAAAGAGAACAAACTTTTTGGTACGTTGATGCATAATTCTTTCCGCGCACTATAGACTTACCCATGTGTGGCATTCAAGCTCTAGACTTTACTAACCCTATCTTCATAGGCCTCCCTCAGAGTTTGAACAGAATCCGTCCATTTTGCCTACGATGAATTCGACTCGCATTCAATACGATCATCACAAGACAGACGTGATGATTACAGAACAAGAGGCAACTACAGCGTGAGCTTCCACACTCGTCGCTCGTGGCGCACGTTCACTACTCGGCCATCTAGTTCTAATTGTAATATAGTTGTCATATCCGCACATGTCGAAAGTTTCTTGTATGATAGGAGTTTTGTACGCAGCCGCCGAGCTTTCCACAAGACGCGAGGTTTGGCTTATGAACCGCATAGCAACTAAATCTTGCTCTTCAGCTCTCCTAGTCTTTGGTCGAGAGAATCGACAAACTCGGCATGCGCCCCATTGTCGAGGCCGATATTTTCACTTCTGACGCCAACTGTTCCAGGCTCGCAAATGGACGACGCGCCGAAGCACGAGGTGCCCGAGTGTGGAATATGATGTCGGACTTTCCGTCGTGCCAGCGATTATTTAGTCACAGCATCAGATCGGTCACTATGGGCATGATTGGGTGCTTCTAGTCGAACAAATAGCAGTATCCACTTTCGTTTCACAAAATTATGATGATCGGAATTGAAACACAAAGTTGTCAATCAGACCACTCCTAACCAGGAATACTCCGCAGTATGTAAGGTGACGGACGGGATCAACTCATTCAGCTAAAGCTAGTTCTCCTAATATTGAATTAATTTTCCCTCTAAACTGATAACTTAAAATATCTAAGTATCACTAGCGCTAAGGCACTAAAGACAGAAGATCTGAGATTGGGAAACCAGTTTATGTTGAGCCACCATCACGTAATTATCACATGAACGTAAGTTCAAACGTGCGCATCTAAATAGAGAGCTAATTAAAACCAAGTTAGTTCGAAAGGACATTAAAGGGGCTGCAAAAGAATGGATATTTTTGCCTCCAATCAAATGCTTCTGACTTAAGCCACGTCGATGACTTGCATGCAGTTAGTTAACCGTGCTGGACGGGAAATAGCGTTCATTGTGGAGACGATTGGACATTACCCATGTTATCCTTGCAGCAAGCGCACCCTTGAGAAAGTTGGTCAACACGACGTATATCGTTAAGCCAGTCAAACCCATTACCTGGCAGTCTGACACATCTTCACCATCATCTCATCCACAATGCGTAGCGGTTTATGAGGAACCCCTCGATGAAATTTAAGAGGATCTTGGTAAGCCAAAAACGTAGTCGCAAGCGGGACTGCGAGAACATTGGTGCGGCATATGACTATCAAGACCAATCCAGACTAAACAGCCGACCCTCCCCCATCATTGCTTGTGATTGAGGAGATGGGAGCGAGATGATAAGAGTACCCTATCTCTTCTCATCTTTGCAGCTTTGCCAGCTTTCTGACTAATATCCTACCCGATTTTGAAATATAAGGCTTCGAATGACTGCTTCATAAGTCCACATACGACTGGCAAACCAACTCAAAAATCTTTCTGCTTCCAGACTGATCGCGAGCCGTAACACCTTTTTCACAGGTCTCACCACTATGGGGACCCCCTCCAAGGTTACGTCGGCGTGTCTTCGCGTCTTGGAGTTTGGAATCTCCTGCATCATACTTGGTGTTCTTTCGAAGTTCATCCATGCTCTTAATCAGGGCAACGGCTCTGCGGATTCACGACTGATCTTCGCCATATCAATGGCTGCCATCAGTATCCTGTTCACTTTCATCCTTGTTCCGCCCGTAAAGTACTCCTTTTACTGCTTCCCATTGGATTTCGCTTTGTTTATCTGCTGGATAACGTGCTTCGCTCTCCTCGAAGATGTGAGTCTCGTTTCTTAATTACAGTCCCTCTCCAATTCTCAGGAATTTTCATGGACCATACCAACATTTAGTATAGCTCTCCGGAACGCACACTTGCTCGTCATACTGGTTCGATCATTACTGGTCCTTTTATTGGGGCAGGTCCTGGAAACTCCCAGATGGGACGGTCGTCGTCACAGATGTCGGCTGTTCACAATGGAGAGTAGTACTTGCGTTTAGCTTCATAATTTCATTTTGCTGGCTCACCAACGGGTTCCTGGTACGTATAAAGACGGCTATTGTGCAGACCCTAGACGCTTTATAAGCGCTGACATATAAGTACAGAGTTTATATGTTTGTACTGAGTACTACAATTTGGGCTATCGGACCGTGACTACCGTGAGGTGAGTTGGTTTCTCTCAAAAATTTACATCTCGTATTCTAATCAACGTATCTCTGCATTTAGAAAATTCAAGTGGTGGAGAAAACCATATACAGAGACGCCGAACGATGTTGAAAATCGGGTCAAGTAGGATCTCAGCGAGCCCTCAGCTTCGATTCACCAAAGTGCAGGAACACACATCTTGTCTTCGCTTCTCATATTGTCAATAGCGTTTTCGATTCGTTGGTCGCCTAATTAAGTTCTGGTATCCATCCCAGGGCAGAGGATGTGGCTGGCAGCATCGATGGTAAATGAATCAAATCTTAGTAGTCTGCCTTCAGGCTATAAATCCGCGAGCTGCATTCTAGCCAGTGACGATACGCCATTGGATTGGTGCCGGGCGTGGCGTCAGTCCAGTGGGGCCCGCTTTCTGGGCCCTATTTTCGGCCCCTCATTGCTCAACCTCCTAACACACCATGCCACAACCGCGGGCTAAAAGGTGCATTCAGCGGCCAACAGAATCACCTTTAACCTTCAAGGATAGACTCACTCCCATATCAGACCTTAGCTTTATTAGACTCAGACGGGTCGGCAGGATGTAAATCAAGAAATATATCCAGTAATTTTTCGAAGTGCGAACCTGTCAACCCACACGAAACGTACGATCGATATGCGCCTCTAATTCTCAGTTTTCACATGCGTCTCGATCTCACATGAAAAATACCCTGCAAATCATTCTGCACATGAAATAGTTACGTAGTGAGCTGAGATCGATTCTCGGTTTTCACATGCGTCTCGATCTCACATGAGAAATACCCTGCAAATCATTCTACATGTCAAATAATTAGGTAATGAGCTGAGATCGATTCTCGGTTTTCACATGAGTCTCGATTTCACATGAGAAATACCCTGCAAATCGTTCTACACGTCACATAGTTATGTAATGAGCTGAGATCGATTAAGCTCAAGCAAGGGGCGTTGGCGTGGACCGCGCCGAAAGGTGTCGCAGACTTTGAAAACCTCGAGCGTAGCTCTTCTGCCAGGTGCTAGGAATACAATCCGGACTCTTGTCAAACTTTCTCTTCCCATTGATTCCATCAGGAGACTGACGTGCAGAAGCATCATACGTTCGGACCAGCTCCGGCTTCCCGTCCTTCGTCGGCATCGATCTACCATCAGTTTCGTTTTTTCTAAAGCTGCTGTCGGGTGGCATTATCCAGGCCCCTCCTTACTGTAATATTGTTGTTCTCTGTATTAATCAAACTTCGAATTTAAAAAAGCAAATAAGTTATCCCTTGATTTTTATAATTTAGTTATGTTTCGCTAGCTTAAGCATAACTTGCACAATTAATAAAAAGATAACCTGTTCGTGATTTCGCTTCGCTAGTTATTACACCGCTTAAAATGTACTCTATAATCCACAGATCCGTATTATCAGGCTCATGAGAAATATACACTACACCTAGCACTAGAAGCAATAGGTCTACCTTCTTTCACATGCATGGCTACGTGTCTTGTGAACCATGCAATACCGTAACTAGTCTACCGCCACCAGCATGTGATTGCATGTTTCCTATGGCCAGTCTATTATCGAAATCGGCAATAGCACATGCATCAATAGGATGTTGATGTCTACTTGATAGATATGAGTCTCTGGTGTATCTTCGTCTGCGTTTTATCAACGAATCTCCTAGATAACTCTTCTTTACTCTCAACCTGAAGTAATTCTTTATATCTTCGTCAAATCTGTGCATACTTGCTACTCAACTGTCCCGATTACCACCTGGCGCTTGCACTTAACCATGAGTGCTGTTGCAAGGGTTTTGCACGTGCTACTCCGAATTGGAGAATTCGCATCGTCTGTTGTCGTTTTGGGATTGGTCTGTCGCCTTCTGTATATGGTAGGGCAAGCGAACGCCTCCACCGACTCTCGACTTATATACACCACTGTTATTGCTTCAATCAGCACCATTTTCTCCATCATTTTTGTCCTGCCGTTCTTATATGCTTTTATTGCTTTCCCAATGGATTTTGTCATGTTTATCACATGGCTTGTCGCGTTCTGTCTCATGGCAACCGTAAGTTCTCCCCTGCTAGCTAGGGTGGGAGAGTATTGGTGTTCTAATCCGATACCACGTTAGCTTACAGGTATACATACGTGCGACGCTTTCTGGTATTGGAATTACTGGGGTTTTTATTGGGGCGGAATTTGGAGGAGGAATATTGTTGTCCACGGTCCTGCGGATATTGATTGGGCCGGATGCTCCTCGTGGAAATGTGTCCTTGCATTTTCTTTCATTGTATCAATGACTTACCTGTTAAGTGCGTGCTTGGTATGTCCGAATCCTAACTTGGGTATCTTCACAATGTGGCTTCTCTTACCGATTGTAGGGAGCATATGAGTGCTTGAAATATCGAGAGGTGAAATATGGGCGAATAGCTAAACCCCAGTAAGTCATACAAATGCCTCTCAAATACCATCATCATACGTGACGCTAATAGCCTCTTTGTACCAGTACCCCTGGGATGATTACCAAGACAGCGCCGCCAACTGACCCAGAAGTCCACGACGTGAGAGATGGGGTCTCCCAGGTACATCATGGAGTGATTTCTCCTGTGGCTGCCACAGAAGGAGCCACTTGAAGCGTATTAGCCTCAAAGATGTGGCATGAGCAATACTTGCGAGACTTCGAGGGGTTTATAATTTTATGCGAGGCTGATGTTATCATGTCGCAAAGGGCGAACTAGGAATCTCTTACATCTATCAAACTTGAGGTATTCCCAGGTTCCACACGACTTATACTCTACGTTTGTCAGATGTTGAATTGCATAGCGGCGTGGCTCTCTAAAATACTCCTGACGGCTACAAGGAAATCGTTTTCGTGCTCCCCTCGTTCCACCTTCATACCATTGCGACATCAGCACTAGGATATCTAATTATTTTCGTATAACTTATACGTGGATCAGACTGACAGCTTTGTGAGCTTCTGCAATATGATATCGGTGAGCAAGACCGGCGTGAATGAGCGGCATCGCATGCTTTGACTTGAACAAACATCGCCATTCCTTTCTGCCTCACTAAAAGTCATGATAATCCACTGAATTCTTTTCACACATGCCACGTAAGTTATATAATACCTTGTTAATTGGGCCACTTGCGAAGCCTTTCTCGTTTTGTGCTGCTTGCGCCTCTTTCTTATATCGCTCAACTTCATTTCGTTTATCGTCGTAGTCTTTCTTTGTCGGTAGAGTCTCGATCCTTCGCTTAGCTTCTAACAACTCCTTCTCCAGCTGTGCGATTTTCTTGTCTCAGGTTACGAGGTCGTTGTGTTTTGAAAGCAAGTCGATTTCTACCTTCCGCGTCCGGCACATAGCCTAGGCATCTTTTGCTTTGACGTTGATAGCGTGACATTCGTTTCTCAATTTCTGTACTTAGCATTTCAATGCTGTGTTTCCTTGTTACCAATAGGCTACGTCGTCGTCCAGTTGTATAAGCTCGAAGTCCTTAGCTACGCAACCAGGACCAGGACAAGATAAGACAGCTAGGCCGGACTCATTTGAGTCGCTGCGGTTCAACATTATGAATAAAAGCAGGCTACAGGTGTAGCTGTACTGTACCTGGGATCGGGATGCAGAGAGATTTTGGTTCATGTAAACCTCGGGTCTCTGGTCGATACAGTATTATCGATACAGAATTAGATACTGAAGCCAGAATAGGAGAAGAGGCGAATGAATCGAAAGCTCTAGTGACTTACGATGTGCAGTGCGACATCGCGAAAAGAGCTATTCATTTATAAGCAGTACCACCAGGGATTATTAACCAGGAGGAGCTCCTGTTCTGGTGAATTCCTGCGCGGAATATGATTTACTTAGTGATGCGACTTCGAAGTCGACAGGTGGGAGTATCTCGATGAGAGCTCTGTCAAGAATGATTATATAGTACTCAACCCGAGAACGGTTTCTCGGAGGGGCAGAATATCTTAAGGCAGGACTTGCAGCTACTTACCTAGACACCTTTTTTTTCGAGGGTTTCAGATCCGTACGTCCTCGAATCACTCTGCAGAGGATACGATCACCTTTAGTTTTGACCGAACCGAGTGGGTACACAAACCGAGTGTGAAGGTTGGTCAAGATGACACAGGCTCTCCAACAAAGGGAAAGTCGCAAGGAAGGGACGAACCATGCGGAGGAGCGTCTCGACGCGGCGCTGATTCGGCCAGGTCTCACCTCCATAAATATGAGCCTTGGTCCCGCAAACCAAGTCAAAGATAAGGCACAAAGGCTCAAGTTCAGCGCCCAAGTCGATGCATGGTCTGCTACGTTGCCGTTTCTGAGAGCCGACTCTGTAGAGTGGCATGAATGCCTGAAAAGGCCTTAGTCAGGCGCCAAGAAGAGCTGAAAGTGAGGAGCCTCATGACGGTTTAAGCGTATCCCTCCAAACGAGCTGTAGGGGAAAAATTCCACTCCAACGGAGATGGACTCATCTTACTCCGTCGGGCATCTTATATCGAGGCAGCTCCTCCATCCTTTCAATTTTATATAATTAACATGACCGAATACACTAATTCTCGAGCACAAGCATGTCAGAATTGTGCAAAGGCCAAGGCAAAATGTTATGGCCACACCGATGGAAAATGCGAGAGGTAAGCACTCCACTTCTGCTCGAGATCACGTGTGCCTGACCTTTATCGTCGTTCAAAGGTGTAATCGCTTGAGCAGAGACTGTGTGCTGCAAGCTCCTCTCATACGCAAGAGGAAAGCCGGAAAGTCAACGTGAGTTAACAGGAATCTAGAACGCTTTTAAGTCCACACGTGACCTATCATGACCTCTCGAGTTGCAGACAACGAGCCAAAGCCGACCGAATCGCTGAACTTGAAGCCAAACTAGATGGCTTAGCCTCGGCTCTCAATACCTCGAACTTTCCATCACTCAACGGCGAAAGTTCCATCATGGCCCCGGCGTCCAGTAGGATGCCACTGGACGATGTATCCGCCTCTCCAAACGTCGATTTAGCCCAAGACCTTCCATTCCAGCGATTGACAGTGATAACTCCCCTGTCCACACCTGTGATCCCCACAGATTCTGATGAGCTGCTTGATATCTTCTAGCACAATCTAGCCCGACAAGTTCCATTCATCTCGGTCAATGCTCAGGCTACTAGCGAGACTCTCTCAAGGGAAAGACCGTTCCTCTATCGAGCTATCATAGCGTCGTCGTCTTTCCATGATTCGGTTCGTCAGAGAGAATTGGGGCAAGAATTTCTGAGGCAGTTGGCAGACAGCCTGCTGTTTCGTGAAAGAGGAAATTTGGACATGCTGCAAGGACTTCTGGTTTTCATCACTTGGTAACGTCCCATCACTTCCCAATTCTCTGGGTTTACAACTAATACATATGTCTCATAGGTACAATGCCTTGTGCCATACAAGGTCACAGTTGACTGCCCTTCTGGGGATCGAATTCTCCCTCGTAGTCGACTTACATCTCTACATGCCTCTGACAACCTTAGAGAACTACGAACGGTTCCTGGATGAGATGAAGGACATCATATCTTCCAATCAAGCTACCCGTACTCGTCGAGCTCCTCCCACCAAGGATGGAAAAGGGTCATTCTTGCATGCTTTTATTTGTTCTCATGTGTAAGTGATCAAACACCATGGAAGAAGCCATTTCCCATCACGAGGAATTATTCACGATGCATGTCAGCGCCTTACAGGACAGCCACACCCATTTGCTCGAGACTTTGAGGAATTGGAAGCAAGTGACGTCTTTACTAACATTTTTTCACAGGTTTCTTCATCCTTTTATCGCATCAACCCGCTGCATTGGACTCCTTACCTTCAGCATTGCTACGATGATATTTCGAATAGTCCCGAGAATGACAACGACATTCATCTCACCCAGCTTGCAGGTATACAGCGAATATCCGAAGACGTCAAGCATAGTGGTATCCGGGGAATCCCGTCACAGCTGCGGGTCTGGACTCCGGCAGTCGAAGTCCACTTCAAGCTGCTCATGTCGGATTTGCAGAAGTTGAGGCGTACAAGTCTGATATCAACAGACACGAAGCTCAATACAAAAAGCAAATCCAAAGACCCAAAGGACACATGGATATTACAAGTTAAGCCTATGTAAGTAATAGATAAAGATGGCGGGAAAGCATAGTCATAGGTGCAATGGTAAAAGGGTAGAAAATGCGAGCGGGACGAAGCGAAAAACAACAACAGATCTTCGCGTATTTGCCTATCTATCTATAAATACGACGAGCTGCACCGCTTCTATACCTCATTTACGCTATCTTATCTAAGGCAGTAACAGCTTGCCCGTAGGGGTGGGGTGGAACTGTCGCTGCGGATGGCTGGTAGTGGAGTCATCGGTGGGGGACTTGGTGGCACCAACACTTTGAGAAGAGTATAAATACCTCACGGTCCCCTTCTCTCCTGATCCTCCCTCCTTCCTCTCTTTCAACTTTTCTGCTCTTTCTCATTCCCTGACACTCGGGTTGCCGCCTTGCTCCTTCAGACGTATCCACCCTGCGCCTAAACCCACTGTGCGGAGACACGCGTTCTGTGGTCATTCTTCTGCACCTCTGCTATCACACACACATCATTATGGCGAGGACACCACCCAGCCTTCGAAACAGATCGATATGGCGTGGCTCACGCCGAGTCCCGCCGATTTCCCGGCCCTCTTCAGCTTCTCGGGATTCAATACCTTATCCGCCATCTTCCCCTTCTCTGGCATCTTCAGCTTCATCTGTTTGTACCGGCACAGGAATACCTTGTTCCCGGCAAACCTCTCTCAGTCATACTGAGCAGGACGATGATGCTGGCATTTGTCCATTCGAGGACATGGGGAACGAGGCAGCTCGCCCTGAGCTTTCAAGTCAGGTCCTCAACAATGACGACGACATCGATGAAGCAGTTGCATGGGACAACCGCCTTGCCGCTGCACTGGACCCAGAAACTGGCGACGTGGCTCACTCTGATGGAAAGAAGGTTTCCCGCACAGCTACGATAACGCCCGACTCAGCCACTCACCAGAGTCAGACTTCTGGGCTATTACTCCCAACTGACTTTGGTGGAAGTTTCGCCGGCTCGAAGTCCTCACCAATCGTCATTGTCAACAGTAAGAAAATACCTGTCATTCGGGATACTATCGTGAACTAAGGAGGAAGTGCAGGAAACACGTGATTGAAAAGACGATTCTTGAATTGCTTGAGGAGCGACTGAGTAGAGCTTAAGGCTCCTTATATACACCGTAATAGGCCTTCTAAAGCATTCTACTTACGTCACTGATTATAAATAAGCCACGTAATAGCTTGTGTAATAGCTAACGTGTTTATATCATGTGACGGCTAAGCGAAGGTTTTGAAACACCCAAGTGGCGATGATTACGAATCCAACAAAGTTTGACGATCATGTTGGTTCCAACAGCTGCGGGGATCGTGTTGGTTCCAATAACCAATTGCGACGGCCGAGGTTAGATTCTACAAAAGAATAGGAAGCCGAGGAGACTCCATTAATCACGACTTTGAAAAACTTTGAATTCACATTTTTCAACCTGGACTCGTAGCACGGCAGGTGAATTGGATCATTTTTCGGCTTAGTCTAATAACCTATTTTATTAAACCCCCCGTTTAAATGCTCCCTGCCTGATCCAGAAGCATTAATACTTGGCTTCTTATCCCTTGTACTTGAATTTTATATCATTACTTAATGGCCACCGCGTCTTTTGCAAGAACGGCTAGAAGTTTAGCTTAATTAGGTGAACCCTTTTATTTATTCTCCGCTAGACCTCCCTATGAATTTTGTTAGCCATGACTCGATTAGCACATTTTATTATAATATTAGTTAATGACTTAAGAATATGATGAACCAACTCGTACGGGAGATCATTACTTTGCCTTGATGGATTCGAACTCAGTTTTAAGCATTTTAATAACATTTGGCGGGGTAAATATTTTTTTAATTTTAAAATGATTCCTGTATTCTAAATTTTTCTTTTTATAATCCAGAATATGAAGGCGAATTTTGAGGATTTGGCTAGCGTTAGTAAGCTAATAATATTGAATAACGCATACGCACATATCCGGTATTATTATTAAAAAAATCATTCATTCGATTTTTGACCTACTGCTTTTGGCCTATAAGGAAATTAAAAGTGACAGAATATTTTTTTGACTTACTTTTTTTGTTTATTTGCCAAATAAAGAGAATTTGATAAGTTCGTATTTGACAATTGTTATATTTGCTAATAAGATCCTTAATATATAAAATATGGCCAACTATGCCAATCCCAATAATAAACACAATTACTATTTTATATTTCTTAAACCTATGCTATATCCCGTATGATTTATTAATAAATGTAAAAAGCTCTGTATTGGTGTATTTATTTAATTGGCTAATGAACCCCATTTTTGATTTAATTAAAAGGGAGATTGTTAACTCTTTTTGGCTTTAATCCCATTATAAAATTATGAAAGGGTGTTCTTGTAGTTTAATTAAAACGCCAAATTTAGGTATTAAAAAAATACTAATCAGCCCCCACTTTCCATTTTCAGGCATGGTAATATTGATTTGCAACACGTTTAACGGCCCTATAAGAAACCTATTTAAGGGATAAGGAATTAAAAGGCAAATTGTTACCGCTTTTATAAATGGCCTGTTAATAGCAAAGTTTCTAAATACAAATATAAGCCAATGAATTATTGTTATTCTAATTTAAAAATATATGCCAATTTATAAAAATATTTCCGCCGGCTTTTTTAAGAATATGTGATATTTAATAGTAATTAATACTATAATTAAAAAAAAAGGTGTAAATTAAGAAATCATTTATAAAAATGCCTTCGCTTAACCCGAAATAAGAAAATGAAGATTAAGCCAATAACAGAGCTTACGTATGACTTGAAGTTAGCCGAGGATCTCGCTAAGGGGGGGGGGAAGGGAGCCAACGCAGACGCACCACAACTCCGGAGGCATTAATGCCCATTCATATAAATGACTAATTGCCAATCAATAATATAATTATGTGCAACAAAACCTCCGCAATCGCCGTTTGGCCGAATTATTAGTAGCTTCCAATGTTAGTCCGCAGCGTGGTTCTAAGCATTTCTATTATAAGGCTTAAACAAAAATCGCACAAAAATAAAACAAGATTAATAATTAATATTATAACAGCATGGGTGCTTATATCTAACCTTAAATCCACCCCAATAATTATAACAAAAATAATATTCATAATATTCATAATAACATACGCAAATACAAACAAAACCTCAAAACGCGTTGCCATTCTTACAAAGGGAATCCTTAGAAAAATATGTGGATATGCAGCATGTTTCAAAAAAGAGAAAGAAGTCGATAGCCACTTGAAAATGAAAGTGCAATAGAGGGCATAAAGCAAAAGCCATAAGGCAAAAATACAACCAAAAATAAAGCAATACCGTAATAATATGTTTATATTACTAAATTTAAATTTTCCTAAATATAAAAATAATAAAAATAATATAATTAATAATGCTATAAGAATTTAAACTTTTAATATTAAAAAATTGAGAATTTCAACTTGATTTTAAAAATAACAATATGCCGCTTGTCAAAAATTATAATTATTAGCATTATAAGGCTTATAATAATTAACCTGCATAACCGTAGGGGTTATTGGCTAAGAGGTTATAAATCAAGTAGTTATGTAAATAATTATTTAAATAATTATTTAAATGATTATTTAAAAGGTAATTGCTAAAAATACAAAGGAGCATTGTAATGGGCTCTATTTTGACCCCTTTACTATGTTAGAGGCTGAGGCAAAAAACCTCAAGTTATAGTCTATACGACTAGTATAAGAACTCTTAGCCCTTTTGTATTTTAAAAGAATGAAGACCTTTTTACCTTTGAATTTGACCTTTGTGCTTTGCCTCGGGCTTAATACTTAGAGCTTAGTTTTATTTAGTTCTTTTGTTTTATGTTAACTTTATATTAGTGACTTATGTAAGGAGATAAACCGTAAGGTTTTGTCTTTATATAACCTATAAAAGTGGCATTTTAATTTATAAACAAGAAGTTATTTTCATAAACATCAAATAGCTTTAAAACTTTAGATCACCCTTTTTTTTAGTAATTATAAACGTAAAATAAAACTCGTTAATTTATCACTACTAATAAAACCTAAGTCTTATTTAAGCTAATAGTTTTTAATTATGCCAGAGATTAAATTCACTTGATTTAAAATCAAGGTTTAATAGATTTAAAGAAAAGCCTTAGAACTAGGTTTTGTTTAAAAATCTAAAATATGAAGAGTAGAAATTCTCTTAACCTGAAGTAGCCGTGTAATTATAATTGTTAGTTTTATGAGCCTTATTTATATTACTTTTTATTTATATTATTTTATTAAAGCTTATTAAGAATGCCCTAATTCATATTAATCTTACGTTAAGGTTAAAAACTAAAAAAGGACTAATAAACTTAAATCAGGAGTCTTAAACCAATAAAATATAATACTCTTATTCTTTAATTAATAAAAGCTATAATTTAAGACATATGTTTTTACCTTTTTTTGCCTTTTTTAACTTTTTTTTAAAAGAGTGAGCTAAAACTAATTAAAACACGTCAATTATTATCGTCACTAGACTCGTTTAATATACTAATATTGTTAAGTTTTATAAAAACTTAATCTTTAAATATTAAACTATTTAAGGATAATATAAATCTTATTAGAGAATCTGTTAATATGGTTACTTTAATAGCTTAAAACATTATTAACTTATTAAAAGGCAAGATGCCTTTTTTTTAACTTAAAGGGTATACCTTATTTCTTTAGAATAAACATCATAGACTTTTTAAAGTGTTATGAGGAGATTTGTGAAGATTATAGTATTATTTAAAGTAAGCGAGATCTCCGGTTTCCGCGTTATTATGATAAGCCCTAGAGAGATATTATTAAAACCATAAGTAAATAAAAAAAGAAACAATTATGGGTAATATTCGTTAAAGCCTTAAAAGTTAAATTTAAAGAATATAATCGTTAATAAATTCAGTACTTAAAAAGTTTCCTTCACGAGTTTATGATAATAAAGTATATTATTAAAGACTTATAGGCTTACGTCTAATTGTACTCTTAGATTATTAACGCCTTATTTAAGAAAAAAATCCTAAGTAAAGTGGATTAAGGATAATACTTCCTTTTTGGCTTATTAACCGTTAAACGAAATAAACTCATTAAAAGTCAGAAAATTAATGATTTAAACCTTGACACTTATATTAATTGGATTAACTTTAAAAGTAAGATTCTTGTAATTATTAAAAGTGAAAGAATAATTAAAGCTTTATAACGAGAGAAGGAATTAATAAGTGCTTATGTTAAAGAAATCCAGGAATTAATTAACGAAGTTATTCACCCATTAAAAGTTTTCATTATAATGAGAAAACGTCCAGTAATATTACCATTTGTTAAAAAAAAGATAATGTCAACTTAAAAAGCCGAATTTAAAGATTTAGTCAATAAAATAACGGACCTTAAGTTAAATGTATTTACCTTAAGACTAAATCAAATAAAACAACCTAGAGTTTTAGAATTTAACTTAAGAAGTTGTAATATCTTTTAACATATTTAATAAAAGTAAAATAATTAAAGGTAGTCCCTTTAAGATAAATAGAATAAAGTCGTAGATTTAAGAGGGACTTTTAAAATTAATACTATAAGATATAATAGTAAAAATCAGAAGCTAAAATGTTTTTTTATAATAATTAAATAGGAGAAGAACCTTATTAGACTAAAGATAATTATCTATTCTTTAAGCATTATATTAAAAATGACGTTATATACATTAATAAATAAGGCAAAAACTACATTAGTCTTTATAACTAAGAAAATACCCTAGTTATTTAAAAAAAAAAAACCAAGCTAACCATAGGCTGCTGTCATTTAATTAAAAACCATTAAAATAAAATAAGATAAAAATCTAAAAGTAAAAAAGACTAATGCTCTTATATATATAAATCATGTTCTTATTTATTCAATTAAGCCAAGGGTAAGATAATTGAATAAAGCCACTATTAATCCTAAATCAAAAGTCTTAAGTATTACTAAACAAATCAATAATATCAAAATAAGAGGATAGGTTTCCTCAACTACCATAGTCTTTATTAATGCCATATAAATAAAAAAGCTAAACGTTCCATGATCTTTAACAAGAACTAACCTTAACTAAGTAAACAAGACTTAGGTAAAAAAGGAAAAAGATTATAATGCCTTATTTAATAATAAAAAAAGGAAAAGGTAAATAAAGAATTTAGTTGTATTTTAAAGTTAAATAAAGACGAAGAAATAAAGGAAGATTTACACATTATGACTTTAAAAATAATAACAAGCCAAAGACCTTTAATTAAACAAAGCAAGACTATTATAAAAATCCCTAAAAGAGAAAAACTCTTTAATTAATATATTACATTAAAAACTTAAAAGAAAATAGTTAAAAAATTCATAAAACAAACACTTAGTAATATTACCCTTAAAGATTTTTATAAATTATAAACTCGTTAAGATAAGATATTTAATCGTTAAATATTATTAGTTTTAATGGTAAAAAGAACTAATATAAAGATCTTAACTTTAAACTAAATAATAATAATAATAGCCTAAAATGACTTAACTTTTAACCATTTCTTAAAAAGCGCGATTAATTTTACAAAGCTTATTAAAAGTTCTTCATCAAATTAAAGTATTTTAGTCAATATAATTATTAAATAAAACGATATTATCAAGAACTACCCAAATATAACTATAAAAACACCCAAAGTGTAAGTCAATTATAAAACACAACTCTTAGTTAATACTATTATTAATAGTGGTGCAAAAATTAATGTAATGAACATGATTATTACAAAAGCTTTAAGGATAATAATTATTAAAAGCAAAACCCTCACCTTTGTCATTATCATAGGTTAACAATATATGTTTATTAGTTATATTAAAAACGTTTCAATTAATATTAAAAAAATTAAAAATCATTTGCATTTTATAATCATATATGATATTAGTTATAAGTTATTTTTTAAAATGCCTTTTATTTTAAAAAGTTATATTAGTTTTAAATATTTTAGCCATGGCATTATAAAAGTTGTTTTCTAAGACGTAAAAGAAGAATGGAGTAAAAAAGTAATAGTTATTAAAGATCGGTTTAATTTAATTAATTAGGCATTAAGATAAGCCTAATCAGCTTAGATGTTAAAAAAGGTGCCAATAATAAAGGAGACTTAAAAAAAGGCTTAAAGTATAAGGACTTAACTTATAATCTAAGATTAAATGTTAACTCGGAAATTTCATTTAAACTTAAAAGCGTTTGAGTATTAAAATCAAGAAAAAAAAAGAAAAATAAAAAAAAGGAAAAGAAAACAAAGACTTATAATTTAAAATCATAAGTTAAAGTAAACGTAGAATTATATGTTATTTAATTAAATAATAAAAGAGATGATTTTATGTTTATTTTTGACACTAATCCACTAATAAACTAAAATCTAGATCTATTACCTATACTTATTTTAACATAAATAAATACTGTTTATAAAAAGAAAATAAACAAAGTTCAACTAATGGACTTAAGTAAAACTAATAAAGATATACTTAAAAAAATTAATGATTAGTTTAAAAGGGATAAAAAGGCGAGACCATTATAAAAAGGGGGCAAATTTAGTGATTACATTACAAGGCGATTTTTAAATTAAGAGTTAAACAATAAACTAACAAAAGAATGGTTTAATGAATTAATTATTAGTAAACATTTTATATTAAAAGAACGAGAACTATTCTTTTAAACATTATTAAACCGAGAAACGGCGCTAGCTTTTAGTTAGAATTATTTTAGTATAATTAAAGAAGAGTTTTCGCCATTAATATTAATTAAAACCGTACCACATAAGGCATAATAAGAAAAATCTTTCTTAGTTCCTAAGGCTTTATAAGACATCGTTATATTAATGTTCAAAGATGGTTTAAAACAAAGATTACTAGAGTACTATTATGGCGTTTATTAAAACAAGTGGTTCTTAGTGGCTAAAAAAAAGGACTTATAGACTCATCACAACTATAATTAAGATAAATCATATAACCGTTTACGACGCCAATATCCCCCTTAACGTAAACCAGTTCTTCACTGAATTCGTTGGCTTTACTATGGCATCCCTTATCAACTTATTCTCAAAATACGACCAGTTTTTGTTAAATATTAAGTTAAAAGACATAACAGCCATTTATACACCAACCGGCTTACTCTATATAACAAGACTTCCTTAAGGTACTATTACTTTTATAACTTAGTTTGTTCGAGTTATTTATAAAATTCTCTTAGATTATATTTAAATGTCGCTTTACCTTATATAAACGATGTTAATATTGAAAGAAACATATCCTTTTATAAAAATTAAGAGTTTTTTTTAAGAATTTAACGATTTATTATAAAACACATTTAAAACTTAAATAAAGTGTTAATTTGTTTTAAAAGGGCTAAAGTAATAGTTAGACTAAAGTCTTAATATTATTTATTAAGACTTAAAATTGTGAGTTTTATTATAAATAATAATAGACGTCACCCAAAGACAAGTAAGATTTTAAAGATTATAGAATAAGAGCGTTATAAAAATGTTATTAAAATACGCGCTTTTTTAAAGTTACAATATATTATTATATTTAAATTAAGAATTTTTTTATTATCATTACTTTAATTTATACTATTATAAAAAAGGAGTCATTTTTAAATAGCTAAATTCACAAAGATTATTTATAAAAACGCTCAAAGATATACTTTTAAACGCTTCTTTCTTAATTAAAATTAACTATTAATCGGAAACAGGCCTAATCATTTTAATAGTAAATACAAGTAAAATCAAATAAAGAGCCGTATTATAATAACTTAACCAGTTTAAAAAACGTCATTTTATACGGTTTAAGAGTAAAATATAAAACCTAGCCAAAATTAAATATAATACTATTAAATAAAAGTGTTAAAAAGCCCTTAAAATCATAAAAAATATATAAAACGAACTTTATAAAGTTTATTTTATCTTAAAAACAGATATGAAAGTACTTATAAAACAACTTAATAAAG
The DNA here is from genome assembly GCA_002554605.1 of Helotiales sp. F229. Lineage (NCBI taxonomy): Eukaryota > Fungi > Ascomycota > Leotiomycetes > Helotiales > Helotiales sp. F229. The sequence continues at coordinate 2,938,314 of MXAW01000002.1, read as the reverse complement.
CCGTAAACGATTTTTAAAGCCTTATTAATAAATTAGATTATATAAATAAAGTTAATAGATTTTAAAGTCAAGTATATCCCAAGAATAAAGAATATTATAATAAATGGATTGTTTTATAAAGGACAGGAATATTTTTTAAATATTATAAAATGAAACGAAGAGGATATTAATAAATGGATTTTTAACGAGTTTAGTAAAGTCAGTATATTGAGTGCTTTAATTAAACGATTTATAATTTAAGATCAAGAGTTATTATTAAGAATTTTAGATAATTCATATTTAAAAGAATTAAAAGAGATTATATGCTTTTTATTAATTTTTAAATAGCCGTCCAGTATTTAACTAAATGACTTTAAATGATTTAAAGGGTAAGTACTTTTATATTTTATTTAATTAAAGAAGCTGTATTAACCGGCTAATAACACATACCTTATTTGCGTTGTTATTAATAGTAAATTTAAAAATATATAAAGTCATTAAAGATTATTATAATAAAAATAGACATAAAAGAGGTGAAATAACTTGTTATTAACTAATAAAGGTATTCTTTTAAAGAAGATCGTTTAAAGATTATAAAGCCTTTATAAAGAGCTGTAAAAATTGTTAAAAAAAGAAAGCAAGGTGAAAAGAGAATCCTTTATATTCAATTTAGTTAATTAAAATCTTCTACAAGATCAATTTAGACGTTTATAAAGTGTTAATACTTAATAATAAGAAGACTTGTTTCGTCTTAGTAATGGATGATTTATCTGACTAACTAAAAGAGAAAACGTTAAAAATAACTATAACAGTTAAAATTACGAAGTTTTAATGAAAAGACGTAATATGTTAACATAAGTTATTTAATACATTAATTATAAATGGAAGACTAAAAAATAAAGGAGTTATATAAGCTTTTATATTAAAATATAAAGTTAAACGTAATTAAGTTTTAATATAGAACTTTAAAAAAAGCGTAGAAAAGGCCAATCAAGACATTTTAAATGGGTTTTTTTAAGTAATAAAAGGTGGTTTTTATTAATAGATTAATAAAAAAATTAACATATTATTTATAACACGAACTTCCGTTTATTAACCTATTAATGTCATTTTTTTTATAAACGAAAAACGATTATTTTATTAAAAAACCGTTATTTAATATAAAAGATGTTTAATTATACAGAAGTTAAAAATAAAAGAGATTTATTAGCCCTTCGTTATCGGTAATTAGAGTTATAAGATGACGATATTAAAAAGATCGTGTTATAAAAACGACAATTTAAAGAAACTGATAAGGACTAATAAGATAAGACAAAAATCTTAAAAAGCACGTTAATTAAAAAAGGTAATTACGATTTAATATATGACGTTAAATGATCCATTGATATATTAATAAATAACAAACTCAATTATTATTAGTTAAGACTATTTTAAATTTTAGAAACTTAAATAAATAAGGGATATTATAAACTATAAAAGCTAGATAAAATAGACCTTTAAAGAACCTTCATAATAAACCGACTTAAACGGTTTTACTAATGAGATCGTATGTTATTTCCCGTTAAATTAAACCTAAAAACGAGTTCTTCTGAGTCGGATGAACATTCCAGTGATAATGATTATTAAGACTTAGACTATAACGAAACATTACGCCGTTATCACGTTTTTAAAACGCTAACCTCTTACCTTTAAATTATTCCACTTATTTTCTTTAATAGCCAAAAATCAGCCTATCATATAGTTTCTTTTAATAATTAAAAATAGGCTTTTTTAAAAAGACAAAGCCGTTTCTTTTTTATTAATAAGGACAGGTGTTATTATATCTTTTTCGTCTTTCTTTTATATTTCTTTTATTTTTTCTTTAATATTATAGTTAAAATTCACGGTTAAATAAAGTTTATTTATTAAAATTATTTACTTTCATTTTTACTTTGTTTATTTAAAAATCACGTGGTATATCTGTTTAAGACATAAATATTTTATAGCAGTAATAATGTTATTCGCCGTTTAGAAAGTGTTAAATAATCCTATTATATAAGGTGAAACGGGAATTGTTCGCTTAATGTGGTTTTTAGCGTAGGTTAAGATTTCTCTTTAATTATATAAACCCCCCCTATTTATGTTTTAAACTTAAAACTTACATTAATTTTTTAAAATTCTTAGATTATGATAAATTACTATTAAAGTCCTTAGAACTTTTTAATTTAAGAAATCTTTTAGATTTTAATTCGTGATCCTAAATCATAAGTCAAAATATTATTAAAAATGACACTAAAAATAAGACCTATGATTTTTAAAGGGTTATTTACTAGTGATCTTAGATTATTAATAAAAAAGTTAATAGACTCTAATAAATCAAAGTCAATTCTGACATTTAATGATAATAAGGATGTTGTTGTTATTGCGTCTTTTTTAAAGACATTAATTAAACATTTAATAATTACAAAAATGACTTTCAATTTAAGATTAATAGTTATAATGAATATTCTTCATAAAAGACGTATATTAATGAATATCTCTTAAGTGATATAAGTCCTTGATTTATGTAGGCTAAAATAAGCCAAACTTTTGATTATTTAAACTTATGCTTAATTAAACATTTTTTAAAAATCGTTTAAAGATGTTTTTAAAGAATAGTTTAATAAAGCTACCGTTAAGTTAGCTAAAATGAAAGGTTTTAATATATAAGATTACGAGACAAATAATTAAGACTTCTTTAATAAAATTTCAAATATTAAAGTCGTTTGTAAAAAAAGAAAGTAATACTGATAAATTAATATGTATTTGGTTTATAAAGAGAAGTGTTATATTTTGTTAAGAATATATAAAAGATCTTAATGGTTAAAAGTGTCTAAGGTAGTTCGGAACTATTGGTAATAAGATTAAGTTATTTTTAAAGTACATTTAAGCCTTAAATTAATATGTAATTAATGATGCTTAAGATAAACGAGTATTTTAAACAATTAAAGTTAGGACTTAAACATTGATTAACATTACGTTTAAGAACGTTATTACTTATTGAATTGACCTTATAAAGAATAAAGCCTAGTTCTTTAAAAAGATCGTTATATTATTATTAAATAAAATGTTTAAAAAAGTAAGACTTAAAGTCTCTTGTTATGGCTTGTTTATTTTAATTAAGATGGTGGATGATAGTGTTTTTAGTAACGTTTTTAATGAATTAAAACCTACTTATTTTTTTGTCCTTAAAACTAAACCATTTAAAGTTAAAGCTTTAATATTTAGTTTCTTAATGACTATTAACCTTAAGGAGAAAATCACTGCTTTGATCACATTAAAGACTAATAAAGTAAGATTATTACTCGTTTCCGCACTATTACTAAAAGATGACTAACCGCTATTATAACTTAGTTCTCTAATACCTAAAAAAGCCATTAACTCTTTTATTGTTATTAATAAACTAAATTTTTCCGAGAAAATCATCGATTCTATAATAATAGGTGTTATTTTTAAAAAAAAAGCTACCGTGACTTATGAACTTAAATCAACAATTAAGCCCCTTCCTTCTCGTATTATAACAAAGACCACTAAACTAAATACAAAAAGCTTAACACAAAGACAGTTAAGTTTACTAAAACCAGAGGTGTAACGGTTGGTACGGATCGGAGGGCATTCAAGGGAGCTTTCCTAATTAGGTATTACTAAGCGCCTAAGCGAGATTAACTCAACGACGCTTTTTATACATAACCCCTTTCCTTCCTTACCTTCTTTCCTTCTTAATTATAAATTCTAAAAGAATCTTAATTACCTTTACTACTTTTTACGTAATATAAGGCCTTTATTACACATTGGCACTAGTTTTTATAAGGCAAACGTTACATTATTTACAACTTTTTTTAATTCATCTAAAAAAACAATAAACATCCTCCCCCTTCCTTATTCCTCTATAAACTCCTATTATAGAAAGAGTTCTTTATAAAAAAGGCCTATACTAAGTACAATTTAATAAATGACATTTAAACAATCGACAAACCCAAAAAAATTGATAATACTGGCTTTTCCTTCTTACGCCTCTTTAACTCAATTAAGCAAAAAAAAACAATATCCCCCTTTATATAAACGCATTCCTAATACGTCATATAAAGCCTAAACCTTTTATGGCAAAATACTTCTTAATAAAAGACGCCAATATATCTTTTGCCTTTACTTCTTCCATTCCTCCCATAAGATCTTCCTCTTAACCCTCTTCCTCTTTTAATATAAGACAACTTATCCTTCAAAATAACCAGTCTATTATAAATACACAAATAATAAAAGAAATAAAAAAAATGTTAAATAAAAAGAGAAAGCGTTCTAAACAAATAAATAAAAACTTACTTATTATACAAAAACAACTTTAACGCTTTAATAAAAATTGTGTTCCCTTTAAGTCTATTTCCTTTAAAGACAACTCCTTTTCATTCAGTTCTTTTTTCTCTATTAAAAAAGATATCAGCGTTTTTATTAAGAACAAAAGTAAACAACCCGTTATTACCCCTAATCTTAGTAATAATAATAATAAAAATAACAATAAGTTAAGCCATTATTACAATAATACTCCACATTGTCCTTTTCCTAAAAACACCTTTCAAATCCCGTTTCTTTTTAAAATCTCCTTTATGTCATATACTACTTACATTAAAAAAATTCTAAACCTTTTAAATAAACTTTTTAATAATGTTAAATACTCTTTAAAACTATAAAAAGTTCAAGTACATAACACTCTACGTTACTATACCACTTACATTATTAATAAAAAACACAAAAAGGATTAATTACTAAATTAAACTAAAAAAATAGCACAGACATTCTTAGAACTAGCCTTCTTAAAACCTGAATTTAATAAAAATAATACACCTATAAACGCCCTAAATTTAATAAAACAATTTATTTCATTTTTATTCAATCCTCACAATAAACAAATAGCACATTTTAAGTACTCTATTCTTTACATAAACTACTAAAGCTTCTTTTAAAGCTTTTATTATAACTTCAAAACTCTTACTCACATTACCGATATTAACAATAAATTCGTTTTAAAAATGAATTTACAAAATAAGTTTCCCCCCCAATTACACAAGCAACTATTTTAATAATATAAAACCTCTTAATCACTAAAAAAGTACATAAAAACAATTTAAATTAAAAACTAAGGCTAATTAATCAAGCGGACTTTCCACTCAACTTCCAAATCTTCAGCCCTTATCAAATCAGGCTCCCATTAAACCATAAATATGATTCCTTAGTCTCTTACTCCCCTTTATAACCACACTAGTTATAAGGCAAAAAAGCACTATAAATAAAAAAGTTCCTAGTCCTAACAACAGTACTAAAGACTATTAACCTTTCTTACGCGTACTAACACCCTTCACGCCTAATCACCGATAAATGCATCTCATAACTATATTATATAGTTATCTTAGCAACTTTTTATTTTTTATAAAATCAACAAAATTAACGCTGGCCATTCCTTTAATAATCAATCTAAAAATAACAATAAAAATATATATAAAAATATTATTAAAAAACAAATGCCACTTCCTCTAGTAAAAGGCTAAGCTTAAAAAAAGACTCCTTCCTAAGTATATTAAAAATATATAATACCTTAACCTAACGAAGCTTCTTAGTAAACAATCCTTTACTACTTAAGTAACCCTTACTAAAAATAAATTATTATATAAATTACCCGCACTTTTTAATTTTAAAACAAATAATTATTATTTTATTAACCACACTTTTTTAAAATCTCTTTCTTTTTTTTAAAACCTTTAATTTACCCTTTACTAAACGCTATTACTGTCAAAGGCTTTAATAATGCCAATAAAAAAAAATCAGCCATTATACCACTTTAAACTTAACGGTAAATAAACGCTTATAAGCTTTTACCCTTTTTTTATTACTTAATTAAGACATTATAATATAATCCTTAAAAAAGCATAATTATTAAAACATCAAATTCTCTTTAATACCGCTAAACAACACATCATTTAGCCAAAAACCTCTCCTCTAATTACCACTTATAATACTCTAATTAAAATTCAAGATCTCCGCCATTACTACATTTAACAACGCTATCAAAAGGACATTAAACGACAAGATCAAAAACTCAATTAATATTAAAATAAATACAATGCCTAATTTAATAAAATTAAAAGTAACTAATTACCTTTCCCCTATCAACCTTTATCTAATTATAAAAGTAACCTTTTCAACACTCCTTTCCTTGCTTATTATAAACTAATAATTATTATAGAAAAAATAATAAAAAAAGAAAACTTAATTAAGTTAACGTCAAAAGATATCAAAGCCCTGAATCACACTTGAGATTAAGACCAGACGTTTAAAACTATTTCAAATGTCCCTCAAGTAAAACTCACGACTTCTTCCTCATTAAGTAAATCAGCTTTAGTTATTATTGTTAATTTTACCCCTATTATTATTATACCAAAAAAACAAGTACAATTTGACCTCAACACCCTTTGGATTCTGTATAATAAAGTAGCCTCTAAAGCAACCTCTAAAACAGCCTCTCCTCTAATATAATACAACGAAATAATAAAGACTTCAAAAGAAAGACCTTCCCCTTTACCTTTACCGGCTAAACTACCATTAGGACATGTTATTTTTTCTTCTTTTTTTTCAATGACGAGGCCAAACGTCGATTTTATTAGCCATTATTATCACTCACCCTAGTCTTAAGCTCAACTAGTTATGTTAACAACTACTACTATTAATCCTACTTCCGCTATCACTTTTACCCTTACCACACTTCCACATTCTCATACACATCAAAATATAAAAAAGCCACTGAACCAAGTATAAAATAACATTAAAAGTAATATAAACACTAACAAAAACACCGCTTTAAAACAAGCTGTGTTATAAACAATAAGTATAATTTTTATTCTAAGTAATTTCATAAATAACAACTATATTACCCCTTTTATCTTAACAAGAACCTCTCTTTTATACCCGTTAAAATTAACACCACCACATAGTAAAACTTCCTAGCTTATTCTTTCTTTACACTAAACGCAATTGTATAACTTTATAGCCTTATTCCGCAAAATGCGTATTTAATTTTCTAATAACTTAAATATAATTAACTCAAAGCCCCCTTTCAATACTTCTATTATTAAGAAACGAAAGGCTAAAATATAAAGACTTTAAAAAAAGCCACCCATTAAAATTTACTCAATCACTAGCATGTTTTTCTACTTATTATTAAAACGAAAATCTAAAAATAAGATATTTATAATAATACTTTAAAAGATGAAGTCTTTAATTAAACAAAAACACAAAAAAAACAATACTACCGCTATCATTAATAATTTAACTATTAAACTCGTTACTTATCACTAATCCTTAGCGTAATTTATCATTTCCTTAATTAAACTAAACATTAAACCTACAATTCTACTTAAATATATTAAATGGACTCATATATTCAATAAAACAACAAATAATATACTCCTTTCATATTATTCATATGATCATTCCATTAAATTAAAAAATAAAAATAAGATAACTCTCAAATATTCCCCGTTATATAAAATGTTTATAATAAAGCTTAAAACTATCAAAGACTATATTACTAATAATTTTAAAAAAAAAGTTTATTAAACCATTTTAAACACCATTTATTGCCCCCATTCTCTTTATTAAAAAATCAAATAAATCTTTATGATTATATATTAACTTTTAAATGTTAAATTCCCTCACTCATAAAAATCAATATCCCCTCCTTTTAATTAATAAAACATTAATTAAAATAACCAATACTCATATCTTCACTAAACTAAACATTTGTTAAATATTTCATCAAATATAAATAGACTTAACATTAAAAAAATATATAACTTTTTACATAAGATATAAAGTATATAAATATAAGGTTTTTTTATTGAAACTCACTAATAGCCCTACTACGTACCAGCGTTATATAAACGACATCCTTTTTAATTACCTTAATAATTTTTATATAACATACCTTAATAATATCTTTATTTACTTTAAAAACCCCCTAAAACATTAATTACATATTAAAAAAGTCCTTTAAAGACTCTTTAATATAAGCCTTTAGGTAAATCTAAAAAAGAGTAAGTTTACCATCACCCATATAAAGTATTTAAGATTTATTATCTTAACCTTTAAATTAAAAGTTAACCTTAAAAAAGTCACTGTTATTAATAACTAAACTTACTTTAATACTATTAAAAGTATATAATCCTTTTTTAAGTTTTATAACTTTTATAAACGTTTTATTAAAGATTATAATATTATAATAAAACCTCTTATTTAACTTATTAAAACACATTCTTACATCAGTTTTATTCTTTTAATATTATTAACAACATTTACTTTATCTTTTAAAAACAAATAGAAGTAATAGAATTATTATAAAGGTCCTTTTTTAATAATACAGTGAGGACTAGTTCCTTGTTATTTTCTTTTTAAAAACTATATTCCCCGTAAAGCTCAATTATATTGTTCATAACAAAGAGATACTCACTATTATACGCTTTTTTACCTATTAAAGAGTAAAGCTCACGGGAATCCCCTATTAAATCCGTGGTATTATAAACTATAAAGCCTTAAAATATTTTATGACTTTTAAACAATTAAATACCTGATAAACATAATAGGTTAAACTATTAACCAATTACTATTTCATAATAACTTATTAGTTAAGTGTTTATAACTTATTAATAGATGCGCTTTCTCATAAATTAAATAAATTAAATAAACAAAACTTTATTAAAAGAACATAACGCTTATAATAGCTCTTATGGGAAGATTAAATAAACCTTATACTTGTAGTCAAGAATCTCCGCTCTTTTAACTAAAACGATAACTTTACCTTTGATGTTAAAATAATAAATCTCTTCTTAATATTCATAATAATACATTAAATATTAAAACCCAATCGTATAATCACCTCTTTTTAAACATTATAAAAATAAACCTTATTAAATCAGCCAAATGTATTTAATATAAAAAACGACTTATTATTTTTTAATAACCGCCTTATGGTCTTTAACGTCACTTATCTCCACATTCTCCTTATTTAAAAAGTACATAACCACGTTAATATAACTTACCCTAATGTTAAAAAGACCTTATAACTTTTATTTTTTTAGTATTAATAATACGGTATTACGTTAATAGTTTAGTAATACTACCGCAACTGTCATACTTATTAATGTATTTAAGTTCCCTAAGATAAAAAACCCGGCTTTCTTTAATCTTTTCTTATCTTATTTTAACCTTAAAAACACATTATTATGAATTATTATAATTTTAATAAAAACAAGTATAGATTTAATAATGTCCTTGTCTTTATTAACCGCTTTAATAAACAAATTGAAAACATCTCTTACTGAAAAACCTTAGATACACATGATTTAATAAAGTTATACTTATACTATATATATAAATACTTTAACCCTCCGCTTATTATCACTTTCAATAAAAGACCTCAATTTATCTCTTACTTTTAAACCGCATTTTACACAATCTTAAACACTAAAAAACAACTCTTTACGGTAAACTACCTATAAATGGATAGCTAAACCAAAGTGTATAACCAATACCTTTAATAAAAACTCTGCCCTTTCATTTCTTATTACTAAAATAATTAGTTTAAGTTTCTTCTTATAATAGACTACGCATAGATCTCCCTCTTATATAATTTATTAAGAGGTCTTTTATCGTTTAAAGTAATTTATAGTTACGCCCCACGCGTAAACTAAGATTAAAAAATCGACTTATTAAACTTAACATCCCCCGTTAATAAATTAAATATATAGTAAACTATAGAATATACTACGCGCCATTATACGGCATAAAATACAACTAAGTCTAACCTCTTAAGTTTCTAAACAAAAATGACCCAGTCCTACAACCGCTCTTGCCGCGCAGTCGACTTTAATATAAACGATTTTATTTAATTTGACATATATTACTTTTTAACTACTTACCTTTTAAAAAAACTAAACCTTCTTATTAATAGTCTATTCTAAGTACTAAAGAAGATTAAAACTCATATCACCTAAAACTACTAGCAAATATAAAAATACATAATGTCTTCCCTACAATGAAGCTTAAAAAAGACCCCAATAACCCCTTAATAAATCAACAAACTACGCCACCTCCGCTAATTAATATTACTGAAGACAACAAATAAAAAATCAAAGACTTACTTGCTTACTAAAAACAGCGTAGTAACCTTTCCTATAAAGTCTCTTAATTAAATCAAAACGTTGATCTCACTTAGTATAGCGCCTTAGACGTTAAGTATACTTTTATAAAGATTCAAGAATTCTATTTTAATAATCCTATATAAATAAGTCCCCCTACAAAACTACCTTAATGGCTTAAAGCGTTCTACGATAGAATAAACAACTACGACTACCTTAATAAAAACAAGGAAATAAATAAACGCTCAAAGATGAGCTTTTTTTAGAAAGGGGAGTAGTGTAATAGTTAGTACAAATTAGAGGGCATTCAAGGGAGCTTTCTTAATTAGGTATTATTAAGCGCCTAAGCGAGATTAACTCAACGACGCTTCCTGTACATAACCCCTTTCCTTCCTTACCTTCTTTCCTCCTTAATTATAAATTCTAAGAAAATCTTAATTACTTTCACTACTTTTTACGTGATATGTGAGGCCTTTACTACACGTTGGCACTGGTCTTTATAAGGCAAGCGTCACAAGAGGTTTTTAAACCTAATGAAAGTTTATTAAATTCCCCACTATTAATCAATTTAAACTTTATATTTAATAAAAATAAAAAAAACTTAATATAAGTCAAAAGTCCTTTATATAAAGAATTAACTAAAAACCATCTAAGAGTCTAAAAGGCAGCCTAAATATTAAAATCTCTCCTAAAAGTGTTTTACTTATACTTAGTAAAATTCATAACTTAAGTAAAAGACCAGATTTAAATAAAAAACAAAGCTGCCAAATGAGCTCTTGAAAATTTCAAAATACAAATCATAATATTTAAACGAGCTAATAAATAAGCCTCTTAAATCTAATACTTTTTCAATGATAATTTTAAGGCTTTGTTTATACTTCAGTATTTTAATCTTATTAAAAGAAAAAGTAAAGCCATTATTAATTTAAAATCACTAGTCATAGATCCCTCACTTAAAGTTAAGTAAAATGACTATAAAGCGGTCATTGAATTAAATGATTATGACTATTAATTATTAATTACTATTAAATGTACGTTAAAGTATAAAGACAAATTTAAAATAAACCTTAGTTTTTTAATCAAATTTTGTTATAAAAAATACCTTAAAGAATCAGGTTTATTAGGAAATGAGGAAAACTAAATTTGCCTTTTTCACTTTAAGAAGTTCGTTAATTATTGTAGGATAATTAAAAAGGGTATAAAGGAATTAGTTTTTTAAAGAAACTTCGATCTTATTATAATCAATAAGGAAGATATTAAACAATTACGACTAAACCTTAATTATACGTTAATTTTTAAAGTTTTTAAAGATATCAAAGATATTAAACTTAAAGTCTAACTTAAATACTTAAAGTTCCGCTTTATTTTAAAGACCGTTACAATTATTATTATTTTTAAATGGTCCGTTGATTTTAGCTAAGAATTCTTTTTAACATCTCTTTTTAAAAAGCTCAAAAACAAAGGTGCCATTCATATTTTTTACATACTTAACTTAAGATACGTTTATAAAAAGAAAACAAAAAAGCCTAATTTAAGAAAGATTATAATTATTAAATTAACGATATACCGCTTTTGTTATCGTAAAAATTAACGTAAAGTTAAAGGGTTTATTATCTTTTTATATAATGTAATCTATAACACGGTTTAATAATGCCTTTAAATAAATCATGGCCTTTATTTTGCTATTATTTTTATAATAAATATTACCAACGCTTAAGTCGTCTATTACTCAGACTTTCTTACACTGCCGTTTTTTAATAAAATATAAAGTGTCGCCTTTATTAAAGCAGATATTAATGATTATATTTAAGCCGCCGCGACTTATTGATTAAGATCATTATTACCCTTGATCCTTTTATATCAGGCTTTTGATTATCATGTTTTTCCTAATAGTTTTTTAATTATTAGCTGTTATTATAAGATTAAAGGTTTTTATTATTATTTTGATTTTATTATTAACAAAAAACTTAATTGAAAATTTAATTTACTTTTAGTTAATAAAAAAAGAACCATTTTAAAATACCTTATAGCCTTAAATAATAATAAAAGTATTATAATATTTATAGACTTAACGGATCTTTCCCACTTTTCTTTGATAGGCCAAGGTTTTATTTTTTATATTCATAGTGATATAAAGTATTATAATGTTAGATTTTTAATTTTATTAAATAATTACATGTTAATTTTAAATAAGGAAATCTTGAAAAATAATATCAAAACCAACGACTTTATAATAGTCGTAAATAAGTTATAAAAACCACCTATTAATAGGTAAGGTATTAAAAACACATATGTGCGCTGTTTATTATAATAATGACTATTATTGGCTTTAGCCTTTTATTAAAAGCCTTAATAGGACAAAAACTTTAATTTAATTTATTAGTTTACGCAAAAGTTTGAGAAATTTTATTATTAAATGACAAGGCACTTCTAAACCATTTAAAATTAAATTGTATTAAACAGTTCATAGTAACAACTAAGGCTTAATAGTCAATTTAAAAACTAAAAAAAGAACTTTATAAAGAAAAATCTTATTTTAAATTAAGATTATTTAGTAAGTTTATTTTTTAAATGACATTATTAATAAGTTAATATTAAAAGAAAAGGTTAAAAGAAACGAGTGTAATATTAAATTTAAGGATTTTATAAATAATAAGACACTGAAAGATGAAAAGGACAAAGAAAAAAAAATAAAGACACTTTTACCTTTAATTCTATTTCACAAGTCACTTAAGTCATTATAAGTTAAATTAAAAGTTCTAAAATAACCCGTGTAAATAAACTTAATTAGGCTTTAAATATAAACGTCATAATAACTCCTAATCTTGGACTATAAGTGCCTTTTATTTTAAAACCTTAGGGTATAATATTTAATAATGTCTCATAATTAACGATTAATCTTACTAACAACGACATCAATTAAACGCCTTTATTAATTAAAGCAGTTCATTAAATTAAAGGCAGGGTAAAACGAGCCCAACAAGATTCCCCGGAAGAACAAAAGGATACTAATAGTCAAAGTTTTATTATATTTAACCTATTAATTCAACCTTAGACCTTTAGAAAGACTATTATGACTTATTAAACATAAGACGACACGTTTATATTACTTAAAGATACTCTTTTTTTAAAACTTAATTAAAAGCTATAACCACTAATAAAGATTCACATTAACACTAAACGGACTTTCATACTTATTAATTCGTAATAAACTATTTCTCTCATCTTTATAACCCCTATTGTCTTGGCTAAGACTCTAGCCCTTATTTCCCTAGAATTACCCTCACTTAAAAGAATTTAATTATTTAATAGTCGTTAAACTATTAAACTTATCCGCTTTAAACAGAACTCCAACTAACCTATTAGAAAAAATCTAAAAGTAAAATATAAATCACCAATAAAAACAATTAAAAAACGAAAAGCCGTAAAAAAAAGGTATAACTAAAAAGGCTAAGGCGCTAAAAAAAGCCAAGTGATAACTTATGATCTTAAACCACGAGTAATTAATGATTAATAAGTTAATAGAGTTTTTGTTAACTTCTTCTTAATACTTAGACAATCTCTTTTTTATAATGAAACATTAGTGGCGTTAAAGCTTTTTTCTTTTTTTACCTTCCGTTTTTTATATAAAGAAACATCCTTATAATACTTACTTTTTTCTAAACGGCCCTAATTAATTTACTTATGAATCGTCTAAGTCAACCACTTTTTATTAATAGGGACAAGTGTAATAGGCTTTATTTTAACCCCTTTATTATATTAAAGCCTTAAGCAAAAAACCTCAAGTTACAGTCCATATGACTAATATAAGAGCTACTAGCCCCTTTGTATTTTAAAAGAATAAAGACCTTTCTACTTTTAAATTTGACCTTTATACTTCACCTCGGGCTTAGCACCTAAAGCTCAGCTTTACCTAGTTCTTTTGTTTTGTGTTGGCTTTACAGCATTTAATATAATGCGGTAATATTGCAGCTTAATACAAATGCCTATTAATATAATAATAGGTAAATTCACTTCTTATCAATTTTTATTAGCATTAACTCGAATTATAAATAAACGGGCCAAATTAAAGCACTTTTACAAAAAAAAAAGTCTTTTATTAAAGTTATAACATTAAAATAGCCTGTAATACGAAGGTTTTTATTCTTTTTAAAAGAAATAGCAAATTCTATACTTTCGCAAATATAAAGAAATTAATATGGCCAATCAAAAAAAATATTATAAATCAAATATGCCCTAAAAAAAACTGCTTTATATCTAAGCCTTCAAAGCAATGCAATTTAATCTTTTTCAAAATAGCTGCAAATTACAAAACTATCTTTTGGCAAAAAAGAAAGCTTTTAAAGCATATGCAATTACCTCATATTTATTAAAAAAAATTGAGAATATATTTACCTTGCTTTTACTTGGGATTAAAGCCCTAAAATTACCACGACTAAATTTATCATCCTAGCACAAGATGGGAGATTTAAAAAAAATTGTAGCATTTTTAATTTGTTAAATAAGGTTTGGGTAGAAGTGGCTTAACCTTTGCTATTTTGGGTTTTAATAAATAAATCAAAGAGTTTTAGGAGAATGAAAAACTACGCTCAGATTCACATCGACATTTCTGTGAGATTTGACAAGTCGCTTTTTGAATTTAACGAATCGTACTCGGCATCTGATGTGTGAGTAGTCCTGTCTTAGCTGTTTCAGCAGGACAATATGAAGATAACTCGTCGGAAGTCTAAAACTCACTCGATTGTTTTGGGTATGTTATATAATGGCTCATTTGATCATATTTAGTTGATCTAGGTATGGTTGTTTAATGGTTTTATTTTTTATTTATATATTCCTTTAATTTAGCAAATCTTCATCCCCAGCATTTTTTTCATTAATTTAATTGCAGCAATATTATTGCCGCTGGTGAAATAATAGCTGTAATAATAGGCAGGCTAATTAATAGCGCAAAGCTAAAGTTTATGCTAATTAAAATATTGCTAAAAGCAAAACCAAATAGCAGCATTTTTATATTAATGAAAAGGCTTAAAAGCAATGCAAATATGTATTTAATAATTAATATATAGCCTATGTTTTTAATTTGCTTTTTGGCAATAATTCTTGCAATGTTTTATAATAGGAGGCTATTATGTTAGCAAATAAAAATTAATATAAATGCTATCATAAATAGGCTTTTTATTTTGTTAAAATATTATTGCGTTTCAAGCAATTCGAATATTTTTTCTTAGGTTGCTTTAGGCTATAGTTGTTGGCAAAAAATCATTTATGTATTGCGCAAAATAAAAGGCGATTTAATTTTATGAAATATTTCCTAGGAATTATGTTCAATTTTAAATTAAATTAATTATAATTACATTTAAATCATTAATTAGCAATTGTCAATGAAGCCATTTATTATTTGCTTATTTTATGGCTAAATTATAAATAATAATAAGATACCTTCATTTATTGCTGCTTTAGGTAATATAATCTTAAAAGGTAATAATCCACTACTATATTATTAAGCTAAGTAATATATAATCATAATTCTTTTTTGCATTCTTATAAAATCCATAAATAATCAAAATAGCGACTAATAATAAATCAAAAAATTAGCGGGCAAACGCTAAATTAGCTTTCAAAAATATACGCAAACGCAAAATCAAAGGGAGGATTTACAAAATTATTATTAATATTGAAGGAGATCGAAAGACTTTTGCATAAAAGAAGCAAAAGCTGAAAGAGCTTTTTGAATATAATCACAATAATGCAGATTCGGATAAAAAGGCAGTGTACAATATTTTAAAAGCGGAGATTGCCAAGCTTAATAGAGAAGTCATAGAATGAGAAAGAGAATTGGAGAATTTAAACAAAAAAAGGATATTGATATGAAATTTTAAGCAAATGAAGATGATGAGGGACTTTTTATTTTGCTTGTGAGATTAAGTTTTTTGTTTAATAAACTTAATGGGACCCTCTTGGTTAAGTTAATTGAGCCCAACGGCATATTCAAGCCGTTAATCAATAGCAAGCCCTCCAAAGATAAGAAGGCTGTGTTCACGCCAGCTTAAGCAAGGGAAGCAATAGGACAAAGCCATAATAAAAAAATTATTGCATAAAAGCAGCAAAATTAATTAAAGCTAATTATTATGAAATATGACTCTTAAAATGCTGCAAAATATGAATGTTTTATGGCTGCTAAAAAGAATAATAATTTTGATAAAAAGGAAATTAAAAAGTTTAATTTAAATCATAAATTAAAAAATTAAAAAATCGCAAAGAAATTTATGCGTAAAAGATATGAGCTATTGGGAATTGCGGGCTTGGCTTATAATTGTAATTTAAAAAAATTAAAATCAAAGAAAAAGGGCCAAATTAAAAAAGTTGCTTTTTTGGAAATTTGATTTAAATGGGAAATTAATGGTATTATCTAAAAAACATGAAAAATCCGGTCCTTAATTTGATACTTTTTAATAATGCTAAAAAAACGCAATATTTATATTTATAAAGCTATAAAATGGCATACGGCTTATTGTAAAAAATAGCAAAACGGCCAGCGTAAGGCAAAAGACGGGTTTTTAACACTTATCCCAAATAGCCAACTTTTACCAATGCCCAAGCCAAGTCAATTAAAGATTAAGATTAAAAATAAGGATAACAATAATCCTTTTGCTGGTATTAATAGCATAACATCATTAAAAGCATTTAATTAAGCAGTAATACTGTAATATTAAAAATAATAATGCAATCTCAAAGGCATAGACCCAAATAGTAAAAAGCCGGCTACAAAGGGGAAGTTTTAAAGGCTTGGAATAAAATTAAGAATTTATTATAAAAGCTTTAGAATTAAAAAGGCGGAATTTGATATTTAAATAAGCATTGCCAAATTAATACCCTTTACTTACTTTTAATCTTAAATAAATAAACTTTCTTTTAGCCCTTTGCTTATTTTTTTTATTCAGCGCTTTTTATATCAACGAGCCAATTTCATCTTATTAGTCCTTACCAATATATAATTGCATTTTCTTTTTTTTATCTTAAATTTCCTTACTTATAATTTATTATTATATATATTTTTATATGCATATGGCAGCGTTGCTTTTGCAAATAAATCAAATTTTAATTATATAACAATCCGCATAATTAAGACCAGAACATTTATTGCCTAAGATCCGTACAAGGCTCCTCAACCTTACTTTGGGAATAACCATTCTTCTATGACCTTCTCATCTTTGGCTGCCTAAGTAAACAAATACTCCTTTAAATTAATTGATTTATTTATTCTCTTCCGGGCCGCTTATATTTCCGCTTCATTTTCTTTAAGTAATCGGACTCTCCTTTTCTTTATTATAACAATTTCTTCCTTTATTTTCTTAATCATTTTCTTAATTTTTGAGACCAATCCGCTTATCCATAGGATTTTATTAATAAGGTATTTACCAAACGAAATCTTCCGTTATAGTTATTAGCGGTTTAATGTATTATCCTTATTATAGTTTCCTGCTACTATAATTATAAGTTTGGGAATTTCCTTAAATTAAGCTGCAGCTTACAAAAGTTTAAAGCTAATACTAAATTTTTCTTGTTACTAATAGCTTTAAAGCGCTTTTGTTTCTTTATGTTTAATTTAGCCAAATCAAACTTTGTTCTAGTCTAATTTTTTTTAAGATAAAATAGAAATTGATTTAAAATTTGCAATTATATATTAGGTTATTTATGGGTGGTATTAAGAAGCACTCACTTGTACTTGAGGGTAATGGTGACCTGGGTACCTGGGTGCTCTTGGCCGCGCTGTGCCAAAGATTTTAATTATTTGTAGGTTGTTTTGGTAGCTCTAATCCGGTGGCCATATTTACCTCATTATTGTTTGTTAAATCAATCATCATTCTTTTTGGTTTGGATTTGAATGAATTCTGAAGGAATGGAGAAAGGGCTGGGGTAGGCTGGGTTTACTTATTGGCCAAAACTGCCGTGGACTTATTGCTATAATCGCTAATTAATTGCCTTAATTTAATAATCATATTTAGTACATACTTTTTTATTAAATTAATTACTAAAGTTTGTGTTTTATTATTAAGTAGCTTTTGTGAGTCCGCCGTATTGAAAGGCTTATGTTCTTTTGCAATTGGGTTAAGTTTAATGTTATTATGTTTAATTGGTTGCTTAATTGAGGATATGATTTGCTTTTTTTTAAGCTTATTTCCCATTTTTTAAATAACCTGGTTGCTTGTTTTTTAAAAGAATATTGGTTGTTTTTTGGAATTTTATTTAGATTTTAGATTTTTTTAAAAAGTTTGGCAATTTTAATAATGCGTAAAATATTTCCCAATGGGTTTTTAATGCGCTTTAATTTCCTTAGGCAAGCAAATATGTTTTACATATTATGTGCCTTTGACCGTTCCACCTTTGGCAAAAACCCTTTTTGTAGCTTATGCCGCAAAAATCAAAAATGAGTTTTGTTTGTTATTAATATTTTTATGTTAAATGTAAGTTTTTTGCTCAAATATACCTTTATCTTTTGCATTAATTTAACCTCCGGTATTGATTAACCCTCGCATTTTTTATTATTGGCTTTTAATGCTTTTTGGACTGCTGATTTTGAAATAAAATGAATACGATGAGGAATGGAATTATTGGCATTAGTAATAAGAGATGAAACGCCTATTATTGGCTGGGTGGCTTTAATGAAACGTGTTTACGGTTTTTTTTTATAATAACCTGGGTTTTGAAACACGGGTTTTTAATGCTTTATTATAGAGTTTTTGCAATTAAATTTAAGCTGTAGGTATTAAAATTAAAAAGGGCAGGTAAATTATTATATCGAGCACCGTAAGGGAGGAGCTTCAGGAAGTGTGAAAGTCTTGAATTGTAAAGGAGTATAATAGAGTTCCTTTTAAGAGGGAGCTTTAAAGATTTAATTATATAAACAATTTTGATTGGTTGTAGTGCCATGAGGCTCTGTTAGTGCTATTAGCCGATTGACCCTTATTTTATATAATACACCCCCTTGGTTAAAAGTAATTATAAAAGTAATAAGAATGTTTAAAATGTAGCTTATATAATATAGTAGCCTAAATGTGGATTGTTATATAATTAAGAGTAATGTTAATATAATTGGTAATAATAGAAATGTTGTTATTAAAATAATAGAATTAAGTGAGTGAAGTTATATTAAAGCTTTTGTGCCAGGAATTTGCGTTTTTTAATAATTATATTATTAAAAATGGCTTGTATTAAAAAGCGCGCCTTTGCCGTTACCCTCAAGGCATTAAAAAAAAGAGTAGGTTTTAAATGTTTAAAAATTTAAAATCAATATGTTAATATATATAATGTAAATGGCCGGTGCCCCTCGAATTGTTACCCTTCCCTTTTACTCGCTTTTCCCGCCTTTATTAACCTTTTGGCGTTATATTATAGCTGGGGAAGCTTGTGTTGTGCTATGTTCTTATTATATTCGTAATAATATGTGTGGCGCGTTAGGCGATTTTTGTTGTGACAAGGCGTTATTAGCGTAGTGTTTTTATTATTATAAAAACAATAAAATTAATTGCGTTATTATGCCCCGGGTTGTTATTGCCCTTTTTGCCATTTATTTAGTGGTAAAGTCAGTGCCAAAGAGTTCTTACGTACGTATATTATTTTATGTAATATTAAATGTTATATGAAAGTAATGTTTAAAGCTTTTATTAATTAGCCGTAGGCCTTTACCGCCCGTCGGGTTATTATTAAGATTACTTTAAAAAAAGAGGTTAAAGAAATTAAAAATAAAGATAAAAAAAAAGGATGACTTTACTTCTGGTTTATCACTTTATAAGTGTTATCTTTATTATTATAAAATGACGACTAATATAGTATAGCCTTTCTTTGTTAAAAGACCACTATGCCCCCCCCGCCCTGTTTTTAGCGCTAAGATAAGTAGTGGTAATAATGTAATTATTATTATTAATGCCAGTGGACCTTTAATTGCCATTATTGTAACGCGTATTATTGCTTGTGTCTTTGTTTTAGTAAAGGTTAACGTTTTGATTAACGCCGCTTAATAATTAATAGACCTTTTGCTTTTACCTTTATAAATAAAAGTGGCTTTATTGACAGCTTTAGCTGTCTCTACGTTTTCTTGAATCTTAGGAGCCTCAGGTATTTACTAAGTCACGCGAAAATCTTTATATCAGCTTGATTTTCCCAGTGGTGAAAAAATCTGTTAATTTTTACCCTCTTCTAATTAGTCATAAATACGTGGACCAAGCTTTGATTACTTTATGATTAAAACGTGACTTATAAAAGAGGTTATAATAATAAAAGGTGGTGTTGATTGTACGATATGCAACAAAACCTTAGAAGTGCGGGAGTGCGGGAGTACGGGAAGGAAGTTTAAAAAGCCCCACTTTTAAAGGGAAATTATTTAAATATCATATAATATTATCAGTTTTTAATTAAAATATAAAATAAGACCTGTTTTAAAACCAGCTTAATTAGCTTATTAAAATGGTCTTTTTAGATTTATATTAATTATTATACTTATAAGGATATTAATTATTAAAAAGATATTTCTAAAGAAATTTTATTTAAAAGTCGTGCATCACTATGAGTTTTTAATTAAAATACAAAATAAGACCTGTTTTAGAATCAGCTTAATTAGCTTATTAAAATGGGGTTTTCAGATTTATAATGACTAATCAACTTATAAAGATATTAATTAGTAAAATAATATTTTGAATTTATTATTATTTAAAAGTCGTGCATTACTCCGAGTCTTTGAATAAAATATAAAATAAGACCTGTTTTAAAATTAGCTTAATTAGCTTATTAAAATGGCCTTTTCAGATTTATAATGACTAATCAACTTATAAAGATATTAATTAGTAAAATAATATTTTGATTTTATTATTATTTAAGAGTTGTGTATTACTACAAGTTTTTAAGTAAAATATAAAATAAGACCTGTTTTAAAATCAGCTTAATTATCCTATTAAAATGGCTTTTTGGATTTATAATAACTAATACTATTATAAAAGTATTAATTATTAAAAGAATATTTTGAATTTATTATTATTTAAAAGTCGTACATTACTACAAGTTTTTGAGTAAAATATAAAATAAGACCTGTTTTAAAATCAGCTTAATTATCCTATTAAAATGGCCTTTTCAGATTTATAATAACTAATACTATTATAAAAGTATTAATTATTAAAAGAATATCATACAATTATAATTAAACTAATTTTCATCTTATCTTAATATATAAGCTGATAAATGGCTATTTATAAGAAATATAATTAATAAAATTTATTAAAATAAAAAGAACATATTAAAAAATAAAAATATTATTATTATAATTTAAATATTAAGCCTAATATATAATTAAAAATAAATATTAAGGATTTACCCTAATGATTCCTTTTTATAAAAAATCGTTTTAAAAATTAATTAATATATATATAATATTACTTAATAAACTATTAAATAAATTATGAAATAAAATATTTATTAAATTATTTATCAAATTTGATGGTTTAATGGTTTAATAGTTTAATGGTTTAATAGTTTAATAGTTTAATAGTTTAATAGTTTAATAGTTTAATAGTTTAATAGTTTAATAGTTTAATAGTTTAATAACTTAAAAAACCCATTTTTTAATATAATTATTAATAAACAGGCCTCGCACAGCCCCTGGAGGGCCCCCGGAGGGCCTGCGGAGCATTAAAAACCAAAAAATACTTATAATATTACTACTTTTAATATTACTACTTTTAATAATATTATATTAAAGTTAAGTAACATTAAAGCTGTCACCTATTAATCTTTGATTAGTCCCCTAGTAACCCGTAAGTTATAATTTAAGAACATTATTTTAATGATAAAACGGCTTTATAACCTTGAAGTTATAATTTAAGAACGTTTTCCTTATGTTATTATATAACTACGGGTATATTAAAGCAGTTTTATAATTTTAAAATAATAACTTAAAATTAAGTCCTTAGAATTCACATATTTCCCTTTTATACTTGTTGTCTCTTTATAACATTAGTTTAAAATAATATATAAAATGTATTAAATGTAAATATAAATGTGCCTTAATACTTTTAATTTAAGTGAACTCTTTAATAATGGCTTAAGCGTCTTAAAGGTTTAAGAGAGTTATAAATACCTTAAACTTTTGTTAAGGTAAGTTTTTTATTAAGCCATTTATTAATATATTATTAATAAGGAGATATATCATTTAAAAGCTCCCCTTTTTGTGCTTTTATTGTAGTTATATGTTTTATATATCAACATGTCTTAGTTTTATTAAAATACGTTAATTCTTTTTAATCATTAATAAAATCGTTTATTTATTATTATACAATATGTTTTATAAAGCTTTTACATTAAGTGTTAATTTTTTAAAGAACCGTTAAAGTGTTATTACTTTTTTCGCCGTCCTTATTACCTTTAATAACTTCGTTTCCGTTGTTAAAGTAATCATAATGTCTTGCCTTAAGGCTTTTTAAATAATTATATCTTTGAATAATATTATGATAAAACCTTAAAAAAAGTGTTTTGACTTTTTGTTATTTATGAATAAAACGTTTAAGGCTATTAATCAATATATCTCTTAATTTTCGTATTAATAAATAATTACTAGGAAGTGTGATTTAAATAAGTATTTAATAGTCCATTTGACTGCTTTTATGTATTAGGCGCTTGGGTTCGTTAAAAAGTATAATAGCTAAGACATTATAAAGGTAATATTTGGCTTTAATATAATAATTATATATAAGACTAACTTAACCTTTTCTTAGTACTCTTTAATTTATTTTAATATGATAATTCTAGGGTTTTTAATTAAGTCATAATTTAATAAAAGCGTATTTAGGCACTTTTTATTTATTATATTAAATTTCCAAGCCACTTTTTTATATATAAGTGTTATATATTAGAAATACTATTTTTATAAACTAATCTTTAATTATACGTATCCTTAAAAACTATTTTACATTTTTTAATATTATAAACTTATAGGTTAAGTATAATCCTTTAATAATTTCTTATCCTTTATTATTGTTTAAAGTATAATATAAAACTTAAATATTATTAACATAAAACGCCATAAAGACTGTTTTATTAGAGTTTATAAAAATATACGGCTCTTTTGTTAAAAGGTTAAGGTTTAGTTTATTTAGTGTTATAATAAAGTCGCCGTATTATAGCGTAAGGGAGTCTTTTAAGTCGTATAATGCTCAATTAATTTTCATTATTATTCTAGGTCTTTTTTAATTATTTAATAAGTAATATAACACTAAGGCGCTCCTCTTATTACGTTTGGCGTTAACAAATACGTTGACTACATTAAATTGCTTTATTTTTAAGTCGAATTGTACTATAAGCGCTATTATTACTTTAAAAGAGCGTATTATGAATATTATAATATACATTAAAAAGATCATTGCGTCGTTTTATATGTCCCCTCGTCTTATAATATAAGAACGACAGTGAATTAGTTCGTTTGTTGAGTTGACTTTATACGTGAAAACCTATTTTAATAAAATAAGCTATATAATGGCGTTTTCCCTAAGAATCATTCTTTAGTAATGTTGAGTTTTTAAGTTAAAAATCTCTCTTTTAGCGTTTTTCTTAAAGTATTTACTTTAGGCGTGGTTATTTAATTCATTTTAGTTCTTTAGAGCTTTTAAAAGCTTTTTTTAATGTGAGTTATGTGAGTTAAAAGTAATTGTGAAGTTTACTTTTATTTTAACACTTAAAATAACTGTTGTTATTATTATATATAATATAATTGTGTTTTTGCCATTTACTTGTGTCAAAGTAATTTTATAAAATGTACTAATAAACTCCATTATATATGAGTAATTGTTTTGTTATAAAGCCACTATTACAGAGTAATAGCCTTTAACTGCGAGTCTGTTGTGCTCTTTTTATACTTTTTGTGTTATATAAATTTAGTCACGTTCTTGTTTTCGTCACTATTATCGGCTTACTCTGGTTAATATTTAAAAATTGTCGTTTATTTTAGTCATTATAAAAAGAGCTTTTAATAGTTTAAGGACTTATTACTTAAGGTCTTATGGCCTTTAACTTAATATTATAACTTAAGGGTATATTTAGCGCGCTTTTTTAATACTTAAGTTTATATTTTTATTATATAAGGCGTTTTTCTTAGGCTAATTTTTAATCATTTGATCTTTAATAAATTTTAAAGCGCTTAAACTTAACTTTTCGTAAAAAGTCAAAACTTTATTATTATTTTTAATATTGTTTTTATAAAGAACTATTTTATTTATCCCTAAGTTTTAATTCTTATAAAGGATTATGTCATTACTTTCCCTCTTTTGGTTTTTATAAAGAATCATTTTGTTATTTTCTACTTTTCGGCTTTTATAAAGAATTATTTTTATTTTACTTTTTATTACCCTTAAACTTGTTAATAGTTTAAGAGGATTAAGGTTCATTAATATTATGGCAAGTGGTTTAATAACTAAAAGGAACATTCTTATAAGCGGGGGGGGGGCACCTTTAATATAATGATTTCTATTTTTATTAGTTTCTTAATATATTCTTCAATAATAACATTTAACGCGGCCGTTCGTTTTTTCATAGTATTCTTTATAATATTACTTATGTCAAGCCTTACGTTTAAGGAGACGTCGTCCTCTTTTATTATAATAATAAACTCTTTTAGGGTAAAAGCGGTTTAATTAATTAACCTTTTTTATTTAAAGAATAGAATTTTGTTTTATTAAAATAAACATTACGCGTTATAATAACTCAGCGTAACTAAGGCACCTAAATTCTATATATATTAAAAATAACATAATTAATCAAATAACCTAAATGTCCTTTAAGGTCGACTTTAAAGCCTTTTTTGTCTTTTCCGGCTTTTTTATTATTCTTTATTAAATAAACACGCGCTTTATACGTATATTCCCTGCTTTAATTTAGTCTTAAGTCAGTTAATAGCCTTTTTACAATTAATAGATTATATCATCGAAAGTAGCCCTGAAACTATTTTTAAAGCACTTGGTTTAGGCTTTTTATTTTTTATTATACGAGTGGTGCCTTATTATATAGGTAAACCGCCGTATTATATATCTTTGAATAGAACTTTTGTAGAAGTTTTATTTAAATATGTATTTTAATAAATTTAGTAATAATTTCTTATTTTACGCGCTCTAAGCCGTTGACTAGTTCTTTAATGTGTATTAAGGGGTTCTTTAATTTAATTTTTTCCTTTGTTGTTTAATCTTAATAATATGTTATTCTAAAGATTATAATAATGAAAATATTATTATTATGTTTAATAATATAAATGAACAGTTCATATTAATGTTTAATTTAATGTTTAAAGTTTTATAACATTGGTATAATGTTGTTTAACGACTTATTTATTAAAGTCCAGTTAAACAATTTCCTATTATACTTATTTTTAATTATTAATAATTATTACGTTTTATTATAACTTAAAGGGAAATTAAATAAGTCTTAAAGAATTTTAAAGAATGGTCTTATTGCGTTATTCTTAGACTCCTTTCTTAAAGTGATGTTTTTAGTATATGTTATAATATAGTTCTTGTATTTGATTTTAAAAACATCGTTGAATTTTACCTTTTTCTTTATGTAAAATAATACTTGAAGTGCTTTTTTTTTAAGATAGCCCGTTGTTAAGTGCCATATTTCTGGCATTATATAACAAACTCATAATAACTTTTTACTTGACTAAAAACCTTGTTTTAAGTTATAATGGAGAGTTAAGTATATTA
Organism: Helotiales sp. F229; assembly: GCA_002554605.1. NCBI lineage: Eukaryota > Fungi > Ascomycota > Leotiomycetes > Helotiales > Helotiales sp. F229. The sequence goes on along the minus strand of MXAW01000002.1, from coordinate 2,912,402 downwards.
TGGCTAAGAGACGTTTTATTATTATTAGGTTATAAAGGTAACGAGAATAATTAAAAGGCTTATATTTAAAAAAGGTAAGGTTATATTTTTACTTTAACTTTTAAAATACCACGTTGTCTTAAACTTCCCTGTATTTTAATGTAGTGTCTTTTTTTGAATATTAAATGTTAATGTTTAATAAGAGCGCCTTAGAGATAATATTAACGTTAAAACCAATTATAACTATGACGTTATTTAAAGTCAAGTCTTATATATTTAAACCGTTTTCGTTTTCTAATACATTCTTAAAAAGTCATTAGCTTTATTTAATAATTAAAAGGCATTATATACTTACCTTCATACAATCGTTATTTTTAGATTTTATAAAAGTGCCTAAAATCGGATTTGTTTTATCATTAACAAGATATTAAACACCGTAGTTATTAACCAGTGTATTATTTAAAAGTACATATAAATTACTAATAAAGTCTACAGCGTATACTTTTATTATTTTATTAATGTTTAAAAACTTTAAATCAATAATAGTTACGCTGACATTTCTAGGATATTTGTTTTTATTTAACGATAATAACGTTTTTTTTCTTCTTCTTATTTAAAGTGACGTTTCTAATAATTTAACTAATAGAGAAAATCTTTTAATCTCCTTTAACGATTTCTTTCTATAATTCAACGTATTACACTTCTTTGAGTTTTTTTTTTATAAATCTCCTTAATCTTATTATTATTAAAACGACTCTTTAGTTTATTTATATAGCCGCCATTATAAGCGTATTATAGTTTTTAGTACTTAATAGGTGTCAAGAAGTGGCTAGTTTTATAGGGGCAACCGTTATTTTTTGACTATTTAAAGTGAGATTTATTAAATAAGCCTTAGTTACTGTAAAAACTCGAGCTTTTAACTCTAGAGGTAACTCTAGAATTATCAAGAGTTTTTAAACGTTTCTTAAAAAAGGTGTATAATTCATTTGCTGTCTTTTTACCCCTTAAACCGTTCTTAAAATGCTTTTTTAAGTTAACTCTAAAGGCTAAACCGTACTCTTTAAGCATCATGTGATATTCCTTTTCTAAAACGTCGTCTTTAGTAACATTAACTAAAGCTTAAGCGGCTTATGTTTCAGTATAAACTAAAGCTATAAAGAGGAAATCTCTAATGCCTAAAACACCTTAAACTTCCGGAATGTTATATGCTTTAATAAAACAGTACCTTTTTTATTACTTCTTATGTTAAGTACGAGCTTTTATCTTCCTTTTCTTTCTGGAGGCATTTATTAGAGCTTCTTAATAGTCTAAGATAACAAATGACAACACAGAGGCGTTCAAAGGAGTGAGCTCTCGTTTAATTAACTTAACTAATGCTTAAAAGCTAACGAGGTTTTTTAATTTATTATTATTAATGGCGTTTGTTAAGATTAACACATTAACGGTACAATTAACTTAATTAAATAAATGTTAATACCTTATGTTAAAGAACGTCCATTAGGCGAGTTTATTCTAGAATTCCTTTGTATAAGCTTCCCAGATTTTTTTAATGTTATTAAAGGTCGCCTTTTGTGGTTTAATAACTTATAAAGGCTTTATGAGAGTCCTTTTTTTGTTTTTATTAATAGTCTCCCACTTATAGTACATCTTTTACTTATTATTATTTATTGACGCTATTTATCTTATAAAATAATGATTTATTTTAACTTATATATACTTATTGATATTAAGAGCTATTAATTGAGATTTAAGGAAGTTTAAAATGTTATATTTATTTAAGTTAACAAAGTTGATGATACCTTTTAGTTAAGCGTGGTACTAAAATCTCGTCCACTATTATGGCCATTAACGACGATCACTTAATAAAGCGTCATTCTTATTAATTAATATGTCTTAAGAAGACATTTTTGTTATTATTAAGCGTTTAAAAAGTTTAAAAAAGTATTATTAAATTAAAAAGGGGAATGTGTACTTTTAAAAAGTTTTCCAAATAATGGTGAATATCTTTTAATATTTACCTTCGCTTTTTTTAACTTATAATAGTCGTACCTTAATAACTCATAAAATGAGGCTATGGCTTTTAATTATTGAATATCATAAGGGAAGAACTTTAAGAAGTGTGAAAGTCTTGAATTATAAAGGAGTATAATAAAGCTTCCCTTAAAAGGGAGCTCTAAAGATCTAGTTACATAAGCAATTTTGATTGGCTGTAGCGCCATGAGGCTCTGTTGGTGCTACTAGCCGATTGACTCCTATTCTGTATAACATATTATTATTTTTGTGGTATAGCTTTTTAGTAGTAATTTAAATTGTACTTTTAAAAATTCAGAAAAATTAATAAGTTCGTGTTTAATAGCCAGTTAATTTTTATGCTTTGCTGGTTGTTTTGGGTTTGCGGTTTTGAATTTATGTTAATCAAAAATGCTGAATTAAAAAGAGGGCCAAGGGTTTAAAGAAATAAAAATTATAAGATAAATGTTTGTTTTTAAAGCTGGAAAGAAAATGATCTTTTATACTTCTTCTTTTAAGAAATTAATTCACTATTGGATCCCATTTTTTTATTATGCTTGCTGCTTTATTACATTAGTAGTAATTGTGATATATCCTGGGAAAAAATATTTATTAATAGCAAGGCATATTTGTTAAAAAATAGCTTTAAATTATCAAATTCTATGTATAAATTAAAACAAGTTTCCTCTTTTATAAAACCAGCTAAATGCTATTAGCATATGGCGTTATTATGGCAGCTTTAAAAGCGGCTTAATTAAAGCTAATTGCTATTTTTATATGAATATAAAAAGATTTAATTAATTCCCTTTTACACTTTTTGAATTGCTATTAAAAATATTAATAAAAGTATTCCTTTCAATAATAGATGCTTTATTAATAATTTCTTAAGCGTTCTTTTATCATCCCCAAGCGCCTTAAATATAAGATTTTTTTTTTAAATAATGCCTATAACTGCAATATGAAATATTTTATAATTTTATAATTAATAAATATTATTTAAAAAGGGCATATGCTTAATAACACAATAAAAACCAATGCCCATTTGCAGCTGGCATATCCATAATTTGCTACAAAAGCTAATAAGCAATAACAACCGTTTTTGCTTTATCTATTTTTAGTATACCTTTTATAAATATGCCAATAAAGAAATTAGCTCACCTTTTTTAAATAAACCAATTATGGAAAAAAAAATTACTTAGCGGCTGCTTATAATAAAAAGGAGCACTTTGTTCTGCTTTAATCTTCATCTCTTTTTGCATTTTAATTGCAATTTATAATATTTCTTTATATTTTTATTATCTTTTTTCATATAAAAAGCCTGCATAAGAAATATTGGCTAATTAATAATATGCAGGCTTATTTGGTATTAATGCTTAGCACCTTATATTTTTTAATATTAATCCCAATTTAATAATTTTTTAATTATTTAACGATGGCCACTTAGCAGGTTGCGCTATAATTAGCAAAGGCCAAAAAGGCTATGAAAATGCTTCATTCAATATCCTTTGTTATGTAGCAGTAAGGCTTTGCTATATGCAGGATATGGGTTATGGGTTTGATAGTAATTGCGTTTGTTCTGTACTTATGTGTAATATGTTAATAGTAATATAAAAGCGACCTTTTAAAAAAATGCAATGGAAAATTATTATAGGAAAAATAAAATTTTATAAGCGGATTATTAATTTATTAATTATAGAGCTAAAGCCTCTTAGTAGGCTGGTTTACATAATATTACTAATCTTTCTAAAACCTATAAAAAACACAAAACTCTATTTCAGGCAAGACTAATATTGAAATATTAATTAAAAATGCGAAAATCTCATTTGAGACGCCTTTATTATTCTTATTAAAAGCCTAGCTATAAGCCGTGACTACCCGTGGCACTAAAGCGCCTTAAATCAAAACTAAAAATGTCCTTAAAAAACTCGGCAGTGTTAGTCTTAAGAAGCGTTCATAAAAACAAATATTAATTTTTTTAGCTATAGATAACACTAAAAATAAGCCTTGCATTTTATTATATTAATTTATGCTCACATTTTTAAGGCTTTAATGGCGGTGCCCGGGGTTTAAAGAAATCTAAAATGAATTGCGGCTATAATAATGATTATACATAATAAATGATTGTTTAACATTGGCGACATAAATAAAGTTCTTTATTAAATCAATGCTGCAATAGGTTTGGTTATAAAATTGGTATACCAATCAAATAACTTGGGTAATATTATAATTAAATATAATTTGATTGATCTTTTTAAAGAATCACAGGGAATTTTGGACAGTTCAAAAAACAATATGAGAGCAGAAGGTAAAAGAAATAAAAAGAATATAAAATAGCTAGATCTAAATAGTAAAATTGCTATTAATTCCCTTTATTTATTCCAGGTTATTATCCGCTGGCCATTGTATTCAAGCTGCTTAATCTTTTAAAGGAAAATATAAAAAGCATTCAAATAATAACTTTTAAAATCTTCACCATTATTTTTACCTTTTGCAATTTTTATAAAAAGGCAAAATATAAACTTAACACAAAATTAAAATAATATCTTATTATGCTATAATCCTGCATTACTTGCCCTAACCTTTTCATATATTTACAATTTTATTCTTAAAGCCATCAATTTTTGCAAATTTCTTATGTAAGCTTTATATATGCAATCAATAATTCTTGCTTAGCATTTTTGGCATAATTTTGCATATTATACGCGTTGGCAATATTCACTTTTTGCGTTGCAGGCATAAAAAGCTATTATTTAAGGTTATTAATGAAAATAAAATCTTTCTGTTATTTATTAAAAATATGCTTTTGCAAGCTAGGGTGCCTTACTAAAGGCATCTGAACATTTTGCAACATTATATTTTTATAAATTCTAGATTATATAAACTTTTTAGAAAGTATATAATTTATTATGCGACGTTAATTAAGCAATTCAAATAAAGTTCCGGGTCTTTTAAAGCAATTAGACAATAAATTATAAGTAATGCCCATCAACTTGCTGCTGCATTAATAATGACCACCTTCAGAGATTGTGACGCTTGCCCTATAAAGACCAGTACTACGCGTAGTAAAGGCCTCACATATCAAATAAAACGTAATAAAAATAATCAAGATTCTTTTAAAATTTATAACTAAAAAGGAAAAAAGGTAAAGAAAGAAAGGGGTTATGTATAAGAAGCGTTGCTAAAATAATCTCGCCTAGCTGGCTTACTAATACCCAAATAATAAATGTCCTCCAATCTATGCCAATTGTTATATTACCCCCTTTTTTAAAAAAGCTCGTCCTTAAACGTTTATTTATTTCTTTATCCTTATTAAAGTGGTCATAATTGTTTACTCCATTATAAAACGCTTTCAGCTACTAAGGTAGCTTTATAAAAGGACCTATTTATATAGGATTATTAAAATAAAACCTTTAAAGCTTTATAAAAGCGTACTTGATATTTAAAGCATTATATTAAGTGAGATTACTGTTTTGGTTTAATGAAGAGACTTTATAAAAAAGGTTATTTTATTATTTATAATAAGTAAGTAAGTCCTTAATTTCCCATTTATTGTTTCTGGTGATGTTAATTAATGGAGGTACTTTGATTTACTGACCCACTAAGGGGTTGTTGGGGTTTTTCTTAAGCTTTATCATAAGGAAGACGTTGTGTACTTTTATATTTATTAGTAATTTTAGGTGGTATGAGCTTTTAACCTTTTCTAACATTTAAAATAGATTGTTAATTGAAAATTTTAGTTTTTTAAATAAGCAAATAATAAAAAAGTAACGAATGTTAAGTCAAGCTAAATTATTTATGTTAAAATTGATTATATGGCGAGAGCGATTGTAAGACCGGGCCATCTTTGTTTGGGCTTGTAGGAGGTTAAACTTAGTTATATTTTATATTATATGTTAGCATGTAATATAATTTATAGCTTATTGTGTATTTAACTTGTTAACGGGGGATATTAAGTCTAGTAAGTCAATCTTTTAATCTTAATCTACGCGCAAAGTATAGCCATAAACTATTTTAAATGGCGAAAAACTTCTTAATAAATCGTAAGGGAAGGACAGTTGGGCGTAATTTATAATGGGGAAAAACTCAGATTAATTATTTTAGTAATAAGAAATGAAAGGGCAAAGTCTTTATTAAAAGTATTAGTTATACACTTTAGTTTAGTCATCCGTTTGTGGATAGTCCGCTGTGGAGAGCTGTTTTTTGGTGCCAAGGATTATATAAAAGGCGGTTTAAAAGCGTGAAATAAAGTAAGGTCCTCTGTCGGAAGTAATAGTGAGTAGGGGGCTAAAATATTTGTACATATGGTATAAATATAATTTTACCAAATCACGCGTATCTGAGGTTTTTTAACAAAGGATACTCACAGCTTATTTATTAAAGCGATTAATAAAAACAAGAACATTATTAAATCTATATTTGTCTTTATTAAAACTATAATAATCTATAGTAATGTATTTTTAAGATTAAGACGGGATGGGGAAAGATTGGAGAAAGCTGGGTTTTTTATTCCGGGGGACTTAAATATATCAATAAGTGTAATAGTTATGATAATATTACTAAACTATTAATATGATATTATACTATTAATATTAAAAAAATAAAAGTTACGATATTTTCTTAACGTTAAGGTGAATTATTTTAATATGATTATACATTTTTCAAATAAGGAAAGTGCGTAAGTGAATAACGTTAGAGACTATTAAGCGGTTATTAAAAAGTAATAAGTCGCTTTCCATTTTAAACATATTAGGCTTGTTTAATAAAGCTTGTTTTATAATGTTTATAAAAAGGCTATTATGCGGTTGGCTTTTAATACTTAATGTACCACGAAAAATACTAAGAAAAAATCTATTATCTTAGCTTTAATAACAAAGTCATTATCATTGTCAAAAGATCAGAGATTTTTAGCCACGAATATAAAGTCTACTTATTTGTCCTATAAGAGTTATTATAGGCGTTATGCTTTCTTAGTAGAGTTTTGTTTATTAAGCTTATTTGGTTTATATGAAAGCGTGTTTGTTAAAGGGTTATGAACACTTGGCTAAAAAGTTATTATAAAATGGTAATTAGCCAATAGTTTTACTTATTGTGTTTGTTAAGTATTTAATTGTTTAAAGGTCATAAAGTACTTTAAAGCTTTGTGGTCTATAATAACACGGATTTGATAAAGGGTCCCTATGGACTCTACTCTTTAGTAAGTAAAACAGCGCATGATTATAAGTATCTCTTTGTCGTAAATAACGTAATCAAGCTCTATAAGAAGTATAGTCTTTAAAAAGAAAGCAACAAGAAACTAGTTTTTATTATGCTATTATAAAAGGACGCTTATAATAACTTTATTATTTGTATTTGTTTCTAAAAGGTAAGGCAAATGTTGTTAGTAATGTTAAAAAAGAAGAGTAAAAGTGAAAGCGTGTTTTAAAAAGTTAAAAACATTTTTACATTTATGAATAAAGTAGAAAAGAACATTATTCTTTATTAAATAAATAAAACGTTTTATTATAATATTATAATCTTTAATAAAACGCTAATAAATATTATAAAAACCCCAAAACATTATACATCTTTAATTAAGCCAAGGTAAGTCTATGAATTAATAATTAAAACTTTCTTAAGATTAATCTTTAGTTTTAAAATTAATATAATAAAACTGAGATATTTTGTATGAATAACTTTAAATTCACACTTTTTAAGATCTATTTGAAATTTAAAGTTTTAAAGGCGTTTAAGCACTTTTTAATATGGATTTAATGCTTGACAAAATCCTTAAAATAAATGAAAATGTCGTCGAGGTAAATTGTATAAAAATCGTTAAAGTAATCAAAAAAATGTCGTTTATGTACCGTTAATACGTCGTAAGGCCATTTGTTAATCTAAAGGGGAGAACCTTGTACTTATAAGCTTTATATTTTATTTTAAAAGTCGTATATTCTTTTAACGTTAGGTCTATTTAAATGCGATGAAATGCTTATTAAATGTTGAGCTTAATAAAAATACGGGCATTAGTAATTTTAGCCAAAGTCTTGTTAATTAAAAGAAAAGGGTAATAATCCTTTTAAATAAAGAAATTGAGTACTTAAAAGTTGATATAAAATCTTAGACTTTTATTTGGCTTTTTAACGAAAAGAACGGGGGCTATAAATGGTGCTTAAAAGGGTTTAATAAATCCTTTTGATAAGTTATTAGTAATATAGTCTTTGATTACCTTAAGTTTTTTAGCAGATATTTTATATAAAGGGGAGTACTTAAGGCTTTTTTCACTATCCTTAGTTAATTCGATTTAATAATTATATGAGCAATGAGGAGGGAATATATTACTCTTACAGTACTAGCGAATAAGTATCCGTGATTTTTATTTTTACCCCGCACCTTACATTTCTCACTTTTGCGCAAACATATATAATTTTACGAAATCAATTTCAATTGGAAATGCGATTAAAACAAATTAAAGCGTAGATTAAGGGTTATAATATGCGCAACTTAAATTTAAAATTAAGTATAATTTGATTTTAATACTTTGTATGCCACCTATTTGCCGCGATTATAGCTTTAATCCTTGCATTTATACTTGCAGCCAAATTCTCAAATAAATTTGGCTTAAGAGTATTTCATGCGGCTTAAAAGCATGATTTTAATCATTGCCGCGCAAATTTTGATTTCAACTTATTTTTTGCTTTTTTGGGGAATATCTCATAATAACAAGTTTTTAATGCCTATTAAATATGCTTAATCGGATTAAGATCCAAAAAATAAGGAGGCTAGTTTTTAAATAAAATTATACCCTTATTTATAAACCAATCTTTGATTTTATGGGCTTAATGAATAAAAGCATTATCTTGCATAAATTTGTATTCAAAGTCCAAGGTTTTGTATATTAAGGCAAGTTTTGCGTCCAAAACTTTAAGGTAGAACGTAGCCAAATACCTATATTTCGCAAACTCAAAATCTTAATTTATAATATAAAAATTTGAATGCCCAAGGTCTTAAAAGCACCCCTAGATTATAATTTTCATATTCTTATTTGTTTTGTAAATTTAAACAAAATTTGGGTGCTACTTTTATATCATAATCCAAAAGCACCACTCGTCCCATTTACCCCGCCCCCTTTTAATTAAGCATTTATTACTTCACATAATCATGCTCCATTCTTTTGGCAAGCGACCTCAATATCAAAAAGCCTAAGCAAGGCATTTGTTTGCGTTTTTTTAAATAAAAAAAGGTTGCCGTTTACACTTCCAATTCTTGATTTTATGCTTTTTTAAATTTTTTTTAATAATATCTTTTTTGCAAATAACTTGATATGCGTAAATTATTTATTTATAAATCTTTTTTGGAAAGCGGCGTACGTATTAAAAAATAAGTTATTTCTTTGCAAATGTATATAATTTTGAGGCGCCAAAGCGTGGTTATGAGGCTTTATTAAGTCATAAAAATTCAAGGGCAATCATGTCAGACATAATTGTATATGGGTGCAAATAAAACCTCAAAATATGGGCCTTAATTGCACCCCCATTTAACATCCCTATAATCTTCCCATGCTTATATTCTAATAATTCGACCTTTTTTTCCCTATTCCCATTTCCTAAAGTCAAAGGACCGCGTTGTATTGGCATAATCGTGAAGTGTTAAAGGAGGAAGAGAAACGCGAACGCAAAAAATCGCGCTTTTATATCGATCCTTGCTTAAAATCACGGACACTTTACCAGGGTGACTGTAGCTTTAGAGAATACGTGAGTCCACTTAGCGTATTTTAAGGGAACTAATGGTTCAGAATCTAATTCGCTTAAGCGTGTTATAAACTATTGTGTTATTTGACGACATTTAATAAATTCAACAATTAAACTTAAAATGGCAACAATTCGTTGGCGCTTTTTTATATGCTTTTGAATTAATGTATTAATCTCGTGGAAAGTCGTGGCAAATATTTCGTCCTTAAACTTCCGTTTATTTAGGAAATAAAAAGACACATTATTAATTGAATAAATTTTAATGGGTTGTTTCTTATGATTGTTTTATCTCTTATCTTTACGTCTTTTAGTAATAAAAAAAGGGTATGGGGGTGACAAGCTATTTGTAGTTGAGTTGTTAGAGAGCTGAGTATACATTTTATGGAATAAAATAGCAACATTATGGGAATAGGTTCATTGATTTGTTAAAGCAAATTAAATGGAGTTTTATAAGTTTGATAAGTTTAAAAGCTTATGTTTTTGCTTTAAGGAAACGTTGGGAATTAAACGAATTTTATTTGAAGTCTTTTTAATTGACCTTTTCTTTTAAAGATTAATAATAAAATAGGACTTAACGATAAAAATGTTAATTAATTAATATGAAAAAACCCGTGAGTTATTGAAAGGTGTAGCCTTGCTTATGCATTCACGGGGCGGGTGAGGAAGGTAGACGCTAGTAGGTTAGACTGTTTGTGATATTCGGATTGTTTGCCTTTTTTTTAATTCTTTAATGCGAAGTGCTGTTTATATTAATTAATTTTTTATTTAGTTAAACCTAATATAGCTGTGCTAAACTAGCCCATTAGAGGCCACTTTGCCGGCCACTTAATTAGTTGACCTGCGACTGCGCTAAATTACCTTTTTGTTTAATACTTCCCTTTAAAGTAGATCGTAGCGTTAGGACGACTCATTACCCTTAACCTTTTCTTGCCTTAGTCCATTTTTTTAATAATCCCAATTAGCGCTTGAACCTTTTAAAAACAATTCGTTTCAATAGTTTGGTCATGCCGTCAGTTACTATATTGGTTATAAGGACGTAGTTAACCTTTAGTTTTCCTTATTTTTTTTAAGTTATGGATAAAATGGTAAGCGATAGTAATGTACTTTGATTGCTTGTTTAAGTACGCGTTCTTAGTTAGTGTAATAATTCCTTAGTTGTCTTTAAGCATTTGTATTTGTTTAGGGTTTTTTTTTTAACGAATTTAAGGTATTCTAAGTCCTAGAAGATTTGTGCAAATCATTAACCTTGCTTGGCACAATTTAAAAATGCCATATATTTTAATTTATAGCTTAACGTAGTAACAAATTTTTGCTTTTTGCTTAATTATAATATTGGCCTTCCATAAAACATGGTTATATTCCTAAAGATACTCTTTTTGTTAGTTTTATTATTTGCCTAATTCGTATCAAAGTAAAATATAATAATATTATATTTTCCCCCTAATCCATATTGTATCCGTAACTTAATAATTGATTTTAAGTATTTAAGAAGTGATTTTAGAGCGTGTTCATAGTGCTTAGCTAAGTCACTTATAAATTAGCTAAGCTTTTTAAGAATAAATACGATATCTAGTCGTGTGAGTATTATTATGTACATTAGGCTTTCAATAACTTATTAGTATTTAGTAATATTGATTCATTTATTATTATTTTGGGCAAGGCAAAAGTGTTTGTATTTAATAATAGCGGTTTTTTATTTATTTAAAGGTTTTTTAAGTAATATTAAGTTTGTTAAGCACGCTCGTGAGGTACTGCTCTTGGTCAATTTTAATAATCTTGTGCTCTTTGTTATAAATGACTTTAGCTTTAAAAATCTTATTAATTTCCCCTAGATTTTTGGCGTTAAACCTTGTTGACAGTTTTTTATAAAGCTAATTAAGCTTCCCCTTATTTTTGGCAATTACGATTATGTCGTCAACGTATATAAGGAGCTTAATATTCTTTTTTTTATATGTAAATATATAAGGGTTTACTAGGCTTTATTTAAATCTCCATTTTAATAGTTTATCCTTTATTAATCAATTTTAGTCCCGCGCTATTTGTTTTAGGCTATATAAGCTTTTTAAGGCTTATTATATATAATCGTTTTTAGCCGGTATATCATTAGGGATTTTTAAGAAAATCTGCTCTTTTAATTTCAATTTTGTAAAGGCGTTTTTAATGTTGTAATGGTAACATTTTAAATTATCCCGCGCTATTACCACAAAAAATAACCTGAGTATATTTATTCTAACTATCGGAGCAAAGGTTTAATCATAATCCTATCCATGTACTTAATTAAATCCCTTGACAACTAGTCAGGCTTTAAACCGTTTGATCTTGCCGTCTACCGTTATTTTAATCGTGTAAACCCATTTATATAAAACCAGATTTACGCCCTTTAGTGGAATTACTTCACGAAAAATGCTATTTACGTAAAGGGATAACATTTCCTCAAACATTACTATTTGCCATTGGCTAGTATATTCGCTGTTTACAATTTGCTTATGTATTTATGGAATCTTGATTTCAGTAATCTCTTTTATAGGTAACGCAGCCTTATTGCATATATTATTTAAAGTATTATTTATTTGGTATATTCCTTTTTTAAGTATTTATGCGATTATGGCTTTAATTTGCTTGGCGCTTTTTTGGTTTTTAATCTTCAAGCCAGTTTTTTTTAGAAACGTTTTTATGAAATATTTAGGCGCTCTAGTCATTTTAAGGGCTATTTCCGATTTAAGATCATTTTGTAAGCCAGTTTACTTGCGGTTTATTTATAATCTTAGATCAGAAGTTATATTTACATTATGAGTGGCTAGGTTTGTTTATAGTGGTAAGCCAGGTTCTAGGCTGTTGTTTAAGACATTTTTAAGGCCAGTTTTAAGGATACTTTTAAGCCTATTTTTATTAGGTCAATTTTAATTAGTGAACTTGCCTTTCAAGTTATTGTTAAGGCCAGCTTTGGGGACACTTTTGCGGGGGTCACTTTGGGGGCCATTTTAGACGTATAATTGATTTCCTGGATCCAACCTGTGAAATGAGTTCTCGTTTAATATATTGACTTATGAGCCGGGATTATGAGTAGTTTTGAGGCCATTTTTAAGGCGATCTTTGACCTGTGATTTGGGATTAAGTATTACGTTTAGTATATTTTTCATAATGAACGCAAGTACGTTGATTAGTGGTGTAAACGGAAGAATAATTATTTAAGGTATTATTTGAGTTTTTCCAATATTTTTGGCTATGTCCATTACCCTTAGTCTCCCGCGGGCTCTCCGGTTTAGGGCAGTATTTAGAGTTCCTTAGGGTCTGGATACGTAATTCCAAAGTCTTAATTCAACGGATTTGCTGGGGCTGCTTTTTTTAATAACTACTTTACTTAATATAATCGTTAAACCGCGTTCAAGAAAATAAACCTTAAAGTGCTTGTTTATATTTTCCAAATATTTCATAAGGACTTTAATCTTATTAAGATTGACGAGCTTGTTATGTTACTTATTTGTAGGTATTAATTTTTTGTTTACGTAATAAAAGCATTTGTTCCCTTATTTGCGGATGTGATTAATTGATGGGATTTCTTTGATGAAAGCCTTTATTAAATAAGTCTTTACTTTGTCGATTACGGGTCCAATTACAATTCAGTTTCTTATATACGAGTTAGCTTTAGCAGCTTTGTCCTAAAATTCCAGTGGCAATTTTACCTCTTTAAACATTATATACATATTAAACTTCACGGTTTAAATCAATCGTTCAATAGGTCCGTTTTAATGTAAAGATATAATGATTATTGATTGTACCAATATTCCGTTTTTGATCTTTCAATTATTTATGGCTTTAAGCAATTTTAATGCGTTGTTAAATCGTGCTCGCTTGATTTGCTTATTAGATTGCAATTTGACTCTGGTTTTCTAGTCTTTAAGTATTTGATATACATTACCCTTAGTTTTCAATAGAATTATCCAATTTCGGCGTGAACAGATGTTAATTATTAAAAAGAAGTACTGATTACCTTAAATTGTGGTTAGAAATAGTTCGGTAATATTAAATTGCATTAAGTTAAGGATTTTTGTGGGCCATATATTTAATACTTTTGAAATCCGGTTCTTTATTTTAGTAAAAGCACACACGTCGCAAACATTTAAATTTTTCAAGATCTTGATCTTCTTTTTTAGTGTTATCATTTTATATAAGTTCTAGATCTTAGTGGGTCTAAAGTGTGCAAAGCGTTGGTGATACTTAAGGTATTGCTTAAAATCTTTTTTATTAGCGTTATTATTTGACGAATCGTTTTAGATAGGCTCAATAATTGGCAATGCTTTGGGTATCTTATCATTTTTATCAATTGTTCTAATTACTTTTCTTTTATATCATTTAAAGATGTACTTTATAATATAAAGACCGTGAGATTATTTGGCTTTTAAGATGCTTTTATTTTTTTTAATGATCTAAATGCTTTTATTATTAAAGGCTTCGCGATAGCTACCTTTATATAACTTCTTTATTAATATTAAATTCATATTTAACTTAGGAACATAAAGTATATTATTTAAATAATAAGAAGTTTTATTCATTGCATTAATTAGTGTAATTCCGCGTATATAAGAGTATAACATTCCCTTTTTAACTTATATATAGACTTCAGACGTTTGTTTTAATTTTTTAAACAAATGGAATTAATTAATTATAAATGAACTTGCGCCTGTATTAATTGCCTAGTTTTTAGGGATGCTTTTATTAATTGACTTTTTTAATAATATAATCTTTTTAATAGCGTTATTGTCGTGAAAAAAGGAGGTCTCATTTTTGAAATCATTAGACTTATTAGGAGTTTTATTATTGAAATTATGTACAACTGTATAACTTCTTTTTTTACGTTAAGTATTATAAGAGCTTGGCTTAATAAAACGTTCCTTTTTGTCAAAACCGAAGGGTCGCTATTTCTTGTTCTTAAGTCGTAATCTTAACTTACGAATTGTTTTAGCGTGTTTTCTTTTTTCCTTTTTTAAATAAAGCTTTTTAGCATACTTTTTATTAATAGCTTGAAACTTATAATCGGTAACAAAGTGGTCTTTAAATTTATAACAAAAGCATTCTTTAAAGATTCTAATTATATTATGCTTAAAAAAGCTGTTATTTCTTCGCGATTAATGGTTTAAATAACGGTATACTTGCTTATATTAGCGCTAAGCGGTATGTGCCTGCTTTTTGTTAATGCTTTAAGGCTTTAAGTCTTATAAATAAGATTCCTTTTTTATAGGATTTTGACTTTCTTGTCGATTGTTAAAAATTGTTATGTTAAAAAGCCATTTACCACGGCGGTATATCAATCTTGCTTCTAGAGAAAGAAAGTTAAAATCAGGAATAGTGCTTTATTAGGGTACGCGTTTTTTATCACGCTGTTTGCCATGATAATCTTCTATTAGTACTCCTTTAATTTATTCTAAAATCCATCAATGCCAATGTCTTTGTTAAATGTGAAGTTCTAAATACTTGTCATATATTGATTGGCAGTTAATGAATTAGTCTTGTTGTACTTCAACTTTAATTAAGTTCAAACGGTAAATGCGATTTTGTACTTATTAACAAGTATAATATCATTCTCTTTAAGTCCTTTCAATATAATTTCTAACGCTTTTATATTGTCCTAATCTTATTACTTGGCCTTCTTGATATTTCATGTTTCTTTAAGTTACTCGAAGCTTGTGGTGATCTCATTTACTGAGCTAGATGGAGTTTTGGAAGCTGATGTTAGTACCTTTTCCTTCTCTTTTAAGATTTAAGTAAACTTGATCCTTAGTGTCTTAATAATATAGAAGACGCTTTTGCCCTTGATTTTGACCTTGGCGCGGCGGAGCCAATCCTTATAGTATTCCTTATTAAGTGTTTATAAGTACTTATTGTCCTTTCCCATTTTATGTGTTTATTAACGCGAGAAAATTAATGCGTTTTGACTAGACGGTTTTTATGTGTTTGTGATTAACGGGGTAATTGATATATTATCAATTTGGGGTTTATGTGAAATCCATACTTAATTTAGGTTTTGTAAATAATTTTCTATATGTTGACTCGACTTTTAGGTTATGGTAAAGCTTTTTTTTTGAAATTTGCGTATTGTTTGGTTTATGATAAGCCTTTTTACTTACGGCTTCTTATGTGTCGGCGCTTTTGCTTAGCCTCTTAGTCCTTTTTGCTTTAATTAAATTATCCCTTTCTTATTTTAGGGGTTAAATCGATTGCCTTGTTTTTGTTGATTTGTCTGATTCTCACTGCGTCCGCTTGGGGCTTATAACTTATTGAAAGGTGTAGCTTTATTTATGCATTCATAGGGCGAGTGAGGAAGGTAAACGCTAATGGGTTAAACTATTTGTGATATTTAGATTACTTGCCTTTTTTTTAACTTTTTAATGCGAAATGTTATTTGTATTAACTAATTCCTTGCTTAATTAAACCTAATATAGCTGTGCTAAATTAGCCCACTAAAGGCCACTTTGCCGGCCACTTAATCAGTTGACTTGCGACTACGCTGAACTACCTTTTTGTTTAACATAAGTTTTATTTAGGGATTTATAAAAATTATTTTAGATGTTTTATTTTAAAAGTTAATATAGTTAAGGGCCTTAACGACTTTTAGTGTGATTCTTTATGGTGTTAATATAACCTTACTAATGAAGTTATAATACTAAAAAGGTAATATATTTAAGTCAAATCTCAGGAAAACATATAAATAAATGATTATATAAACTATTTTAAGGCTATATTATTGTCAATAATGACAAGAAAAATACCTCTTAAAATAATATAAATTTTAATTTATTTAACTAATCTAAAATCTCAAAATTCCACGTTAATTATTAATGTGATTATGATTTAACCTAATGTTTTTATAAAAACACTGATAATTCTTTAATACTTTAAATAAAAATGCTTAAAACGTTATCTTATAGTCCTACGTTTTAACATCTTTAAATTATCAACTATTAGTGTTATTCTAAGTTTTAGAATAATAATAGATATTACTAAATCTCATAGAATTTTCACATTAACTTTTTTATACTTAATAATCTCAAGTTCTTCTAAGTTACTTAAATAATATTAATAAAGCCTAATATAGTTCTCTTGTTCAAACTATTAAATAAGTTATTAAACAGTTATATAAAACTCATTTATTATTTTATTATTACCCTTGAGCTCAAATTCATAAGGCTTTATATGTTTTAACGTAAAATATATAATTTTAGTCTAATTTTAATACCATATAAATTGTTAGTTAAATCACTCATTAAAAATGGCTAAAGAGTTTAACTAAAGTCGAAAACCTATAACAAGGCTCAACCTTTATATAATAATAAACGAGTATAATTTAATAATAATCTTTCTACTCTTTAAGCTTAACCGTGTTCTTAAAAGCCTTAAAGAAAGCAAAGAAGTCTTTAGATTTGATTACAATGTAGGCCTCCTCTAATGAACGAATAAAGTGAATAATGGATAAATCGTAAATCACGGCCATATTAAGTCACTAGATGCTGTGCGTGTCGGTGTATTTTATGGTTTAAAGTTGTCCAGGTGGAATCAACGCCGCTACTGTCGAAAGCCGTATCACTGAAGTCGAGAAGACGCTGGGGGATAACACAGTTACATCCGCAGTGAACGGAGCCTGCGCGAAAATGAAGTTCCGACGCGATTCCCTTTTTCAGACTACGAAGTACTGTCGCGTCCTCTCAGCCTGTAAGCGCGAAATATCCGGTGTTGTGATAGAATTGATTCAAACGAGTCAAAGAAGCGACAGGTCTGACATGACCTGCCCTGACCAGCAGCTCTACCAGTTCGTCGAGGATCGAGAGCAATCTGGACCAATTTGCTTAATGTTCGTCCTCTGTGGAAAGTGTTGTTAAGCTGCTTCCTCCTTGAATCCAAATCCTCTTTTAAATTCCGGCCGAATTTGGTGATGGAGGATGATCTTCATTGTCGTCTGAGGCGAGCTTTTCCGGACTCCCTATGGCCGTGGTATCCTGTTAGATACAGAGGCACCACGTTTCAACCGCACATCTTGTCCCTCGAAACTCATTTGCCATAGCTCGCAACCGCTGCATTGAATCAGCGATATATCGTTGAGAATGGGGGGTACCAGGGCCTGACAAATGCCTGGCCATCGTTGTAACGCCATCTGCAGCACAGAACGCTCTCAAATGATATCGTGATACTCTCTCGTGATAGCTCGGCGTAGTCAAAAACTGATCATTTGAAACTGCAAGTCGACGTCGACGCAGAGTTGACGGAAAGCTTTGCCTCCTGGCTAGTCACTTGTACAGCAAAGAATTATGGACGCAGGCAAGATATGTACATGCATGATCCGGGGCCTGACCCTCTTGCCATTCCCAATGTCAGATGATCCGACACGTGACCAAGTCTTGAAATATTCCTGGTGTCCACCCTATGCATTGGATTATGCCCTCGTTAAGTCGTGAAAAGATACATGCGGACGAAAGGAACTAATGTTTATTGAGCTGATGGCCCAGAAAATCCTGCCGTATCGAAGTTGGGCAAATCCCAACCAGAAAGCTCAGGCCTTCTGCATCACGTGGTGTGGAGCCGTTCTGAGGTAGTTGAAACGAGCCTGCCGCCCCTACGCTGAAAGTTGGCTATAAAACCCTCGAGCTCCGCCTATTGCTTCCACTTCCACCGCCCTTCCCGTCATCCAAGAGGACCGCTTAGGCGAACCATTACGCAACTATGGCAATAAAGTCGTACACGACTATTTACTTAGGCTACAAACTCTCTCCTTATACGTTCGAGAAACGCTCCCGTATCGCTGCTGAATACTACGCCCAACCCTGCGGGGATGTGTGGTTCAATACACGACATTGGAAAACGGAGCACATTGTCAACGAGGCTAAAGCGCTGAAACTGCTCGCTGAACGAACAAGAATCCCGATTCCTCAGTTTATCCAGTGTGGCCAGAACGATGACGGGTCCATGTTCCTGGAAATGAGTCGAGTCGATAGCATTGATCTGAGTGAAGTCGGCAAGGAATGCCAGAAGCCGGGTGGTGTGAGGCATAACGACGGCGGCGAATGCAGCGAATGCAAGAATATGGCGAAGGCTAATGCCGAGCACTTCATCTAGACTGTTCTTTTCCCCGAGCTCGCAAAGTTACGTTCCAACAAAACGGGATTGGACGGGTTTGTGCTGCCGCCGGCGTGGATGCTGGAATACGATACACGATTGCGCTGGGACGTAAAGACGTCTTCGTATGAAGAGTTCGTATTTACCCATGGCGATGTGGGCCCCGGCAATCTGAGGATGGATCCGTATACGCTAACGGTGAAGTGTGTGGTTAATTGGGAGCATTCGGGATATTTCCCCTCGGGATTCCAGAAATGGTCGGTCGATGATGGCGCTTATCATGCTTTGTACGAAGATCATTAAACAATTTGTGAGCTCGCCAGAAGTATCGACCCTGATTATGTTCCCCAAAGGGAGTAAAGTTGGACCGGCTTCCATTGGGATTGGCACGACGAGCGGAGGGTTGCCAAACCTGGGGGTGCAAACCGCAGTACGGATGGACAGAGAATGCATGATGCATCATCTGTGTGAGGAGCAAATTGAATATATTTCGACTCAAGATGAAATACGAATGAGTGGGTGTAATGCAGAAAATGGGGTGACCGGCCACTCTATAATCCGCGAATCCGCAAAATCTCCATTTGAACTGCCCATACACCGGAGTGCTTAGGCAACTCAAAACAGCGTAGAAGTTTTTCAGGGGCAACTTGATTCACCTCCTCCAAGATTCAAGGAGTTCACAATTTGGTTCAGCCCCATCCCAACTTCTTCTCCATTTGGTGAAGCTTCTTGGCAGGCCGCTAGGTAGGATTGTGTGCTGTGGCATTCTTACAGCAACCCGCGGTATCGCAAGCAGCAAATGCTATAATTTCCTTGCCGGCACTTTGGCTGTAGGCTTGGCATTTGTGCGTGCTGGAGTTGAGCTGTACCCTGCAGTGCCAGCATGGTTTCTGAGGCATCATGGCTGTTGGTGGACAGAATGTTAGCTTGTGGTTTGGCGGTGGCGATTGGGAGTTGGGGACTTGCTGGTAGTGAGTAAATATTTCGGAACTGGATTTGGACTCGTGAATGCAGGATAGAAGACTGGCAGAGCTTAAGCAAATAGAGGCAGGACTGAAAAGACTTAAGGGGACTTGAAGTTTGGGATCCGTAGAATCCGCCACAACTTGTTGCATCTCTTTTGGTGGCATTTTGGGTGGTGATTAATGATGATTATTTAGTTTGTTTACATACGTGACTTTTGGTGGGGGATCCGCCAAGGCGCTAAACCCCATAACCGAGCTGCCACACGAAGGGATAGGCACGATCATAAAGCCTCCTTCAGACCTACTTTAATCTTGTTAGGCGAGACAAGGTCAAACTAGAAATGAGGAAGGAGCAAGCAGGTCTCGAAAGTCTACAAGCGATTAACTTGTGGAAGGAGACTTTTCGATATAACTACGTCGTGAAATAGAGGCCATTACTTGAGCATGGGTTACAAACAATCCTGGATCATTTGCAGACGTTAGTTAGGCAGAGGTAAATGGCGTGAAATTTGGAACCTAAATATAATGGTCCTATAACAAGTGATCACGCAGGACAAATACCCTGTGACTACACAAACTTTAGGGCAATAATAGTGCTAGGTCAGCGATCCCAGGTTTGGACCTGTCCTAGGGCAATTATCCCAAAACAGGTGGCTGTTTAGGTTGAAGCAGCCAGGACGACAAGCCCCTCCAGGTAAGCTTTGCCCTAAAAGGCCTGTCCTACCTGCTCCGTCCCATGGCTAATGTTCTACAGCATCTTTCCTCCTAAAACTGAAAAAAAAAAAAACCCGAGACCGCGTGAAGGCCAGGCAAAAAGTCCTGAATGGGAATCTCACCTAGAATCGCTTAGTAAAAACCGATCTGTATTTAAAGTAATAAATAATCCTAGCAAACTAAGGGATCTGAGAGTTTCAAGGTCTTGGGTAAGGTGCCCCAATTAGAGTTCTGCGTTGGGACAATGTTTCTGACTCGCGAACCGTCCTATAGCTCTTTCTAGCTGTATTTACGTCGATAAGGTAGATAGGGAAGATGATTGATCTCACTTTATTCATACTATTGTTT
Organism: Helotiales sp. F229; assembly: GCA_002554605.1. NCBI lineage: Eukaryota > Fungi > Ascomycota > Leotiomycetes > Helotiales > Helotiales sp. F229. The sequence goes on along the minus strand of MXAW01000002.1, from coordinate 2,891,554 downwards.
GCAAGTTCGAAACTACACAAAAGTACAATGGGCTTCTAGAGTTGATGCAGAAAGGAGGGCATTTTGCAAGGCACTTTCCATAGCTCTAACAAGGCGAAGCATTCAGTACAACTTCCACCATGACCCAGCCATCATTTGGGAGTTTGGGGAGCTGGCAGGTGGTAAATTGGCCGAAAATGGACTCTAAAAACTTCCTTTAAAGTTGGAATTGGGTATTTCAAAACCGATGTCGTCCGTAAGCGCTATAGCCGCAACACAACGGCGAACAATGGTCTCTGCCGCCTTTACATTAACAAAAAAATTGTTTGGAAGAAGAATGGTAACAAACAAATTGATAATTAAAAAGCGTCTAAATAGGCTCGGCAACTTCAAATGCGTTACATTAGTAACAATGAAATTTAATTGACATTTGAATGTAAACTCCCCAATAACATTTTTGCTTCTATCGTGCTAAAAATAATGACTTAAGTGGGGACCTACACTAGTAAGCCTTTATTATACCGTAAACAGACGTCCTATTATAAGAAAACCATCATTCTAAATTCTCTAAAATCCAACTGGCGATGGCTGAGATTATTATTAAAGGTAAAACTAGTGTATGGACACGACGAGTACCCGCCAAGAACCCATGTAATATCACTTTAAACCATTTACCACATTCCAACACATTTATACCTAGTACTCCTTCTTTAACCAATTTTTCATAGCCCGAATTAACGCTATGAGAATTAAAATCTCGGCGTGACTACCCGTGCCAGCGTTCAACGACCGCCAGGGACTAAGCACAATCTATTGGTAAGACGCACATTAACATAATGAACTATAAGGGAGCGCAGCGCGGGGGGGCTTACCACATTTCCACCCTTATCCTCCCACGAGATGTGAAATTTCCAATCATGGCTCACAATAGTCTATCCTAAAAACGGCGGCAACTCCTCCTCCTCAAGACCGCTTCTACTATTGATTCTACCACACGTCCACAACCCACGCAGCCGCTCTAATCCTACGGCACACTAAACTCTTAATTGTAAGATTACCGTATTATAATTCCCTCCTCGTTCTTTTACCTTTAAACAACAAGCCAAGGGTATCGTACTCATATATGCGTCCGTTATTTGGCTAAGAAACAAGTCTAGGTTTGCTTTTTACATAAGCTCAATAGCCGTTATAATAAACAAATAATCAGAAAAGAAGGCAAGTATAAGGTTTGCTTTTTTTATAAAGGACTAGGATATATGCTTAAGGAGAAAGGCGAGGTTAATGAATTGTGTTTAAATGTTATGAACGCGTAGCATAAATGAATTGTTGCTTAGCCTTACAAATTCGAGAACATTATTTATGACTTTCATTTATGCATTTCCGTTAAGGTAATTATCATAACACCGGTGTGCCTTGTTATATATCTTATTTACCGTTTCCCAAAGACCATTAGTATAAAAAGCTACGTGTACAATTATAGAATCTTTAAAGAGATAGCTTAATACTTTGAACTAGTCGGGATTTAAGGCTTAGAGTCGAGTTTACATTAAATTAACAATAAACATAATAATTAAAATAAGGTTACAATTACCTTAAGATTATAAAGAATTACTTCTTTTAATAACTTTTTAATGAAAATACTCCTTAGCCGTCTCACCGTAGGCGGCTGTTCTAGCCTAACATCAGGCTGGCAGACTCGTAATAATGGGGTTACTAATTTTAATTGACTTAATACTTTACGGGTCAAATTAAGCAAGCGCTGGCGAGTTAATGGCAGCGTTAATTATAAAATAGGTCGGTTTTAAAAGGAAATGGCAGACGTTGTCGTTATCGCTATTGTACGCGTCGTTCGTCCGCTCGCATCTAAAGCCGCATCACTGTTCATGCTTCTTTTCCGCTTTAGTTTTCCTGCTCTGCCGCGTAATAAAAAGGGTAATGGTAATAATAGGAAAATTGTTGTTAAAGGAAATGGTAATATTAAATCTTAATCTTATTAGTCATATAACCTAGCGAGGTTAAACTAATCAATTGTTGCTAATCACAATTCAACACAACCCAAAAAAAATTGTATTGGTTTAATTTCATTGTGCCTTAAAGCAAAGAATTTTAAAGCGAGAAAGGGCTAAATAAGCATAATATATGTGTATATATGAGAAAATGCCGGATATCAAGTACGCAATTCTCTTTTTCTACAAAATTATTAACATAAAATAACGTTTTTGCCAGCCATCGCCGCCTTGGACTGGTTCCCATGCCAACAACGGGAACAACTGACACTGGCCATAAACAGGAACACATAACTGCTAAAGGTAGATAGATGCTGTAAAATTCAAACACCCCTTTCAGCATAAGTCTCTGGCGACATGCGACCTGTTGATAAAAAGACTTCTTCAACTTGGGAGAACAATCAAACAACAATGTGGAATTGGCAATTTTGACTTCGGTTTTAGCAAGGCCAGCTCCGTGCATCCTTTGACATATCCATAACTTTCCTTTCTTCAACGAAACATTTTGCTCGCAGCCAACGAGAACACGGTGGGTTCAATGATGTGATGGTCCAAAGAGATTACCGGGGGTGGAGAAGGATCTCCAAGTGAGGATTGTCCAGGGTTAGTGGTCAGTGCTCAGCATCAAGAAACTCATGCATCAAAGTCGTTTGAAATGAAAGGCAATCTTGGACCCTCCTACCCGGACTCTACTGTACTGTACCCCCAGCATGCTTCAAGAGCAAACCTTAACATCCAGTCGAATCTACAGTACGATATCGCATGATAGCCATCTTCCTGAGTGTCCGAGAATTCCAATCTCGCCTTCCGCAAATCCTCCTGAAGCTCCCTGTTGCTTTCACCAAGCTACTTCAACTGCCTCGACGGTCTTGAAATCCGGCTATATCAAAGCTTAGCAAGGAGCACCAAAAGTATCTACTTTTCAAAACCGTGCATCGGAAGCAAACCGCATTCAATAAAAATTTCGAGCAATAGAGATTCAACCTTAAGATCGAAATTATGAAGGCCTAGAATAGTGGAGTGGAGTTTTCTACAGTCGTGGAAAGAGACAATAGCTTTTCAAATCAAGGGTATTGTTCTAATCAACCCTCGCTTGGGCCAAACGGCCGGTTTTCAATGCCGTCCGCCTTCGTAAAAGCTCCCAATACCTCAAACACATTCGTGGATCTCCGATCGTGATGTTTACACCGTCGCGAGCGCTTCCAAACATCTCTGACCCTTTGCTTGATGCCAATCCTTCTCCGCCACCACGCGAACATGTGTCGCCTTGAGTTGCTCAAGTCCCTCCAGCGTGGACCGCAGCTTGTCTTCAGGGTTCTCGAAATCCACCAGCCTTCTGGTCTGAGGTTGTAGTCAACTCCTCCACGTTCTTGCGAAGGATCGACACAGCTGATTCTGCGCGTCACGATGCAGACAGAGCTGTTTTAGCTCGTTCTCACTTGCTTCAAGCTCAAAAATCAGAGTTGAGTTCTCCTCTTGCGCTGCGTCCAGGCAACCTTTGATGGCTTCGTAGTTACACTTTGCATTTGAAAGATCTTGTTGCATTTGGACCATGTCGGAGACCATCTCATGTAGCGCATTTCGGGCAGCATCTTTTCCCCTCAGCGCCCGCTTAAGCTTGCTTGAATCTTGCTTCTCTATTAGTTTCGTTGTTTTGAGGCTTCATGGGGAGTGAGTGCTGATCGGAAGGAAACGGTAATGGTGTTGACATGCGGTGCCATTTGTATTTCAGCAGGAGATTGAGGATTGCCAAAAACCTGGCTTTTTGAACAATCTGGCGTTGACGACTTCGCTCGGTCTGTGCCGGTGAAGGTCCTGCGTCGGAGACGCCGGACTTGACAAATGCGGGAGACGAAGGTTTCAAGGTGAAAAGTCTTGTCGGAGCAGTGTAGCATGAGAAACAAAAGCCAGCTCGAGATCCAACGATATTTGGGCTTCTATGGCAGGGAATCTGTGGAACAACATATTAACGACATAACGTCACCCCTAGATTCCGCCTACCCTTAGATTCCGCCCACCCTCGCTTAACTCACCGCCACTCCTACCTATTAACTTGAATAATTAATTACTTTTCCATTCTTTAATTCATTCTTTTTAAATTTAGAATTTACATTGTTTTTATTATAAAGCCTAAATATACTAAGTATAATATCATGTGTATACTTAAGGAGGTCACAAATGGCAAGTCTTTATAAAAATGTAATGGTCCGGTATTTACTTAATGCAAATATAAAAAGCTGCGATTGATCTTTAATAATTGAGAAGTAGGTGTATTACGTATAAGGTAAAACAATTATTAATATGATTAAGAATACTATTTAAAATTAAGCACAAAGCTCTTATTTAATAGCAAATGTGCCAATTTTATATAAAACCTTTATTTTTTTAAGATTCCCTTAAAGCCTTAAGCTCCAAGGCTTTTAAAGCTTTAAATCTTAAAGCTTTAAAAGATTTAATTATTACGTAACTTTTATTTCATAATATTTTCTAGTTTTGGCTTTTTTATACAATAGGAGTTGCCAAGCCTTAAGGCCAAAACATGCGTAATACCCTTATTAAGTATATTTATAATATTATTCCCTTTTTAGCTTAGCATAATTCTTATGCTTAAATATGCTAAAGGAAATATCAACAATGGCTTATGGCCATTTTTTTTATTATGCCTTTTAAAATTATTAAATATAAATAATATGTGGCTTTTATTAAAATAATTAATTTTTATGGTTTTTTTGCAATGCCTTATTTTAATTGTGTTTGCTATTATTGCAATTGCATAATTTTAAATAAAAAGTTTTAACATTATGGGGAATATGTTTATTATAATATAAAATATAATGCTTTTTAAATTTTAATTAATAATTTTTAAAGCTTGCAAATAAAAAAGAATCACCTAAAATTTAAAAAAAAATATGGCCTTTAAGGCGGCCATGGCTAGCTTTGCTTATGCTTGTAAGCTAAAGCTTTGCTAAGCAAAACTTTGTGAAAAGGAAAAGGAAATGTTTTATTATAGCTTAAAATTTTTAAATAAATTAAATATTGCTAAAAAAATAAATAAAAGAAAGGCAAAAAAGCAAAAGCGGCATGCCTTTTTTATTTTTTAATTTGGCAATATGCCGCCTAATTTTTTATATGCTGGCAAAGCATTGCCAAATTTTAGGGATTTTTTTTGAAAAGATTTGGGTTTTATTAATAAAACTTTTAAAGCAATTTAAAGCAATAGAAATTAAATTTGAGTTTTCAAATGTTTTTTAATTATAGGTACCCTTTTTATTTAATTAAATATTTAGTTATGCTATAAAAATATTAATAATTAAAAATAGTTTTAATTTTGTATTTGGCATTAAAATTAATTGATTATATTTTTATAATAAAAGCAGGTAATGCTTTTAATAATGCTAATTCAAAAAGGAATATATGAAATATTAGGTAAATATTTATTATTCTTAAAAATGCTAGCTAATAATTAATTAATTTTTTAACTTTTGCAATTTTAAACGGTTTTAGCTTTTTATAATCCAATTTGTGATTTGTTTATTTAATTGCAATATTCTTTTAAAGTAAGTAAACTTTGTTTCCCTTTTTAAGCATTGGTTTCATATTATGCTTTTTGTTATAATAAATCATTAATTTTTATGCTATAAACAAAATATTGGTTAATAATTTCTTATGCAATTGCTTTAGCTTATTCTTTTATAGCATAGCTTTTTATGCAGTTTTTTAATTTGCAATTGGTGTATTATATGCCATTGGGTTATATTCATAATTTGCATAAAATAGCAATATCCTAATGGTTTTTTAATTTGCGCTATTATATGCAAATTAAGCGAATGAAAATAATTGAACTTAGTTGTTTTATTTATAGTTCATATAATAATAAAAATAAGTTTTTATTATTTAATTGATTTATTTTATTTATGCATTTGTTTACGGGTAAAAGGCTGTTGATGTTTTTTTTTTTTTTTTAAAAATACAATCAAAGTTTTTTAAAATTTTGAAATAAAAAGCTTATTTTTGTTTAAAATAATTTTATTTGATATTTCATAATTTGCAAAAATCGTTTAAAGAAATACCTGCGCCATGGCAGGCGCATTTTGCGTTTTTAATATTAATATTATGTATGCGTATTTAATAAACTTATTTATTATAATATAAATTAAATTGTATATGATTTTTATGGTTAGGTTTTTTAAAAGCGATAATTTGATTACAAAATTCAAAGCAATTAATTTTTATAAGCATGGTAATATTATTAATAATTTTATGAATTTATATAAAGCATAGTATATTGCAATAATAATAAAATAAATAAAATTCTTATGATTCATTAAGATTTATATTTTATAAGCAGCGCTTTTAAAATAAACCCTTTATTTGCGTATTGCGTTTATAATTGCTAGCAACTTTTTATTATATATATTATAATTAAATTTTACTAATAATAATTTTTGCTTAATTAGCTAAGCATAGCACTAATGACGTAATTCAAAAAATTCGTTTTTATGCGTATTTTTTTATTAAATATAAAAAATATAAGAACAAGTTCCTTAATAAACATTTTTTTAAAAGCTTTAAAAACCGCATCAGCTTTTTTTATTTATATATACTCCTTATTCTTATAAATGACTTTTATAAGTACTTTAGCAATTTTTAAATAATTTTTTATAAATCGTTTATAAAAATTAGCAAATCTAAAAAAAGATTGCAATTTTTTAATATTAATAAGCTTAATTTAATCAATAATTGCTTTAACTTTTTTAGGATTTATAATCAATTTGGTAATAATAATTATATAACCTAAAAAGACAACTTTTTTTATATGAAAATTGCATTTTTTTAATTTAAAAAGCATAAAAGCAGTTTCTAATTTTTTAAAAATTGCTATTATGTTTTTTATATACTATTTTTTATTTTTAAAATAAATCAAAATATTATTTAAATAGCAAATGCATATTATGTTTAAATATGGCCATAAAATATTATTAATTAAATGCTAAAATATAGCTAATGCATTAATTAAGCCAAATAGCATGATTATGTATTTATAATGATTAAAATAAATGCAAAATGCTATTTTCTTTTTTTTAGCTATTTTAATAAGGTTATATGCGCTTTTTAAATTAAGCTAAATAAAGATTTTGGCCTTTGCAAGCCTATTTCGCAATTCCTTAATTAATAATAATGCATAATATTTTTTTTAATAGCATTATTTAATTAATAATAATTAATGCATATTTATTATTTGCTATTTTTTTTGTTGCAAAAAGAATATTGCTTTTTCATAAGAATTTGGATTTTTTAATAAACCTTTTTGCTAAGTGTTAATTAATATATTTTTTAATTATTATTAAGTTTATTGCCAAATATTCCTTAAATAATTAAAATATTAATTTAATATCTTTTTTTAACTTAATTTAATAATTATAATTTTAATATTTAAGCAAAGCCTTAATGCCTTATTCTTCCTTAAATAATGCCACAAACTTGTAATATGCTAATAATATATTTTTTATTAATGAACCCTTATTTTGGTATTTAATTTTTTTTTTGAAAATAGCGCAAATCTTTTAAATAATTAATATTCCTGCTTTATTTTAATAGCAATTTTTGCAATAATTAAACATCAATTGCCTTTTGACTTAATTAATTTTTAAACTGTGTTTTTTTATTTAAAAAAATTCAAGAATAATATTATGTATCCTAATTTAAGTAATATTAAATTAAATTCTTTTAAAATGGCCAGCAATGCTTATATGCAAAATTTAAGTTTGTATATTTATTATTTTATTAGCGGCAGCATTTTTATTAGTAAATATTAATTAATATTCCTTTTTTCTTATTTTAATTAATAGCAAATGCTTAAGTATAATAACAAAAGATATAAAAAGAATTTATGCTTTAAAATTCATTATGGCCTTAAGAATTATTCCCTTAATTTTTGCTTTTATAATCAAATAGCGATTTTTCATTACCGCTAATTAGCGCATAAGAAAATCCTTTTAATAAAAGTCTTTTATTAAAATGTTTTTTTAAACCTAATGATTTGGTTTTATACCCATAATCATAAATAGCTAATTTATTCCTAAAATTTAAGCTAATAAAATAAAGCGTTTTTAATATATTTAGGTATTATTAGTTATATTAAACCAAAAGCGCCATTAGCTGCCTTTTAATATAATTTCCCCCAAAAAAAATTAGCTTATTTTAATTCTTAAAAATAGGCAATAATTTTTAAAAAATAATTTGCATATAAATTTAAAAATAGCTGCTGCTATATTTAATTTGCTTTTATTTAATATATTTATAATCCCAATAAATTACTTAACACTTTTTGCCTTATTATGATTCCTTCGCAAAAATTAGTTTTGGTTTTTTATAAGTAATTTTTATGATCTTATTAATTTAATGTTAAAAATTCAAAGCCTAAAAATATAAGTTTTTTTTTTGCTAAGTGATTTCCCAAACCTTGCCTTGCAATGGCTTTAAAAATAATAGCTAATATAGCTTTAAATTCAAAACCTAGCAAAGCTTTTTATTTCCTTTTTTTATTTTATTTTATATTATGCTATTATTATTTTTTATTTAAGTATAAATTTTATTATTTTCAAATTCATTAATGATCATGTATTAAAAGCTTAAGGCATTAAGCTGCTTAATAAGATATAATAGCATAAGAATATTATTAATATTATAAGCATCTTGTTTTATTGTATTAATTTGCTTTCTTTTTAATCATAATTTTTTTGGCAATAAAAGCTGGCCATATAGCTTAAAAAACCATAATCAAAGCATAGCTTATTCCATTAATATTTGTTCATAACTTTTTTAAAAAGCTTATTATTATATTGCTTTTTTTTAAATTGCTTTTAAAACATGGCATTTAATTTCATTTTATAAAAATAAAAGGGTTTTCTGCCCCTTTTCTTTTACTACATATATATTTTAAAGCAATATTAGCCTTTTCATTTAAAAGCATGCTTAAAATTATAATTATCGATTTTAATAGCCATTTTAATAAATTCCTGTAAATCAAAAAATGCATTTAACCTAGTAACCTTATTTTTAATTTCATTTTTTAATCCTTTATAATATTATGCCTTAAATGCCTTATTGTTTTAACTGATTTAATTAGCAAATTACTAAAAGGCGATTATATATATAATTGCTAATTTAATTTGCTTTAGGTTTTGAATATTACATTTAGCCATTTGGTTTTGATTAATATTATCAAAAACGTAATTAATGCATTTTTTAAACTTTTTAAAGCTTAAAAAGATTTTTTAAAATTCCTTAAACATAGCGATAAAAACGTTTTATTTTTTGATTTTATTTTTGATGTAATTAAATAAAAAGGTTTTAATTTAATTAAAAGGAGCCTTATAAAAAAAAGACGCGGCCTAAAAAATCTTGTTCATATTTATAAGAAATTAGTAGCTATTAAACCTAATATAAAATTTTATTTAAATAAAATAGGCTTTAAGTTTAAATTGGTTTTTATGATAAAAATTTGGGAATACAATTTTGAGAATATTTTTTAAATTAAAGGCATTGGCAATGGCCAAAGCTTTAGTAAAAAAGCTGAAAGCCATATTATATACATAAATCAGTACTTTTAATAAAAAAGTGCTCAAAGTATAATAATTTGGTATTTATTTAATATAAATATAAAAGGCTGCGATTAATTTTTAATAATTAAAAAATAAATATATCATATACAAAATAAAATAATTATTAATATAATTAAGAATATTATTTAAAATTAAGCATAAAGCTCTTATTTAATAGCAAACATGCTAATTTTATATAAAACCTTTATTCTCTTTAAGATCCCCCTAAAGCCTTAAGCTCCAAGGCTTCTAAAGCCTTAAATCCTAAAGCTTTAAAAGATCCAATTATTATATAACCTTTATCTCATAATGTTTTCTAATTTTGGCTTTTTTATACAATAGGGCTTGCCAAGCCTTAGGGCCAAGACATGCGTGATACCCCTACTGGGTATGTCCGTAACAAAAAGGCATATTTAAAATAAGATATTCTAAGGTCTATACTTCGTGATCATAACACAACAACTCAACCATATAAAAAGGCTTTTAGTCACTTATAAAGACTACCTATAGTAATAAAGAATCGATTAATTAATTGGGTTTTAACTCAAAAGTCTCTTAGCCATAGAGTTACGTACACATAAATCAAGGTTTTTAAAAAAAGGCTTTTAATACTTTAAAAAGACCACTTATTATTAAGAAAACATTAGATAACACGATTTTTAGCACATAATCCTGTTTTAAAGACTAAGCGGCAAATCTATGTCGATTTTATATATATCAACGCCGCTTATACCAAAGTTATTAAGCCGTGGTTTTAAAAATTAGAGATTCCGGTTATTAAGGCCATTTTAGTTTGTTAACAATGGAATATGGACGAAACTAGTATTATAAAAAGCTATGGTCTTAATAGATATGTTGTGGGGAACACTAAGAGCCGTAAAATTTAAAGAAAACAGCTAAGTTCACGTGCTTAAACGATAATTATTAAATATATTTTTACAATTAGAGCTTTTACATACTTTACTGTAATTTATAAGGGAAAATCAGTGCAATAACAGTGGTTTCTGTCTTAATTAGACGTATTCAATAAGTGGCACTTCATTATAATTGATAATAAGTAAATAATCGATATTATAGCTTTTAAGTGGTTAAAGAAAGTGTTTATCCCTTAAACGGAACCATGTGATTATTTAACAAGACTCCTTATCTTAAACGGCTATAAGAACCACGAGACTATGGAATTCCTTTAAAAATACCTTAAGTATAATATATATTTTTTATTTTTATTTACATATACGTTATATGTTTTATAGCCTTTAGATTTAACAGTTTTTTCTGTTTTAAAGCGTGCTTACTGGACAAAACTGTAAAAGTTGAGTTTTTCAATTAATTTTACTTTAATTGGTAAATGTAATTTCCTCGTTTATTATTAAAAGGCACGTTAAAAGAGTATTATACTTTTAAATATTAAAGTAAAGTAAAGAATTACGGGATTATGGCCGGTATTTGTCGCCAAGCTATTAATGAGCCTTTTGCTGTTAGAAAACAGTAATAAATTGATAAATCCATTTTTTCTAAAGCCTTAGGAAACGCTAATATTACCTCCAAAAGTAACTAATACTTTAATTAAGGTTTAAACTCTAAGGGCTAAGAAAGATTTATATGTATAGATTCGTACTTTAATCAACGGATTATATAATTAATTTCTAACGTAATGTTTATTTTTTAAGAAGGTTATAAAGGGAATTAATAAAAGAGACTATGAATTAGGGAAGGTAAATATAAAAATCAAAGAGTTAAAAGAGAGATTAAAACAATTAAAGCCAAAGAAAAGGCGGAAAGTCCGAATAAGTCCAAATTCCAAGTTTGCTATAACACGTACTATTAAAGAGGCTTAAATCGTAGTTAGAAAACGTTAAATTAAGTCTTTAAAATTAAAATTAAGAGGAAAATCAGATTTTATAATATCGTATATAAAAGTTGGCGTAATATAAAGTTATTAAGTGTTAAGTATCAAGTACTAGAATTAAGCGAGGTGAGCAGAATCTAGGGGTGGGCGGAATCTAGGGGTGAGATGTTAGTGGATGAATTTCCTGCGATGTTTTTCGCTGTTACGAGCAATCGTGAATAAGTTATACGGCTGTGGGCAAGCTATGGAGGAGATGTTCACGTCGTCCACCCAACCTCCCAGATGCCCCTTCTTGCATTCGCCATCGTCAACGCAGACAGATTCCAAGCCGACAACACGCTCATGGTTACGACACTTCTAAGTCTAGGCGCTGACCCAACCGTCATCCCTGCGGTATTTTACACGCCCTACAACCAAGATAACCCAGAAGGTGGCCCTGACATACAAAATTTGTCTGACATCGATGAGTACGGTAGGCGATGGTGTAAACAATCATTCCGGCTCAGACTCGCAAAGACCGCAAAGATTACCCAGCGATACTTTTTACATAGGGCAGCAACGACAAAGCGACCTGGAGTCCGATACAAGCAGATCGCAGAACTCAGAGATGCCGAAGGCTTGCTCGGTCTCCCATACTTCCTTGTTGGACAGAAGACAGCAACAGATCAGTTGCTCAAGGATATTGTCTGTCATATGCTGATCCCCAGTACGAAACCCCTCGTTTTGGTCTTCGGAGGCCAGAGTGGCCACGGAAAGACTGAACTGGCCAGAAGTCTTGGGAATCTCCTGTCACTTGCAATGGAGATAGTGGATTGTACCATTCCCAACTACGAATCGGACCTCTTTGGTCCTCGCCATCCATACGTCAATGCTGCAGTGGGATCCCAATGAACAAACTTCTTGGCCACAAATGCGGGCAAGAGATGTATTGTTTTCTTCGACGAATTTGAGAAAACGACAACGAACATCCACCAGGATTTGCTTCTTCCTTCGATGAAGGTACAGTTCAGAGTCTTTTATACAGACTGCCACAAGAAACGTTGATGACAAGAAAATAACAAGATATGCGTGATCTCAGCACAGTCGATTGGTCGCAAACAATCTGGATCATAGCAACCAACGCTCTAGACCCAACTATCAAGCAGTTCTGTGCCAATAACGAAACACTCTACATGAAAGAGGACAATGAAGAAGAGAGAGCTGTGTTGATGAAGAAGCTAGGAAAAGAGCTCAAACAGGCATTTTTGCAGCAGTTTGGGGAAAGCAGCCAACCTCCTCAATGAAAGGCACTCAACTGGTCTGGAGAATACTGACTGTCAAAGGCACCTCTCACCGGACGGATCTCCAATTCCCTCCCCTTCCTCGCCTTCTCGCTTACAGAGCAAGCCGTAATCGTCCACAAATACCTGCTCGACCTCGACAATCAAGTTAGAAGGCCTGTCAAACTCTCGGAAGCGCCAGACCAAGCCCTACTTGGTAACTTCAGGCTTCACATCTCGCGTGATGGCTCAGTCGGTCGGATATTGGCATGAGAATGGTACCACCCAGATCTTGGTGCGAGAAGTTTGATCAGTGCAGTGGACGGGATCACAAAGGAGCTGAGCTATGCGTATGCGGATGTGCCAGAGCTTATTAAGGAGAGTGATGAAGTGGTGAAGTTTGTGGTTGATGTGTGTGGGATGAAGTCGTGACGAAGATGGTGCCAATGCCAGAAAGGAAGAGGAGGAGATATGGATCTTCGGAGTTGTGAACTCCGAACATAGAGTTGGATAGGTTATCTTATTATTGTTTTAGTAGTTGCTGGCCAACACCGACTATCGTCCGAACCTTAGATGGTAAGACCCGGGTTATCGAAATGAAGTTGCCAAGAATGTAAGAGAAGACCCCCAAATGCACTTGAAGCCACTGCCCTAATAATTGATTTCTTGCCAGGTGTGACTATTCATGGTTTTGACACGGTATGCTAGCGTCATACTCTTGTTATAGCTGTGGATTCACCCACCCTCCAGATTCTCTCCACTTTGAGATTCACAATTCGCTAGTCACTGTACGACCGCAACCCTTCATTATCAAATATTGTAGGAAGTATTCAATGCACCCTGAATTGAATGGTAAAGGGATTGCAGTTTGATTGAAAGCATAGCTCGGTATTCAATGAGAACCACATAGTCGTGTCGAGACCATATTTGCGAAAGACAATTCCCAGATATAAACACTCAAAACTCCCTCCCCGACTCCTCCTCAAACCATTTCTCGACATTGGAACGATCCCACTCTCAACACACAAGCCCCATCCTTAACAAACAAACAAACCAAGCCAAATCTCACACCATGTCTTCACCCACAAGCCAAGTCCTGCCAGAGGAGCAAGCCGTCGAGTACTTCAAGAACCTAGTCAAACAGGTACCGCGCCTCTCCAACCACCCCACATATAACTTCAATGAAAGCTAACCTCAACCCCTCACAGCGCCATCTCTCCAGCTCCCACCCAGTCAACACCCTCGCCCTCGAAACCCTCACTAACACGATCCTCGCAACCGAACGCCAATGGCCCCGCAGCTCATCCGCCCCCGCTGACCCATTTGGCGAAGGTTCCCGTCTCGGCGAAGTTCTTTATCATCATACCTCCAAGATGACCGTTGATAGTAAGAAGTATTTCAGCTTGTATTACTTCCCGTATATGGTCATGGAGTTGTTGGAGGTATTGGCGACGACTGAGCAGCATTCTCGGTTGGTGAAGGTTTACAAGCCGTTCGTTGAGAGTGCTGGAATGCGGTTTAGGGAGTTGTTAGTTGCTGAGGAGAAAAGAGATGTTTAGGGGAGGTGGTGGCACTATGATAGGTGATTGTTCTTTTGAGATTTGGAGTTTTGCGGTTGGGTGGGTGTTGGGCGTTAATTTGGTTGGAGGAATGAGTGCAAATTCTTGGGGACGGAAACATGGTGAATTGAATTTGCATGGACTTGACATTGATCAAAGTGCTCTTTCACAATCAGAAAAAATGAAGGTGAAGCGTGATGATGCTTATTTCACTTACTTCCATGTCCTAAGGAAGAAAGTGCCCAAGGATCGTCATCTTTTGCAGAATTGGTTAAGAAGCTGACTATGTAAATCTTAAATCTGACCCCTCTTCGAGGCCAAAGACCGGACAGCTGTCTTTGTATCATGTATCTTGGGTTTTTGAGTCCTTGGCATTATGTTCGAAGACTTCATAAAACTAGAACTCGCTGCGGAACTGAACTTCCACGACATCGATTCATTTCTAATCATTACGCCAAAATCTACGGCTCAGTTCGATCAATAAGAGCCATCAACTAAAACATCTTCCCACTTCAACCGGCTGGAAGCTTTCTCCCTGTACACACCTCCAGTTTCCACAGAATATCCAGCTAAGCAATCAAAATCTCAACTTTCCTGCAAAGGTCAACATGGCCTTCGAAGTAGAAACTAGGTGTTGTAATGTCTTTAAAGAAGCCCAAGCAATTGAATATTTCGGGAAGCTATAATATTAGCGAATAAGTATCCGTGATTTTTATTTTTACCCCGCATTTTATATTTCTTACTTTTGCGCAAATATATATAATTTTATGAAATTAATTTTAATTGAAAATGCGATTAAAACAAATTAAAGCGTAGATTAAGGGTTATAATATGCGCAATTTAAATTTAAAATTAAGTATAATTTGATTTTAATATTTTATATGCTATTTATTTGCTGCGATTATAGCCTTAATCCTTGCATTTATGCTTGCAGCCAAATTCTTAAATAAATTTGGCTTAAAAGTGTTTTATGCGATTTGAAGGCATGATTTTAATTATTGCCACGCAAATTCTGATTTCGATTTATTTTTTGCTTTTTTGGGAAATATTTTATAATAACGAATTTTTAATGCCCATTAAATATGCTTAATTAAATTAAGATTTAAAAAGTAAGAAGGCTAGTTTTTAAGTAAAATTATACCCTTATTTATAAATCAATTTTTGATTTTATGGGCTTAATGAATAAAAGCATTATTTTACATGAATTTGTATTTAAGGTTTAAGGTTTTGTATATTAGGGCAAGTTTTGTGTCCAAAATTTTAAAATAGGATGTAACCAAATACTCATATTTTGCAAACTTAAAATCTTGATTTATAATATAAAGATTTGAATGCCTAAAATCTTAAAAGCATTTTTAAATTATAATCTTCATATTTTTATTTGTTTTATAAGTTTGAACAAAATTTAGGTGCTACTTTTATATTATAATCCGAAAGCATTATTTATCCCATTTACCTCGCCTTTTTTTAATTAAGCATTTATTATTTTATATAATTATGCCCCATTTTTTTGGCAAGCAATCTTAATATTAAAAAGCCCAAGCAAAGCATTTATTTACGTTCTTTTAAATAAAAAAAGGTTGCTGTTTATACTTTCAATTCTTGATTCCATGCTTTTTTAAGATTTTTTTAATAATATCCTTTTTGCAAATAACTTAATATGCATGAATTATTTGTTTATAAATCTTTTTTAAAAAGCGGTATATATATTAAAAAATGAGTTGTTCCTTTGCAGGTGTATATAATTTTGAGGTGCCAAAGCATAATTATAAGGCTTTATTAAATTATAAAAGTTTAAAAGCAATTGTATTAAACATAATTATATATGGGTGCAAATAAAACCTTAAGATATGCGCTTTAATTGCACTTTTATTTAATATTCTTATAATCTTTTTATGCTCATATTTTAATAATTTGACCTTCTTTCCCCTATTCCCATCCCCTAAAATCAAAAGACCGCATTGTATTAGCATAATCGTAAAATATTAAAAGAGGAAAAAAAACGCAAATGCGAAAAATCGCGCTTTTATGTCGATCCTCGCTTAAAATCACGGACACTTTACCAGGGTGACTGTAACAGAGTTAGTAAGTTCATCTTTTGCCTCTCACCAATCGCCTTCTGCCTTTTCCCCCACCCCCAGAGTTCCATCACATAAACGCAAGCTCACCACTTTGATCTTCACAGCAATCCCTCGGCCGAGCACCCCACATCCACACCGATGACTTCCATCTCACCCCCGGAGAACACACCCTCATGCTATGCATCGTCGCCTCGGAGAAAAGCTGGACATCCAGCGCCTTCGCCCTTTCAGATCCTATTCGTGAAGGTGCGCTTCTGGCCGAGTTGCTCTTCATTCACGCATTACGATTGCCTGTCCACAAGGAGTACTTCATCCAAACGCACTTCCCGACACATTTCAAGCTTATTCCAGAAGAAATGTACCGTGTTTCGAGTCGATGGAATACTTCGCCCGGACGACCTGCGTTTGAGGCGTTTTATAGGCGTGCGGCGCAAAGGTGGAAGGAGTTGAGCACGGAGTGGAAGATGGAGGGGTTGACGATAGGGGATGATTCGATAACAAAGCAGGAAGAGGGGAAGTTGCGCAGGTGGATTTGTGGGTATTCTTGTCAGCTTTGGGGAATTGCTTGAGGATTGAGCTGCATGATTGGTGTGGCTGGAGGGAGGAAGGAATTAGGGCACAAATACATCGTCTTGGCTTGAGAGGTTGTAACGTTCTTCATCGGGTTGGTGCTTTAATCTTTGGACATGTGGAAGTACTTATATTGTGAATCGGATGCCGCAGAGTTGTATACCGCAGAGTTGTATGCTGCAAAGCATTTGTGTATCGCAGCCAACTTTCCCAAAGTGAAGCAACACCCCATGATGACACTTCAGTCATGATGACCATGCAGATCCTTTACTCCCTCAACCTCTCCATTTCATTCTCCAGGAGACACCTACCTACTTCCTAGAAACTTCTAGCCTTGAGAGACGGGCAATCCGAATTTCGCAGAAGGTTAGAAGCTTGGAGTTGAAAGACAAGTATAAATGCCAGCATCATCTCCTCCTTCAGTATGAAAGAGAAACAAGTTGAGAGTTCAGTTCAGAAGGAATATTTCCTCCCAACAGCCACCCCATCAGCGCGAATCCCGACGGCGACGCACCTAGAGTTCCCACCAACGAAGAAGCAAATTCCAATTGGCAGCATCGGCGGGAAGCAGAATTTGCTGTCGATACAGTTCCATCGGTGATGGGCTGAGAATCGCGTTCGTGAACTTGAGGTTGCGAAGGAGAAGATTGGGAGGACGAAGGGGAAGGGGTGGTTGTGAGGGGGAGGTAGTGGTGGTGAAGGGGGTGATGATGAAGGGGAAGATGGTTATGAGCGATCGAGGGGCAAGGCTGTAGAGAGGAGGAAGAAGACAAGGGAGACGATGGCGATGAAAGAGGGGAGTAAGGTTATTGGAAAGTTGGTTGGTGAGTTGAAGGGCTTCAGAGGGCTTCTTGATGAGAAGGCTCGAGAAACCTCTGCTCATTACTGTAGCAGCAGCTGCCCTTCTAGGTGATTCACCGCCGCTTGTCTCGTCTTTCAAGGCGCTGCCTCGCGCGCTGCTGCGACAAAAGTCCTCGCTTAATCGTCTTCGATGTTGTCGCGGTTCTTGGCAACACGATAAAACCACCACCGCGCCTTCTTATCGAACAAAATCTCGAGCAAGATTCGCGAACCATCATCTCTCCAAGAACACTCTACAGGCCTACAAAATGCCAGGGGAACAGGTTGCCAGTCTAGAGGCTCGAACCCAGGAGGCGCGAAAAAGCCGTGGAACGGGCAGCAAAAGCTTCAAGAACTTTGAAAAACGCATCAAGGACCTCGAAAAAAGCTACGCAGACTCGCAAACTCAAGTCGAAGAAGGCAAACATCAGCTCGTGGCCAAGGATCTCAAATTGATCAACCTGGAGAGACAACTCATGACCCGGACCGATGATCTCAAGAGCAAGGACGAAGAAGTCGCTAGAGTGCAGCGGGTGTGCAAAGGCCTTGAGCAGCAGCTCGCCTTGAAAGAGCTCGGAATGAAGGACCTGCGAGAGCAACTTGACGTCTGTCACACCAATTCGAATTCCCGGTTCGATCTTCAAGTGGAATATGAAGCTAAGCTGTACCGGGCTCTCGCGCAGGTCAAGGAGCTTGAGGGAGGAGTCGAGAACGAGAAAGAAATGAAGATGAAGGCTGAGGATCGTGCTGCAGAGGCTGAGAAGAAGGTCAAGGAGTTGGAAGACTCTGTTGGGGATGAGTCGGAGGCGAAGATGAAGGCCGAGGGTCGCGCGGCGGAGGCTGAGGAGGAGATCGAGATGTTGGAGGCCAGAGTTGGGGGACTGACAACTCGTCTGAAAGCGTTCGAGGATATGTCTGAAGGAGCGTCAACACCTCGAAGTAGCTCTGCAACCTCAGACCTTGGCTCTCGTCAACAGTCACCCTTTCAATTCTCATTCACAATCCCACCACCAGCCCCAAACATCACCCCTTCAACTCCCGACGACGGCTCACATCCCACCCTCGACGCCATCTCATCCCGAATCGCCACCCGCAACGCCCATACAGCCACTCTGATCCAGAAAATAACCCTCGACAACCAAACCCGCCATGAGATCCCCCCACCACCAACCCTAATCATCGTCCCTTCAACTCCCGACCACGGCTCACAACCCACCCTCGACGCCATCTCATCCCGAATCGCCACCCGCGACGCCGATATACTCGCTCTCATCCGGCAAACAGCCCTCGACAATCAAGCCCGCCATGAGATCCTCCGCCAACGCTACAACAAAGCACAGAATGACCTGATACAGAGTGCGAAGAGAGAGCAGGCGTGTGATGCTATGTTGGAGATTTGCATGGAGATGGGAGAAGGTGAGGAGAGTTCGGAGGGAGTCGGTGATGGTGAGGAGGGTTTGGAGGGAGTCGGTGATGGTGAGGAGGGTTTGGAGGAATTCGGTGATGGTGAGGTGGGTTTGGAGGGAGTCGGTGAAGGTGAGGTGGGTTTGGAGGGAGTCGGTGAAGGTGAGGAGGGTTTGGAGGGAGTCGGTGATGGTGAGGTGGTTTAGGGAGTGGAGTGACTTTGTTGTGGATTGAGAGGAGATGATTGTGGTGATGGAAGATTTTGAGGTTGTCTGTCCTGTTGGAGATCCAGAATGCATGAATACTGGAGATCTGGTCCTTTCACTTAATTGATGTTGAACAGCAGGGCCGCCTGGAATCCAGGACATACTAGGTAGCTAACGAAAATGATGATGAGTCGAGCACGAGCTTTTGATATTACCTCCATACGTATCTTGCTCAATCTGAAAGACTCGAAGAGAGATATCTGTATACTGATGTCCTGTCTCTTTCTGCTTCGTGCAACTCGCTCCTTTTCCAGGAAATTTCAAACTCCGTAAAGCATTACTAGATCACCAAAAAGACTCTTTGAACATGAATGTTAGGGAAAGCGTGGATTAGACACGGTATTTGGCGATAGTCCATCAGCTGGCTGCCTTTGTGTCAAGCGGTGTTAAGCTTCGACTGATCCGATGTAAATGGAACGAATGAACTAGGATGCAATTCAAATGGACGTGACTACGGACTTTTGTTGCACATCGTGTTCATGATTTACAATCACCACGATCTGATTTGTGGTAAAAGCACGAGATTTGCATGTGTCGTGGTCAGCCAGCAAGGCCCAATGAGGTGATCTTCAAATCTTGCTGACTCAGCGGAATTTAGAGTTGGGATCGAAAAGCAGGGCAGGGCAAGGCAAGGCAGGGATCGGATGACTTTTCACTACTTGTCAACACGCAACCTTGCATCACCAGTTGACGCTTCGTGACTCGTCGGATGTTTCTGTTTGGGTCGATATGTGAGCGGGAGTATGGAACTCGGTGCTGGGATTGTAGATTTGATTTGGATCTGCCTTTATCGAATCAATGGTTTCATAGAAGAAAGGAAGGCATTTATGACGGATTTTGATTTTGATTTTGATGTTCTTTCCCCCAGGCCAATGTATCACATTGCTTTACTTTACTTTGCTCTGCTTTGCTTTGCCTTACAGGGTGCGTGCCTGCCGAGCAAACACGGGATCGGATTTGCAGCTGCCTGCTCTGCCTCTCTCAGCAGCTCTGGCAGAGCCTCATGATCGCCGAGCTTCATGTCGGCTGTGATCGGTCTGGGGATCAAGGATCAAGAGTCAAATGACGTAAAGGTCCGTCAGGATCCGTCAAGCCCCCATCGTGACGCTTTCTCTCGCTCTCTCTCCATTTCACTTCACTTGAGCCACAGCCACAGCCACAGCAAAAGCCAAGCCACGTGACTCTGCTTTTCGGCGGTCGGTCCAGGGCCGAGCAACTTCGAGCCTCTGCCTCTGATTTGGGAAAAGTGCCATCTCGCTGGACGAATGAGAGAGATTGGCCAAACTCTTGATCCCGAGGCTATTCCGATCCGGCCTCGCGCTAAGACCAGCAGCCGAGTGCTGCATCGTCATCGTCATCGCCATCGCTACATCACCTCCAAAACACAAAAGAGGTCAAGCCTGCACCTGCACCTGCACTTGCACCAGCTTACGACCGACTAAATCAACAGGCAATCTGCCTTTATTTACCTCAGTCCCAGTCCCAGTCCCAGTCTCATCCCATCCCCCTCCCCTATCGGTTCAATTCCTCGAACATAGTAATAAACATACAGACGAGTATCACCAGTGCTTCGGACCAGCCACGACAAGGTATGTGGGAGTGCGTTTGCATGCACCGACCGACCTCCCTCAGCCTTGGGCAGCAGCAGCCCAGCAACGAAGCTTCCCCTCTGCTTCGCAGTCCGGGTTTCGCGATTGTTTGTGCTGACTTGTGCTTCGCTGAAAGGCAGGTTGACCCCGGATCGAAACGCACGACTCAACTCAACTCGACTCGACTCGACTCTGCAATTAATCGCCCATAATCCTACATAACCCTTCGCAATGGCAGGAGGCGGTCTTCGTAAGCTCCCCCGAAACTGGCTGTTGAACCGGCGCGTATGCAGAGCAGATGCTGATTTGGTCTAAGGTGGTGCCTTGGGCATTGCGTCCCTCGTCCTCATCGGAGGCGCTCTCGTGCTGATGTTCTTCGTCGTCCTCGGTGGAGTCAAGGATGCGACTCCCCTCAACAGATCGTGGTTTCTTAGGGCAGATACCTCGTCTTTCCCTGGATCCGAACGCGAGCAATCATATTGGACATACTGGAAGATTTGTGCGAATGGTGGTGGCAATTGCGGAAAGCCCGTTCCAGCTCTGCCGTTTGGATATGCCTGGCGTCAGGGTACTGAGGGTGTTCCAGCTGGATTGACTGGGTACGTTATGATGCGATGCGATGGGCATGATATGCGCGGAGCGTGCGACTGACTTGCTTATAGACCTCGCGGCCATGGAACCACCAGTAACTACTACTATTACCTCTGGAGATTCGGCTGGGTTTTCTACCTCATGTCCATTGTCCTCACTGGCTTCACATTCCTCACCAGCGCGCTCGCACCGTGCAGTCGTCTCGCTGCTGGGTTCTCAGGAACTCTTCTCGCCTTCTCCCTCTTCTGGTTCTCACTCGCTGCTGCATTAATGACGTAAGTTTTCACCCAAACGCTTTTCTCCTTACCATAAATACTCACATCACCAAGTGTCGTCTTCGTCAAGGCCCGCGACGAGTTCCGCAGTGCAGGTATCGATGCCGCCATCGGCAGATACGCATTCGGCTTCACCTGGGGTGCTTGGTTCGCCATGTTCCTCGCGACGATCTTCCTTTTCATGGGCTGTGGTGTCAGCCGCAAGGGCGAAGACCACGTTCGTACCAGCAAGCGAAGCGGTGGCCGTTTCGGAGGCCTACCTTTCGTGGGACGTAAACGCAGTAGACGCTCTACTCGTGGTTCGTTTGTCGATGCCGAGAGCCAGCGTCGCGTCAAGGAAGAATATTAAACGTCTTGACTGGATTCGTGTCCGAGTTTGATTCGGTGGTCGTTGAGTTGAGCGCTGGTGTTGAGTCTCGTTGGATAGAGAAGGGGTGGGGGGTGGTGCAATTACGACATCGATTGAATGAATACACACGGCCTTCCAACTATCTACACGGCCGACCTGGACTGCAAATGGGGATATCTTGGAGAAATTGATCGTTTTCAATAATGATTTGGATGACGGATTGGTAGGATTTGGATTGGATAGGGTGGGGGGACAGGCGATGTTGCAGTTGTATATTAATCTTGCTTTAGAGCTTTTCTTCTCTTTCTTGAGAGGGTGTTATGCGATGGAATATCTGCCTTGCTTACTGACACGCTATTTTGAGAAGAGTTAAAAAGAGATACGTAATGTCTACAATACTTCAAAAAATAAATGCTAAAACTCCATCAATTTGTTATTGTTTTTGATATCATGATTTAGAACCTGTTGAGCTTTGTTTTAATACGTGTTGTTGCATTACAGAAATCTCATCTACTCTGTTACTATTCACCCTTTCCAACCTCTATCTGTCAAGAACAGCCGTTTATCTACCGATAGTTACTGGCGTGAGAAGGAACCCAGAAACGGGCGTACATATACATAGATAGCTCATCATTCTGAAGAAATAAAGATGCAAACAACAGATGGTGATAGTAGAAGATGACCTAGCAATAGGATCACTAGTGGATGCAAGAATTTGATACGCATGCTAAAATTAGGCGGGGAACACGAAACCGCGCATTGCGTCAAATAATCAACAAACCTTTAACAACTTACTATGCCATTAAATACATATTAAACTAAACGATTAACACCTCCTCCGATTCTTTCGAAGGGTGGCATTTCAAATACAATTAAAAGACAGCGTTTTTTCAACGCTTTTAAGCGTGATTGTAACATAAAGTCGTTCTGTGCCATTTGCCGCGATAAGTAACTTGACGAGAGTATAGGTTGATTATGGAGGCGATAACAAATGGATTTAGGTGATTTAGCTGATCGGAGGACACGTAGACTGTCGTAAAAGCTTAGGAGAAAGTCAAAGGTGACTAAATCGATGTATAAGATGCTTGTTAATCCAAAGCGAAATCCAGTCCGCAGACAGCTTCTTGAGGCACAGATTGAGTATTATCATTTATTGGTTCGAAAGTGTCAATTACAATACAAGTTAAAGGAGTATACTAAGGGAGGTCGGAGGTACAAAATGGCGTTTGTAAAGAAGCAGGTTTTGTTGGTAAACAAGGAACAACGCGTTGCCTTTGAACACGAGCACGAGCACGATTCGATCGACGATTTTTAGAGCTATATTGTGTTTATAGACGAAATGTATGTTGATCTTTTGTCGCAGGCTGTTAGAGATATACTTTGAGAAGAAGGAACGCGGTACGACGACGAGAATGTTATAGAAAGGCTATCAAAAGAAAGGGCCAAATTTTACATAGTTGGATAGGTTAATTGGTACGTTAAATACGATAAACTCGAGTTTTACAACGATGAGGAAGATATAGTCGAATAACCTTTGATGCCTCAAAAGCCTCGCCGACGATTTATACGCGAATTAAAGGAAGAATATTACCAAAGAATCCTCAAATGGGAGGCTTTAAAGCCATATCTAATTGAAAAAAAGGTTTTGGGTAATTATATAACCCAAAAATACTATATCAAAAGGCTTTTTCTAATTTATATTGACGTTGTTTAGTAATTGCGCTATAAGTACGGAGATTCGTGGTATTTACAAGAGGATAGAGACCCGTCTTATGGCATATGAAAAGAAGGTCTCGCTTAACAACTAAAAGAAGCTAATTGGATTGAAAACCATACTCACCTAATTTAATCACTTGATTTGAATTCAATTGAGGCTTGTTGGAATATTGTTAAAAATCGTTTACGGCGTAGAATTTTTTTTGGGGACAAGGATATGAAAGAAGCGATTTAGGAGGAATAGGATAAGATTACAATGGAGGAAGTCCGCGCGCGTATTAAAGAGATGCCTATTAGATGTGTACGCTTTAGAAGTAATGGGGGAAAGATTATTAAGAGTATACTTTAGTAGTGTATAATTATAATAATAACATTTGTTGATTTTCTACTCCTTCTCAAATTCGGCTATTTTAGCGTGCGTATCGAATTCCTGCATTCATTGGTGGGACCTGCTGATTGGCCAAAATGCCGAGGGCAAGAGTATGCTGGAAGGGGATAGGCACATGTTGAAACCCATCCAACTGTACCGCACAATGGAACATGTTAGTGGGAGATATTTGAGCTGGATGTCAGTACCACTCAGTAGCCTTGTACAGTACGTGTTTGATAAACAAACATAATTTGAGTGAAATGAGTAGAACGAAAACTCAATGCTGTTCTTGGTTTATTCTCAAAGGCGTTTCATGGATGCAGAGCAGAGTGCGGAGATTGAAGGTAAGCCCATTCATCACATTTGTATCCGGACTCAACGAAACAAGTTGCCGACCTCATTGCGACTTGCAACCCGCGTCACACAGCTCTTGCATCTAGCCCAAAGCCATCCGTAGTGAACATCGAGATACCCAAAAACCTCCGCACAAGAAACGAAACCAACGACATTCGAAAAGCAAGCACAAGCTCTTGTATCCAAGACCTCCCTCGCTAGCAACTGCACTTGCGCAAATACAACACTTCCCACTATCGCTGACCTTGCAAGCAAGAGAAACATTCTTCCGCTTCCACGCCACCAAAGGCCCTAAAATATGGGGGTTTCTGGCGGAGAGAAGATCTACCGCCCTGTCGACGAATGCGCGAGAGTAGAGCAAGCACTAAGCGCTACGAAGAGGATCGATGCCGTCAGTCTGGCGTTCTTGTCGCGTCAGGGGAACTCGCATGCCGTGCTAGAGAGAGCGCAAGAGAGAAGTATGGGGGTGCGTTGGGGATGACAACTGCTGCTCTGTAGTCTCTGGCGAACGAAGAGAAACACACGACGATCCTGTCGTCGGTGCTCTTGGACGTGTTTGAGGAAATCTTGAGCTTGGAGCATGGACATGGTGAGTCGTGGGTGAGCTAGTATGTGTTGTGTTGTGTTGTGTTGTGTTGTCTTAGCTTGACGTCCTCATGATCTGAGAACATGTGGTGTTGCCCTATGTTCGTCATCTTGAATCTTCACTCCTAGAAGACTTGAGTAATTAGAAAGGTAAATGCTATATGTCTGAGCAGGCTTAGTGGAGCAGCACTCGCTCTCGTGAACCTGCAACGTCTGGATCATTATCAGGAAAGTGGTGCAAGATATATTATGTCGTGGGTCACCTGAGTACGAAACTTCTCATCAGTTGCCGCAGGCACTTTCGGTCAATACGCCACATCGATGGCGATACAAGAGAACGCTTGTTGAAGGTGGCAGCGAGAGGGTGTTCTGGCAACGGGGCGATGTAATTATATCCCGGACGGCACATCGCTCAGACTTGGAAGTGCCCCCTCCGTGTTATGCGGATCTCTCTCTCAACGCCTGCGTCAAAACTGCACGCAGCTACAGCATGCGTCGAGATCCTTTTGCTCGTCTGTTGAAGTGGTAAACGAGAATGTCCATTCTCCGGTGCATGAGAGCTGCCCCTCGGTACCGCAATATCTGAACTGTTCTGTTCTGGTGCTATTCAATTGGAGGCGTCATGACCGAGGGCCCACGACGGCTTCAATGTAAGTGGCTGTTTCCACTCCCACTTTGGATTGATATGACCATTCTTCCGATATTTGCTGTGGCATACTCGCAAAAGTCGGGTACTTTAGTCGGGGCGTGGTGCATCAAATAGCTATGGTAAATTTCCAATCATTGTGCCTTTCGAAATGTCGCGTTTGTTGCTCAAATTCTGGAACTGAATACGCAAGTAGATCTCTGGGTGGTGTATGCAGGACATGAAAGCTAATTATATAATTATCGCTTGAAGGGACAGCAGTGTTTAAATTGGCGCCTTGAATGTCATATGATTATCGTAAGAATAGCTGAACGATAATATGACGCTGCTTCGACGGGCACGACTTCTAGAGTATCGAAGCTCTCAGGAGGCTCCCATTTTCTGGTTCTCCTTGTACTTTGTGAATATCCTCTCGAAGTTTTCTGGGTACTGTGGATTTCCATGAACCCTCCAATCCTAATCCTGTTGTGAAGACTCAAAAGATCAGGTGATTGAGGTGTGATTTAAATAAGAGTTGATTCCGATGATTCTGTAAACTAGTGGCACCAGTGCATGTCAGAATTGTTTACGCACCCTTAAATTAAGCAAGAACATCAAAAGGAGACCACTCTTCATTTTTATTATTATATATTCACATCATCATTTAATTATCTTAATACTTTTCCCACCGTTTTTAGTAAGCGTTTATATTTGTAAGGTATATTAGATATATTTGAAAAAATTTCCTTTAATATAATCTTGTCCCATTCTTCTTAAAAAGCTTATTTCACTTCCTCATTTAAAAAAATGCCTCCAACGAATTTATTACTTGATAATATTCTAAATACCTTCAATTAACTTAAAAGAAGTGATTAAACAAGGTATTCAAGATTTATCACTTAATTAACAACCTTTAATTTAGCAATAAGGCCTTCCTTCCGCATTCCATAACTCGGGTCGCAATCCTCTTATAAATACATTCTTATTAAACGGCATTAATATAAACAAAAAGAAGTCGTTTTATATAATACTTCTAAGTCATATGATTACCTTTCACTCATTTCTTAACCTTATATAGCTTCTCAATTTCCTAAACATATACTTATTTTTAATATTCCTCCTCTATTTTAGTCTTAAAATAACGGCGAGATTTTAATAATATAAAAGATTATTTTTCAATATCTTCTTCATTATTATAAAACTTAAGTTTCAATGCTTTCCTTTATTAATTAATCCAGACGGTAATATGAAATGTGGTCTTTTTCATCTCTAGCCTTTCTTAAATATTCTTATCTGTATATTATTAACTACCTCCTTTTTCTCAAAAAATATAACCAATTAATTAAAACTTGAAATTATAATATGCCTCGTTTATAAACTAATACAGCTTTAAAAGTCCTTAACTATCTTTTTAACATGCTCTTTTTTGTATATAACGCATTATTCTTTATTTGCCTAAAAAACCTGCTTTTTATAAACGCTATTTTGAATCATTAAGCCTTAACGTTTTCCTTCAGTTTTTGTTATAATTAAAATTGTTTTATAAATAAATTATAATACTCGATTTAAGCCTTATAATATTAATCGCGGACTAGACTTTATAACAAATCTATAAGCATTTAGCATATAGTTTTTATGACTTTAAACTTCTTTTTAAGCTTTTTTTAAAACCTTTCAAGTACTTCGCAAAGCTTAAACTACTATCAGATCACATTGTTTCTTCTAATATCACCCTCTACTCTTTCTAATCTTTTATTATTGGTATAATCCTCAAAATAAGAGCCTCAGACAATTATAATCATACGTGTTAAAAAATCGCATTCTCTTTAATATATCTGCCTCATCATTTATTTAAAATAATAAAGAAGGTATATACCTCGGATTTGCGTATGTTCAAGGAACTGTAAATGCCATGGTTATTAAATTATTATTATGAGAAGAGAAGAGGGTAAAAAATCACAATTTAATTCAACGCGCCAAGAGGGCTGTGCATAAATAATTCTAACACGCACTAGTGGTGAAAGAAATCATTCTTATATATAAAAAATTTCTTTAAGTTGTTCTAAAATATGCTAAGCCTAATTAGGCCTTCTTCGGCTAGGTTCGGGGACCTCCGGAGGCGCCAATAATTGCCTAGCGTAGCCTAAATCCAGAAAAGAGGTTATGTCCATGTGATTGTTTTGTATGTGAAAGGGTTAATTGTAAAGGTGGTGGTTTCATCTTACTTTACTATGCTTAATTAGATAATAGCGGTTATGTCGGTAAAGCTCGGTAAAGTTTAGTAAATGGTAAACATTGAGAAGCGTTATATTCACTTAGTTATATGTTATTAAAGCGTTTGACATTAACTGACGTATTATGTAATTAAGCCTAATTGGGAAAACCCCGGCAAAGATCGTTTATATAAGGAGAGCTTCCCCCCGACTTAAGGGAGCTCTTTAGTTTGATATTCGCGTTAATACAGATATTATCACTTAACACTTAATCTTATAGCCACTACAAGGCCGTGTTATTACATTAATTTGGGTATTTTTTGTTGGAGCTTTATTAAGGCCATTAAACCGAATTATGAAAAGTCATATTTAAAGATATTGTCGGTGTAGTACCGGTAAAAGTCTCACACAAAATATATTAATATAAGTCTTGATAAAGTGGGAGAAATCCTTAACTATAGATGTGACGCTTGCCTTATAAAGACCAGTATCACGTTGTAATAAAGGCCTTATATATTAAAAAAACGTAATAAAAATAATCAAGATTTTCTTAAAATTTACAATTAAAGAGAAAAAAAAGTAAAGAGGGAAAAAGGGTTATATATAAGAAACGTCGTTAAGTTAATCTTACTTAGGCGCTTAATAATACCTAATTAAAAAGGCTCCCTTAAATACCCTCCGATCTGTACCATTTGTCACATTACCCCCCTCTTCAGAAAAAGCTTGTCCTCAAGCGTCCATTCATTTCCTTGTCTTTATTAAAGTAGTTGTAATCGTTTATTTCATTATAAAATACTTTAAGCTATTAAGGTAGCTTTACAAAGGGACTTACTTGCGTAAGATTATTAAAATAAAACTCCTGAATTTTTACAAAAGCGTATTTAACGTTTAAGGCGTTATATTAAGTGAAATCAACGTCTTAATTTAGCTAAAAGACTTTATAAAAAAGGCTATCATATTACTTTTGGCAAACGAGTAAGTTTTTGATTTCCCATTTATTGTCTTTAGTGATATTAATCGGCAAAGGTAGCGTAATTTATTGACTTATTAAAAGGTTATTAGGGTTTTTCCTAAGCTTTACTATAAGGAAAACATTATATACTTTTATATTCACTGGCAGTTCTAGGCGATATAAGCTTTTAATTTTTTTTAATACTTAAAATAGACCGTTGATAAAAAAGTCCAGTTTTTTTAAAGAGCGAGTAATTAAAAAATAACGTATATTAAGCCAAATAAAATCGTTTATATTAAAATCGATTATGCGGCAAAAGCGGTTATAAAACTGGGCTATTTTGACTTAAGACTTTAAGAGGCTAGTCCTAGTTATATTCCATGTTGTATAATAACGTGTAGCATATTCCATAGTTTATTATGTATTTAATTTATTAGCAGGGAATATTGAGTTTAGTAAATTAATTTTCCAATCCTAATTAATATATAATATATATCTATGGATTACCTTAAATAGCGAGAGGCCTTTTAGGGAGTTATGTAAGAGAGACATTTAGGCGTAATTCATGATAAATAAGAACTCAAACTAATCGTTTTAATAATAAAAGACAAAAGGGCAGAGTCAGCGTTAAAGGTATTAATTATATACTTTGGTTTAACTATTAGTTTGAGGGTAGTTAATTGTAAAGAATTGTCTTTTAATACCGAGGATTAAAAAAAAGCGGTTTAAAAACGGGAAATAAATTAAGGTCCTTTATTAAAAATAATACTAATTAGGGACCCAAAGTATTTATACATATGGTATATATATAACTTTATAAAATTGCGGGTATTTGAGGTCTTTCAGTAAGGGATGTTTATAATTTGTTTATTAAAACGGTTAATAAAAACAAAGACATTGTCAAATCTATACTTGTTTTTATTAAAACTATAATAATTTATAATGAAGTGTTCTTAAGGTTAAGACAGGACAGGGAAAAGTTAGAGGAGTTCGGGTTTCTTATCCTAAAGAACTTAAATACGTTAATAAGTGTGACAGTTACAGTAATATTACTAGACTATCGACGTAATGCTGTATTATTAATACTAAAAAGATAGAAGTTATAAGGTTTTTTTTAGTATTAGGGTGAATTATATTAACGTAGTTATATACTTCTCGGATAAAGAGAGTGCGGAGATAAGCGACGTCGAGGACTATAAGGCGGCTATTAAAGAGCAGTAAATTGCCTTTTATATTAAGCTTACCCAGTTAATTTAACAAGGCTTGCTTTCACAGTGCTTAAAGAAAGGGGGTTGTATAATTGGCTTTTAGTGCTTAATATATCACCGAAAATACTAGGGAGAGATTCGTTATTTCAATGTTAAGGGTGAAATTATCGTTTTAACTAAGAGAGCGGAGATTTCTGGCCACAAGTATAAGGTCTACTTAGTCTTCTCGTAAAAGCTGTTACAGGCACTATGCTCGTTTGGCAGAGTTCTGTTTATCAAACTCGTCCGGTTTATAAGAAAGCGCGTTTGCCAATAAGTTGTGGACATCTGGTTAATAGATTATCATGAAATAGTAGTCGGCTAATAGTTTAACTCATTGTGCTTGTTAAGCATTTAATTACTTAAAAATTATAAAGTATTTTAAGGCTTTGTGATCCGTAATAACATAGATTTAATAGGGGGTTCTTGCGAGCTCTGCTCTTTAATAGGCAAAAAAGCGTATAATAACAAGTATCTTTTTATTATAAATAACATAATTGAGCTTTACGGGGAGTATAGTTTTTAAAAAGAAAGCAACGGGGAATCAATCCTTACCGTACTATTAAGAAAGGACCCCTGCAATAATTCTATTATTTATATCTGTTTTCAAAAGGCAAAGCAAATATTGCTGGTAATACCAAAGGAGCGGAGCCAACGTAAGAATATGTTTTAAGAAGTCAAAAGTATTTTCACATTTATAAGTAAAACAGAAAAAAACGTTATTCTTTATTAAATGAACAAAAGCTTTCGTTATAATACCGTAGTTCTTAATAAAACGCCTGTAAAAGTTATAAAACTTAAGAAAAGATTATACACTTTTAACAGTGTTAAGGTAAGTTTAATTATTAACAACAACGACTTTCTTAAGGTTAACCTTTAGTTTAAAGGTTAAAATAATAAATCCTAAATACTTTATACAAATAACAGCGAACTTGCTCTTTTTTAGATTTATTTAAAGGCTTACGTTAGAGAGTCTTTGAAGGACTTTTTTAATATATAATTAATGTTCTAAGGGATCTTTAAAATAAATGAGAATGTTATTAAGGTATATTATATAGAAATCATTAAAGTAGTCAAAAAGGATGTTGTTTATATAGCGCTAGTACATAGTAAGGCCATTAGTAAGTCTAAATAAAAGAACCTTACACTTATATACTCCATATTTTGTGTAAAAGGTTATATACTCCTTTGATGCTGGGTCCATTCGTATTTGATGAAATGCTTGACGAATGTCCAGCTTAGTAAAAATGCGAACATTGGCTATTTTAATTAATGTCTTATTAATTAAAAGAAGGGGATATTGATTCTTATAAGTAAGGGAATTCAGTACTCAAAAATCAATATATAATCGTAAAGATTTATTTGGCTTTTTAATAAAAAGAATAAGGGCAGCGAATAATACTTAAAATGGTTTAATAAACCCTTTTTCTAAATTGTCGATAATATAGTCTTTGATAGCTTTAAGCTTTATTATAAATATCTTATACAACGGGGAATACTTAAAAACTGTTTTACCTTTACCTTTTAACTTAATGGAATAATTGTATGAACGATGTGGAGGGAGTACATTATTTGCTATTTTATTAAATATATAAGTCTATTCAATATATTCAAGTGGAATTATAGGTTTAAAATCTAACTTAATTAAGAAAACGGCAAATTATATTAGGGATTAGTGGCAAGTAACAAGCTCAACAATCAAATCATTGATAGCAGCGGCAATATTGTCTTTCTCGCGTTTTTGTTTAATTAAAGACTTAATCTTTTGAAGTGTTACTACAAATATCTCATCCTTGGACTTTTGTTTACTTAATAAGTGAAAAGACACACTAATAATTGAGTAAATCTTAATAGGTGGCTTTCCTTAAAGTCTTTATATTTTGGCCCTTGGTTTTCTAATAGTAAAGGCAGTAAGGAGGGGAGTTAAATTAATTATACTTGAGTTATTGAAGAGCTGAATACATATTTTGTGGAAAGAAGCTGCAAAGTCACGTAATTACGTTTAGCGTAAGTAAAAGGCAAATTGAGAAGTCTTACCACGTGGTGGTATTAACTTTAACAAATATAAAAGAGAAGTTCTTATTAAGATAAAAAGGGTAAACCAATTACTATTATTATCCATAAGATTACATAAAACAAAAGCTGTGCTTATTGCCTACGACATAGCTTGTTTCAACGCAGTGTTTGTATTATTTTTATTATTGTTTTACACTTGGTTTAGTGGCCTTTTTATATCTTAATATATACAAGAATATAAAAGTGTAGCAAAAGCAAAAATAATAACGGAAGTAGATTTAATAACAGTAGTTATTAATATAACTAATTGAACTTAAGACTAAAGTAAACGGCGATAATAACTATTAAAATTAACATTTAGCCTTATTATTGAAGAAGAAAAAAAAGAATAATATATTTTAGTAGTAGTTTAACTAATAAAAGCAAAAGGGAAGGTCTTTCCTTTAAAGTCTTTATCATCTTATTATGTTATCTTAAAAGAAAGGCTATTTTAGAGGCTACTTTAAAGGCTGTTTTATCATACGGAATCCATAGGGCGTTAAGGTTAAATCATACTTGCTTTTTTAATAAAATAATAATAAAGGTAAAATCAACATTAACAGAAGATAACATAGTTAATGAGGAGAAAGCCGTGACTTTTTCCATTATCTTTTCTATTATAATCATTAGTTTATGAAGAATAAAGAGAGGGGTACTGGAAAAGTTGCTTTTATAATTAGACAAAGGTTAATAGGGAAAAGGTAATTGATTACTTTTAGCTTTATTAAATTAGGTATTACGTTTATTTTAATATTAATTAAGCTTTTAATCTTGTTATTTAACGTCCTTTTAATAGCGCTATTAGATGTAATAATAGCGGAGATTTTAAATTTCAATTAGAATATTATAAGTGACAGTTAGAAGAAAGGCTTTCGGCCAAATAATACGTTATTTAACGGCATTAAGAAGAATTTGATGTTTCAATAGCCATACTTTCTCAAGGATAATACTATGATATTCTAATCGAGTAATGAAGAAAGGGGTAAAAGCTTGCAAGCGCTTATCCATTATTAAGTTCAATGTACAATCACCTTGATAAAGTGTTCGTGATTTTAAGCGAGAATTAATATAAAAGCGCAATTTTTCGCGTTCGCATTTTTTTTTCCTTTTTTAACATTTTATAATTATGCTAATATAATGCGGTCCTTTAATTTTAAGGAATGGGAATAAGAAAAAAAAAATCAAATTATTAAAATATAAGCATGGGAGGATTATAAGAATATTAAATAAGGGTGCAATTAAGGCGCATATCTTGAGATTTTATTTGCATTTATATATAATTATGTTTAATATAATTGCTTTTAAACTTTTATAATTTAATAAAGCTTTATAATTATGCTTTAGCGCCCCAAAATTATATACATTTGCAAAAGAATGATTTATTTTTTGATATTTATGCCGCTTTTTAAAAAAAATTTATAAATAAACAATTTACGCATATTGAGTCATTTGCAAAAAGGATATTATTAAGAAAATCTTAAAAAAGCATAAAATTAAAAATTGGAAGTATAAATAGCAACCTTTTTTTATTTAAAAGAATGCAAACAAACGCCTTGCTTAGGCTTTTTAATATTAAGGTTGTTTGCTAAAGAAATGGGGCATGGTTATGTGAAGTAATAAGTGCTTAATTGGAAAGGGGCGGGGTAAATAAAACAAGTAATGCTTTTGGATTATGATATAAAAATGGCACTTAGATTTTGTTTAAATTTATGAAACAAATAAGAATATAAAGGTTATAATTTGAGGATGCTTTTGAGATTTTAAGCGTTTAAATTTTTATATTATAAATCAAGATTTTAAGGCTGCAAAATATGAGTATTTGGCTATATTTACCTTAAAGTTTTGGACGTAAAATTTGCTTTAATATATAAAACCTTAAATCTTAAATACAAATTTATGCAAAATAATGCTTTTATTTATTAAGCCCATAAAATTAAAAATTGGTTTATAAATAAAGGTATAATTTTATTTGAAAATTGGCCTTTTTATTTTTTAAATTTTAATTTAATTAAGCATATTTGATAGGCATTAAAAACTTGTTATTATAAGATATTCCTTAAAAAAGCAGAAAATAAATTAAAATTAAAATTTGCGCGGCAATAATTAAAATTATGCTTTTAAGTTGCATAAAATATTTTTAAGCCAAATTTATTTAAAAATTTGGCTGCAAGCATAAATGCAAGAATTAAGGCTATAATCGCAGCAAATAAGTAGCATACAAAATATTAAAATCAAATTATACTTAATTTTAAATTTAAATTGCGCATATTATAACCCTTAATTTATGCTTTAATTTATTTTAATCGCATTTCCAATTAAAATTGATTTCATAAAATTATATATATTTGCGCAAAAGTAAGAAATGTAAAATGCAAAATAAAAATAAAAATCACAAATACTTATTCGCTAGTATTATAATATAATGGCTGATTTTTTCATTATTAACATCATTAAATCCCTTAACAATAATAACGTTTAGCAAGGGGTAAATCAAAGGTTTTTAAAAAAAAAGAAAGAGATTTTAAAAGAGTACAGTTAATAAAATAATAATTATTTGCTTCAGAATTAAGAAGTACGGGTAACTTGTACAATAATCTATTCTTAGTAAAAGTTACTTAAGTAATAAAGGATTGTTCTCTAAAAAGCTTCGTTAAGTTAAAGTATTACATATTTTTTAATATACCTAAGAAAAAGTCTTTTCCTAGGCTCGGCCTTTTACTAAAGAAAATGGCATCTGCTTTTTAGTGGCATTTTCGTACACATCTTTATTGTCATTCTTAAATTAGTTATCAAAAGAATAGCCAGTGTCAATCTTTTTAATTCTATAAAGAGTAAAAGGTCGTTAAAATAACTATGTAATATAATAGCAAGGTACATTTACTAGTGATTAAGCACAAAGGGTATTAACATACATAGAAAAGGTTAATGGTTTTTAGTATTACTACTGTCGAGGCTAAGAGCTCTCTTGTTTACAATGTTCTCTCGTCTCGTAACCGGTATAATTATAAAAAAAAGCAAGAGATTAAAAAGTCGTATTTATAGTTCAATAAAGGTTTAATTTAATAGAGGCTAAAGATTCAGAAATCGAGTAAAAAGTGCGTTTGACTAATTAGCCTTAATCTTTAGCTTAAATCGCTTCCACGTACTTTTCCAATAACCGAGAGGTCTTATACTATTGAAACAGTTACTTATATAACCAGGGGGGGAGTTTATTTTACAAATCCATTTTCAAAACAGATTTGTTATTAATGCCAGTAGTACGAGTAAGAGTTTTAAAGTTATAATAAAAGCTCCAGAAAGAGCTTTAGTAGTTCATATGAAAAGCGGAATACTTAAAATAAGTTGTTTGTTTATTATGAAGATTGGATAAAAACGAAACAAGTTGTTCTACTAAATCCAAAGCGTCCATAGGCGTTTTGTCTTTATTGAATTCGGGTTTTAAAAAGGCTGGTTCTAAGAATATCTGTGTTATTCTTTTGGTTTGGTTTAATAACTAGTCCTTTTTGTGTTCTTTATTAATAAAATAAGTGATATAGCAACATAAAGCGTTATGTATTTGGACTTCTTATAGCTTTGGGGAGTACTTAGTATTATTGGAGAGTTTATTTAAGAGGTTTGGAATTTTCTTAATATAAGTAATATAAGACATAAAAAGGATTCTAAAAATAAACAGGGCCTAAGAGGTGTCTTTAAGAGGGGGATAACGTAAAGTGTTGTCATAATCACGGCTCGACTCGTTGTTGTCTCTATTATTATTATTATTTAGATTAAGGGCAACAACGGTTTACTTACCCTTTTTTTAATAAAGACACTGGTATCTTCCTTAATAAAGAAAAAAAGAGTAAATAAAAAGGGGCTGTCTCCAAAGGAAATAAACTTAAAAAGAGTACGATTTTTATTAAGGCTTTGGAGTTGTTTTTACATTATAAGTAAGTTCTTACTTATTTGCTTAAAACGCTTTCTTTTTTTATTCAGCCTTTTCTTTATCTCTTCCATCGCTTGTGTATTTATAATAGTTTGACTACCTTAGGGGGTAGGCTATATTATACCAGAGAATAAAAGGGGTTAAGAGGAAAATCCCGTAAAAGGAATAGATAAGGCAAAGGCAGAAGACATATCGGCGTTTTTTATTAAAAAGTGCTTTATTATAAGAGGTTTAGGCTTTACATAACACATTAAGAATATGTTTATATAAAAAGGGATGTCGTTTTTTTGGCTTAATCAAGTTAAAGACGCGTAAAAAGGGGGAGTTAATGTCGTCGACTTTTTTGGGTTTATTGGTTGTTTAGATACCATTCATCAAACTGTACTTAGTATAGGCCTTCTTTATAAAGAACTCTCTTTATAATAAGAGTTCATAAAAAAATAAAGAGGGGAAAGGATATTTATTGTCTTCTTAGACGAGTTGAAAAGAGTTATAGATAATGTGACGCTTGCTTTATAAAAACCAATATCATATTATAATAAAGGCCTCACATATTAAAAAAAACGTAATAAAAGTAATCAAAATTCTTTTAAAATCTATAATTAAAGAGGAAAAAAAGTAAAGGGGAAAAAGGGGTTATATACAAGAAACGTCGTCGAGTTAATCTTGCTTAGGCGCTTAGTAATACCCGATTAGGAAGGCTCCCCTGAATGCCCTCCGATCCGTACCATTCGTCACAATAGACCCCTCTAAATCACCCTTAAAACAGATCCGTTATAGTTCTAATTACCCCCTAAAACTATTAAATCTATTACACTTAAAAATTAAGGCATAACCCCTAAAAACTACTATAGTATTACTTAAAGTGGCGTTCTTTGTGAAATATAATAAGATTATATCACCTTTATAAACGAACACCGGTAATACTTCTTTTAAAAAGACAAAAGAATTCTAATATAATAAAAAGAATGTAAAGGCAATGTAAACTTTAATAAGTCATAAAAGACGTACTATAAAGACTGTACGTTAAAATATATAATAATAACCCATTATATATATAAAAATTAAATAACAAAGACATAAGAGACATTAAAATCAAAAATATTTTAAAAAGAAATTAAGAAAAGATACTAAGAAATAAAGTAAACGTAACCACTTTTAGTAATGGTTTAAAAAGACTTTAAAGTCTATTTATAATAGTTCTATATTAATTAGGTTAAAGGAGTTAACAATTTAGGGCCGAAAATTAATACTATATAAGTTAAGCGAGGTTTATTAATAATTTAAACGAGGTTCATTAACGTTAGTTAGACTTTTTTATTGTTTTTCTTGTTTATATATACCCATAACTCTCTCTTAAAAATTCATTCTTTTCTTTTAATAATAATAACTCATTGTTAATATATTAAAATCCGTTGATTTATATTAAAAGCTGACCTATTTTAGACATTTTCATTAATAATTTTAATCTTTTAATAATAAGTCCATTATTTTTAAATTAATATTTAGACTCGTTTAGGGCTGTTTTAGTGTTATATTATTTTATTAATAATGACATAGTGCCGATTGTTGTATTATTTGGCCCCCGTCAAGCTATTCATTAGGTTTATTACGTTTATTACGTTTAACGCCTTTATAAAACTCTCAAATATAATTATACCTTTAAAAATTCACGTTTAAAAAAGTGTAGTTATTATTGATAGCTTTAGCTGTCTCTACGTTTTCTTGAATTTAGGAGCCTCAGGCACTTATGGTCACACGGAAATCTCTACACTAGCTTGATTTTCCCAATGGTGAAAAAATCTATTAATTTTTGCCCTCTTCTAACTGGCCATAAATACGTGAACTAAGCTTTGACTTTATTATAATTAAAATGTGACTTATATAAAAAATAAAAGAAGGGTGGTATTAAGAAAGGTAATATTAATTGTATGATATGTAATAAAACTTTAAGAATGCGGGAGTACGGGAGTGCGGGAGTGCGGGAGTACGAGAAGGAAATTTAAAAAGCCCCACTTTTAAAAGGGAATTTATTTAAAAATCATGCATTACTACGAGTTTTTAATTAAAATATAAAATAAGACCTGTTTTAAAATCAGCTTAATAAGCTTATTAAAATGGCTTTTTTGGATTTATGATAACTAATATAATTATAAGAATATTAATTATTAAAAAAATATTTTTAAAGAAATTTTGTTTAAAAGTCATGCATTACTATGAGTTTTTAATTAAAATACAAAATAAGACCTGTTTTAAAATGATCTTAATTAGCTTATTAAAATGGCTTTTTTGGATTTATAATAACTAATGTAATTATAAAAATATTAATTATTAAACAAATATCATATAATTAATTAATTAAAAAATTAAAATTAAATTAAATTAAATTTTATTTTAATATATAAGTTAATAAATAACTATTTATAAAAATGTAATTAATAAAGGTTATTAAAATAAGAAGGGTATATTGAAAAATAAAAATATTATTATTATAATTTAAATATTAAGCTTAATATATAATTAAAAGTAAATATTAAAGATTTATTTTAATGATTTTCTTTATAAAACATCGATTTAAAAATTAATAAATATATGTATAATATTACTTATTAAACTATTAAATAAACTATTAAATACAATACTTATGAAGTTATTTATAAAGTTTAATAGTTTAATAGTTTAATAAAAAAGTCAATATATGTATTATTAATATAATGGCCTCGCAGAGCCCCCGGAGGCCCCCCGGAGGGCCTGCGGAGCATTAAAAATCAAAAAATACTTAGAAAACTACTTATTATTATACTTATTATTATAGTTATAATATTAATTATAATATTACTTTTAATAAGATTATATTAAAGTTAAGAAATATTAAAGGTGTCACTTACTAATCTCTGATTGGTCCCTAGTATTATTATAATTTATTAACTAAAGGCCATATTTAATTTTTTAGTTGTGGCTTAAGATTAAGATCCTATAATAAATGACATTAAGGCCTTAAATTTACGTTTTTAATGGTAAATGGATAATTTAAAAAGAGGTTTATAGTATATTCCCGTGGACTTTTATTTAATAAAGATTTTAGTTCTTAAATTGGTTTTATAATAATAATCGGAATTAAATCAGAAGGGGATATAGAGCTTACCTTTAGTAATAACATTATTTATATCAGTTTTACAAAGTGCAAGAGAATTACTTATGTAGTACTCGTTTTAGAGTTATATATTATGGCGACTATTATTACATCTGTAAAAATCTTTAGTGGCTAATGGCCGCCGGCGGCGGCTTTCTGTGCTTTTAATGCTTTTGGCTAAAAAGTTGTATGTCAAAAAAATTAGGGACAAAGGCTGTATACTAAAGAAAATCTGCGTTAAAAGCGCTAAAAGCGTCAAAAGCGCCAAATTTAATTTATAGCGTTTATTTTAATAATAAATAAATAAATAAATAATTTTTTTAAGGCTTTAAGTACTTAAAGTATTTAAGGGGTATACTATGAGTATATACACACATAATTAAAACTAGTAAAGTAAACTTTACCCGAAAAATTTAATGCGCTAATTATAATTTTATTAAGGTGGAAATTCATAGCGTGGTAGGCTTAGCGAAGCTAGTTTATTGGCCGTGCTTTTGTGTGCATGGTTGTTTTGTAATATTTATAGTTTTTGGAGCGGATAAATTGATAATCCCCTTCAATTAGCACGGAGATTATTAAGCTCCGGCCTAATTCGCTAAAAGGCCGCTAAAAAAAAGACCCACTTGCTTAAAAGCGGCCTTTTACGCTTAAAGCGCCAAACCGCCAAAATAACTAATTTAGCCGATTGGTTAATTTTTCGGCGCCGATATTTTTTGCTGATGTAATATAATAATTAATAAGCTTGATTTTCTCATGCTTTTTACCGATGTTTATATAGACTCTTTTTTGTTATATAAATGTATTATTAAACTTAGTATTATGAAGGAAAAGCGTTTAATAATTAATAAAATAGTAATTTGTTAATTATACGAGCGTAAGTAACTTACGAAGATGCGATAAATTAATAGTATTTATAACCTTATTAATTCTATAACAAAAGCTACTTTAAATAAGGCCCTTTAAAATTTTATTAACACTACTACATTTATTATTAAAATAAAAGAATAAGTTTAAAGACTTATTAAAACTGATTTAAATTCATAATGGAGGAATTTTACATGATTATTACCTTTCTTTTTATATGTATTTTGTTTATAATACGTCTTTTATTTCTTTTACTTATTTCATTTTATTTGTTTATATGTTATAGTTATTTAGTTTATAAAAACGGAAAATACCTTAAATTTACATTTATTCAGTTTTTAATTTAAAGCACTAACGGGCGACTTTATAATAACACTTTGACAAGGACTTGATTACCGGTTTCACTGTAAAGGGCTACTTTTGTACAAGGG
The DNA here is from genome assembly GCA_002554605.1 of Helotiales sp. F229. Taxonomy (NCBI): domain Eukaryota; kingdom Fungi; phylum Ascomycota; class Leotiomycetes; order Helotiales; species Helotiales sp. F229. The sequence goes on along the minus strand of MXAW01000002.1, from coordinate 2,850,863 downwards.
TTTAAAAAATGCATTACTACGAAGGACTTATTATAAAGCTAATCTGAAATAAGGCCTACTTATTATCCTTTATGTTATATAGGCCGTCTATGTATAGTTTTAAACCCTTTTCTTTTTTTGTCATTATTACTTGACTATTATATCGAGGGCGTTTATTATTAAGTCCCGCCTTAATAAGAGCCTTACGCTTATTACCGGCCCTTTTAACCTTAGCGTAAACGCATGAAATAACGTTGTTTACATAGTTTAACGCCACCGTTATTTTCTTAACTTATAAAATTAAGTCTTATATATAAAGCGGTTATTAATTAAATTTAGACTTTATATTAAAAAGAATTACTTATATACTTATTAATTATTAATAAACTATTTAAAGTTAACCCAGAGGGCTTAAGTCTCCTTTAATAAGGCAAAAGCTAACTAGTCTTTTGTCTTTAATGTTTTCACTAAAACAATTAATAACATAACGGCGATTGACTTTACAGCGGTAAAAAGGTTTATAAAAACAAATGGTTCGGTATTAGTCGTATAAACTAAAGTGTTAAAGTTAGTATTAATGAATTAAGGGAGTTATATATATAACATCAAATGCTAGCTAAATTTAAATCCTTTTTAGATTTATTTGGTTAATTATTAATTTTAAATTAAGAGCATATCTGAAGGATTTAACTTATAATGCGGCATTTTTTCTTTTGTTTTATATAATCATTATAATTTTTTAATTTCACATTTTTAAAACAATAAGAATGCTTTAAACCACGAGCTTAAGCGTAGACGTATTAAACGTAATATTTACGGTGAGTAGCCGCGAAGGCCCTAAATAATACAAGAATCGGCACTACGTCATTGTTAATATAAGGATATGGTATTAAAACGGCCCTAGAACAAGTTTAAGTACTAATTTAAGAGATAATAAACTTATTGTTAAAAGATTAAAGTTATTAGTTAAAATGTTTAAAATACATCAACTTTTATATAAATTAACGGATCTTACTATATTAACGGTGAATTGTTATTATTAACAGAAAGAGAGTGAATTTTTAAGGAAAACTATTTATTTTTTAACATTTCTTGGTTTTTCCTTTTAATAATGTTTGATTTTTATATTTCTTATATCTTTATTATTTAATTACTTTTCTTTATATATTACTTGTTATTATACTCTTTAGCGCATAGTTTTTATACAACGTTTTTTATGGCTTATTAGAGTTTATATTACCTTTGTTTTCTTTTTATTATGTTAGAATTCCTTAGTCTTTTTAAAAAAAGTATTATTAGCATTAATTCACAAGAGTTATATAATCTTATTATATTATACAAGGAGCGCCACTTGAATGGTATTATAGTAGTTTTCAGAGGTTATGCCTTAATTATTAAGGCATCACGATTTTATTTGAGTCTGTTGAAGCGGGCTGTAGCGGCTGTAGCCTTGTTAGCCTTGTTAGCACAAACCCCCCTATGACAGCCGGCCGTTAGCTAAATAAAAAATGGAATGTGCTTTTAGCGCCAAGTTAAGCAAGCGTGCTATCAACACGCTTAATAGTCTTAGCATCCCCAGCCCTTATAGTATTTTAAATTATTAACACGAGAACTAATAATGAATCGGTTTAATGATGATATTTTTTAATAATTATATTAGTTAAATGAATATTATATTATAACAACTCACATATACTAAAACTTGATTTCTTTTGTTATTTTATAGCTCATAAGTAATAAATTGGTACGCCAACTTTTTTAAAAACCCAACAATTACTTAAAACTTTCAAATCCAGGTTTTATTTTAAAAAGCTTATATAATTACTTCCTTTTAATATATATTATAATTATCGTAAACTTCATAACGGTTTAAGCACTTTAATACTTAATATAATTTAAATGTATTATATTCTTGTACTAAAAACTTAAATAATATAATATTTAATTATTTAAATATTTATTTTAATGCCCATAAAACAGCAACTAAGTTTAATCATTGGTCCTAATTGACTCGTTTTAATAAAGCCAAATATTAAATACTCCCATTTAACGCCTTTTACCTGTTCTATTAATTAACATCCACGTTTTAAAACTTCCATTCTAAAAAACACCCTTCCAAATTATACCCCAAATTTAAAAAAATCAATTATAACCAATAATTTCAAATTAGCTTTTTAAAACTTCAACAATAATCATAGCCTATCAAACATTATTCACTCACCTTACCTAATTCCATTAATGCTTTGTAATATAATTACAACCTATATATTCTCACATCAGCATTTATAAACCCTTAAAACCTAAATTATATCAGCCAAAGGTTAAAATCTAGATGCTAAATAGTACTTTTATATAAGTCAATAACCGTTAACGCACTTTAAACGTTAAACGTTAATTATCAAAATCGCAAAAATAAACTTAATAATACAATCTTAATATAAGCTACGTTCAAGCTTTCGTTTAATTAAAAAGCCTTTTAGGCCATTTAAGGTGGTGAGGAAATTATAATTTACCTATTAATATAAGTATTTAATTAAATCTTAAAACGTGGCATTTTAAGTTTTAATTCTAACTTTTTATTTTATTATATTTAATTAATATATAACTTATTACTTAATCAAAAACATTTACTTTCCACTTATTAATGCCATCATCCTTCGCTTTATTTTATATCGTCTTATTTATAAAAGCCTTTGCTTCCATTTTGTCTTTTTTTTCTTCATTCTTGTATTAAACCAGCTAAACCAATTCCCTTTTTATTTTCTCATCAAAATTATTAAGACTTTGAATCATTTTAAGTATCAAATCCAAAATCAAATCTTAAATTTTTAGCTTTATCCCAAACCAAATTAAAGCAATCTTTTTTTATGCAGTTATATTAAACATTAGCCAAATACTTAAATACTCATTTTTTAAACAATAAATACGTAGCCTTAGCTAAGCGTTGAAATTTTATTATTGCTTTCCCCTGTATATATACTTATTAATTGCCTAATGATAAGCGGTGTAAATAAAAATAATCATACTTGGCTTAATAAGATTAAATTCATCCATTATTGCCTTACAAAGCGCATCTGCCTTAACGTGCTTACCATTGCGAAAATAAATTCGTTCAATAATATAAGCAATAAATCGGTATTAAAAGAGGCGCTTACACAATAGCTATATAAAATAAGTATTGGATTTAAAACTAATTTCTCACCTATAATTGTTCCTTTATGTCTTTCATATTATCCATAAAAAAACGGCAACTTAAGGCTAATAAAAAAGCTAGCCCCTTTCTCCCCGGGTGCTCAAATCTCCCAAAACCATAATTCTACCTGCCCCCAAACAATTTACATTATCAAAAATCGTTTCAAAAAAATTACTTATTACAATTATAAGTTTATTAATTAACATTATCTTATTTTAAAATTACATACCAAATAACCATATTATAAATTAAATTTCTAACCTCATATCATAAAACAGGCCCACGCTAAAACAATCTTTTTATAAATTATCACAAAATGTCTTTTAACTCATAAATCATAAAATTAAAAAAGCTTATTAGGCTTTTAAAAGTCCCATAAACCTATAATAGCTTTCACTACAACCCAGCATTTCTTTTTATAAATTAACCACTAATTAGTGTTAATATAATATTAATAAATCACGTAAAGATATATTAAAGTAAAAGGTTAATATAGTCTTTAATGAAATAAGTGGTAAAATCTATGTTTTATTAAGAGAGTGGGAGAGATCCCTTGTTATATATTCTTCTGTATGACCCTTATAATAGGTCCGTTATAACTCCGATTACCCCTTAGAACTGTCAGATCTATTATTCTTAATAGTCGAGGCATAACCCTTAAAGACTACCATAGCATCATTTAAGTGGCGTTCCCTGTATAGCATGATGAGATTACATAACCCTTGTGGACTAACATAATTGAAAAAAAAGCTATATATTTTAATTATAAATAAGTTCTTTTTATAATTATTAATTTAGACCCTTTTTTAAAAATTATTAAAAGTGAAATGAATTTTGAAGCTTTTATAATTTTATAATTTTATTTATTAAGCTTTTTAAGTGATTTAATTTTGGCGTGCTGACATTAATCAAGTAATATTCCTTTTTTAAAATGCTTGAAATAGCGCCAAAATGTGACATTTAATAATTAGCTAAATTTGCTTTTAAATTATTATAAACAAACCGTTTTCCTTTAATGCCTTTTATGATTTTACAATAAAAATCTTTTTATAATAATAACCGGCATTATTATAAAAGCCCTTTGCAATTTAAATCTTATATTGTTAATGTTGTTTAATAAAAGAAAAAAACTTAATGAATAATATTTTTCCTTATTTCTTATCATCGGTTGTAATTGTTTTGTCTGTTTTAATAAGTTACGGCACTTTCCTAAACGCTATATTGTTCCTTATTTTTTTAAAAAATATTTGGCAGCTTTTTAAATGTTATTATTGTTCGCTAAAAACTTATTTTAGTGTTTTTTTATTATTGCCAAATAACATTATAATACTATTTAAAAGTTTTTTTTGTTATATTTGTTAGGTTTACAATAATCTGTTTTGTTTATTGTTTAATTTAGACCTTATTTTTTAATATGTGAATATATGGCGCAATTGTGTAAGATTAGCCGTTTACTATTGAACATATAGTAATAAATTTGCTTTGGTGTTAAGGCGTGAATTAATTTTAGGACTATTAATATTAGTTTATTCATTTGCTGTTGTGCTATGCCTTCAAATAAGGTAATGCTTAATGCTTTTATAATTTTAGCATTTATTTCTTTTCATAATGCGTTCTTCAACAATAGTTGCTTTTGCAATCTTAGCGCTAAAACCAAATTATTAAAAACTATTTTAATTGTATAATAATTATGTTTGTATTTTGAATTATATATTGCGCATTTGATTATTAAAGCTACGAGTCTCTTTATAACGGTTAATACGGATCGGAGGGTATTTAGAGGAGCTTTCCTAATTAGGCATTACTAAGCGCCTAAGTAAGATTAACTTAATGACACTTCTTATATATAACCCCTTTTCCTTCCTTATTTTCTTTTTTCTTTAGTTATAAATTCTAAAAGAATCTTAATTACTTTCACTATTTTTTATGTAATATGTAAAGCCTTTACTAAACATTAGCACTAGTTTTTATAAAGTAAATATCACATTATCTATAATTCTTTTTAACTCGTCTAAGAAAATAATAAATATCTTCCCCTTTCTTCATTCTTTTATAAACTTTTATTATAAAAGGAGTTTTTTATAAAAAAAGGCTTATATTAAGTATAGTTTAATAAATAGCACTTAAATAATTAATAAACCTAAAAAGGTTAACGACACCGGCTTCCCTTTTTTACACTTTTTTAACTCAATTAAACCAAAAAAACAACATCCCCCTTTACATAAACATACTCTTAACACATCATATAAAGCCTAAAACTCCTATAATAAAGTACTCTTTAACAAAAAACGCTAATATGTCTTTTACTTTTACCTTATTTATTCCCTCCACAAAATCTTCTTCTTAACCCTTTTCTTCTTTTAATATAATATAATTTACTCTTTAAAGTAACTAAATTATTATAAATACATAAATAATAAAAGAAATAAAAAGAAAGCTAAATAAAGAGAAAGAGCGTTCTAAATAAATGAATAAAGACTTACTTATAATATAAAAACAACTCTAAAGCCTTAGTAAAAATCATACTCTTTTTAAGTCTATTTCCTTTAAAAACAGCCCCTTTTTATTTAATCTTTTCTCTTTTATTAAGGAAAATACTAATGTCCTTATTAAAAAAAAGGGTAAATAAACCACTATTACCTTTAATTTAAATAATAATAATAATAAAAACGACAATAAGTCAAGCCATTACTATAATAATACTCCACGCCGTCCCCTCCTTAAAAACACCTCTTAAGTCCTGTCTTTTTCTAGAATCTCTTCCATGTTTTATATTACTTATATTAAGAAAATTCTAAACTTCTTAAATATTCCCCGAAATTATAAAAAGTCTAAGTGTATAACGTTTTACGTCATTATACCACTTACTTTATTAATAAAGAATATAAAAAGGATTAATTATTAAACCAAACTAAAGGAATAACATAGACATTCCTAGAACCGGCCTTTTTAAAACCTGAGTTTAATAAAAATAGTATATCTATAAATGCCTTAGATTTAGTAAAATAACTTGTCTCGTTTTTATTTAATCTTCATAATAAATAAATAACCTGTTCTAACTATTCTGTTCTTTGAATAAATTACTAGAACTCTTTTTAGAGCTTTTATTATAATTTTAGAACTTTTATTTATATTATTGGTATTAATGATAAATCTGTCTTAAAAATGAATTTACAAAATAAGTTTCCCCCTAATTACATAAGTAACTGTTTTAATAATATAGGACCTTTTAGTTATTAGAAAAATATATAAAAGTAATTTAAACTGAAAACTAAAGCTAATTAATTAAGTGGACTTTCCACTTAATTTTTAAATCTTTAACCTTTATTAAATTAAATTCTCGTTAAACCATAAATACGACTTCTCAGTCTCCTATTCCCTTTTATAACCACACCAGTTATAAGGCAAAAGAATACTATAAACGAAAGGGTTCTTAGTCCTGACAATAATATCAAAAACTATTAACCCCTCTTACACATGCCGACACCCCTTGTGCCTAACCACTAATAAATGTATTTTACTATTATACCACACAATTATTTTAGTGACTTTTTATTCTTTATAAAATCAATGAGATTAACGTTAGCTGTTCTTTTAATAATTAATCTGAGGATAATAATAAAAATATATATGAAAATATTATTAAAAAATAAATACCAGCTCTTTTGATAAAAGGCTAAGCCTAAAGAAAGACTCCTTCTTAAGTATATTAAGAAATATATAATACTTTGACTTAATAAAACTTCTTAAAGGATAATCCTTTATTAGTTAAATAACCTTTACCAAGAATAGATTATTATATAAATTACCCGTACTTCTCAATTTTAAAGTAAATAGTTATTATTTTATTAACTATACTCTTTTATAATTTCTTTTTTTCTTTTTAACACCTTTAATTTAACCCTTACTAAATATTGTCACTGTCAAAAACTTTAATAATGCTAATAATAGGAAAATCACCCATTACACTAAACTAAACTTAATAATAAATAAACGTTTATAATCCTTTACCCCTTTCCTCATCACTAAACTAAATCACTATAAAGTGATGTTAAGGCAAATATAACTAACTGAACATTACATATTTCTTAACAATACAAAACGTAACATACTTTAGCCCAAAGATACCCTTCTTACTGTGACATATAACTCTTTAATTAAAATTAAAGATTTACGTTAACATTAAGTTCTACAACACCATCAACGTGATACTAAACGTCAAGATCGCCAACTTAATTAATTCTAGGATAATTATGATTTATAATAAAATAAGGCTTAAATAATACAACCACTCCTTTCTTTTATCAACTCTTCTTTTACTATTAATCTTATAGATTTAACACAACAAATATTATTAAAACCCCCACTTAAGAGTTCTTTTTTTTTTAAATCTACACTTAAAATTATGAAACTCACTCTAACTTTACTTAAAACATTAAACATTAGTCTATTAAATGAATAAACACCTTTATAAAACTAAATCAAAAGTAAACTAAACCTTTATTATAAAGTAATCCCTTCTTTAATAAAAAAACAACTATATACTTACCCCTTTAAACCTATTTACCTTAATATTCCATTCTCCTTTACTCATCTAGGATTATCACATTAAAACCAGCACAACCGTTAAAGCGCCTATTACCCTTAATAATAACTCCCCCCTTAAACATAATAATCTTAAAGTTATTAAATTTATACTGAATTCTTTAATTTTACCCACACTTAAAACACTAAATTTTAAAGACATTAATATATCCAAAAAACAGAAACCCCGTCTTACTTTAAATAAATTCTTAATTATTAAGCCTATTGTTATTATCAATCCTCTTTCCTTTTATATTTAACATAAATCCTCACATTAAATATAAATACCATAAAAACAAGTATAATTTAACATAAATACTTCTTGGAATTTATATAACAAAACGACTCTTACAATATTAAGCCATATTAATGATTTAATAATATAAAAAATATTATTAAGTATTATTAACTGAAATAAAATCAATACAATTACTTTTATAAATTACTTTATTTTTTTATATTTAATAGATTCACTAAATCAAAGAGTTACCCCCAAGTCACCTAAGCACATTACTCCCTTCTCTTTTTCTTTTTTAATAACGAGGTTAAACGTTAATTCTAATAGCCATTATTACCGCTTACCCCGGTTTTAAACTTAATTAACTATGTTAACAACTATTACTATTAATCTTACTTCCGTTATTACTTCTGCCCTTACTACACTTCCGCATTCTCATATATATTAAGATATAAAAATGTCACTAAACCAGGTGTAAAACAACATCAAGAGTAATATAAATATTAACAGGAACACTGCTTTAAAATAAAACGTATTATAAATAATAAGCATAGTTTCCATTTTAAGTTATCTTATAGATGACGACTATATTACCCCTTCTGTCTTGACGAGAACCTTTCTTTTATAATCGTTAAAGTTAACATTACCACGTGGTAAGACCTCTTAACTCGCTCTTTTTTCACGTTAAACGTAATTATACAACTCTATAATTTCACTTCACAAAATATAAAAGTAATTTTTTAAACCACTTATAAATACCTTCTCTTTTCTATTAATAAGTTCTCGTTAACGACATCCATTAAGGAAATGGACCCGTTTATATAAACCAACTGTTAAGATTTACTTAATTAGTACTACGGCATTTAACTTATTATTAAAACGGAAATCCGAAGATGAGATATTTATAATAATACTTTAAAAGATTAAGTCTTTAATTAAGTAAAGACATAAAGAAGATAATACTACCGCTGCCATTAATAATTTAACTGTTAAATTCGTTACTCATTGTTAATCTTTAGTACAGTTTACCGTCTCTTTGGCTAAATTGGACAATGAACTTACGATTTTACTTAAATATGTTAAATAGACTTATATATTTAGTAAAATAATAAATAATATATTCCCTCCACATCGTTTATATAATTATTCTATTAAATTAAAAGGCAAAGGTAAAATAACTCTTAAGTATTCTCTGTTATATAAGATGTCTATAGTAAAGTTTGAAGTTATTAAAGACTATATTATTAACAATTTAGAAAAAAGGGTTATTAAATTATCTTAAGCATTATTTATTACTCTTATTCTCTTTATTAAAAAGCCGAATAGATCTCTACAGTTATATATCAACTTCTGAGTGCTGAATTCCTTTACTCATAAGGATTATTATCCCTTCCCTTTAATTAATAAGACATTAACTAAAATAGCTAATACTTGTATCTTCACTAAACTAGACATTCATTAAATATTTTATTAAATATAAATAGACCTAATATTAAAGGAGTATATAACCTTTTATACGAGGTATAAAACGTATAAATGCAAAGTTCTTCCATTTGGACTCACTAATGGCCTTGTTATATATTAGCGTTATATAAATAATATCCTCTTTAATTACCTAAATGATTTTTATATAACATACCTTAACAATATCTTCATTTATTTTAAAGATCTCTTAGAACATTAATTATATATTAAGAAAGTCCTTTAAAGACTTTTTAATATAGGCCTTTAAGTAAATCTAAAAAAAGTAAGTTTGTTATTACTTATATAAAGTATTTAAGATTTATTATCTTAACCTTTAGACTAAAAGTTAACCTTAAGAAAGTCGTTGTCATTAATAACAAAATTTACCCTGGTATTATTAAAGGTATATAATCTTTCCTTAGGTTTTATAACTTTTATAAACGTTTTATTAAAAATTATAATATTATAATAAAACCTCTTATTTAATTCACTAAGAATAATGTTCTCTTCCACTTTATTGCCAAATGTTAAAATACTTTTAATTACTTTAAATATACTTTCACTTCTGCCCTTTTTTTAAGACATTGTTACTAAGATTTAAAGTATTTCTTAAAAATAAATATAAATAATGGAGTGATTATAAAGGTCTTTTTATAAAAGCACGGCGAGGATTAATTCTTTATTACTTTCTTTTCAAAAACTATATTCCCTGTAAAGCTCAATTATATTATTTATAATAAAGAGATACTCGCTATTATACACTCTTTTACTTATTAAAGAATAGAACTCACAAGAACCCCCTATTAAATCCGTATTATTATAAACTATAAAGCCTTAGAATACTTTATGACCTCTAAATAACTGAATGCCTGATAAGCACAATAAGCCGAATTATTAACTAATTATTATTTTATAATAACTTATTAACCAAATGTCCATAACTTATTAATAAACGCGTTTTCTTATAAACCGGACGAGTTCAACGAACAGAACTTTACTAAAAGAACCTAACACTTATAATAACTCTTATAAAAAGATTAAATAAACCTTATATTTATAACTAAGAATCTCCGTTCTTTTAATTAAAACGACAGCCTTACCCTTAACATTAAGATACAATGGGTAGCCACAAGTCTGAGCGGGAAACCTTAAAATCGCGCTTTTACGTGAACGCGACTTATTAATTATAACAAATGAAGGCTCCTGGAGTTTTACGCAAACTTTTAGGGGAGGTTTCCCTTAATTAAAGATCACAAGTAGTATTTGCTTATAAACATAGCGTACCGTTTTCAATGATTGCGTATATAAAAGACCTTAAAGATATAACCTACTGAAGTATTGTTAAACATGCCTTAAATCAGGTTTTTTACATCTTTACGCTACGTAAAGGTATACTTTTAATATTTAAACTTATTGATCATTGCGCTATATGACGGGCTATTATAGTAAATCCGAAGATTATTACCCAACAACTTTTTATTATAGTAGTGCCTTATGCTTTAAAGAAGACAGTTTATTAATACTTTAAGAAATTGGGTATACAAAAGTGGAGGTATAAGGTACGGCCTTTTTTAATCTAAGATCATACCTGATAATGCCGCATATAAGCAGAAAAATATAATAGGATATTAATTGAGTTTTAAAAACACATGCAATAGTTAAATAAGTACTTAATTAAGCGTAGGAAAGGGGGCGCCATTAAGTAGGTATATCATATATAGGGTAAATTACTCCTCCTTTTATACTCTTATTTAAGAAGTCATTTATTAATAAATCATAAAGGCCAGGCCTTAAAACTTTGGGTAATTTAAACAAAACCACCAAAAGGACGAACACAAATGTTTTAGGCTTGTTTTAGCTTTAGGTATTAAATAAATTTAGTAATAATAAAGGGGGACCAGAATATGAAGAAAGGGGGCATTATAATTAAAGTTTACATCAAAGTACTTAACAAATACCTTCCTACAATTCTTGAATATGATTTTATTTTTATACAAAATAATACCCCTATTTACAAAGCTCATAAAGTTCGGGATTGGTTCATAAAGAATAAAATAAATATAATAGATTGGCCCCTTTATTTACCGGATTTAAATCTTATCAAAAACCTTTAGAAAATATTTAAGGTTAAAATCAATAAAACCCATTTTGAACTTAAGGCAATGGATAATAATAATATTATAATAGATTTTTTAATTAAGTATGCATAAAAGGCATAGGAAACTTTAAAAGGAGAACTTTTAAATAAACTAACTAAAGGGATGCAAAAGAGGGTAAATGCTATTAAAACTATAAATGAGTAATACACAAAATACTAAATAAATAAAAAGATATATTACCCTTTTATGAATCTTTTGCCCTTATTTTCAAGTGATTATGATTTGATTTAGTAAAGTAATAAGTTAATTTAATAAGTACAAAATAATGAGGGATTCGCTTAATTTTTGTCCCACTCAGACTTGTGGCCACAGATTGTAACATATCTTTCCTTAGTATTTTTAGTAATATATTAAGCACTAAAAGCCAACTGTATAACCCCTTCTTTCCAAACATTACGAAAACAAGCCTTGTTAGATCAGTCAAATATGCTTAATATAAAAGGTGACTTACTATTCTTTAATAGCCGTCTTATAGTCCTTGACGTTACTTATCTCCGCATTCTCTTTATTTAAAAAGTATATAACCGCATTAATATAACTTATCTTAATATTAAGAAGACCTTATAACTTTTATCTTCTCAATACTAATAATATAGCATCACGTTAATAGTCTAATAATACTGCCATAACTGTTATATTTATTAACATATTTAAGTCTCTTAAGATAAAAAACCCAAACTCTTTCAACTTTTCCTTGTCTTGTCTTGACTTTAAGAACATATTATTATAAATTATTATAGTTTTAATAAAGACAAACATAAGTTTAATAATGTTTTTGTCTTTATTAACCGCTTTAATAAATAAACTGTAAATATCCCCTACTAGAAGACTTTAAATACCCGCGATCTTATAAAATTATATATATATTATATGTATAAATACTTTGACCCCCTAATTAATATCACTTTTAATAAAAGACCTTAATTCATCTCCCGCTTTTAGACCGCCTTCTCTTTAATTCTTAGTACTAAAAGTCAGCTCTTTATAACTAACCACCCTTAAACTAATGGTTAAATTAAAGTGTATAACTAATACCTTTAACATAAACTCCACCCCTTTATCTCTCATTATTAAAACAATTAATCTGAGTTCTTATTTATTATAAATTACACTTAAATGTCTCTCCTACATAACTCTTTAAGAGGCCTTTCGCCATTTAAAGTAATCTATAAATATATACCACGCGTTAATTAAAATTAAAAGATTAACTTATTAAACTCAATATCCCCTACTAATAAGTTAAATATATAATAAACTATAAAATATACCACATGCCATTATATGGCATAAAATATAACTAAGTCTAGCCTCTTAAGGTTTTAAGCAAAAATGGCCCAGTCTTATAACCACTCTTACTACATAATTAACTTTAACATAAACGATTTTATTTAGTTTAATATACATTATTTCTCAACCACTTACCCTTTAAAAAAAACTAGACTTTCTTATTAACGGTTTATTCTAAGTGTTAAAAAAGGTTAAAAGCTTATATCACTTAAAATTACTAGTAAGTATAAAAGTACACAATGTCTTCTTTATAATAAAACTTAAGAAAGACCTTAATGACCCTTTAATAAGTTAATAAATTATATTACCTCTGCCAATTAACATTACTAAAGATAATAAATAAAAAATCAAAGATTTACTCACTTATTGAAAATAATGTAATAGCCTTTTTTATAAAGTCTTTTAATTAAATTAAAACGTTAATCTCACTTAATATAACGTTTTAGACGTTACGTATACTTTTATAAAGATTCAAGAGTTTTATTTTAATAATCTTACATAAATAAGTCCCTTTATAAAACTACCTTAATGGTTTAAGGCGTTTTATAATAAAATAAACAGTTATAACTACTTTAATAAAGACAAAGAAATAAATAAACGCTTAAAGATGAGCTTTTTTTAAAGAGGGGGGTAATATGACAATTGGTATAAATTAAAGGGTATTTAAAGGAGCTTTCTTAATTAGGTATTACTAAACGCCTAAGCGAGATTAACTCAATGACGTTTTTTATATATAACCCCTTTTTTTTTCTTACTTTCTTTTTTCTTTAATTATAAATTTTAAGAGAATCTTAATTATTTTTACTACTTTTTACGTGATATATGAGGCCTTTACTAAACGTTGGCACTGGTCTTTATAAGTCAAGCGTCACAGTATTGGCTTAATAATTAAAGTATGTCGTCGACTTTAATTACGTCACTTACGCTATTCACATCATAACCCGTCATATTAAAATAAAGCGCGTTACGTATAAAGTTAAAAAAATTTAATACCACGCCAATCACGCCATTGATTTAATAAACAATTTATATATATACAATCGCCGGATAAAGGTCTCTAATAACCCCAGTATCGTGTCGCCTAATCAAATACAGTAGCTTATAAATCGGCTTCGGGTTGTCTCGCTTAAAAAGAATGTGAGCACGGACACCTCCGCCATTCTTGGCTTATACCGGCTGGCCGGAATAGGCCGCCTCCGTTAATATCAATCCACCAGTCCCGAACATTATCAAGAATGAAGAGAAATACTGTAACCAGGGAGACGAAGTGACCAACACTTCTCTGAACCACTAATATTTAGAGCACGATACAGTATCTTGGAGCGGGGGATCATGGAATGGTCACGTGGCCACTAAGCCATTTCGTTGAAAACAATGCTGAGTACAGAAGAACCTTCGATTACCTGACTGTAGCTGGTTACTACATCATATCTGACAACTTCGTATAGCGAGAATAATCTCCTTGTACAGTAGTAGAAAACCGGCACAAGTTGAGCGTTTCGTGCAGAACGTCGGTGATGGTTATAGCATCCTTCTCGGGCTGGTATCCAATGCCTTGGCCCTTCAAGTTCCCGCTCATTTGCATTAACTTATTTTTCCGACCGCTGGACGTTGTCATCATTTAATAGCAACCTCCATCCTTCGTCCTGAAAGAAAAGGCAGCCGCAATCATCCAGTCGGCTCGTATCCGGACACCGCGTAAGCCAAGATTCTACCCATCCTACGCAACACATTCTATCCCATGGCGCTGAGAACTCTGGAGACGCTAAGTTTACCCTCTGCCTTAGCACAAACGAACAACCTAGTCTCCAGCGGGGAAATCACATGCTCAACACCGAGATAAGCCCAAGGAGCGAGCTTCTCCATATGCAATACAGCGAACCACCGCTACAGAATTAATACACCTATCTTGGATAAATCCACCCTAAATCTGCAATGCAGCTGCTACTTAACAATCAGAACCCTACTTTCCACTACAGATTTACAGTAACACCACTTATCTTGGATACCCCCACACCCTGCCTGTGGAATCTAGGTTAGGTGACTTTAAGAGGCTTTAATTTGGACTCTCTCCTTCTGTCTCCTTCACTTCCATTCTTCCCCTTTCCATGTTTTCTTCAAATATCCATTACACAATGATTAGCAATGAGATAACTGGAAAGCTGAGAGATCGCTTCATCCAGGGAGCTGTCCTGTTGTATCTCCTAGATCCTGTTCGAGCCCAGCCAACAGCTTATGGTCTTGATAAAGATTCAAGTAGCCTTGACCATCCTCGAGAGCTGTTTCTAAAACACAAATTCCTTGATTCTTTTGCCCTTATCTGCGCCATCAAGAAGGATCCAAAGACCGTCTCAGCAGCTTGTCTAGAAGAGGGTCAACCGGGAGGTACGGTGGTCCGGATCGCCAGCAATGCTGGGATATCCGAGGACACAATTAGATCCTTACAACGTCTTGTGGACATTCTCAGTTGCAAACCAATGAGAGGTATGTCCTCATGTCAATCATCTCATATAGAAGCTAACACTGCAAATCTGTAGAGCTTGACTCCTCTGAATTAGAGAGAATTGTCCTCTTCGAGATTATTCAACTTGACATTGTCAAGATTCGAGACTACATGAAGCTCCTGAAGACTTCGCACAATGTTTTCGATAAACAGATCCAGGAAGTACGATCTAGACTTGTGGATGTAGCTTCAGAGACGACTTCGCCTTCAATTCAAGAGTTCCTAGATTGGTTTGAACAACTGTTCTCCATCAAGGATTTGCCAAACGAGGTAATGCCGACGGTTTTGCTGGGTTATATCGTATGGGCCCAGAAGGCAAAGAGAGCATACTATAAGCATCTTTCACTTGCTTTTGCTAGTCCTAAAGGTTGTCTACCCCGCTGGGTGAAAACAGTCTTTAAACTCGGGCGGTACAGCATTGCTGCGAGGGCTTTCGTGCAAACCTTAATTGATTGTCCTGCTTTGTTCGATTCAATGGTGGTTGAGTCCATATCTGCACCTCCAAAAGCGCAGTACGGTCTCCAAGGAGAAGAAAAGCCGCTTGAACGCGTACTTCGTCGAATACCAGAAGTCAGGGTAGAAGCTGCGATATCTCGTCTTTCTAGTATCTGGGGAACTGATGACCACGAGGCCACCTTCAGAGAATCATGTCCGGAAGTACTAGTTACCCACGCTGAAATACAGCTGATCAGCTTTTACGATCACAATCCGATCCGAAGACCACATCTCAGGTTCATAGGAGTTAGCAAGAAGTCCTGTTATCTATGCTGGCAGTTCCTCCAGAGACATCCGAGCGGCTTCCATGTTTCATCGTGCCATCAGAAGTTGTATCCATCTTGGATACCGGCTCCATCGACGGATCTTAGCGTGTATAAGAAGTACAAAAAGATCACGCTGGACATGAGCAAAATGATGGAGGAAATTGCAAGAGAGGAACTAATTGGTCGTCTTGGGCTAAAACGACTGATGCCAGCAGACTCGACGGCTGGTGTGTCGCTTTCTGGCCTGACTGAACTGGGAAAAACGGAAATCACAGATTTTGCTGGGCATGGTGGTATCAAGGTCAATTTTGCCTCTGCTTCTGGAGATGCTTCTCTAGAGCACCTTGAGGCTCCGGCCAGACTTAAGCCGCCATCCAACGACTCGCGATGCAGCAGTGCCAGCGATATGACACCTACTCGGACAAGGCAATACCTTTTTGAGAAGGAGTCCGCCAACTCTTTCTCATCGATGGTGTTTCGTTTCAAGGACCGGAGGGATGAGAAGAAGCAGGACATCATGATGGTTGACAGCATACTTGATCCTGAAACTCAACTTCCGTCGTGGTCGAAACTAGTCGATCTCCTCAATTCTGAAGACAGCTTCGGCCTTGTGTTCAGTGATTCAGATTTCTTGCTTATTAATAACAATATTTGGATTCGGAATGAGAGACAGTTTCTTGCTTGCTTACAGTGGCTACTCAACGAGGGTGTCTGGAATGCAGAGGCAATGATCTGTGATGGTTGTTCTTCAGCTCAGACTTTTGCGGGTCAAGGAAAGGAATGAAAGGGAACTATAAAGTGATTGATCATGAGTCTTCGATTCAAATGAAACATATTGCCCCACCCCTTCAGGTAGCCATCACACTCTTGCCACCGTCTGTTGTCAACCTGTTCCTAATTCTGATCTTCAGGTAGCCAGACCCAAGCCTTTCAGTCTCTTTTTTTCCATCGCTTTTTTTAATCAAGCCTATCATTGCAGCTGGCGAAAAGAGGAGCGCATGGCCGACGCGCAATTTAACGATCTCATCGAAGATCTTTGAGGCGTCACCCTTCTGAGCCTTCTCATATGAGCTTGTATCCCCTTTGGCATCAATCCCTGGATCCTGTTCCAAATGGACTCCATGATTGGTGCCACCTGCCAAGTGGCTCTTAAGGGCCTGCATCCATCCTGGCGAGGTAAAGCGATGAACAATGGTGGTAGAGCATAAATCGAGTAATAGGGGGGATATTGTCGGCTCCTGAGTTGAAATGACAATGCGTGCACCAAGGTGACGTTGTAGTCGAATCACTGATAACAGTGTATTGGTGAGTGTCAAGGCCTCTGGAGAAGCGTCCATGAACTTTCAAACTTTAGTGATTGTAAAGCTAAATTATGAATTGCACGTACCTTGTGTGCCTCGTCAAGAGCGATGACACGACCCTGATCACTGCTCTGCTCTACGAACAAGCTCAAGCAAATGTTGAATAGCGAACATGCCGTCTCAGGTGTTACGCAGGGGCAGGATAGGTCGACGATAGTGAGGTTACCAGGCTAGGATAGTTAGCAAGGGCATAAGTAAAATGCGCATTGTATACATGCTTTAGAACTCCAATCATGCCCGCCTATAAGCAAAGACTTACTCTTCCGTTTTCTACCCGAGTAGACTTGCGTCTTGGGCATGAAGCTTTCCAGGGCATCAAGACGCTGCTGCAATGGAATGGTCTGGGTGGGAGTCAACCCACTATCCATGACTTGACTCTTGAATTCGCCATAATCGAATTGGGTCCCACATGCTTGCTGTACAATGCGCATCTCTCGTAAAATACGGTAGATGGTGTGTATATAGAGAGGTACAGGCTCTCCGCTCTTCACAGCCATCAGTTCGAGCATTCTTTTTGTATTTAAACCCGACTCCTTGATTTGCAAAGGCTCGACTGCGATGTTGAAATGCCTGTATGTGTTCTATTTTAGCTGATCGTTAGCAGTTGGAGAAGGATGGGAGAACGACTTCTTGCATCGAACTCACCCGAATAGTACTCAGGTTCGTAGGAGAGCAAAGCACCTTGACTCTAATCTCTGGATCTGAAGCCAAGAACGCTGCCTCGCATGGTGAGCCTCCGTAGTCAGAGATGAAGGTGTCATAATGGAACACCAGGCCAGTCAATGGGTTCGGAAGCCTTCCTGCTTTAGAACTGCTCAAACAGTTCTCTAGAAGGCAAGAGAGGGTATGGCTCTTTCCGGAGCCCTGGGAGCCGCATATAAACGTACTCGAAGGAGTCGCAACGTTGAAAAGTATTCTTGGGTCCGGGTTATGGAACTCTCCGCTCTCCTCTTGGGCCTGTAAGACTCCAGACAACCCTCCCAACAGACCATATTGAGGGAATGGCATTGGATCACCTGGAGACAGAAGTGTCTCGGCGTATCTCAGTATCGGCATGACGAATATTGGTGTGGTTGTTATCTCCGGAAGTGTATATTGACTGGGTAGCTTTCGAAGGAGAGCCAAATGTTGATCAAGGAGCTGGAATTCTTCCCCATCACGGACAGAGTCGGCCGTGACAAGAGTTGAAGTGCTAGAAGCAGTTTTTGGTGGATGTTCAACTTGGCTTTCGCTGTTGTTGTCCATGGTTTGAAATTTAGCTTCTGTTAGCTGGAAAGGTGGTGAGGAGTGAGATTCAAGTCAGCATGAAAGAAAGTAACCTCGGGAATGGTTGAGGAATAAAAAGTAAGGGAGGGGTGGAGAGGAAAGGTTTAAGTAGGAGAGAACCTTGCTGTGCAGGCTAGATGATTCCAACCCATGACATGTAGAAAAGGATGGCAGGTTGATCAGCGCGCTAAATATCCAGTTCAGCTTTACATAAGCTGCTTTATAAGAAGTAATACGTAATGCGCACTACGCTACTCCTCTAGGGGATTTTGCTTAGATGAGAACCGACAAGATCATTCTTCGGTTTTAACTTATGCTCACTATTTGGAAGGCTGCGCTTTCACGCATCTCAAAGCAACAATAGATATCATAATTACAGTCCTCACTGTGACTAGCATTTTCCCTCAACTTGTGACATCAAGTATGCATTTTCCAGAAGGCATTATGAATTTAACCATGACAAAAATTGAATATGGTGTTCCTCTAAACCCAATCAAGTCCCATATCCATGCAATTCCTTATGAGATTTCTTATGTCTGTTAAGCATATCCCCCCTCGGAAAACCAATACCGTATACCTCCGACCACTTGCAAGACTTGATCAGGCAGAAGAGACGCTGAGTACCAGGAAATTCGCCAGGGTGTATTGAACTAACGTGGTTGTCAAGTGATTTCTTGGATCCGAACCCCTTAGCAGAATAGAGACATGATGGATCGGGGCATTGGAAAGGTCTCGTGTGGCGTAACATATGCTTGCTACAAGCACGATTTTAGGTCAAGAATCTGTCCGGAAATTATGGAGAACTTACTTGAGCTCATAGGGCCAGGAGAAAGATAGGGAAGGACATAATTCGCAAGTGAGTTGTGGTACACTGTTTCCTTGTGGGTGGGACTCTGTAATGTGCATGCTATGAAGAGGAATGGATGCTGGATCTTTGAAGGAAGATGGTGGTAGAGACTGATTCTGACTATCAGCATCCTGGATGCGGTCGTCGGTAATGTCGTATTGTTGCTCGATCTCGGGGCCAAGCTCGTTCTGATCGGTAGTCGTAGGGTAGTATCTGTTGTCTAACAGGGCGGGATCGATTGTCTCATAATGATACGATAGATCTCCTTGGTGATCCGAACCAAAGTTATTGCTGATAAATGTCGTTGGTTGCAAAGGCTGGGCATCCCACTAGTGGAAGGATGTCCCAACTGACTTCCAAGCCATGACGAAAATCAGAAGACTTCAAATTCAGAATTGCGAAGGTACGAAGAGAGGAATTGAAAGGAAGGATGGAAATCCTTTTGAGCATTACAAGAAACGAGGAATATTGCAAACAGATGTACTTTCATCGATGTTCGTGAATTCTTCAATCCGGGGCCTAGCCATGATTCGCGAAGTAAGCGATTGTCGGCCTCAAATTTAGCGTGATGCAGCCAAATATGAGCTCGACTTGGCGAGGTATTCTGATTGTCGGCCTCAAATTTAGTGTGATGTTGTGAAATGCCAGTGGAAAATGCTGCCGGATATTGTCGTGGTTGGCTTCGAAATTGGCGTTATTTAGTTACACAGAACAGGGCATAATTTGCCGAACCTCTTCAACAAATTGCGAAATTAGACCTCGTGGACTCCGATTGTCAAGTCTCCTGCCTATCAAGCGATACTGTTCGCTCACCGATGCTTTCAGCTTGCGACACTTCAATACATTGGATGACACGTTAAAGGCAGCTCCCAATCGAGGCTGCATGATGTCAATATGGCATCCTCAGAGAGCGATGTAGATAAGCTGTAAGCTCAGGAGTGGTTCAGCTACGATACAGCGCAGACGTATAGGAAGCTCTCCAGGGTTCTCATTGCCGCCTCCTGTCATTCTTCAAGACCATCCGTCTCTCTGATGACACATGCCAGCCAGCCTTATCTTCCCATCTTATTCCCACTGTTGGCAGGACCCCCGAACGTCCATGTACAAGCAATCCTCATAGGAAGCACAGTATATATCTGCGCCTGCAAAAGTACCGTCATTGACTTCGGTCTCGACGGGAGGCCATTGTGGTTGGGCCCATCGGAGGTCGCCAGTCGGGGCGGCTGCGTATCAGATATTTTAGTATTTGTTGTAGCCAACTGTGGTATTACTGGCGACCGCAGCAATTGTGATGTAGTCGAGAGTGAAAGTCGGTAGGGAGAAGTCTACAGTAGAGGTTGACGTTGGCGAGTTCTGTGCTGAGACAACAACGGCAGCTAGCTAGGTCCACAGAGGCGCGTCCCCACGTCAGCCAAAAATGGCGGTGGTGGTCCGTGCTCACATTATTTTTGAGCGACACGATGCGAAGCCGGTTTTGCAAGCTATTGTAGAAATGAACTCTGTATAGGCTCGAAGGAGACTAGGACAATTCTTGGGAAATGTATTAGTAGATTAGTGATAGTTGCCCTTTTGGCGCCGGGCGTAATAAATTGTGTGTGTGTGTGTAGAAAAACGGAGGTTCTTGAAGACCCATCCATAAAATCCCTTGGGACTAATGTATTATAGCTTGTTGCATACTCATTTGTTATATAATAACCCGTTGTATAAGGCCTTGTTATATAATTACTTGTTGTATAATAGCCCGTTATATAACCATTTGCTATATAATAATACGTTGTATAATTACTTGTTTTATAATGCCTTGTTTTATAATCACTTATTGTATAATAACTTGTTATATAGTGTGACGGTTTAATTTAGAAGAATCAACTAAGGACTAGAATACAGATGCGCAGAAGCTCGACAGATAAGCTGATGTCTGGCTGACTAGGCACTAGGCCGAATGCGGTAGGCACGTGAGAGAAACCGGAGGAACCGTCACATATAGCCACTTGTAATTAAAGGGGTTTAATTACATAATAAGAGACTAAATCGGTCCTTTTAAAATTAAATAATAGGGAGTTGAATTTGGATTCTTTAAATTAAACGGGTGCAAGGTTAAATTTAATTTTTAGTGCTGTTTGATTTAACGGCTCATATCTTTGAATTCAATACCTTAATTTTTCTTTTTCTTTTCTTTTTTATAGTTACGTTTGCGATATAGTCCTAATAATAAGAATACCCTAAGACAACCCATTAAGGCATTGTACTAAAACGCCGTGAATATTATTTAATGGCTAGAAAAGGAGAGAGTTTAAGACGTTAAGTGTGACGCGAAGCAGGGCTGAGAGCAAGTGGTTCAAATGCTTAAAATATTAAGGTGCAGAACCTGAAGGGTTCTGCAAGAGGCTATATATATAAAATAGGGGGTAACGGCCTGAGGCGCCTAAGGCACTCATGCCAGGTTGTTATATTATCCTTCCCTTTAAAAAAGAACGAGTCTTAGGGAACTCAATTCGTTTTTGAGTTATAATCTGCATATATTCTTTTATATTTAAGCAAAGGTAAAATGCTAGTTAATAGTCGTTTTTTTCCCGCTTTTGTATTAATCATTTTATCTAATCAAATATATTTTGAGCTATTGTAAGTGTTTGTTAAATAGCCTTAAAGTTAAAAGAAAGAACCGGCTGAAGAGCGGCAAAGAGTTGTTAAAAGATAAAAGAGGGAGGCAGAAGAGGCTTAATTAAAAGGTTTACGAATTAATTTGTTAGTTTAAGTAGTTACTTAATGCTTAGTAAAAGAAGAGGGGGTTTAGAAGAAAAAGATAATACGCCGTAATTGATTAAATCTTTAAATAATGCTATAATCGTTGGATTATAGTAAAGATGCAAGCTAAAAGGGCAAAGGGGTTTTAATACCGTCAAATTTGGAGGTCCCCGAGTAAGTTTATCGATGGAGAGGATCGCTGTTGATCAAAAAGAAGCAGTCATAAAGTCGGAAATCGATTATGATTTTAATATAATATGACATGAAATAAGGCTAAGAACAAATGGTTTAAATGCTTAAAATATTAAGGTGCAAAACCTGAAGGGTTCTGCGAGAGGTTATATACACAGAATAGGGGGTAATGGCCTGAGGCGCCTAAGGCACTCATGCCAGGTCGTCACATTAAGCTACCTTTATTTTATAGATTATTTATACAAAGAATTAAAGATGTGATTAAGTTCTTTGATGTATAGGCTAAAAACTAGAGTGTTTTATTGTTGGTCCACAGGGGTTATGTAAGCTCATTATGCTGTATAGGGAGCGCCACTTGAATGATACCATGGTAATCTTTAGGGGTTATACCTTGGCTATTAAAAGTAATGGATGTAATAGTTCCAAGGGGTAATTAAAGCTATAACAGATCTATTATAAGGGTCATTTAAAGAAGTATATAATAAGGGATCTTTCCCATTTTATTAATAGAATACAGATTTTATTACCCATTTTACTAAAGATTATATTAATCCTTTGCTTTAATATATTTTTGCGTGATTCACCGGCACTACACCAATACTGATTAGTGGTTAATTTGTACCACAAATAATAAGGTCTCAGATTGTAGAGTCAAATCAAGGCACTTAGTCATTTATACCTTTAATTAGGACTTAATCATTTGATGAAATTAAGGGACATTTTCCTTAAATAAAATAATGATAAAGGCATTTCGACCAATTAAAGAAATTCAATAGCTATGTAATCAAATAGCAAAAGCAAAAGCAATACAATATTTATTTAATAATAATTATTAAGTCAACATCTTAAAACTAGATCAACGGATTATTTAAGGAATCATATCCAAACCGACTTTAAACTTATTTTAATATAATGTCTTAATCAAGGGATTGTATTATGGAGCTGGTAAAGGAGCAGGAAAATGTTATCTTATTAACTTAAGAACTATGAATGATATATTATTAAAAGCTGATAAGATGCTAGCTAATTACATCAAGTATTTGTAAGAATTTCGTAAGCATTATTGTAATGGGAAAACAAAGGGAGAGTATTTGTTTTAGGATTTTTGGGAGTTTTTTGGCAAATGAATAGCTGTTGACTTTAAAAAGATTCATAAGTAAAAAGAAACTTAATTAAGAAACAATTTTAGGTTCCACAATTACTACATGTAGAAAGCAAAATGAACAAAGGTTGCGGACGCATTGAAGAACATAATAAAGGCTAAAAAAAATAGCCCAAGGAATAATTAGAAATGCAAGATCGAATGTATCCCGGATCTGTTTTAAACCACGTTTGGGAGACCTAAATATTTTTATATGATCTTGTTAAGATTAATCAAGGGTTCCTATACCTGCGCAAGTTACTTTTTTTATATATTAGAGATTGAAAAAGATTATGCACCTTTAGCATTAAAAGAAACGCTGGGTATTACATTAATATACCAAGATGACTTGCTTATGACCCTTGCTTTTGTTAAAGTTAATATCATAGAAAAGGATTTGTATAATGTAATACCACCTATTAATCTAAAAATGGAATTCTTATTTATGCTTGGCAAAAGGCCTCTTAGAAACCAATTAAAGTGAAAATTAAATGATAATGTATTACCTAATTTAGTACCGCTGCTAAATGTTTATTTAAGGGATAAGATATTATTCCTTTTTATAATAGCATTAAGGCCTATTGGACCTCATTTTAAACCAATATGGCTATTATGATTTGTGATAAACCCATTATTCTTAGATTAAGCCAAGTTCTTAGTAAATCTTAGTGAGATGTACTTAAAGAAGCTTTAGTATAATTGCGCCAAGGATCATCTTAATAAGAAGTTATATATTTTTGCTGATTTGTGCTAGCGAGCTTTTGTTGATAATTTTATTTGAAATCGAGTTTTTTTATTTATGTTACGAAACGAAGCTAGTATATATTATTATTGGTATTTTCAGAATAAAGATTATTTTTTTGAAAATTTTATTATGGTTACCTAAGGCAGTTTTGAAACAAAGGAACGTGCGAATAGATTTTTTAGTTAATGGTTTAGCTTAATCTTTTTGTCGTTTAAGCTAAATCATAATAAAAGGATAAACTAATGTTAAGTTAGCTAAAAAAAACTTTGCAAAGGAATTGTAAAGCTTTTAATTAGGTTTTAAGGATAATAATATAAGAAATGATAAAACGCTTTAGAATAAGCTATTATAGGGAATATTAAGTAACCTTTTTTTTAAAATGGCTTTATTTAAAGCATTATTTACGTTTTTTATTTTAATAAATGGCCTTCGCTTTGTTATTGGCATTAAAATAACATATAAGCTGGGATTATAAGTTGGAAGGCATTTTAGATTGGATTTAAATTGCTACCGATTTTATATTGCCAACGAAAATGCACATTATTTGAATAAGAGAATAAAGTTTTTATAGGATAATAAACGTTAAAACAAATTCCGGCTTAGGCCAGGTTATATTAGGTGTATTATTTGTAAAAAGAGGGGTTGTTATAGTAGCCAATATTTTAAGAAAGAAAGAGATGTTGTAAAGATAAAATATGTTACTGAATAAAAAGCGGAAGGAATAAGAGCTATGAACAGCTTATTTAAGGCCTACTTAGCATATGTTAAAAAAATGCGGAACTGATTTGAATTTGAATTGGACCTAATTCAAAGGGCATAAGAATAATTCTTATTATAATAAGTCAAATATTTATTAAATAATAATAATTTTCAAGAGAAAACAGATAACGATAATAGTAAAGGTATAGTAAATTTTACGATTATATTTATAGTAAATAAAATCAAATCAAATATAATACATGAAAAGTGATATTATAGCTTAAGGAGTAAAAAGCGGCTTATATTTTAAAGAATAAGATTAGAAAACTTCCTCGTAATAAGGCCTATATAATGTAATGGATAAATTGATTTTTAAGGCCTTTTTATTAATATTGAAGCCTTAAACAAAAATATTGAAGGCATTAATTAATTGCAAGCTTTATAATGGATTTAGGATGTTAAGCTTAATATAAGCTAAGCAAGGCAGAATTGGATTATATTCAAAGCCAATTCCCGCCCGTTTATGGGAGTAGCAATCGTTAGTACTTTTGTTAAACTAATGGAGTTTATAATTATGAAGGCGAATATCTTATTTTTAATATGCTTATAACAGTTAAATAAGCTTTATGCTTAGTATAACAATTTATAAAATGTGTTAGTTTAGGGCAAAAAGAAACATTTAATTGTACGGAAATAAGGCTATTTATAGCTTTTTTTTAAATCAGCATTAGTAATTATTAGATTTTTTTTAATTAATACGATTAATGCGTGTTATTTGATTAAAATGAAAATTTGAAGATTACATAGGCGATTTGGGCACCTTTTGGTGTAATGCTTATAATATTTATTGGATCAGGCTGAATACGTTTCTGATTTAGATATTATGCTTAAAGTTAAGAAGATATGTAAACATTGCCAAAAACATGTAAATGCTTTATATAGGTTTTGATTTAAGCTGTAAAATAATGTAAATTTTAATTATATAATTTATGTTGATATAGTATAATTTTAAAAAAAAAATATGCTTTTTATATGATTAATAAAGCTACCGGTTTTGGGGCAGCGAAATTGCTTTGAAAAAGATTAGGTTTGGCCATGGCTTGGGCCACATTTAATGCTTTTAAATTAGTATAGATGAACACATATATTAGATTTCTTGATTTTGTAGTGTATAATTATGGGACTAATTTTAATTTTAAAGAATTCCGCAGCTTTTTACGCTTTATTAAAAGTATTTTAAAGCTTGTTCTTGTGAAAGCATATTATTTGATTGGTAAAGTGAAGAAATATTATTGTTTGTTTTAATGTGCTTATAAGATTATTATGAAAAAGCATCTTAAGCTAAGTAATGAAAATTGATTGTGAATGGCAGTTAAGGCAATAAATGATATAGCTGGACTTAATGGGCTAATTTTTATATTGTTTGTTTTTAAATATTATTTTAAAATAATGGAATTAGACCTTTTAAGTTCGTTTACAGAGTAGCGCGCTATTATTATTAAGAAGGCAATAAAAAAAATAAAATGGATTTATGTGACTCGTAAAATTAATGATATGTTGGTAATTTAAAATAGCCTTGGTATTATTTTAATTTATAATTTACGCTTAAAGGACCAAGTCTTAGTGTGAAGAGAAAAAAAAAGGATAAAAAGGGCTATATAAGTGCTTAAACATAAATGGTAAATCTTATAAAATTGCCATAAACAATAACCAGATTTACATATTTTAATTCACATTTGTACGCTTATTTAAAATAGATGCGTTAGGTGTTAAACGTTAAAAAGAAAATTTGTTAAAGGATTTCACAAAAATTATTCTTGATCCTGGATTATTAGTTGATAACATATTTGGATTGATTTTAAAACTATCCCGGATTATCGTCAAGCTCTTATTTGTATAATTTATTTAGGGATTATTAATAATTAATGATAACTATAATATTAAGGTGTTTTTGATTAAAAAGAAAGATTAAAAGCTTTTTATTAAATTTTGGAATAAAGGCAAGATCATTATTCTTGAAGTATTATTTTAGTAATTTTGTTGAATGGAATATAAGGCACTTATTAAAAAATGGGTTTTTATATTTATTTAAAAGAACGACCTTAAAGTGAAAGGTTAACGCATTTTTAAATTTAGAATGGTAAACGAACTTAAGGGTAAGGAAACTTTAACGTTGTATGAGAAGTTAAGGCTTGTGGTTTAATGTTTTAATACCAAAGGCAAAAGGGAAATATTGATTTAATTTTTAATAATTCAACGAGCAAGTTAATGATTGCTTATTTTTTTAGTATTTATAATTAAGTAGTTGAAAAGGGTTTAAAACGGATTTAAATTACGTTTGGCATTTTGGGATATTATTTAGGCTTATGTTTAGGCATAAATAAAGCCTTTTTAAGATATTTTTGCATAGCTTTTTTAAAAGATTGTAAATGAATTCCCTTTTGGTATAATGTTTATGGTAATGTTTTTATTTTATGGCATTTTAGAATTAGGAAATTATTAATTTAACATTGATTATAAGTATTATATTAAGAAATTATAAATAAAGACTTTTATGTATAATTCTTGTTTATTAATTAGTATTAAAAATAGTCAAAAATTTGGAATAATGGGAATGTAAATGAATAACAGTTTGATTTTGAAAAATAATAACTTAATGGTTAACAAGTAGATGGAAATTATAAATGCGGACTTTTTAATAAAGCTGATTTAGGTCTTAAATGTTTTTAAACCCCTTATGTTTAATGATTGTATTATTATTATAGAAGGAGATGATTTTTATATGTTTCAAAAGGGATAGGAGGCTAGAATTGAACAAATTAACATTAAAAAGAGTAATTATAAAAATGCTTACATAAAGCAACGCGTTTGTGAAGTTTATATTGTTATAATTTATTAGCTAAAAGCTATATTTGATTTTTTAATGGCGGCTTAATATTAAGATCTTATAATAGATAATGTTAAGGCCTTGAATTTGCGTTTTTAATATTAAATGGATAACTTAAAAAAAGATTTGTAATATATTCTTATAAACTTATATTTAGCAAAGATTTACTTTTTTGTTAATAGTTCCTTTGTTAATAATAAGGATTTTAATATTTAAATTGGTTTTGTGATAGTAATTAAAATCAAATTAAAAAGGAATGTAAAATGTATTTTTAATAGTAACATTATTTATATTAGCTTTATTAAATGTAAAAAAGTTATTTGCGTAATGCTTGCTTTGAAGTTGTATGTTATGATTGCCGGCGTTAATATATTAATTGCCATAGCAATTACTATTGATATAGTAACTAATAAGCTTAATTTTCCTAAGTTTTTTATTACTGTTTGTATAAACTCTTTTTTGTGATATAAATATATTGTCAAATTTAATATTATAAAAAAAGCGTTTAATAAGTAATATAGTGGCAATTTGTTAATTATATAAGCGTAAGGAACTTATTAAAATGTAATAAATTAATAATGCTTGTAATATTGTTAATGCCATAACCAAAGCCATTTTAAATAAAGCTCTTTAGCATTTTATTAATACTAATATGTTTATTATTAAAATAAAAGAATAGATTTAAAAATCTATTAAAGTTAATTTAAATTAGTAATAAAAGGGTTTGTATAATTATTGCCCTTTTTTCTATGTATTTTCCTTAAAATGTATTTCTTATTTTATTTACTTAGTTTATTTCACTTATTTGTATATTATAATTATTTAATTTGCGAAAACAAAAAATAGCTTGAATTTGCATTTATTTACCTTTTAATTTAAAGCATTAATAGGTGGCCTTGTAATAATATTTCAACAAAAACCTAATTGCTGGTTTTATTATAAAGGGCTATTTTCGTATAAAGGTTGAAAAAAAGCATTGCTATAAAAAACCTATCATAAAGCCAATTTAAAACAAGGCTTATTTATTATTCCCTATGTTATATAGGCTGTTTATAAACAGCTTTAAACCCTTTTCCTTTTTTGCCATTATTATCGTTAAAACATTGTAATAAAAGCGCTTATTGTTAAATCTTGCCTTAACAAAAGCCTTGCGCTTATTATAAGCCTTTTTGGCCTTAACGTAAACGCCTAAAATAACCTTGTTTATATGGCCTAAAGCCATTGCCATTTTCTTAATTTAAAAAACCAGGTCTTATATATAAATCAATTATTAATTAAAATCGAATATTACATCGGAAAGGATTATATATTAATTGAATATTAGTAAGCTAATCAAATTCGACTCAAAAGGCCCAAGTTCTTTTTAATAAAGTAAACGCTAGTTGGTTTTTTATTTTTAATGCTTCCGTTAAAGCAATTAATAATACAGCGGTAATCGATTTTGCGGCAATAAAAAGGTTCGTAAGCACAAATGATTTGGCGTTGGCCGTACAAATCAAAGTATTGAACTTGATATTAATAAATCAGTGAAGCTACGTATATTGCATTAAATATTGGCTAAATTTGAAGCCTTTTCAGGTTCATGGCTAACTTATAATCTTAAATTATAAGTGGTTCTTGGGAATTTGATTTATAAAGTAGTATTTCTTTTTTTACTTAATGTAATAACTGTACTTTTTTGATTTAATATTTTCAAAAACATAAAAATGCTCTAATCTACGCGTTTAAACGTAAAGGTATTAAACGTAATATTTGCGATAAGTAGCCGCAAGGGCACTAAATAGCACTAAAATTGGCATTACGTTATTATTAATATGGGAATATAGCACTAAAACGGCCCTAAAAGAAATCTAAGTATTAATTTAAAAAATGATTAATTTATTATTAAAAAATTGAAATTGTTAATTAAGATATCTAAGATTATGTTAGCTTTTGTATAAAATTAATGGATTTTGATATATTAATAATAATTCGTTGTTGTTAAAAAAAAGAGTAAGTTTTTAGGGGAAGCCTTAAGACATATATAAAATAAGGGAATAATAAACAAAATTCATAGGCCTTGCTTAGGTTATTAATGAATCTTGTTTAGCCTATATATTGTTAATTTCCGGCCTTTGATTAACAATTCCTTTGGTACAATTGATACTAGGGGACCAATCAGAGATTAATAGGTGACAGCTTTAATATTACTTAACCCTAATATAATATTATTAAAAGTGGTAATATTATAAGTAATATTATAAGTAGTATTATAAGTAATATTATAAGTAATATTATAAGTATAATAATAAGTATTTTTAGAGTTTTAATGCTCTGCAGGCCCTCCGGGGGCTCTGCGAGGCCTTTGTATTAATAATAATTATATTAAAAAAAAGCTTTTGTTTTTTTATTAAACTATTAAATTTCATAAATAATTTAATAAGTACTTTATTTAATAGTATATTTAATAGTTTAATAGTTAGTTTATTTTATAGTTTACTTAATAATTTAATAAATAATATTATATATATATTAATTAATTTTTAAATCATTTTTTTATAAAGGAATCATTAAGTTAAATCTTTAATATTTACTTTTAATTGTACATTAGGCTTAATAGTTAAGTTATAATAATAATATTTTTATCTTTAAAAATGTTCTTTTTATTATAATAAGTTTTATTAATTACATTTTTTATAAATAGCCGTTTATTAGCTTATGGGTTAAAATAAGATGAAAATTAGTTCATTTATAATAGTTGTTGTAATTGTATGATATTTCGTTAATAATTAATATCTTTATAACTATATTAGCTATTATCAATCTGAAGAAGCCATTTTAATTAATTAATTAAGCTGATTTTAAAACAAGTCTTATTTTATATTTTACTTAAAAACTCATAATAATGCACGACTTTTAAATAAATTCCCTTTAGAAGTGGGACTTTTTAAACTTTTGAGTATTAAACGCGGGTATTCCCGTACTCTCGTACTTAAGCGAGGTTTTGTTGTATGTCGTTTAATCAACACCACCCTCCCTTTACCCTTTATTATAAGCGTTACGAGACTATAAGTCACGACGCAGTTAAAGCTTGGTCCACGTATTAATGACTAATCACAGGAGGGCAAAAATCAAGAGATTTTTTCACTATTAGAGAATCTTATCCACGTAGAGATTTCCGCGTGATCAAGAAGTTAATGCCTTAGGCTCTTAAAATTCAAGAAAACGTAGAGACAGCTAAGGCTGTTAATAAAGCCGTTATAAATAGGTTTTGGACCTTTTTTAGACCGTTATTATAAATTGTTACGTTTTCTTTATTTTTTTGGTATTTCTTAGTCTTTCTTTTTAATAATTTTTAAATTTATATTTTTTATATTATTGTTATTTGGCTACTTTTCTTTTATATATTGCGTATTATTATGCTTTTTAACGTATAATTTTTACAGATCGTTTTTTTACGGCTCATTAAAATCTACATTATTCTTGCTTTTTTATTATAATAGTAAAATTCCTCTTTATTTTTTCAAAAAAAGTATTGCCAATGTTGATATATAAAGATTATGTAATCTTATTATGTTATATAAAAAGCGGTATTTAAATAATACCATAATAATCTTTAAGGATTATACTTTGGCTATTAAAAATAATAAATTTGACAATTCCAAGGGGTAATTGAAGTTATAATGGACTTATTATAAGGGTCCTTTGAAGAAGTATATAATAGGGGATTTCTCCTACTCTCTTAATAAAACACAGATTTTATTGCCCATTTTATTAAAAACTATATTAACCCTTTCCTTTAATATATTTTTGCGTAATCCACTGATATTGCATTAACATTTATAAATTAAAATAAATATTAAAATGAATTAGTTAAAAAGCCAAACCGCTATAATACCAATACGTAAAGGTTAAGGCTGAATCTACCCCATTATTGATGCCTTAGCGCTGCTCTCCTTTTTTAATATCGCGAAATTCAGCGTTACAACGGTGTAATAAACGCATAAAGCCATTGTTATATCCAAGCTTTAAGCCTTAGTGAGTCCGTTGAAAAAAGCGGGACCTTAGTAAATATGAAATATAATAAATAATAAATATTAATTGTTACAAGCTTATCGCCTAAAGTCCGTGTTTTTAACGAGTTTTTTAGGCATAACCTTCAATAAGTTAATGATTTTATTATAATTATATATTTAATAATCGACTGTTAAGAAGTCATGAATGTTATGTAAATAGTAAATATATAACTTAAGTCAAAAATAAATTACTTGAGATTTTTATTTAAAAATAAATAATATTTTATTTAATTTGTTTTAGGGTTGATTTGTTAAGGACACGATTTTAAAAGACGGACTTTGGGCGGTAGTCTTGTTATGGATTAAAGAATTGGCTCAACAATAGTAAAAACACGCGTTTGTTAAATTTTATTAGATTTATAAACAACTAAATTTAATCATAAAAATAACTTCACTTCTCTTTTTATTTAAATGTATTTATTCGTTGCCTTTTTTTAAAAACCTCAAGGCATTTATTATGTTATAATTCCCGTCCTTATTGTTATTTAGCCAATTCTTAAATAAATTCTTAATGATAAATAAAGAGATTTTTTTTATATATATTTCTTCTTTATATCTCCTGCGCTTTTTGTCTAATAACACTTATGGGTTACTGTTGTATAGAATAGGGGTCAATCGGCTGATAGCACCAACAGAGCCTCATGGCGCTGCAGCCAATCAAGCCTGCTTATGTAACTAGATCGTTAGAGCTCCTTCTTTAAAGGAGTTCTATTATACTCCTTTATAATTCAAGACTTTTACACTTCCTATAACTCCTCCTTTATAGTACTCAACAATTAAAAGCCATAGCCTCATTCTATAAGTTATTAAAGCACGACTATTATAAGTTGAAAAAAGCGGAAATAAATATTAAAAAACACTTACTATTACTTGAAAAACTTTTTAAAAGTATAATGTTCCTCTTTTTAAACTTAATAATACTCCTTTAACCTTCTTTAAACGCTTTATAATAATAAGATGTCTTTTTAAGACATACCCATCAATAAAAACGACGCTTTATTAAACAATTAACGTCAATAGCCATAATAATAAACGAGATTTTAATACTACGCCTAATGAAAGGATATTATTGATTTTGTTGATCTTAATAGACTAAATGTTTTAAACCTCCTTAAAACTTAATTAACGGCTTTTAACATTAATGAGTATATATAAAGTAAAACAAACCGTTGGTTTATAAAATAAATAACGTTAATGAGTAATAACGAGTAAAGAATATACTAAAAGTAGGAAAATGTCAATAAAGACAAATAGAGGACTTTTATAAAGCCTTAATAAGTTATTAAACTTTAAAAGGCGATTTTTAATGACATTAAAGAAATCTAAGAAACTCATACGAGAGAATTCTAAAATAACCTCGTTCAATAGACACTCTTTAGTACTAGGTCTTAACACTTGTTTAACTAAGTCAATAACACTATCAATGTATTAATCTTAACAAACGCCATTAACAACAATAAATCAAAGAACTTCGTTAGACTTTAATTATTAGTTAAATTAATTAAACGAGACCTCATTCTTTTAAACGCCTTTGTGTTTTTATTTATTATTTTAAACTACTGAAAAGTTTTAATAAACGCCCTTAAAAAGAAAAAGAAAATAAAAGTTTATACTTAATATAAAGAATAATAAAAAAAGTATCGTTTTATTAAAGCACATAACATTCTAAAAGTTTAAGGCGTTTTAAGAATCTAAGATTTCCTTTTTATAGCTTTAGTTTATATTAAGACATAAGCTGTTTAAGTTTTAACTAATGTTATAAGAGATGACATATTTAAAAGAAAATACTATATAACATTTAATGAATATGGCTTAATTGACGTGCGTGATAAGACTCAGGCTCTACGAACACTTGAATTGATAAAATGTGTTGATTAATTAAGTAAAATCTAAGTAAAGAATATAAAAAGGGGAAGTGTTCCTTTAAAGCGGTACACAATGGCAAAACCTTATCTGAAAAGTGTATAATGCCAAAAGAGCAGTTTAAGCGAGTTATAAACATGCCTATACGACACACCCCTTAATTAAATAACAATAAGAGTTGTTCTTATTGTGATTGGCTATTAAGTAAACTATCAAAAATGATAAAAATCAGGCAAACAATTGCGCTATATAAATAAAGAGTCGCTCTTTTTTATCTATAAACTTTAAGCCTTTAATAAAAAACAATTTTTAATTTACTTTTGATTTACACTAATTATAACTAATTAAATAAATAAACAACTAAACTAACTATTCTTTTTACAAAAATAAGTACTGAACTTCGTCGATTTATTCGTAAAAGCGCTACTTTTTCCCTTATAAGTTTAATCTAAAGAATATAAAACTTTTATAAACAATTAATTAATTGTTTATAAACTAAAAAGCCCTTGATTAAGGCTTTGGGTAAGTGAGTTGTTTGGGTTGCTCCTATTAGTCAGGTTCAAAAAGAGAAAGTTACTAATAATAAAAAATCAGTCCTCTACCGGGGTTATATAAAAGAATAATCTAAAACAAAAGCCCAGGCCTTTATTATAACGTTATAAGTGACTCGCGTTATTTTAATTACGTTAATAACAATTATACTTACTACCCCCCCTTCTTTAGTGTTTTAACTACGTTCTTAAAATATCAGGATACTCTCCACAATAAAAGCTCTTCTTTTAAAATAAATCTATTTAATTTAAAACAATTAAATATGTTAACTTATATAAAAGTTAACTAAGCTTTAAAGCGCTTATTTAACAATGAAAAAGATGGGTAATATTATCCCTACTATTCCCGCAGCTCACGTTACTTAAGTTACTCCTAGTGTTAATGTTAATACCCCTTCTCGTTACCACGGCCTTAGCTAAGTTATTAACGGTAAGTTGCTTTTTCTATTAAAATATTTTAAATTTATTTTTAAAACGTAACTAATCAGTTATTCTTATATATAAATAAAAAGACTTAAAATAAAAAAGAATATAATAAAGGTATAAAAGAAAAAAAGGAGGAGCAATCCGAGCCACTTATTGGCCTTCAGGCTAAGATAAGAGAAGTTGTTACCGGCCTATTCATTCTTAAATATAACTTAAAAACAACCAATGGCTCTATTAGTCTTTTTAATACCCTTTTAAGTGGTGGAATTCAGGTACACCCTTTGTTAAAAGAGGAAACTACTATTATAAAGCAATAAATCGTTAAAATCACCGAAGTAATCGCTAATTCTCTTAATAATCTTATTCGAGTTATTCTAACCCTTCTAATCAATTGAGTTACTCTTTTTAAGGCTTAAGAACCTCCTCTATCACCCCAAAGTGTCCCCCCATTATTATAACTTACATTACGTTTATCCTTTTAAAATGAAATATTCTTAAGAATAACTATAAAAACCAAAATAATCTAAATAATCTAAAATCAAAGCTGTTTAAAAAAAAATTAAATAACATAATAAATATTATAAATAAAAGAATAAAGAGTATAAAAAGAAAACTATTTAAAAACGAGCTTTTTTAAAAAATTATTCTGATTAAACCCATATATTCATTAACTTAATAAAAACAACAAAATCCTCGAATTTCTATCAGCTTAGGTTCTTAATAAGTCTATCTATAGGTATAAAGCCTGTGAGTAAATACTCTATTAAAAAGTTACCCTTTTAATACTCTTGTCATAGTCACATATTTTAAATATCGACGTAGTAAAGCTTAGTTAAGATGTGCTCGTTTTCTCTAATAATTAATCAAATTATTTAAATATTATCATAAAAAATTATTCAAATTACTCTTATATCTAAGCGTAATTTTAAAAATAATCATTAAAGTGCCATAACCTCCTTCACTATACGTTTAACCACAAAAAGCTCTACTTAAATAATTAAAATAATAACTATATCTTGACAAACTACTCTCTATAAAATTAAACCGTTAAAAAGCATAATAATATACCCTTAAAAAGAGCGCCTAGTTTTAAGATCATTATTAAAAGAAGTATTTAAAGCTATAATTAAGTAGGAAACGCGCACTTAATAAGCGTAAACTATTACTAAAAATCAAGTTCTAAAAAAATATAAAATTATCCAGTTAATAATAATAAAGTACTCTTTTAAAAAATTAATCAAAAAGTAAAAGAGCTTTAAAGCTACAAAAGCAACGTCCACGCATAACATAATCATAATATAAAACACTAAACTAACTTCCTCTTAATACTCTTTGACTGTTTCAAAAGTTATTTTCCCAGGATTCTTAATAAATTCTATATAAAATAATAAGATACTCAGGAAATTCCCATTAACAAATCTAAAGCGTAAAGTAACCTTCTAAATATAATTGTCGTATATTAAAAAGACTGTCTTAGCCTATTAATCCTTAATAATTTAAATCCCTAAAAACCATGCCATTTCTTATCCTCCAATAAGCTCATATGCCAAGTTTAACCTATTTATTATCAATTACGGTTTTAAAATTACTAAAACATAATATAACACTTAAACATTGTCAATATAAAACACTATAAACACTATACGTTACTCATTTATAAACATACAAGGCTCTTCTTTATAAAGGAGTAACTTAAGAGTTTAAAAAGTTATCATAAAATTACCGTACTATAATGCTAAAGAGTCTTTAAGTCTATAAAAAGGGTAATTAACCTCTACTAATATTCCGTCTTATTTAAAGCCATCAAGGAAATAACAACGTACACAAATAACTGAATCATCTCTCTTTACATTAATAAATGTATTAATAACGTCGAACTGCTTCATTTCTAAGTCAAATTAAGCTACTATAGCCATGGCGATTCTAAATAAGCAAACAATTAAAGTTATAGTATATGTTAACAAAATAAAAGTTTTAAACTATAAATCCCCTTTAACTACTACTCAAAAAACAACATCTAATTAAATAACCGTTAAAATCTACCTTATAAATAAATATCCACTTCAAAGGAATCAGTTATTCAAAGGCATAGCTATACTTTACTACCCTCCAATAATTACGCGACTCTAAGTTAATAGTCTTTATAATAATTCCGGCTCTAAAATGCTTTCTGAAAAAATAGTATTAAAAATTTCTCCAATTTAATAATACCTTTAAAAGTTATAATTAATAAATCTTAAGAAAAACAACTAATTGTCAAATTTTAACATTATTAAAAATAGACGTTACAATTATAACATGAACTACTCTTAAATCTTTTCCGTTATCACGCACTTTTTTTAATTAAGCCAAAAAGTAATTAAAAAGTCTTTGAAATATTCACGGTTATTTATCAGGTTTAATATACTTATTAACAAATCTTTCATAATAATAAAGTACACACTATAATTAAATTATATTGATTATCTTATAACTTTAGTCTTTTAACCTTTATTATTTAATTTTAAAGACACCTTCTTCCTTTTTAAGTATTAGGGGACCAATCAGAGATTAGTAGGTGATAGCTTTAGTATTTCTTAATTTTAATATAATATTATTATAAGTAATATTATATATTAATAATATTAATAAGTATTTTTTTAATTGTTTTTAAGGTTTTAATACTTCGCATTTAAGAGCTATTATTAAAAAGTCTTATAATATATTTAATAAAAGAATCCCAAATTAGGATTTATTATGTAAAGCATATTATAAGTATTATTATAAATATTATTGGCTAATTATAAAAATATTACTTTTGATTATAAATTAATGCTTTTTGGCTAATTAAGCTATTTTCCTTTTTTTATAATTATTGGCTAGGCTTTTTTGTTTGTTATAAAAGCAAATTGCGTATATTTTTTTTTTTTTTTTTGCTATTTATTGAAAATCGGCTAAGTGCATAAATTTTTTTGTATTTTATATAATATATTTGATTTGGAAATAGCGGCAGCATTATAAGCATGGCTTTTATAATTTTAGTTAAGGCATATTAAAAACTAGCTAAAAATGAAGGAATAGCTTTTTTAAAGGCGGCGTTTGAAGTATAATAAGAGACGAGGTTTTAGCGTATAATAAATTGCTTTGCCTTAAAAATATTAGCGTTATTTTTTTCTTTTATTAATGGGAATATAAACGCTTTATTAAAATTGATTTCCTTTTTATTATTTTAAGAATTTAATAATGGCATAATATTTAAAAGAAAAAGCGTAATTGCCAGCGTATGGCAAAGGCTGGCAATATATAAATCTTTTTTTATATTGTTATAAAAATGAAATTAGCATTAATTGGCATAAAGGCGCTTATTTATATTTTATTTTAATATTATAATAATAGCTTTAAATAAATAAAATAAAGGGTAGGCAAAATAAGCAAAGCAATTAAAGCTAATCAAAGTCAAAATTGTGAAAATTGCGAGTGGGCGCTTTTATATGCAATTACAATGCCAAATAAATTTTGTAATAGCCAAAACCTAAATAACATTTATCTTTTTTTTATTTATATAATTATTACACTTTTTCTTATATTAATATCTCGGCCTTTACTATACTTTATTTTATGCTAATATTTTAATTTCCATTATACTTTCTTTTATATCAATATCTTGGTTTTTATTATATTCCCTCTTATACTAATTTCTTAGCCTTCTTTCCCTGCTTCGCGAATTCTGCGTCTTCCCCCCCCTTAATTTTGGTATTCTTGCCTTCCCTATTATTTAAAAGGTTCTAATCCGCCGGCGTTAAGGTAAAGTTTTTTAATATTATAAGCATAGGCGTTTTATTTATAATGCTTTTCTTTAGGTTATAATAATAGGACTTCTCCCTATAAGCCTTTATTTTTAATTTTTAAATCACCTAATAAGATTTTTTAATAGCTATTATTGCTTTTGCTTTTTAAACATGCACATATTTCCACATCTTTTTTTTAATTTTAGTAAGCATTATATTTTAATTTTAAAGTATAAATAACAAATTTTATTTTATTTGGGCAATTAATACATTTAAGAAAAGGCCTAACTTAAAAAGTTTTATAGCCGCTGAAAACTAATACGAAATAGTGCCAAATAAAGAGGGTAACCTAAATAGCGAAGCTTTTTTAATTATTATTTCTTTATATGTTTTAGCTAAGCTTTTCTAAGTTTCCTTATCGGTGATTTCTAAGAATTAATAATTATTTAAAACGCCAATAAATTATGGGAGCATTATATGCCTAATCCCATTGGCTAACCCATTGGCTTTATAAAACAAAGTGGGCATTATAATTCGCATTTGCCCCTTTTTATAAGATATAGCCTTTCACGAAATTTCAATTTTATTTTAGTTTTGTTTAATTATTATTACTTTAATAAACTTATAAATAAAATCATTTATTTATTAATTCCATTTATAAATATTTAATCAAAGCTATCCCAGCTGCTTTAGGTGCATTTCAGCAAGAATTATTATAGTAAAGGATTCATCTTTATCATTTAAAAAAAGCGACCTTTAAATTTGCATTATTTTCTTATTGTATTTCAGCGCATTTGGCATATTAATATTAATATGTTTAAAATATATTGAATTGCTAAGCTAATTATATTTAATATAATAAAAGTATAAGGTCAGCTTTTAATGCTTGTTTGATTGAAGGGCAGTATAAAAGGCCTAATATAAAAGGTTTTGTTTTATTAATTGCTGTTTTATGAAATGAAATTTGTTTTTTAATTAATCCTAACTCTTATTATTTTTTATTTTTTAGAGGTGATATTTATACATTTTAAATTTAAATAAAATCAGATTAATGAGGCCAATTTCCTATTATTACCTAAATAAGTTAATATTAACAAACCTGTTTTGTTTTAATTTTTAATGTTAATACTGCTAATTTTGTTTTTAAGCACAGGTTGATTATAATTAAAAGCAGCCTTAATATTTAAGGAAACAAATTTGTATATGCGAAATTCATTTATTAAATGCGGCAGCTTGTTTTGCGCTAAAATCATGTTATGATATTATTGGCTGCTTTTAAATCCCTTATTTTGGTTTAATGTTTTAGAATATATTAAAAGCGCTATTAAAACGCATTTGTAAATAAAGCTTTTATATAAAGCCCAATTTTTTTGTTTATATTTTTAAGGTGTTTATAATAAATATGGCTTATTTTGATTATTTTTGCTAGTAATTTTAAAGCCATTATTTTTATAATCGGCCCTTTTTTATTGATTTTTTTATTTAAATAATGGTTTTATTTAATAAGTACCTACAATAGCGCCATTTTTTAAAGGCGGCCTTTTTATTATAAAGCCCCTTTTATTTGCTTTATTTTTAAAGCTGGCAATTAGCGGCACCCGCTTATTCCTTTGGCGGAAGTTTAATAAGTTGTTGAATGCTTGGTTTTAAGAAGCTATTATTAAGGAAGGCTTTAAGGGGGCCTTCAAAAGCGCATCCTTAAGTTCATCAATTTTAGAAGCCGGGCTTTTTAAATGCGGTGGCTTACTTACAACTAAGGGGGGCTTTAGCTTATAAATAAAGCTAGTAATTAATAGCCTTAATGGGCTTATTTACATTTTAATTTGCTTTTGTTTTTGTATTATAAGAGGTAATAAATTAAATATGCCATTTGCCTTTTTTATATTTAATGGCATAACTTTTTTTGTAGCTTTTATTCTTTTTTTTAATGCCATAATTTGGCTATATATAATTTTGTTAATGCGCGTAATTCTTTTGCTGGTTTTAATTTTTTTTTGCTAATTTGCGCATTTTTTATAATAACATATTGAATAAGCTTTTATTAAGTGCTTTTATTAGTATAAAATCATTTTGCTTTTTCATTTTTTTTAAGCTTTTTTGTTGCCTTTATATATATATTTTTTGATTTGATTTGATTTTTTAACCTTTTTTGCCTGGCTATGCTTTATTTTGAATTTTAGCTTAATTTTTATTAATTTATATGCCTCATTTTGTATTATATATTTATAAAATTATTTAATGAAATTATTTATAGCATTATGCATTTTTATTAGCTGCTTTAAGAGCTTTTGCTAGCT
This sequence comes from Helotiales sp. F229, assembly GCA_002554605.1. Classification (NCBI taxonomy): domain Eukaryota; kingdom Fungi; phylum Ascomycota; class Leotiomycetes; order Helotiales; species Helotiales sp. F229. The sequence continues at coordinate 2,809,853 of MXAW01000002.1, read as the reverse complement.
TTTATAGCGCTTAATAGCATTAGTAATAATAATAAAATTATTAATTAAGCTTTTAATGTTTTTTGGCATTATTTTGCAAGCTATTAGCGCTTTTAATTAAAGCTTATTTGAGCGATTTATGATTTTAATTTATTAGTAAAATTGGAATTTAGCGGCGATGTTAAAAGGCTGTTTGTTGTTGAAAGGTTGTTTATTATTATTTATTATTAAAAAGTTAAAAAGGCTAAGTTTGAAAATTAAAAGAAATTTGAACTTTTATTAAATTCATTTTAAAATTCATTTTTGATTTCAAATTTTTTGGTAAATTCATTTTTTAAATTTATTTTTTAAATTTACTTTTTAAATTTTCTTTTAGCGCATTGCTTTTAAAAGCTAAATTTTGTGCGCTTTTAAATTTTTTTTTTAATAAATTTTTATAAAATTTGCTTTTTATAAATTTGTTTGCTTTTTCCAATGCTTTTATTTTTTATGCGCATATGTGAATTAGCGGGGCTTGCTAATTAATATTAATTTGCTTTGCATAGCAGCGCTTTTAACATTAATAACTGTTCTTAAATTATTATATATTTTTTAATATCAGCAGCTATTTTTAGGTTATTATATACCTTTTTTTATATTATAACCCTTGCAATATTTTGCTTTTTTTTATATTATAATCCTTGCAATATTTTGCTATGCTTGCTTATAATTGGGGCCTATTTGCAAGTATTATTTGCGGCCATTATTAATTTGATTTTTTAATAGGATTAATTGCTATTTTATTGCTTTTGGCTTTGCTTTTTAATAGTAAGCATATTTGGGATTACATAAACAATTTTTATATTAAAATAGCTATATTTGCTATTTACTTGCCCCTTAATAGCTGGAAAATTTTTTATGGCTGCCTTTTCATATTACCTCTTAATAAAGATATAAAGCTTTATAACGCATTTTATATTATTTAATTTAACTAAACTTTTTTGTTACTAAATGGCTTGATTTAAAAGGAATATAAATATGAGTTTTGCGGAAGCAATATCATAATAGCCATTTTTTTTAAAGCTTGCCAATATCTTAAGGCATGCTAATTATAATGCTTGATTTAAACGCGTATTTAATAAAGAAAATTACCCCACCGCCGTTACCCCAGCTGCCGGCTTTTTTATTGCAAATTTTGTTAGCGCTTTTACTAGTGATATTGCTGTTATTACAGCTGGCCCCGCTTTTTAATTTATTTATTGCCTTAAAGGATTAATTGCGTTAAGCGTTAATTTTATTAATATAATTCATTATTATAATAATTATTTTAATTAATTTTGTATTAATGGCCTTTGCGATTTTTTTTGGTTGTTAACGCCGTTTTTTTTAATTTTGCTAATAAAAATAAGCGCACTTATTGTATTTTGGCCTTTTGGGTTATTATTATTTGGCATAAAAAAAGATTTTTTGAAAAGCGTTGGAAAGCGGTAGTGATAATGCTATTAAAAAGAAAAGCTTTAATAAAAAGCATAAAAGCAAAGCTATAATTGCAAGTAAGGCCATAAGTAAAAGCAAAGCAAGTAAGCTTATAATTATAAGTAAGGCTAAGCGTAATATGGCTGCTAAAAGCCCGATTTAAAAGGCCTTTATTAAAAAGAAAAGCGCTTATGGCTTTAAATTAATGTTATTTAAAAACGCCTATTTAATATATAAGTTTTTTTGCTTTTTTTGCTTTTGCTTTTTTTTGTTTATTTTAGATTTAGCAGTTTTATAATTGGTGAATAAGGCTTTGAAAAAAAAAATATTATAAATTATTATTGTAATAAAAACGATTTTTTAAATAATAATAAAAAGAAAATTAATATAATATAATATAATTATTATAATGGCTAAAGGCATTATAATTATGCTAAAAAAAATTAAAAGGCAATTTTATATTTAAAATGCTAATTTAAAATATTTTGCTTGCGGCGTATGCTTTTAATTAAGTAAGATTAAATTGGATATTCTAAAGGCTAATGCTTAACGAGCCTATCACCATGGGTCTGTGCTCTACAGGGCATTTTGCCGATTTTTCCAGCCCCTCTACCCCTATTTGATTAAATCAACAAATATGGCTCCAACTACCCCCCCATTTAATAATTAACAATACAAAAAGGGCTATAAAATAGCTATAAAACATAAGGAAGCTATGCGCCAATTGCACTGATTTGGAAAGGTCCTGATTTACGCCTTGTAGCGCCGATATAAGGATCTAACTGGTAAACCTCTTAAAAAAAGCACTATTCGCAAGATTCTTGAATATGTAGCCCCCAAGTAAGCTTATACTAGCCGCAAAAGGCCTGCCTTTCTTTTATTTAATCAAGAAATAGATAAGATTGTTCTCCATTGTATAAAAAGTTAGGAGAATTGTATAATAAATTGATGAACATTAAGAAAGGAATTAGGACTGGCTTGTTTGGTTTAAACACTTTAACAAAAAATGTATTAAAAAGGCTATTATTATTGCGTAACTTGTTAAAAGCCATATTTAATATTTGCTCAAGTCATAGCACAATATTTATGGGGTTTTGCCTATATCTTTTGAATAATAAAATGACTAAAGGTACTTTGGTCTGACAAAGTTATATTTCTTATTAAAGGATGTATAATTAAATAAAGAATTATGAGGAATGTTAATTATGGCTAATTAAAAAGGTTTTGTGATATTTGTATTTAGTATTAATTCCATTGAAGCCATACGACACCTGTTAACGTATGAAGAGCTATTGGATATGGGTATAAATCGCCCCTCAACTTTATTAAGGGTTATGGAAAGAATGGTGCCTTCTTATAAAAGGATTACTTTACATAGCTTTTAGAACTGTTTATATAAATAATCTTAAAGGCTTTTGCCCTTGTTATATATACCCTTTGCCCATTTATAAAGCCGTTGTTTATAAAAGATAATAATGCGGCATATAGGCACAAATCAATAACAAATTACTGCGCTAAATTTTATACAAAACATGGCATTGTTTTGATGTTATATCTTTTTATGTTATTAAATATAAACCCAATTGAAAAGTGCTGGCATTGGATTAAATAAGCTCTCCATTAATGATAGTATTAATCTATTATTATGGAAGAAATGCGCTAAGCTATTAGGAAAGAGTAGGAAGCTATACCTCAGGATTGGATTAATCAATTAATTTTAAAGCAGGAGTATTGGGTTAATGTACTTGTATAATACCACGGGTGGTTTACTCTTAATTAAATTAAGTCGTGGTTCATAGTTTTGATGAATTGAATTGCAAATGCCCTGTAGCGCACAGACCTATGGTGATAGGCTTGTAAGCTATGGTTAGTGGTGGCAATATTGGCGTTTATAAGGGTAATGGCAGCTATGCTTGTGGGGGTGGCAATGGTGTTATGAAGGATGAAGATTATGAGGGTGATGATGGTGATGCTGTAAAAGCTGGGGATTATGAGGATAGCAGTGATTATGCTTGTAAAGGCGGTGATAGCGTTTTGGAGGCTAAAAATGGCGGGGATAATAAGTTTAAGAATTTGTGATTAGGCGATTGATATTTTTGAGTATAAACGAATTTTTATAAAAAATCCTTTTTGATTAAAAAGGGCTTATGATTTTAAAGGCTTGGCTTTTGAAATTAGGTTTGCGTAATGCTAGCAATATATAATACGCGCTTTTTATGCGCATTCGAAATAATTTAAATAATTTAAATAATAAATAAAATAAATAAAATTATTTCTCTTTATTTCAAACTTTGAAATAATTGAAATATTATATTTTAAAAGGCCTATGATTTTAGGGGCCCGGCTTTTGAAATAAAATTTGCATAGTATAAGCAAAATGTAATATATTATGCGAGTAAAATATAATATATTGTTAAATTATGTAAAAAAAGAGATTTTATTTTAAGTTGGTATTTTAAGCTATAAACGCTGCGTAATTAAATCCTTAAAAATATGGTTTGTTTGGCGATTTTGTAAGCTTAGGGTATTATGTTTTTTAAATTGCCTAAAATTAAATAAGAATTTAATAAACAGCTTAAATAGCTTTTTAATGTAAAATGTGATAATATATAAAAGGCTAATAGTATATTCTTTTTTTGTAAAGCTAATTACTACCTTATTAAAAAACATTTTCTGGCTTTTATATATAATTATTGTATATGCGATTTAAAAAGGAAGCTGTGTTTAATTGTAAGCGGTGCTTTGCAGCAAAAACAAACAATGGGCTAAAAATATTATAGCATAGCTAGTGTTTTTGTAAATTGGGCTAATATAGCTTTTTTAGTAAATTAGCATTTTTTAATATAATTTATGTAAAAGTTTACGCTAGCTTTTTAAAACAGGTTTTTTATTATTCCCATTATGCTATTTACAAGGCCTTTTGCAATTCAATTATTATTTATTAATATTATATGCATTTTAATACTAAGAATAAGCTTATTTATTAAGCCTTTAGCTTTATTTAATATGGTATTACGCGCTTTTAGTTTCTTATTTATAATTGAATATTTTTTAAATAAAATATTAAGTGTTTTAAGTTAATTATGATTATATAAGCGTACTTTTTTTAATATAATAAATATGAATAGCGTTTTTAAAAGCGTTTAGTTTTTGGGGAAAAAAAGTTTATTTAAATGCAAATATATAAAAGCTTTTAATTTTTGTAATTAAAATTTTGTATTTAAAGCTTTAAAAGTAATTAGCAAAAGTTGATTGCGGCAGCGTTTTCTTTTGATTAGCGTATAATTTGCTTAAAGTAAAACGTATTTTTTAAAAGGCAATAAAAAGCTTGTTTTGCTTTTGCTTTTGTTAAAATTGCAGTGTTTTTGTATAAAGTAATGCCGGTAATAAAAAAAAGCTAAAAAAAATTTCATATAGCTATAAGCTTATTTTTTTAAATGGGAAATTAATGCCGAGTTTTGTTTGTTAACAGCGGCGCTTGATTATGGCTAGGATTTTTAAATTAAGCATAAATTTTTTATTTATAAAAATATAATAAATGTTTTTAAATTTGGCTTAAATATACTTTAAGATATTAAGGAAATTATTTATTGCTTTGTTTTTAATAGGAATTTTAAAAAGGCTGTAAAAAGTGCTTTTGTATATTTCATGCGTAGCAATCCCTATTAAGGCGGCTTTAAGCATAGGGTTATTTTTATTTGCGGCTACAATTATTATTTAAAATTTAAGGCTAATTGTTTTAATAGTAAAGGTTTTGCCAATTCCTGCTTTGTTATTAAGCTGATTAAGCATTTAAGAGGGCTTGCTTTTTACAAAAATAATTGCACAATGGTTTATGAACTTAATATAAAATTTAGCCTGTTTGTTATTTAAGCATGTAATATTATAACTATTATTAGCAACGATTATTAAATTATTAAATTGCGCTTTTGCTTTTTTTGCTTTAAGCCAATTTTTATAAATATTGTATTTTTTAATATGGTTAAGCTAGCTTTTTTTTAAATTTATGAGCTGGCGCTTTAGATTATTAAAATTAATTGTAATGGCTTTATTATTATAAGAATTGCGGCAAGTGTATTGTTTTTAATTAGCAAGCGCTTTAAGAGTTTGAAATAGTATTAATTTAAATTTTTTTTTTAATATTATTAGGAAAATTTGGGGGATTATAATAATTGTGATTTAAATAATAATAAAATTTTAGGCATATATTATAGGTTTAATCAAAAATGCCGTAATTTTTATTATATATTATAAAAAGCTTTTTGATGGCTTTATGAAAATGGTGGAATATAAATTTGATTTTATAATAATTTTTATATTTGTTAAAAATGGCGGAATTTTTATAGGTTAGGAAATAATTGATTATTATAAGCTTTTTATTACGTATAAAGCTTTTGTGCTTAAAGGCTTGATAGTTAAAGTGTTGTAGTTAATTTAAAAAAGTAATATTATGTAGGCTCTTTTCATTTTTAGGATTAATAACGCAATCCTAATATTTTTAAATTAGTGATTAAAAGATTTTTATATTATTAGCCTTAATAATTATATTAAGGCTGGCATTTTTATTTAGGCGGCAATTGTAATTCATAAAAACCTAGCTTAATTTTTGTTATAAAAGGCCAAAAATGATATAGTAAACTTTTTGTGTAAATTAGTCCTTTTTGTTAATTAATTTATTTAATATTTTTATAATAAAAAAAAGCTAAAAAGGCGAAATTAATATGTTTCCTAATTTGGGAAAAAAGCTTTTTATATATAAGTAAGAATTCTTTGGCTTCTAAATAGTATTTGCTATAATATTTAAGTAAATTATACAAGCTTGTGAATAGCTGTATGTTTGTATTTACTATTTATTTTAAAACAAATAATGGGCAAAAAGGGTTAATGTTTTTGGCATTTTGTTGGGGCTTAAATTAATAGCATTTAGGATTTATTTTATTGTTATATAATGCTTTAGTGGGCAAAGGGCAAAAATAATAAAATTAGCATATTATGATTTTTGTTTTTTTGTTTATATAAAAGCAATAAGCGTGATTGCATTGCTAATGAGCTTAAAATTGATTAATAAGAGCTATAAATTGATTTTTAGTATTTTTGATTTAATAAAATGAAAAAAATAATAAATGTTAAACATTAAGGCAGCGTATTAAAGCAGGACTTTGTATTATAATCTTGTTTTTTTAAAAGTCGATGAATTTAGCTATTTTCTTTAAAATTCAAAATAGCATTTTTAGGCCGCCTTTAAATTAAAAAATATTATATATATGCTTATTGCCGTAATTTTGCTATTTTTATTAAAATTAAAAATTGTTATAAGGGAGGGAATATTTAATGATTTTTTTAAGAAAAGCTTTAAAGCAAAAGTAAATATAATCGGTAATAATATGAGAATGGTTTTGAATATTTTTTTATGTAATATTGCTTTTTTTAAATATTATAATAGCTTTTCATTTTCTATATTATAGTATATGTTATTATAAATTGTGTTATTATATGTTTGCAATATTAAATGTTTTAAAATTGGCTAAATTATTTTTATAAAATTTAATTAGCGTTTTAAGATTATAGCTACGCTTTTTTTAATATGATTTGATTTTGGGAATATTTTGCTTTTGATATATAATATACAGCAAAAAAAAATTCTTATTTAATTGCGCTTAAAGCGCTAATAAGTTTAATTTGGCAATGTTAGCGTTTAATTTAATAAAAAATCGCGTTTTGCTAATTAATTTGGAACGCATAAAAAAATTAAAAACAAAAAACAAAATTGCAGGTGAATACCAAATTAACCATTTTTATATTTTAAAAAGTGCTGGCTATATTTAGCTAAAATAATTACGCAAAATCAAGGGCTGGTTAAATTATTAGCGCTATTAAAAAAAAGGATAACGAAAATTATAAAAAAGATGTAATTATTTTAGTAAAATTTGAAAATAAAAATTAATCAATAGCCGAAAGCATTGGCAATAATTTTTTCATTTTTTTTTAATATTTTTACTAAAAATTTGTTTGTTTTAATAATATTTTTTTTAATTAAAAGAAGTATGAATTCTTTTATAAAAAAGGTAAAAGCATTTTTATTTATTTTGGCATTAGCGTTTTTAGCAAGATTATTACTTACGCCATTAATATTTGATGAAATCTTCTTTTTGGCAATAAAAAAGAAATAGGAAAAATTGGCCTTATTTGGCTTAAAAAGTAAAGAATTTAATACGCCTTTATTAATATTAATATAGCGGAAATTTAGGTAATGGGATTTGAGATATTTGAGCTATTAAGTAATAGCCTCTTTTTGTATATTAAAATTCTTTTGAAATTGCTATATGATTTAGGTATTGTTTTTATTATTTTTAGGTTTTAAAATAATTATGTTTATATTTTTAGAAAAAAAGAATAAATAATTAAAAAACTTAATATTATTTTAAGCAAAATAAATATAATGATTAATATATTTATATTAATGGCTGTAATATTTTTTAATAATTATATAAACGTAAATTAGCGCGATTATTATTTTTTTAAGCTAAAAAAGTATGGGAAATTGCGTAGGTATTAGTTTTAGGTTTATTTTGTTTTTAGCTTTTATTAAAAATGGCCTTTTTAAATAAATTTTGTTTTGATTTTGATATTAATAATATATTATTATGCTGTTAATATTTTTTAAACGTATATTAAATTATGTTTTGTTATAACGGCTATAAATTGTTATTTTTTTATAGCATTTTTGCATAAAATCAATGGATTTTTAGTTAGTTTTTATTTGGTATAACTTTTTTTTGGCATTGGTTGAGTTTAAGGGATTTTATTTCCTTAATTTGATTAAAAAATTAACGCCGTAAGGTGAAGTAAAAAAGGCAATGGGGCGTTTTGCTAGGCAAGTTTTGTATTTTTAATTGCTTGGGCGGCGGCTTTTTTGGCGTTTTTAATAGTTAGTGATTTTTAGCTATTATTTTATTAAATACGAATAGGCTTAAAATTGGCAAAAAAAAAGGGGTTACTGTTTAAAGCCAAAAAAGAAAAGCGCATTTGAAAGGTAAATAAAGGTATAGGTATAATAGCATTTGTAAAATATGATGGCTTTTTATGAGCTAGCGGCTAATATGCGGGTAAAATAATTTGAATATTTATTTTGTTTTTTTATAATATAAGTGGCGATTTTTGCCTTTGTATTAAGAGTATTATTTATATTTTATTTTTTTTATGAACTTTTTATTTTTTAAATGTGTTTTGTGTATTTGGAGTTAAAAGCTGTGATTGGGTATACTATGGGAAAGCAAAAGGTATGAGAAATAAATTATAGTTTAGTAGTGGTGGTTAGGCGGAGGAGGGGGGTTAAAATGGAGATAATATGTTATTGCTTTTATTTGGAATTGTAGTTAATTTGGGAGTAAGCAATTAATGTAATTGTTAAAGCGAAGGGGAAATATTATTAAGTGGAGGTCTAGTCCTGGCGTGCTTTTAGGAGCTTTTGCAAAAGGGGGTAGTATTAATTAATAAAGAATTGGCGGGAGTAAGTAAAAGTAAAATAGATGTGTATTTTTGAGGACTTTTGGATAAAGAGGTAATAGAGTTTATATTTTGCGGATTTGAGAGCTGGGATTTTGCAGACTTTGTTTGATATTAAAATATAATAAGCTTTTGGTAAATAGAGTATATTTTAAGGATTTTATTATTTTTTTGAAAATAATTTAAAGGTTGTAATTCGCTTTTAAAAGCGCATTTTATAATATGGCAAATTATATTGATAACAAAAAAAGATATCATAAAATAATAATTAGTAATTAATATGTTAAATTATTATTAAAGCATAAATGAAGCTTAAGTATTAATTTTTAGAATAATTATGGGGCCGTAAATCATAATGGAATTAAAGCTTGGTTTATGTATTTATGATCAATTATAAAAGGGCAGAAATTAAGAAATTTTTTTATTATTGGGAAAATCAAGCTGGTGTAGAGATTTCCGCGTGATTACGCAAATGCCTAAAGCTCTTAAGATTTAAGAAAAGGTAGAGACAGCTAAAGCTGTCAATTAGTAAAAAATATCGGCGCCAAAAAATTAACTAATCGGCCAAATTAGTTAGTTTAGCGATTTAGCGCTTTTGGCGTAAAATGCCGTCTTTAAGTAAGTGGGTCTTTTTTTTGGCGGCCTTTTGGTAAATTAAGCCGGAGCTTAATAACCTTTATGTTAATTAAAAAGGATTATCGATTTATCCGCTTTAAAGCTAAAGCTTGGCTACATCTTGGTATACACGGCTAAAAAACTAGCTTCGTTAAGCCTACCACGTTATGAATTTCCACTTTAATAAAAATATAATTAGCGTATTAAATTTTTTGGGTAAAGTTTACCTTAGCTAGCGTCAATTACGTGTGTATATACCCACGGTATACCCCCCTTTAAATACCCTAAGTACTTAAAGCCTTTAAAAAAAAATTAAGTTTATAAATTACATAAGCTAATGGCCCTTTTAGTGCTTTTGGCGCTTTTAGCGCGGAATTCTTTTTGGTATATGGCCTTTGGCATCAATCTTTTTAACATACAACTTTTTGGCTAAAAGCGCCAAAAGCGCAGAAAGCCGCCGCTAGCCGCCATTGGCCACTAAAATATTTTGCAGATGAGGGTTTAAATAACTCCTGATCTTGATTTTCTGCCGGAAATAACAGGAGTTATTTTATCCACGGCTTAATATCATAAAGATCATTGTGTTTAAAAGACTTCTCAGCCTTAATTACTTAAAGTAAAGCTTTTATAAGCTTAAGTTTAATACTTTCAAATATTTCCTATTATTTTTTAAGATTTTGCTCTAAGTTGTGTAATTCCTAAACTTATAAAACAACTTATAAAATCAATTTGCGCTCTATACCTACATTAAATCTCTTGAGATTTATTATATTACATAAAACACTTCTTTTAATTACGTTTAATACCACTAATTGTCTTGATATATCGACACTCTATGAAACCTAATCAGGGTACTCATGAATTAAAAGTCTAATACTCTTTCATATTTTTACCCCCGAGTTCTCATTAATAAGTACTAAGTCAATTAAAAACTTAACTAAAGTTTTAATATTTAAGTCCATTAATTTAAGAAGAAATTACTCCACCCCTAAGGTTATAAACTCAAATTCTGTTGGATTTGTAATCATCGCCACTTGGATGTTTCTAGAGCCTTGGCCTAGCTTCGCTTAGCCGTCACATAATGTAAACACGTCAGCCATTACGCAAGCTATTACGTGGCTTATTAATAATCATTGACATAAGTGGAATGCTCTAGAAGGCCTATTACAGTGTATATAAGGAGCCTTAAGCTCTACTCACTCGCTCCTCAAGCAATTCAAGAATCGTCTTTTCAATCACGTGTTTCCTGCACTTCCTCAGTTGATATCGCAATTCCACAAATTCAACTAAAGGCATTAACGCTACCCCCAAGTTAATAAACTCCTTAAATTTTATAGTTTTTAAAGCTTTACTCAATTACTCTTATTTAAAAAAACACCAACGTTTAATTATAACATATTATTGACGTTTAAACGATTTATTAACATATACTTAACATCTTCAACCTTTATCTCGTCTTTTTAAAATAACTCGATTATTTCTTAAAGTCTTACCCGTGACTGGCCGGCCGTTTTCTCAACGTTAAAAAAAGTAAAAAATAAGATTTTATTAAAAGTAACGTTTTTAATAACTATTATACACTATAATTAAAGTACTTAAATCTTATAAATATTAAACAAAACATAACTAATCAAGTATCTAATGTATGTTCTTAAGTTGACTTTAAAAGCTCTCTTTTTATAAAGCGCTTTTTAATCTTTTAATAATAAGTATATACACGACTCGTACATATAAATCCCGCTTTAGTTAAGCCGTAAATTAATAGTGAGTTTAATAAATAACTTTAGATTATATTACTTAAAGTACTGTCTAAACTAAAAATAAAGTACCTAATTTAGACTTTTAAATGCCTTTTATATTAAAAGACTTATATTATAAAGGTTTATTACCGCGAAAATGACTTTTAACTATAACGCCTTAAAGAAATTAACGGCAAGGCGTATTTTAATTACTTTTTTAATGATTTCCTTTCCTACTCGTTTTATTTCCTTATTTAGTTCGTAAGTATATAATAGCGTGAGTTTTAAACTAATACCCCTTTCGTAAGTCCATTTTTTAAATTAAATTACTTTATTTAATTTAATAACTAAAGTTTCGTTATCTTAACCAATTTTATAAATAAAAAAGCCAAATTACCGTCTTGTCTACTATTCAAAAGGTTAAAGAATAATTAATACTACGTTTAACCCGTTATTTTTAAATATAAAGTCATAAAAAACTCCTGTAAATTTGTTTTTAATTAAAAGGAACCAGTTGTTTCTGTCAAACCCAGGAGAATAATTAAATAAATCCCAAGTAATTTAATAAAAAGGTCAAGTAACTCTCTTCTTAAATAATCGCCAATTAACATTTTAATGTACTATTATCAAAACACATTATTCACATTTTACCCTTATAAGGCTTAGAATTTCAACATTACAAGTATTTTTCATTAATACTTATAATACTTCTTTCCTTAAATGCCCTGCACAAAAGTGCCACAAATACGTTATGTCTTATCGAAGTCTTAAATAACGCTTATTTAACTAAAAACCTTATCAAATATTCTCTATTATTATTATAAACATTAAAAGTCTAAAATCAAGGCGTTTTAATACACTAAGAACAGTTAAAAGGGCAAAAGAATAGTTATTAAGCTTATATTTACAAAGGCTAAGTTTATATAGCGTTCTAAGTTCTTAATAACCACGTTACTTTCCATTAATTTATAATATAATGTATAGTCTAAACCTTATACCAAATTCTTTTTTTAATAAACGAGCCTTTAAAATAATATTAACATTAAAACTTTTAATAACAATAATGTTAATAAACTTTAAGTTTATTATATTTAACCCTTTCTTTCCGTTAAAAACACCTAACATTAAGCAAATACCCCGTCCTTTCACTAGTAGGCTTAAAATATTAGCCTTAACAACGTTATCGACAGTTGTTTTTATAAAGAAGCCAAAGACTAAAAAATTAATTAAGTTCACTAAATGAACTACGGCTCCGTTATTAACTAAAGTATTCTCAAAGAATAAGTAATAATTAAAGTCCCATATAACATATACTCTAATTATTTTTATTATAAAGTCAAATAATTAAGGGCCAATTATCGTAAAGACTATTTTTTTAAAAATAAACTAGCACTAAAGGCTTTAACGATTAAGTTACTCTAAAAGTTATTAACTAAAAGGGAACGATTAAAAGGGCAGTTATCAAAAGAGCCTATGATTTATTAAATAAAGAGCATTTTCTAACTACGTTTATTTGCTTCACTTTAAAGTTCAGTGAAAATAATAGCTAACTTCGAACGTATCTCCTTAATTTCTTTAATTAAAAGTAGGTTACGTAACTTGTCTATAATAAAACCATCAAAGAAATAGCGCAGTCGGAAACATTCCAGTGGCTTATGTTAATAAGAACCCATTATATAGGCGCAGTCCTTAAAGGAGTTACCCAATTTAGAGGGGTAAAAGCGAGAAGAAAAGGAGGACTTGTTATTATTATTAAAAGCATCTCGTCTACTATTAAAAGTAACAACTAAATATAACCTAGTGGGCTTTTCAAAGGACGATTCGAGTTATAATCGTTTAACTAAAGCTATAAACACTGTATTATATTAAACAAGAGTAATTAAGTAAAGTCTCTTTAAGGTGATGTTTTTCTAAATCTCAACGGACTCGTGTTACGCCCACTAAAGAACTAATTAAACCTTCACTGTTTTTAAGAAAGTGTGAATTATTAAATCCCCTTTTATAAAATCCAAATTATAAAAGAGCGTTTTTTAATAAATACGTCTTTATTCTTAAATCTAAACGGTAAGCTTAAGTCGTTGTTAAGTTATTTTATAAAACACTGCAGTGTAGTTTTCTTTAATTCAAGTCAAAACACTTAATATTAAAGGAACGTAGTTTTGTCAAAGGGTTCACACTAGTTATGAAATAATCTAGTTATACCCGTAGGTGTTTTTGTTTTCTAAGGAGACAACTCTATATACGTCATTATTAACTGTAACGGCGCGAATATTATTGTATTATTATATTATATACGAAAGACAATAGACAAGGATAAAAAGAAAGTCAAAGAAAAAAGAAGACTATATATATGTGTTAAGCCTTGAGTTAACACTTGTCTTTAGTATATAACGCTTCTTAATATAATTCATTAGTTTAAGTCATTAAGTCAATGACATATAAATCGTCACATTACCCCCCTTTTTAAAAAAGACCTGTCCTTAAGTCTTATGTTAATCAAAGAAGGCCTTCCAGTTCTTTGGCGTCATAGCTTAATTATCGTCGAACTTATCGTAGTCGTTTATTTTATCTTCTTATGCCTTTATCCATTATTATAATTATCGTAAAAGACTTAATGTTGTTTTATGTCATAAGTAGAAATTATAAACCTTATATAAATAATATTTAAAGTCTTTAACAAAGTAAAATTCTAAGTCTAGGTCGTAGTTTAATTAAAAACCCTTATATCATAAGTTTTCATCCTTTTTTTATTTATAATCTAAAATATCTTATACTTTATATTTAATATCGTTTTTAACCGTAAGTATTTTATGTAGTTATTAGATTTATCCTAATAAAAGGTCTTTATGAGCCTTACGTAGTTTATTTACGGAAAAGACTAAATGAACCTTTATTCTTAATAATAAGTTTAATTTTTACGTAAATCTAACTTTCTTAATAACCTCAAAAGAGCCATCTTATTAATTTAAAAGTTTCTTTTTTAATCGGGATATTGACTAATTTCTTATAATAACTTATACTTTGTTATGAATGTCTTAATTTATTTCTTTTTAATATTTATTAACATCTTGTTATTTTTTGTCTTAAGCTTTTTATAAGAGTTCTTTGGCTTTAAGTCACACATCATATGCTCTTTACACTATAGTTTTAACATCTTTAATATTTAGCTTTTATATAATTATAAGTGGCGTGTCTAAAGAAAGTCATTATTAATCGAAAGATATGTATAATACGTAACCATACTTAAGCTCGTATGGGTTTATGTTAATAGATTCGTGTTAAAAAGTGAGTTAGGCGTAACTTATCATTAAGAGAGGTTTTAACCAATTATCTTAGTAATAATTAATAAAAGGACGTAGTCGTTAATTTAAATATTAATTTATGATTTTTATTTATCCGTCTGTTTATACATGATAGGTTATAAAGAACTTGATTTAAATCCTAAAGACTTTATAAAATTCCTTTTAAAAAGAAGAAATGAATTATAATCCTCGGTTTAAAATGATTGTTTTAAGGGGGCCATTAAATCTATAGTAATTTATTATAAATAACGTGGCAAAGTCTTTTACCGTATACATTGAATAACAAGGAATTAATATACACTCTTTAGTCATTTAGTCTATGACTACTAATATTAAGTCATAATTGTGTTTATCTTTTAGTTATTTCTTAAAGTCCATTGTTAAATATTACTAAAGCCGGTTTAAAATCAAGAGAAGGTAAAGATAACTCGGAGTTTTGTTTTGTCTGTGATTTACGCGAGTATATTTATAATAATTATTGACAAATCGTGTAATGTCTTTTAACATCATTAACTGAAAGTATTTAATTTTTAATAATTAATATGTTTTAGTTTTCCTTAAATGTGCCATTAAAACTTGATTTTATGCCTCATGAATCAGTTTAACGCGGATGTCTTAGAGGTTTAAGACTAAAAGGCAGTTATTATATAAGAAGAGTTCTTTTTTAAGAGTGTATTTATTGTATTTATTATTTTTAGCTTTTTGTCATAATAATTCTAAGACTTTTATAGTTTTATTTAATTAAATAAGCTTTACGATGACGTGAATTTTAGTGTTTAAATCTTCCACTTAAAAAAGGGACACTAAAATTATGTCTTTTATTTTATTAATCATCTTTAAAAACCGTAGATTAAATTAATCTAGGTATAATAAAATTCCGTTTCATTACTTTAGTTTTAATTAAGTTTACAGTCCGACGTCATTTTCTTTTTTTAATAATATATTAACTGTTGTATTTTACTTACCTAGTCAATATATAATTATAAAATAAAAATCTAATAAGGTTTTTCCTTATTAGGCTTTTTTATTAATAAGTTGTTTTATTGTCATAAAGTATTCTAGGGCCTGATAATCCGTAAAAATCTAGAATCGTGATATATCTTAGTGGTTAATGAGAGCCGTTCTTTAATGTGTTAACGATTTTATAATAACTAACATTTCCTTATCATAAATATCGTAATTCGGCTCTATTAAGTCTATGGTTTTTTTTTTTTAAAAAAAGGCTATTAAATGCCAGCCTATTGTGTGTTTTTAAGAGAACACTCTAGTTATTATTCTATTAAAAGTATTTGTTTTAATTTTTATCTTTAACTTTAAGTCGTAATGTCATAAGACGACTAATAAAAGTACTACGGCTTGAATATCTTTAAAGGCTTTAAGGCGAATAAGTGTCATTTTAAATATAACTGAGTTTTTAGTAAGTTTTTATAAAAGTTTAACTCTTTAATTAAAGTTTTTTTTATAAACCGCCATTAAAAGTTATAAAAGCCCAAAAAATAAGTATATATTACATATAGTTTTAAGAGGTTTTTAATACTAAACTAGTGCAATGTCTTTTAAGTCTAGTTTTATTGTTTTAGTGATAATAATATACCTTAAGAATTTGACTTTTTTAATAAAGAAGTCATATTTCTTAATTGACAGCTTTAGCTGTCTCTACGTTTTCTTAAATCTTAAGAGCCTTAGGCATTTACTTTAACACGTGTAAATCTTTACACTAGCTTGATTTTCCTAGTGGTGAAAAAATCTGTTAATTTTATTATCTTCTAATTGGTCATAAATACATAGACCGAGCTTTATATCCATTGTGATTAGAACATGACTTTTATAATATATTAAAAGTATAATAATAGAAGTGGTGTTGATTGTACGATATGCAACAAAACTTTAAGAATGCGGGAAGGAATGCGGGAGTGCGGGAAGTTTAAAAAGCCCCACTTTTAATAGAAATTTATTTAAAAATCATATATTATTATGAGTTTTTAACTAAAATATGAAATAAGACCTGTTTTAGAATTAGCTTCATTAGCTTATTAAAATGGCCTTTTTAAAATTATAATAATTATTTTAATTATTAAGATATTAATTATTAAAGAAATATTTCTAAAAAAGAATTATTTAAAAGTCGTGTATTACTATGAGTTTTTAACAAAAATACAAAATAAGACCTGTTTTAGAATCAGCTTAATTATCTTATTAAAATGGCTTTTTCAAATTTATGATGACTAATATAATTATAAGAATATTAATTATTAAAAGAATATTTTTAAAGAAATTTTATTTAAAAGTCACGTATTACTAGGAGTTTTTAACTAAAATACAAAATAAGACCTGTTTTAAAATCAGCTTAATTATCTTATTAAAATGGCTTTTTCAAATTTATGATGACTAATATAATTATAAGAATATTAATTATTAAAAGAATATTTTTAAAGAAATTTTATTTAAAAGTCGTGCATCGCTATGAGTTTTTAAGTAAAATATAAAATAAGACCTGTTTTAAAATCAGCTTAATTAGCTTCTTAATATGGCTTTTTTAGATTTATAATAATTATTATACTTATAAGGATATTGATTATTAAAAAGATATTTCTAAAGAAATTTTATTTAAAAGTCGTGCATCGCTATGAGTTTTTAAGTAAAATATAAAATAAGACCTGTTTTAAAATCAGCTTAATTAGCTTCTTAATATGGCTTTTTTAGATTTATAATAAATACTATAATTATAAGGATATTAATTATTAAAATAATATCATATAATTAATTAATCAAAAAGTTAAAATTAAACTAATTTTCATTTTATTTTAACATATAAGCTAATAAATGGCTATTTATAAGAAATATTATTAATAAAACTTATTAAAATAAAAAGAACATATTTAAAGATAAAAATATTACTATTATAATTTAAATATTAAGCCTAATATATAATTAAAAATAAATATTAAGGAGTTATTTTAATGATTTCTTTTTATAAAAAATCGATTTAAAAATTAATTAATATATATATAATATTACTTATTAAACTATAAAGTAAATTATAAGTAAATTATAAAATAAAATATTTATTAAAATATTTATCAAATTTAATAGTTTAATAGTTTAATAGTTTAATAGTTTAATAGTTTAATAGTTTAATAGTTTAATAGTTTAATAGTTTAATAGTTTAATAGTTTAATAGTTTAATAGTTTAATAGTTTAATAGTTTAATAGTTTAATAGTTTAATAGTTTAATAGTTTTAAAAAAAGCTTTGCTTTAAGTTAATATAATTATAATTAATATAAAGGCCTTACAAAGCCCCCAAAGGGCCCCCGGAGGGCCTGCGGAGCATTAAAAACTAAAAAATACTTATTATTATACTTATAATATTAGTTATAATATTACTACTTTTAATATTACCACTTTTAATAATATTATATTAGAGTTAACTAATATTAAAGCTGTCACCCATTAATCTCTGATTAGTCCCCTAGTAACATTCTAATACAGAATCAGCGGATTCTTAGCCAGTCTTTATTTAATACAACTTCTTTTGGTGTTAACTAAGTTTAGGGGATTTTGTCCCTCCAATTTAACTAAAGAATTAATGCCGTAAAGTAAGATAAGAAAAGTAATAAAGCGTTTTACCAAATAAGCCTTATATTTTTAAGTACTTAAGCGGCGGCTTTTTCAGTGTTTTTTATAACTAATGACTTTTAATTATTATTCTATTAAATGTGAATAGGCTCGAAATTAGCGGGAAAAAAGGTTATTACTTAAAGCTAAAAAAAACAAGCGTATTTAAAGGGCAAGTAAAAGGGCAAATATAAAAGCGTTTATAAAATGCGATGGCTTCTTACAAACTGGCGATTAATATATAAGCAAAATAATTTGAATATTTATTTTGTTCCTTTGTAATATAAATAGTAATTCCTGCCTTTGCATTAAAAGCACTATTTGTACTCTACTTCTTCCACGAATCTCTTGTTCTTTAATTATATCTTATATATTTAAAATTAAAAGCTATGGCTAGGTATACCATGGGAAAGTAAAAGATATGGGAGATAAATTGTAATTTAGCGGCAGTGATTAAGTAAAGGGGGGGAATTAAAATAGAGACAACATATTATCGTTTTTACTTAAAATTATAATTAATTTAGGAATAAGTAATTAATCTAATTATTAAGGCGAAAGGAAAATATTATTAAGTGGAGGTTTAGTACTGGCGTGATTTTAAGGGCTCCTATGAAAAGGAATAATATTAATTAATAAAAAATCGGCGGGAATAAGTAAAAGTAAAGTAAACGCGTGCTTTTAAGGACTCTTATATAAAAAGGCAGTAAAGTTTATATTTTGCAAAGTTAAGAGCTGGGAATTTGTAAACTTTGCTTTACGTTAAGACATAATAAGCTCCCGGTAAGTAAAGTATGTTTTAAAAAATTTATTATTTTTTTGAAAAAGATTTAACGGTTATGATTCGCCTTTAAAAAAGCACCTCACGTTATAGCAAATTATGGTGCTAATAAAAGAAGGCATCATAAGATAACAACTAACGATTAATATGCTAAATTACTATTAAGGCTTAAGTGAAGCTTAAGTATTAACATTTAAAATAATCACAGGGCCACAAATTATAACGCAATCAAAGCTTAGTCCACGTATTTATAACCAATCATAAAAGGGCAGGAATCAAGAAAAAATTTCACCACTAAGAAAATCAAACTAGTGTAAAGATTTCCACGTGATCAAGCAAATGCCTAAGGCTCTTAAAATTCAAGAAAACGTAGAGATAATTAAAGCTGTCAATAATAAGTTAAAGCCTTATATATCCCTTTTTTAAGAGTAGTTAATTCATTTAGCGGTTGTTTTTTTATTTAAAACTATGGGTTATACCGTTTTCCTTTTATTACTTAAGAATTTATTCTTTAAAATAACTTATAAAGTGGCTTGTATAAATGGCTTATTATATGATGATTTATATTATTATAATAACTTGTAATGTGGCTTATGGAAATGGCTTATAAAATGGATTATAATAGTATGCAACTTATAAACTTTCATAAGCGTATTTTCATTAATAGTATTACTTTTTATAATTATAATAAGTTATATGCTTATTCATTTTTATTTATAAGATCTTTTGCTAATAAGCTTAATACCTTTTATAATATAAGTTCAATTTAAGTGTTTTAGTAATAATAACCTTTATTTTTTATTTAAGGCATATTAAGCCATTTTTTTATAACCATTAACTAAGCTGTTTTATTTATTATAAAGTAAGTTATGCATATTTTTTCTTTTTGTTTTTTATTATTCATTAAAAATCAGCTAAGTACGTAGAATTTCTTATATTTTATATAATATATTTAGTTTAAAAGTAATAGTAATATTATAAATATAGCTTTTTTAATTTTAATTAAGATATATTAAAAATTAATTAAAAGTAAAGGAATGATTTTTTAAAAGCGGCGTTTAAAGCATAATAAGAAATTCGGTTTTAATGCGTAATAAATTACCTTGTTTTAAAAGTGTTAATGTTATTTTCCTTTTTTATTAATAAAAGTATAAATGCTTTATTAAAGTCGATTTTTTCTTATTATTTTAAAGATTTAATAATAATATGATATTTAAGAAAAAGGGCGCAATTATCAATGTATAATAAGGGTTGGTAATATATAAAAAAAAATTATTAATAGCTTTAGCTGTCTCTACATTTTTTTGAATTTTAGGAGCCTTAGGCCTTAGGCATTAACTTTTTGATTACGCGGAAATCTCTATATCAACTTGAATTTCCTAGTGATAAAAAAATCTCTTAAATTTTATCTTCTTTTGATTGGTTATTAATATGTGGACCAAGCTTTGTATATAGCATGATTATTTTGTGATTTTTATAATATTTTAAGAGTGTAATAGAAAGTGGTGTTGATTGTATGATATGTAATAAAACCTTGGGAGTGTGGGAGTGCGGGAGTATAGGAATACCCGCGTTTAGTTTAAAAGCCTTACTTTCAAAAGGGAATTTATTTAAAAGTCATATATTATTATGAGTTTTTAAGTAAAATATAAAACAAGACATGTTTTAAAATCAGCTTAATTAACGTATTAAAATAGCTTTTTCAGATTTATAATAACTAATCTAATTATAAAGATATTAATTATTAAAAGAATATTTTAGGATTTTTATTATTTAAAAATCGTGCATTACTATAAGTTTTTAAGTAAAATATAAAATAAGACCTATTTTAAAATCTGCTTAATTAATTTATTAAAATGGCTTTTTCAAATTTATGATTATTAATAAAGTTATAAAGATATTAATTATTAAAAGAATATTTTAGGGTTTTTATTATTTAAAAGTCGTGCATTACTATAAATTTTTAAATAAAATATAAAATAGGTCCTGTTTTAAAATCAGCTTAATTAACTTATTAAAATAGCTTTTTCAGATTTATAATAACTAATATAATTATAAACATATTAATTATTAAAAAAAAAATTTTAAAAGGGAATTTGTTTAAAAGTCGTGCATTACTATGAGTTTTTAAGTAAAATATAAAATAAGACCTGTTTTAATATCAACACTTATAATATTACTTATAATATTACTACTTTTAATAATATTATATTAAAATTAAGTAATATTAAAGCTGTCACCTATTAATCTCTGATTGGTCCCCTAGTTTCAAACTTTAATAACATTAATAAAACATATTATATCAGCGGCTGTTTGTAAATATTTTACATATTTGCATTTTATACTTATATTTGCAAAAAGGAACCAGTCAAACTAAAAAATGACCAAAAGTAATAGGGGCATTGTAAATATTCTGGTATAACAATAAAATCTAGGTACTATAATATTATTACTAATATTAATAAAATTTGAAAAAAGAAATGAGTTATTTATTATTAAACAAGCGTTAATTCTTATGAATGGCTTCCGGCTATTTCCTTATTTCAGCTGTAGTTTTAAAGAATAATAAAGCTAATTTCAAGTCAATTATATGCAGATGCCATTTGCTATGTTATAACTGGCTTTTTTAAGCCGGGCCAATTTAATTTAAATTGTATGCAGCCGATTTGATTCTATAATAAGCTATTTTAAACTAAATTAATCTGATTCTAATTATATATAATTAGTTTAGTGTTACGGACCAATGAGTAGTTGACACTTAGATACTGATGGTACCACCAAGTGGATAGTACTATAAAAGTATTAGTATTAACGAGGGATTAGTATAGTTTACGATTAGTATTAATTAAGGAATAGTATAAGATAATGATTAATACTATTGTATATATCATAGTCACGATTTTAATTATAGTAGTTATTTAAATTACGGTGGACATCGGGTCATGTGATAATTGAAACCTTTAAAGCCATAAGAGCCAGGGCGCCTAAAACCTTAGAGCCAAAAGATCTAAAAAAAAAGTTTTATATAAGACTAGCATGTCTACTATTAAATAAGAGCTTTATGCTTAACTTTAAATAGTATTCTTAATTATATTAATAATTGTTTTCTATTATATGTGATATACTTACTTTTTAATTATTAAAGATTAATCGCAGCCTTTTATATTTATATTAAGTAAATATTAGACCGTTATACTTTAAGTACCTTTTTATTAAAAGTATTGATTTACGTATATTATGTTTATTAAAGGATCTTCATTTAAAAAAGACGTTGTTGTTATTGTTTTAAGTAATATTAATAAGAATAATAAAATCCTTATCCCGGAGATTTTTAACGGCGATTATAATAAATATTAATATTAAATGGTTTAAGTTAATATATATATTGGATTTTATATAAGACGATTTACCTTTAAAACTAAGAAAGTCTTATGGGTTATTATTTTACTTAAAGGGGCGGCCTAAGACTAAATGGAACCATTTTTCGATGATTATATGGCCACTAAGAATTTAATAGGAAGTATAATAATTAATGTTTTTAAAGCCACTTAAAAAATGTTCTTATTTTTTTAAGGCTTAAAAGAATTTATAATCCGGATTTTTAGTAATATTAACATAATGCACACAGCGGTGTGTAATATATAAGAACTTTAATAGACTAAGTCTTACGCGAATTATATGGTAAAGTTTCAGTAATATGTTAAATGAACTAAATAGGGGGAAGACGCTTTAAAGGACCGTTATTATAAAGGATTAAAAGACAACGTTAAGGACAAGATTGTTCGTTTTGAACGACTTAACGACTTTTAAGAGTTAATTAAGCTTACGATTAAGATTAATAATCGAGCTTATGAGCGGAGCCTTGAGTAAAAGGGGCAGTACTTTTATTAGAAGTATAATAAACCTTAAAACCCTTTTTATCCTAGGGAAATGGAATTAGACATTATTTTTTAAAAGTAAGCCAAAGGAAAGCCACGTAACGGCGGGTTCTTTAAGGAAGTTATGGATAAACGACGACGGGATAAGTTGTGTTTTAAATGTGGTTTTTTGGGTTATATAATTAATTCTTATCATTAAAGGAAATCATGATTAAAAAAGAAACAAATCAATATAATAAGATAAGGCGCTTATTATATCATTAATATTTTTGTGCTATTATACCCCATTAGGTAATTTAATGCTTTGAGTTTTTGACATATAATTATTAATAAACTTAAGGATAATAGAATTTACGCTTAAGTGAAAAACGATAATAATATAACACGGGATAATGAAAAAGGAGAGGACGAGGAGCTTTATTAAGTCTCGGATCTAGGGCCACTTTATTTATTTTTTTCCGGTTTATTATAAGGCGAGGTTTAAGAAGTCACTTAATAAGAAAAGAATTTGCACTTTTAGGCCTTAAATATTTAATACTAAATTAACGAGGTTACGAGGGTCACTTATGAGGAACTAGGACTGGTTTTTATAAGAGGACTGAAGTAAGGCGAGAAGTATTAAGTAGTTTATTAGGATTATAAATATATTAAATAAAAGTAAGTTAAGTATGGCAGTGGTTATTTTTGAACTTATATATAAATCATCTTTTAAGAACCTGCACTTATTTTTAAGAGTTAGGATGAGCTAGAAAAGGGAGAACTTTAGGAGGTTATGTTAAAAGGTAGTTAACGGCGCCTTTGGTATAATATAACTAACAATACTTAAATGTATTAAAAACGTTTTACTCTATTAGCTTAAATTTTAAGGACAAATCGGTTATTTATGTTTATAATTATAAAACTAAATTATTAGGTCTAAAAACATTTTAATAAAGGACTTTTATTAAGAAGATTCTTTTGTGCGCTAATTAGTAGTAATAAGGAATCGTTATTTAATTATAGAAGTAAAAATTAAGGGAATAATTCTTAGGGCCATAGTGGACTTTAAGGTATAAGGGAATTTTATATTTCTTATTATTGTGCTTGAATATTTATTATTAATTAAAGTTAATGAAAAAGGGTATTAACTAATACTTATTAATGATAATACCGTTATTAATGGGACAGCAAATGTGTGAACTTAGACTTTATATATAGGCATTGCTAGCCACTTTTAAAAAATCTAATTTAATGTTATTTAAATTAAAATATATGACATTATTCTTAGATTTCCCTAAATAAAAAAACATAATTTAAAGATTAATTGGGTTAAGAGGTAATTAATATTTAGTAATTGTAAAAACTACTATTAGGACAAAGCAAAAATAATGATCGTTCAAGAGGTTTACGCCACTTTTAAGGAATAAATCAGATATTAAAATAAGGGTCCACTGATGAAAGATATATATTATAAGTTTACGGCATTATTTAAGGAAGAACGAGGTATTAAAGCCTTATTTAAACACTAGGACTATAATCATTGGATTAAGTTAAAAAAAAAGGTACTAAGCTAATATTTAAATAACTTAAGGAATATTTAATAACGGACTTAATAATAATTAAAAACTATATTAATGAACACTTAATAAAAGGCTTCATTAAGGAGTTTAAATCCCCGTAGGAAATAACGTCTTCTTTACAAAAAAGAAGGATAGCGGATGACGAATGTGTATTAATTACAACTAATCAACTAATTGTAGAGAAAATTTGGAAGAGCTATACATCTACAAAAATTTTTAATAACTAATAGCGGCCAATAACGGCTTTCTACGCTTTTGGCGCTTTTGGCTAAAAAGTTGTATGTTAAAAAAATTGGGGATAAAGGCTATATATTAAAAAAATTCCGCGTTAAAAGCGCCAAAAGCGCTAAAAGGGCCATTAGCTTATATAGCTTATAAACTAATTTTTTTTTAAGGCTTTAAGTACTTAAGGTATCTAAGGGGCATACCGTGGGTATATACACACGTGATTGACGCTAGTAAAGTAAACTTTACCCTAAAAATTTAATGCGCTAGTTATAATTTTATTAGGGTGGAAATTCATAGCGTAGTAGGCTTAGCGAAACTAGTTTATTAGCCGTGCACGCTAAGGTACAGCCAAAGTGCAGCCAAGCTTCAGTTTCAAAGCGGATAAATCAATAATCCCTTTTAATCAGCACAAAGGTTATTAAGCTCTGGCTTAATCCGCTAAAAGGCCGCTAAAAAAAGACCCACTCGCCTAAAGGCGGCCTTTTATACTAAAAGCGCCAAACCGCTAAAATAACTGATTTAGCCGATTAATTAATTTTTTAGCGCTGATATTTTTTACTGATATAATAACAACTTAGTCATAACTAAATAACGTAAATAATTAAGTAAAAGATTCTCTTTTACATTAAATAAAACTTTTTAGTTTTAAGGACAAATATACATTTTTACTTAAGAACAAGTTAAGTTTGTTACAGAACACCACGGGTTATTGGCTTATAGTTATTAAAAAGTTGTTAAAACATTATTTAAATTCTTTAAAAAATATTATTTCTTAAGAATAAAAAAAGTAATTAAGGACGTAATATTGTTATACAATATATATACAGTCGGACCGCTTCAAACACGACAATTTTAGAAATTAAGTATTATAAAATATCTGTTTAATCCATAATCTGCGCCTTATTAAATAACGCTATTTAGCCTTTTAGTTTATTTTATTTTATTATATAATTAAAAAGTTACACTTTAATATCATCGAGTCTTGGCGGGGTTTCAAAACTTTTGGCCCCCTTGGCCTTGGCAACGATATAACTTTCTTATTAAGACCCATAAAAAGAAACTAATAAGTGTATTCGACGCCCCTGACTCTTCTTTATAATTTAAATTAAAAGATTTTTAAAATTGTTGAGATTTTAAATTTAGTTATTTATTTGTTTTCGCTTTTGGCACTTAAGCGAATAAAAATATCTTTAATTTTAATGTCAAACTTATCTTATATTTTTTACCTTTATAACCACCACAGCTACTACACCTTTATAAGACTTAATATGGCTTTTTTGAAGCGAAATCGAAGCGATATGTTTGCTAAATCATTTCTTGGATTGCTTATTAAGCCAATCACAAAGCGTTCTCATCAAAAAACACCAAAATCCATTATTATTTTTATTATACTTCTTTTACCTTTATGACTTATAAAGCACTTTCTTATTTATACGCCTATTGCTTTTAATAGTAGTCAAATCAATAAATCAAAATCTGAAGAGGAAAATATAATAGCTTAAGCGATTAGCGAATTAGAGAGCGAGGAAAAAAGCGAGGAAGAGATTGAGAGTGAAGAAGAAGATGATATTATTTGTAATAATGAGTATTTAGATCAAGATCTTAAAAAGCTAAGCTTGGATAAGCTAAACAAGAAGAATATTAATAAATCAAATGTTGAGAGAGAAGTAGATGAAGAGGTTAAAATCTTTAAGTCTTTTTTTTAATTAATAATTAATTTAGAAGGTAATTGGAGTATATTTTTTAAGAAAGTAATTGATACATTAACTCTTAGTAAGTTATTTTTTAATTCTTTATTATATAATTATTTAATTTATAAATTAGAATCTAAAGGCTTTTATTAAAGCAAATTAGCTTTTCTTAAAGATAAGAGTTTTAATATTTAGAAAAGAGCTTGTTGTGTTTAAGCGGAGATAAATTGATAAAAGGCTTTTTAAAAATCTTTTCAAATGCCATTAAATATTAAATTGATTATTTAAAAAGCTTTTATTAGCTTTTTTATGCTAAAACCTTCACCTTTACTTTTACTTTTATTATTACCTTAAGAAAAAGAAGACAATATATTTGAAGATATTGAATCAAGTAACAAAGATTTTGAATTTGACAAGCTTATTAAAAAGGAATTAAGAGCCGAAGATTATTTTATTGAATTAGACGATTTTAATGATATAGAGTTTATTGATAATGGACGAAGCGAGCTCTTATTAAATTCTCTAATTGATAATGCTATTAATATAGGCTCTCCAAAGCTTAATTCAACGCCAAGGATTTATAAAGAGGTTTTTAATTCGATTAAGAAGCAACTTGAAAATAAGCGAATTAAGCTCTTACCTCAACTCTACTTCGATTATTACTTAATTCAATAATATGTTTAAAATCTTTTGAAAAAGAGTCCTTGCTGAGGTCAAATCGAAGCCTTTTTTTTTATTGCCAAGAATAATCACCTTACAGAAAACAGAAAAACTTTTGCTCGCAAAATTAGAGCTTTGTTTCTTTATTATCATATGCATAAATCTTTATTAATTAAAACTTGAGAAGGTAAATAATAAAATTGGTTTTATTTAAATAATAAAAACGTTTTTCGAGTTTGTAAGATTTGGTTATTAGCTTAGAAACTTGCTACTATTATGCTAAAGAGGTTTTGCTACGCTTTTAATATGGAAATTATGCCTTGCTTATTTGCTTTAGCTAAAAAGAGTAAGAAACCTCTTTTAGGAAAGATTACCGGTACATGCAATAACCCCGGTAAAAAGCCAAAAGAGTGGAAACCCCTTGGTAAAATAGTTATTTATAAGTGATTAAATCGCCTCGGATTCTATGCTACCAAAAAAAAGAAAGGGGTTTATATAAATGGCCATAAGAGAGCTGACGTAATCAAATATCATCAAACAATAAATTATACCTTCCTTTTTAAGAAGTATTTATTAATTAATTTAAAAGGAATTTTTACCGCAAATAGCTTAATATCAAGCTCTTTTTATTAATTATGAAGAAGACGCTAATGGAATATTATAATTTATCATATTTAATTTACTTTTAAGAGAGAAAAAGCATATTATATATTATCATAATAAGAATTGCTTTTATGCTAAAGAATACTTTAAGCGAATTTAATTAAACAAAAATCAATAAAAAATGCTTTTAAAAAGTAAAGGAAGGCTAATTCATTGCTTTAATTTTATAAGCCTTGAAGGAAAGCTTATGATTGGCTCAAGAGATGCTTGGCAAATCATTTATCCCAAAGGCCTTAATAAAATGCCTTATTAGGATATAAAGCAATTATTAGCTTAAGTTGCTAGCGCTATTAATATATTTGAAGAAAAGCACCTAAATAAGGTAGCTGTTTTTGTATTTAACCAATTAAGTGCTCACGCTAATAAGGGAGATGAAGCTTTAAACCCTTTTGCTATGAATCTTAATGAAGGCGGAGCTTCTTTATCTCAGAAAATTAATTTAATTATACTTTCCCTTTTAAGAAATACTTATTAATTTTAAGTTTATAGAATACAATCTTTTCTCCTAATATTAGCGAGGCTAAGCGAGCCTGTGGATTAGTTGATATAATTCAAGAGTTGAATTATAAGGTGGAAAAAATTATTAAGGTAGCAATTAAAGGCCACCTTAATAAAAAGAGAGTTAAGAAGATTATGATTGAAGAAGTCCCAAAGGGGATTAGAGTGATTTTTGCCGAGAGAGGTTGTTTATCAATTGGTAAGTAACTTTTATTTATTAAATAATATATTAATAATTAATAGGTATAAAATGCCCAGTTATTAAGTGCTTTGGTAAAACTAAAAAGAATTGTAATTTAATTCTTTTTTGGCCTTTTAAAAAGCCTATAACCTATTGTTTAGCAAGGATTTTAACTAATCATAAATTTTTTTTTGAATAGAAATCAGCATTTGAAGAGATATTATTAGCTAGGGGCCATAAGTGTTTATTTTTATTAAAATTTTATTGCAAGCTAAACCTGATTGAGATATATTGGGCTTATTGTAAGAACTTTTATTGATAGGTTTGAAAAGAGACCTTTTCGGAGGTACATTATATAATTCAATTTTTTAATTTATTAATTTATATTTTTAAGCTAAAGAAGCTTGTTTTAAAGCTTTTAATTTTTATTCTTTTAATATGCTATGAAAGTATTGTAATAAAGCTTTACGCTTTATAAACGCTTACTGGAAAAGGCTTAGCATGAAGCAAGCCGCTTGGTGTATTAAGAAATAAAGTGGCCATAGAACTATTTTAGAGATTATGATGAAGGAGTTTGATATTATTTCCAAAGGTAAATAAGAAATAGACAAATTGGCTTGATTAGTTGGATTTTGTATTTATTTGCTAACGCAGTAGCTAGCTCAGCAATTATAAAAGTGCTTTATAAAGAATTAAACTCCGAATTTAAATTAAAAATTTCTTTTTAATTTTATAAAATTGTCGGCTTTTAATTCAATTATTTATTTAATTTCAAAAATAACTAAAAAATAAAAAGTATAATATAAAGTGAGTCCGTTTAATAATTTTTAAAACAAATTCTTATTAAAAGCTTTATTTTATTTAATAACAAATTTATAAACAAAAATAATTGAATAATATTCATTATTAGAATTTAAAAACATATATATATAAAAAATAAAAAATTCAAAATTTTTGGCCCTCTTGTCACGGCCTTGGTAATGTTATAAGTATTTAACCTTAAGCTTAATCGGGATAAAAGTGGGTCCGTTAGAACGCTAGCAATTAGGCGCATAATATAGGTTAAACAGATATTTTATAATACTTAATGTCTAAAATTGTCGTGTTTGAAGCGGTCCGACTGTATATCTAAAATAAGGCATTATATTATACTTTATATAAGCTCATAAAGTCGCCAATAATACTATTACGCTTATAGAAGTCAATTGTTTTAAACTTTATAATTGAATTATTACCCTTAAAAGATCTAGCCATAAATATCATATATGACTTAATTTGTGTTATAACAAATAAGTTCATAAAGTACGCATATATAATACTAATACTAAAAACGTAAAACGCGCCTGTTATAACGTAAGTATTTTTTAAATGATTTTTACAAATTACAAGATATTAAACAAGGTCATTTTAAACAAAGACAAGCTCTTTATTTTAAAGTTTTAAAAAACTCTAATTATACTCTTAAAAATAAAACAAAAAATGTTAATAGCCTTTTACCTATAAACGGATATATAAATAAAACGAATTAACTAAATAATAAAGACTTATCTTTATTGTTATGTACATTATAAATAAAACGACTAGGTTTAATTATTTTTATTTGCTTAATTTATATATAATAACATAAATTAAAAGACGATTAAAGTATTATCATTTTACGCGAATTATAAGTACGACTTAACGGCATATAACTCATTAATCGCGGGTTAAGGGACCGCATAAAAAGCCATGTTATAAGGGGATAAACTGAAGTAATTATATAGGGAATTATTAGTTAATATTTTATTTATAACATAAAGATTAGCGATTTATTATAATAAAAAGCGTAATATGAGACTAACGCTTAAAAAGGGGGATAAAGTCTATTTACTTTAAAAGAATATTATAATTAAATGACTAAGTTATAAGTTAAATTACAAAAAGTTAAGGTTATTTAAAATTATAAAAGTCAAAGGACTAGTTAATTATTAGTTAACGTTCCCAAAGATAATGAACATTTATTTGGTATTTTATGTATTTTTCTTTAAATTATCACCACTAAGAGCGCCGCCCGCTTTTGTCACTGAAATATAACCAATTAACTCAAACGTTAAATACAAAATAAAGACTATTCTCAACTATTAGAACTTTTATAATAAAGCTAAATATTTAATTAAATAAAAAGGGTACTTATAATCAAAAAACACCTAAGAACCCAAGTTTAATCTTTATTACCTTAGGTTATTTTAAAGTTTTTTTAATAAAACCTAAATTTACTTGAAAAAAATCCCTAAAATCTAACAACGATTTATTAACATATAAAAGGTTAAGAGAGCCATTATTAAATTGGGAAATAAAGGGAGCACGTCGCTCTTACTCTTTCGTTTTTTAACGGTCCTTTTCCTCCGTTATATCTAATTTGTTAAGGGTTTTTAAGCCTTAATAAAACATTTCTTTGCCTTTTTTTTAGTTTAGCCTGGCGTAACTCAAGTTCATGGACGCGAATAAGGCCAATTATAATCACTTTAAAAGCCATGTCCTGTTTAAACTTTAACTTGTCCTCTTTCATTTAAAGGCTTTAAAGGTTATTAATAAAAGTTTAAAGGGTATTATATTTTATACTATAATGAACGTATTTTTTTATAATGTTAAGACTTCTCATTTAAAACTATGCACTTTTAGTAGTATTAAACATAATTAAAATACGGTATTATAAAAGAGCCGTAAGAATTTATTGTTTTAATAAGCGTTATACGTTATTTATCTTTCATTACTTTTAAAGGTATAATAGAAAAAGAAAACGGCTGTAAGTAATTGTTAATATTCCCTTTGGTATATTTAAACGTAAAGGCTACGTTAGTTAAGAAGGGGGATAGTGTTATGGACTTTATTATATTAATAAGTAGTTGGTACTAGGATACTAATGGTACCACTAAGTAAATGGTATTATAAGAGTATTAGTATTAACGAGGGATTAGTATAATTTACGACTAGTATTAATTAAGAAATAGTATAAAATAATGAGTAGTACTATTATATATATTATAATTATGATCTCAGTTATAGTAGTTATTTAGATTACGGTGGATATTGGGTCACGTGATAATTAGAACCTTTAGAGTCATAAGAACCAGGGCGCCTGGAACCTTAGAGCCAAAGGATTTAAAGAGAACAAAGGTTTTATATAAAACTGGCACGTTTGCCATTAAATAAGAGCTTTATATTCAACTTTAAATAATATTCTTAACTATACTAGTAATTGTTTTCCACTATACGTGATACACTTACTTCTCGATTATCAGAGATCAACCGCAGCCTTCTGTATTTACACCGAGTAAATATCGGACCATTACATTTAGTTTTACAATGCGCTGTTTTAAGCCAGGCTAATTTGTTTTTAATTGTACACAAAATCAAAGAAAGTAAATATATTCATTCTAAAGAAGTTACATTATAGATAATTTATAAAATTATTTCATCTCTTAAAAAAAAGAAAGTCTTATATTTATCCCAACTACTCACTTTATACGAATTACAAATGTAAAGAATTCATATAAAAAACAGCTGCCACATTAAGCCTAATTCTAATTCACTTAATATGATACGAAAAGTAAAGCAGGCCTCTTAAACAGAGAAAGACTTTTACAATTATTAAAAATGAGAAGTGTATAAGTGTGTTTAATAAATTAAATTAAACGTTACCCTTTTGAAGAGGGGATTACGAACTGGAGATATATACATAGAATGTTTATATAAGGATACACTAAACCCCATTAAACAATTGACATAATAATGGGCGCTGATTACACGACACTTATTTTTATTTATATCATTATAAGAATTCCAGCTCTCATTTGTCAATAGGTTTTAAACCAAACTTATTAAATAAGCTCAAAGTCAAATTTATAAAAACAATTATTAGATAAAAATGCTTACTATTTGCAATTTTATACATATATTAATCTAACACATTTTAAAACATATTTTAAAATATTTTATTGGCCTTATAAAATTAAAATTTATACTTCAAAGCTTTTAACTTGGCTGCCCATCTTATTTTAATAAATTAAGAGTAATAGTTACTTCAACAGAAATGAATTCAAATATTTATTAACAACAACCACAATTTAATATATAATAACAATAATACAAAATGTCCTTAACAGAATAATTCCTCTAATACAAAATAAATATAAATTTATTAAAAGTAACAGAGCTTTATATTATAATAGTTATATTAGGTTTAAAAATGCAATGGCTTACGTGTGTATATAAGCACACCTACCTAAAACAATACAAAGTGCTATTATTTACTATTTCAATAAAGTTTGATTTTATAAATAACAAGCCAAGTGTTTGCTAAAATGCGCCATTTTCCAGCATTTACTAATACTATTCTGTATATATTAATTCTTGCTTATGGTTTTTAAATTTTATAATCAAGGCTAATTCACTTAAGCTGATTTGATTAAATAATGCCTTTATAAAGAACGATAATATTTACAACCCTCAATCTTCTTTTTGAATTAATTACAAATACCTTTTTATAAACCCAATTTGCTTTACTTAATATACCACGCCACATTAATAAAAAAATACTGCCATAAGGCTGATTTAATTAAGCTGCTTTATTTAAATGATTATTGTTGCGCAGGAAAGCAGTAGGTCTGAATGTGTAGTAGTAAAAGCGTCTGATTCTGTAAGGGAAGCTCCTGCGTAACTGAAGATATATGCTGAATATGGGCTTACTTAAGTAAGTAACCCCATTCTGTATGATATACCCCCCAGTTGTGCAATGTCTTCCTAATTATATAAAAAGAAACTAGTATATAAAAAAACTTTAGAAGTTTGAGAATAATAAGAAAATATATTCCCCAAAAGTTAGCCAAAGCGTTAAGGGCAAAAGAGTATATATAACTTCGCTAATATAACCAGCAGGGAAGGGTTTATTAAGTACGCAGTTAATAATTAGCTAATTACTGTTATTTAATTGCTTTAACATATATAAACAATAGCCAAAGAAGCTAAATAGGCCAGTAGAGGAGCTATTGCCTGTTGCGTTTGAGCTAATAAGGGTTATGAATTTACTACTTTTAATATAGCTTAAACCTTTTTAATGTTTTGTATTAAAAATGTGTACCTTGTGCTTTTTAGTATCTCCATTACTTCAGTATTTCACATTTTTAGGGTAAAGCGAGTGCCGCATAAGCTGTTCCTTAAATTTGCCTTTAAATATAGCCACCCCTTTTTTTAAGTATTTCCTAAAGCTTATTAAAAATCAAATCAATAAAACATAATCTAAAAGCAACTTATTAATTATTAATAAAAGAATGTTGAGAAATGTGAAAAGGTTTTTTTAATTAAAGCTAATTTTACCCTTAAACAGTTTAACGTAAACTAAACGTATTATTTTCCGGCTTTAAGGCAAGGGCAGGCGTTTCTTATTATATTAGGGCGACTTTTGAATATTGCGTAGGCACTAGTGAGCTTTTTATTTTTATTTTACTATAAATGCTCCTTTAAAATCATTCCGTACTGCTTTAAAGTGCGTCCTATTAACTTTCCCATTATCTTAGCTTTAATGTATTGGTCCAAATATTATATCCCTTATTTAAATATTAATTTAATAAACATAGCCTAAAGAAAATCTTTAATAAAAAAAAGCGCTTTCAATTTTAAAGAGCTTATAGATCTGTGCTTTAAAAAGCGCCATAAACTATTTAATAAGTCATATTAAAGGAATAATATTTTTATTGGAAAATTTGGCCATTTTTAATAATTGTTAGTACTTATTTCTAGTGTGCTTCTTAGTAGCGTTATCGCTAAGGACAAACTTAGTCTTAAGACATTGTATAATATTTTAAAAAGAGAGTTTCTTTTTTGAAGTTAACCACTGAACCTGAGGTTTAAAGAGCGCCGGCTTTATTGTTTGTTTTATTTAACTTCAAATTACAAATTATATTGACTTTTGGGTAGTTTAATGAGCCTGCCTTTAAGTAAATTCCTTTTGTTAAAACTGGTATTATTTCTTTATGTTTTAAAAAACAGCTTACTAAGCCGTCAGGCATAATCCTTTAATTATAACATTTTACAATCTGTTATTTTACTTTTATAATGGCGTAAGCCTTATTATATTTTTAATATGAAGCATTTTATTGATTATAAGAGGTAATGGAGGTTTAACGATAAGGAGATGTGGAGTATTTTAGCCGTAAGGATTAACGTAGTCTTAACTACTTAAAAAGGTAGCCTGATTTTTAAGCTTTATGAACTATTATGAAAAAGAGATTCGGTCTTTTAGGCGCGCCTTCAAGGTTTTTAAGAGTTTTATTTTCGTAATTAAAAAAGGAGAATAACGTTGTATTAAAATATTAAAAAGAAAAGTATATTAAAAATATATATTAAAAAGATTTCAAGTAAGGGAAAATGTCTTACACATTATAATTTAATATTATTACAATCTTTGCAAAATAATACAAGTAGCTTGAGTATAAATGTGGCTTTTAATTATTACGCAGGAAAACAGTGAGTCTAAATGTGTGGTGGCAAAAGCGTCTGATTCTAGAAGGGAAACTCCTGCACAACTGAAGATATATGCTGAATATGGGCTTGCTTAGGTAAGCAACCCCATTCTGTACGACAATTATTTCGCTAAATAACCGAAATATACTATAAATTTCACTTTTGTAAGGTATATCGTTCTTTCAAGAAAATTATATTTTATACAAAATAAATAATAAATAAGATTTTAGTTTCTTATAATAAATCAATAAATATATAATATCACGTTAAAAAGCTATAATAAAAAAGATTAAAGTTTTACAGGGAAGGTAAAACTGGCTAAGTAATATACTAGGCGTAATAGGGTAACTAGTCTAAGCACATAAGGGAATTTGTTATAGATTTATTATATTTCTAAGATAATTTATATTAACTTATTAAATCTCAAGTGGCTATTTCCTATTTAAATAGTATAAAAATCGATTCAAATAGTGTAAATAGTTTCATTATAGTTTTATAAGTTATACTTATATCATTAGTAAAAGATTTATTAAATCAGCCGATTCGGCCATTTAGTGCCATTAATATAGGGGGCCGCCGTGTAATGTATGATTAATTAATTAAACCGCTAATTGGCGGATTAAACAAGAATTTAATAACCTCTGATGTAAAATATTATGATTCCGTATTAAAGGCTGTACATTTATATATACGTTTAATAAACTAACTTCACTAAAGCTCCTACGATATGAATATTCACCTTAATAAGGATGCGACTAACGCATTTTTAAGGTAAAGTTTACCCTAGCCCTAGCCCTTATTTGTGTATACACCGTTTGTATCTTATATATTAGCAAAAAGTTTCTGAGGTAAATGGCAGCCTCTTACGTTAATAACATTAAAAGTGGCGCTTTTAGCGCCAAAGTTACATATTGAAAATTGTAAAAACAATTTTTTATTATATTAATTTAATTAGCCGCTTAAGATGTTAAGAACATTAAAAGCGCCATTAACCCATATTTCATAAAAGAAAGTGGGCCTAAATAATTAACCAAAAATATCAAACTTATTCTTAAGCACCTAAGGTTATTAATACTTATACTAGTCTAAAATATATATATACATAAAGGCTAAGGTTAAAATAAACTTTACTTTAAAAAATATACGTTAATTGCATTTTTATTAAAATGAATATTCATAGCATGAAAGCTTTAGTAAAGCTAGTTTATTAAACATGCATATGAATGTGCAGCCTTTAGAGCAGAAAAAGCGATTTTCTTATACTAATTAATACGCAGGTTATTAAGCTCTGGCTTAATCCGCTAATTAACGGCCCATTTAATTAATTATACGTTAAACGGTTGCCCTTTTTGTTAATGGCATTAAATGACTAAATCGGCTGATTTGGCAAATCCACATATGCGCTGTCCACTAAATCTTTTGCTAATGTACCCTTTATACTTAAATCACAGTGCTTAAAGGTAAATTTAGTGTTCTTTGATTAATTATTCAAGCCCACTTTTTTTACGAAATATAAGTTAATGGCGCTTTTAATGTCTTGGGCGGGTAATAATTTTAATATGATAAGAAACTGTCCTTAAAATTTTGAATATATAACTTTAGTATTCAAAGCGCCAAAAGCACCACTTTTAATGTCACTAATATAAGAGGCCGTTATCTGCCTTAGGATTTTTTTGCTGATGATAGTTAATTAGGTTATATTCCTTTAATCCTTTATTTGAACTATCTTAACATTCTTATATTATAAATCAAGTCACTTGAAATTATACCAACTTATCTAATATTTATACTATTGTAAAATAAAGCTTTTTAACCTCAAGAGTTATACTTTATAATTTACTATGTAAAATATATTTATTAGATTTATTATTTACTTTTATATTTTTAAGAATAGAAATAAAATTCCTATAAGTATGAAAAATAAGCTTTGATTAAATCAGAGTAAAGTGTGGTGGATTTGTCTTTATTGTATATTTAAAGTCTATCTCTCCTAAATAAGTTAAAAACCACACGGGGAAAAAGGATTCTTTCTTGAAAGAGAGTTTTGGGTCTATTGACTTCACAGTATTTTAGTTCTTGTGTACTGCCTCTGAAGGATAGTTCGGACGTTGAGAAGTTTTTACTACAAATTTGATTTTAGATACTAAAAGAATAGACCCTTTAAACCTTAGGATGTCGAGTAAAACCAAAGAATTTATCCGGGTTTGAAACGTATTAATCTTCGGCTGCCAAGAACGAGACTGTAAAGAAAGGTGGCTGTAATGCATGCAGCCAGGTAGGTGGCCACAAGCAAATACCTGCTGTTGTAGTAGTTTTGTATTTTTAGATTGAAGCCCTTCATGTAGTAGCCATTTTCTCGCTCAACGGCGTCACTGTAGCAAGTTTGTAAACAAAATCAATGAGGGTGTGACAGCCCATTAAAGTTCTATCTGAAGCCCACAAAATGCAAGCTTTTCAGCCCTACGATTTGAGAGTGTTGAGCAGAGTACTACACTACCTGGTTGCCGAGCCCTGAATAGCAAAGGTCGACGGTCTGTTCGTTTTAATGATAGTCTTTATCTTAGGTAGTGGTTCAACACAAAGTATGAGAGTAGATAAGTAGACTTGCCTTCTCGAAGGTTGCATTTTTCAAGCATCGGCGAAAATCAAAACCGTTCCTGGTGAAGCTCATTTTTTGCGCTCAAGAATTCATGAGGACTAGAAGGAACTATTGAAATGACCAAAGGTTGAAGTATAAGCACAAGTCAAAACTATCATAGATAGGCTGTAGCTTGAGGAAGTTTACCATGTCATGAACGAATATCAATTCTGTTGACAGAAAGCCTCGCGCAGATCCTTCGGAACTACCCAAAGGAGAGTGGGTAGGAAATTGAAGTTGGACCTTGAAACAGATAGCTACCCTGGTAGATCGTTCTCACACGACCATGACGCCCATGGTAAATGAGACGACAGAAGGAACGGTGTCTACGGGATGGTCTGTAGAAAGGAACAAAATCCCATCTTTAAATCTAAGAGTTAACATACCAACCATCTTCTCTGATTATCAAGGCCATGCGCATTCTACAGCCTTCATTCCCGTAAGGTAGGTAAGTAAGTTGCTCTGGGTCGCCGCTGCCTGTTTCGGTTTCTCGATCCCAAGGGGTGGACAGGGAGCACGTGGTGCGATGTTTGGGAGCTCTTGCCTTTTATAACTCTCAGACTACTAAGTAACTACTTGATGCCAATCTTCTTCCCATCTTCTCCCCGTCTTCTTCTCTTCTTCCCATCTTCCATCTTTTCATCAACGGTACAATACCAACGCACTGACTCTCGATCGTTGCTTTAATGCACACCTTCAAATCTACCTTGGTGCCACTTAGTACGTCAATTGCTCCTCGAATCCGTCGCCATATCCTTCATCGTCGCGGTGTAGTGTCCCTCCATCACAGTTGGAAGTCTTGCATCCCGACAGCAGGCCGCCGCCATCGATTGACCGTCACCACACCACATTGGTATGTCCTAGACCTTGATTAATTGCCCTCTTATTATACGCACCTTGCTAACCACCAGTAGTTTGTCACAGCTAAACCTTTCTCCCTCATTGGCATTACCTACCGATCGATCCGTACCATGTCGTACTGGCCCGTTCAAGCACCCAGCTAGCACATCTCCGACAGCGGCTACGTACCCCTCTACAACAGCCCTAGGTAAGTGCACAAACTTCTGTCACCCCTTGCCCGATGATGATAAAGTGATTCTACATCTGAGGGAATAAACCGCTGGTAGCTCTTCTGGTTAACCCAATGTTGTAAGTACGAGCCACGGCTGAGGGCAAACACTCCTATTTATCACCTCCTTTCCCTTCCCCTCACCTCCTTTCCTTCCCCTGCCCGCTTCCAGCCCAGTCAACGACTGTGGACCCCATTTATGGGAGAGTGAGCACAATTTTTTGTACCCAACTTCGTCACTGACGATTATTTTTTAGCCCCTCTACCTTCCTGCATTCCCGTATTTTTACATTCCATACACTGGGCTCTGATCTTACACTACTCCTACGCATCGACGGCCTGGACTCTGGAGGATGTGATAATCGCCCGGAAGCCATGAGGGCAAAATGGAGCAGACGCTGAAGACCTCTCAATTGAAGTGTTGTCAGGCAGCCTCAATCGGGAGTCCCGTTGCAAAACCTTCAGTTGGGATTCTGACTGACGTGACCTGAGACATAGATTGACGTCGGAGCACCGTGGGGTGAGCGGGACGACGGAACT
The DNA here is from genome assembly GCA_002554605.1 of Helotiales sp. F229. Taxonomy (NCBI): domain Eukaryota; kingdom Fungi; phylum Ascomycota; class Leotiomycetes; order Helotiales; species Helotiales sp. F229. Next base: position 2,770,757 of record MXAW01000002.1, on the reverse strand, counting down.
TAGGATGGGGCTTGGGGATAAGGACGAGACCATTCATAGGCACAAATACAGTGACTTGAGAATCTTCTGCTGCCCATCGCTAGTAATTCGTGCGAGAAATTGCTTGTAGAGAGACACACAGGTCACCATTGCGTTCAAGTTGCTACCAAGTCAGATCTCGTCATATCGAGGCTCGCACATAATCCTTACGCATACCCCTTTCAACCGCGAGTCCTCAAATCGTGCAACAATCTCAATATAGTTCAGTACATTCTATCATCTGTAGCGTCAACTGTGACAGAAATGCGTAGCCACGGTCAGTATTCCAGCACGGAAACCGCAAAAATTCAAACAGAGAAATACACAGCTGCCAATAGTAGAAAGAATGGATCCAATGCCATCGATGAAGCCCATTTGGTAATCAACGATCTGTGCTAGTCTACCTTACTTGACGGGTCTTTTGCATCTGCTGTCGCATTCCAGCCAGTTCACAACAGACTATACGGTACGTTATACCTGCGTGCCTGGGCAGCGATGGCGAGTCTCAGTGTGGTGACATCTTCACACTTATGTAGACGGAACATGCCCAGTCGTGAAAGGGGGGGAGGGCGCGGCGGTGGCAACGAGAAATAGATCGATCAAAAGGAAGATACATGACACAAGGCGGGAGATAATAAAAGGCAGGGGCTCAGAATTAAATATTCACACGTGTCATGACGATCCAAAAGGATTTCTCCAGTGGTTCGTTCAATAATAGCACGCTTTCGCGCGTGAACATTGTCTCATCACAGCCAGGAGTACGAGCACAAGTGATTCTACACCTGAAGTATAAAGTAAGAGAGAGAAAGAAAAAGAGAAGTGCGCTGAGATTATCTGATGGCGTGGGCGCACTAGCCACTAGCGTTTTTTGGTGACGTTTTGATAGCGTTTGCCTCAGGCCTCAGCGTTAAGCCTCAAAACCTACCTCTAAGCAGCACCTCAGCTTTTAGCGGGGTTTCGGAGATCTCAATTCCAGGGTTCAAGAACCAATCACTAAGAAGCTTGGATCTAATCTAATCCCGCTGCATTAGCACTACTGACTGAAGAGAAATGGGCTATTTACATAATTTATAGAACACTAACGATAATAACATAAAAAACATCCCAAAAACTATATTCTAGTCGTTATTTAATAACTTCGCTAAGCCTATATATTATTAATTTCCGGCATTAAATTAACAATTACCTTAGTACAATTAGTGCGGAGTTGTTATAAATGAATATTAAAGTCCTTTTAAATCATTATTAAGAGTTGTTACGTTTACTTTATTTCTTAACATTTTTAAAGCTTTTGATTTTTGTGACGATTTATACGTTACTAACTTGATAACTCACTGATTAATAAGTTATACCAAGGATAAGTCATACACTTATAATTTATTGATAATTTATACACCAATGATTTATTGATGAGTTAAATTAATGAATTACATCTGCAAAAAAATTTAGTGGCTAATGGCCGCTGGCGGCGGCTTTTTGTGCTTTTAGCACTTTTAATTAAAAAGTTGCATATTAAAAAAATTAAGGACAAAGGCCATATATTCAAAAAAATTCCGCGTTAAAAGCGCTAAAAACACTAAATTTTACTTACAGCGTTTATTTTAATAATAATTTTTTTAAGGCTTTAAGTACCTAGGGTATTTAAAGGGTATACCGTGAGTATATATACATACTAGGGGACCAATCAGAGATTAATAGGTGACAGCTTTAATATTACTTAACTCTAATATAAATATTATTAAAAGTGGTAATATTATAAGTAATACTATAAGTAATATTATAAGTACTGATTTTAAAACAGGTCTTATTTTATATTTTACTTAAAAACTCATAGTGATACATAACTTTTAAATAATAATAAATCTCAAATATTCTTTTAATAATTAATATCTTTATAACCTTATTAGTTATTATAAATTCAACAAGGCCATTTTAATAAGCTAATTAAGCTGGTTTTAAAACAGGTCTTATTTTATGATTTACTTAAAAACTCATAGTGATGCACGACTTTTAAATAAATTCCCCTTTAAAAGTGGGGCTTTTTAAAGTTTTTAGTACTAAACGCGGGTATTCCCATACTCCCGCACTCCCGCACTCCCTCCCGTACTTAAGCGAGGTTTTATTATATGTCGTACAATTAACACCACTTTCTATTACACTCTTAAAGCATTATAAAAGTCACGAGATAGTCACGTTATACACAAAGCTCAGTCCACGTATTAATGACCAATCAGAGGAAGGTAAAATTTAAGGGATTTTTTTATTACTGGGAAAATCATACTCACGTAGTGATTTACACGTGATAATGTTAATGCCTAAGGCTCTTAAAATTCAAGAAAACGTAAAGACAGCTAAAGCTGTCAATAATTAATATTAGCCAAAATAAACTTTACCCAAAAAATTTAATGCGTTAATTATAATTTTATTAAGGTAGAAATTTATAATGTGGTAGGTAGGTTTAATGAAATTAGTTTATTGGCTGTGCTTTTATATGTATGGTTGTTTTGTAACATTTTTAGTTTTTAGAGCAGATAAATCGATAATCCCTTCCAATTAATATGGAGATTATTAAGCTCCAGCCTAATTGGCTAAAAGACCGTTAAAAAAAGACCCACTCATTTAAAGACGGCTTTTTACGTTAAAAGCGCCAAATCATTAAAATAACCGATTTGGCTAATTGATTAATTTTTTTAGCGCTAATATTTTTTACTAATGTATATTAAGATGAATTAAATTAATAAGTTATATTAAAATGAATTATACATCAAGAATAAGTGCTGACTTAAGGCTTAATATATATATATAGTTTTTTATAACCTTTTTTTTATTTCTATTTATTGTTTTTTATTGACAGCTTTAGGTGTCTTTACGTTTTCTTGAATTTAAGAGCCTTAGGCATCTACTTAAGTCACGCGGAAATCTCTACACTAGCTTGATTTTCCTAGTGGTGAAAAAAATCTATAAATTTTACTTGCCTCTGATTAGTTATTAATACGTGGACCGAGCTTTGACTACATTGTAATTAAAACGTGACTTATAAAAAAGAGTCTTTAATAAAGGGTAAAGGGGAAGTGGTATTAATTGTACAATATACAATAAAACCTCAAAAGTACAGGAGTACGGGAGTGCGGGAGTGCGGGAAGTTTAAAAAGCCCCACTTTTAATAGGGAATTTATTTAAAAATCGTATATTATTAAGAGTTTTTAAGTTAAATATAAAATAAGACCTGTTTTAGAATCAGCTTAATTAGCTTATTAAAATAGCCTTTTTAAATTTATAATAATTATTATAATTATAAAGATATTAATTATTAAAGAATTATTTTTAAAAAGAAATTATTTAAAAGTCGTGCATTACTATGAGTTTTTGAGTAAAATATAAAATGAGACCTGTTTTAGAATCAGCTTAATCAGCTTATTAAAATGGCTTTTTCGGATTTATAATGATTAATATAATTATAAAAATATTAATTATTAAACAATTATTTTTAAAAGAAATTTATTTAAAAATCGTGCATCACTACGAGTTTTTAAGTAAAATATAAAATAAGACCTGTTTTAAATCAGCTTAGTTAGCTTATTAAAATGGCCGTTTTAGATTTATAATAACCAATAAAATCATAAAGATATTAATTATTAAAAAAGTATTATATAATTAATTAATCGAAAAATTAAAATTAAACTAATGTTTATCTTATTTTAATATATAAGTTAATAAACAACTATTTATAAAAAGTGTAATTAATAAATGTTATTAAAATAAGAAGAGTATATTTAAAAATAAAAGGATTATTATTATAACTTAAATATTAAGCTTAATATATAATTAAAGTACATATTAAAGATTTACTTTAATGATTCTCTTTATAAAGAATCGATTTAAAAATTAATAAATATATGTATAATATTATTTATTAAATTATTACATAAAGTACTTATTAAGTTATTTATGAAGTTTAATAATTTAATAATTTAATAATTTAATAATTTAATAATTTAATAATTTAATAATTTAATAATTTAATAATTTAATAATTTAATAATTTAATAATTTAATAATTTAATAATTTAATAATTTAATAATTTAATAATTTAATAATTTAATAATTTAATAATTTAATAATTTAATAATTTAATAATTTAATAATTTAATAATTTAATAATTTAATAATTTAATAATTTAATAATTTAATAATTTAATAATTTAATAATTTAATAATTTAATAATTTAATAATTTAATAATTTAATAATTTAATAATTTAATAATTTAATAATTTAATAGCTTTGAAAATAAGCTTTTCTTTAAGTTAATATAATTATAATTAATATAAAGGCTTCATAAAACCCTCGAAGGGCCCCCGGAAGGCCTGCGGAATATTAAAAATTAAAATATACTTATTATTATACTTATTATTATACTTATTATTATACTTATAATATTAATTATAATATTAATTATAATATTACTTTTAATAAGATTATATTAAAATTAAGTAATATTAAAGCTGTCACCTATTAATCTCTGATTGGTCCCCTAGTACTTGTTAAAAGCGTTTTACTTTAAATATTAAAACGTAAAAGAACCTTTAAAAGTTTTACTTTAATGGTTAAAGGCTTATAACATTAAAATCAACAATTATAGCGACTTAGAGGACGATAGACTTATGACGTTAACAGTAAGGACGTAATTCTTTAAAAGAGGGGGGTAATGTTACGGTTTTTTTATAAGCCACTTTACGGGCCACTTTAAAATACAAGTTATCACGTAATAGGCCATTTTACCAGGCCACTGTTACGGACCCCTTTGCACCAATGAGTAGTTGGCACCAGAATACTGATGGTACCACCGAGTGGATGGTACTATAGGAGTATTGGTACCAACAAGGGATTAGTACAGTCTACGGGCTGGTACCAATCAAGGAATGGTACAGGATAACGATTGGTACCATTGCACACATCGTAGTCACGATTTCAGTTATAGTAGTTATCTAGATCACGGTGGACATTGGGTCACGTGATGACTGGAACCTTTGGAGCCATAGGAGCCAGGGCGCCTGGGACCTTGGGGCCAAAGGATCCAGAGAAAACGAAGGTTCTATATAAGACTGGCACGTCTGCCATTAAATAGGAGCTTCGTGCTCAACTTCAAATAGTATTCTCAACCATACTAGTAACTGTCTTACCCCGTACGTGATACACCTACTTCTCGATCATCAGAGATCAACCGCAGCCTTCTGTATTTACACCGAGTAAATATCTGACCGTTACACTTTGAGCACCTTCTCGTCAGAAGTACCGACTCACGTACACAACATGGCTACCAACTCTTCCACCGAGGCTTTGGCCACTGCCAACGCCTTCAATCCGAAGAACGTTCCCAAGATCGCATCCCCGGATCTCTACCATGGAGACAGATCCAAGCTCAAGGCCTACCTCACTCAGGTAAAACTCTACACCGGGTTCAACGGCCACCAGTTCCCCACGGACACAGACAAGGTCCTTTGGGCTGCGTCTTTTCTCCGTGGGGCTGCCTTTAACTGGATCGAAACCTTCCTGTCCGACTACATCAAGAATAGAACCAAGGAAGGAAGGGTCTCCACTGCTATGTCTAAGGAATCTCAGAAAGTCTTTCTGACCTTTGAGGGGTTCGAAGGACGCATCAACCGCGTCTTCGGCGACATCGACCAAGGTCGAACTGCCGAACGCAACATCCAGAACCTAAAGCAGACCGGGTCAGCAACTACGTACACGGCCGCCTTCCAGCAATTCGCCAATCAAACCAGCTGGAACGATGAGGCACTCAAGGCACAGTACTACAAGGGATTGAAAGATGGAGTCAAGGATGAGGTCGCCAGGTCGGACGCACCCTCCGACTTGCAGGAGCTCATCGAAATGGCTGTCAAGATCGACAACCGTAACTTCGAACGAGCGCTCGAACGGAAGGGCCAGTATCGCTCTGGGACACACATGCATCAGAACAAAGGGGGCAGGAAACCCTTCTACCCCCGAGAAATGGAGCTAGATGCCACGTTTCGGAAGCAAACCAAGGGAAAGCCACGTAACGGCGGGCTCTCTAAGGAAGTCATGGACAAACGTCGACGGGATAAGCTGTGCTTCGATTGTGGTCTTCCGGGCCACATGGCCAGCTCCCACCGCCAAGGAAAGTCATGGTCAGGAAAGAAGCAAATCAATGCAACGGGACGGGGTGCCTATGATATCACTGATATCCCCGTGCCACCACACCCCAATAGGCAGCTCAACGCCTCAAGCTTCCAACACATGACCACGGACGAACTTGAAAACAACGGAATCCACGCCCAGGTGGAGGACGACAGTAGCACGGCACAAGACAGTGGAGAGGAAGGAGATGAGGAGCTCTGCTGGGTCTCGGACCCAGGACCACATCAGCCACCACTCTCCGGACCACTGCAGGGCGAGGTCTGGGAAGTCACCCAGCGAGAGGAGAACTTACACCTCTGGGCCTTGAATTCTCGACATTGGACCAACGAGGTCACCAGGGTCACCTACGAGGAACCAGGACTGGTCCCTACGGGAGGACCACAGTGGGGCGAGAAGTATCAGGTAGTCTATCGGGACTACAAACACATTGGATGGAAGCAGGTCGAGTACGGCAGCGGCTGCCCTCGAACCTACATGCAGATCATCCCTCAAGAACCTGCACCTGTTCCTGAGGGCCAGGACGAGCCGGAGGAAGGAGAACTTTGGGAAGTCGTGTCAGAAGGTAGCCGAAGGCGCCTCTGGTTCAACACAGCCAATGACACCCAGATGTATCAGGAACGCCTCACTCCACCAGCTCAAATCCTAGGAAGGAATCAGCTGTTCACGGTCGTAGCTACAGAACCAAACCACCGGGTTTGGAGGAACATCCTGACAGAAGACTTCTATCAAGAGGATTTTCCTGTGCGCCAACTGGCGGCGACAGGGGACCGCCACTTGACCGTGGAAGCAAAAATCAAAGGAGTAACTCTCAGGGCTATGGTAGACTCTGGGGCACAAGGGAATTTCATATCTCCTGCTGTTGTGCTCGAGCATCTGCTACCAACTGAAGTTAGGGAAAAGGGGTACCAGCTGGTACTCGCCGACGGGAACGCCGCCGCCAATGGGACGGTGGATGTGCGGACTCAGACCCTGCACATGGGCATCGCCGGCCACTCCGAAAGAATCCAATTCGATGTCACTCGAATCGGGATGCACGATATTATCCTTGGGCTTCCTTGGATAAAGAAACACAATCCAGAAATCAACTGGGTCAAAAGGCAATTGATGTTTAGTCGTTGCAAGAACTGCTATCAGGACGAAGCAGGAACATTGATCGTTCGAGAGGTTTGCGCCACCTCCAAGGAACAGAGCGGACACCAAGATGAGGGTCCACTGATGAAGGATATACCATCAGCATATCACAAGTTTGCGGCATTGTTCAAGGAAGAACGAGGCATCGAGGCCTTGCCCAAACACCAGGACTACGATCATCGGATCGAGTTAGAAGAAGGTACCAAGCCGATATTTCAGCCACTTAGGGAATATTCGGCAACAGACTTGATGACGATCAAGAACTACATTGATGAACACTTAGCGAAAGGGTTCATCAGGGAGTCCAAATCCCCGTGGGGAAGCAACGTTCTCTTCGCGGAGAAGAAGGACGGCGGACGACGAATGTGCATCGACTACCGTCGATTGAACGATGCCACAAAGAAGGATCGTTATGCACTACCATTGGCTAAGGAACTGCGAGACAGGCTCGCAGGGGCCAAGATCTTCACTCAGCTCGACCTACGAGGCGCGTACAACCTCGTCAGGATGGCTGAGGGCGAAGAACAGAAAACAGCATTTCGCACTCGTTTCGGTCACTACGAGTACACGGTCATGCCATTCGGCTTGACCAACGCACCGGCTACATTTCAACGTCTGATCAACAATGTTTTGCGGCCACACTTGGACGTGACGTGCATCTGCTACTTGGACGACATTTTGGTCTACTCCAAGGATGAGGAACAGCATGTGAAGGACGTGACGGCGATCCTCGAAAGATTGGAAGCCGCCTTCATGCTCCTCAAACCAGAGAAGTGCAACTTCCATGTGAAAGAGGTTGTCTTCCTAGGCTACGTGGTCACCACCACCGGATTGGCTATGGATCCCAAGAAGATTCAAGCAATCATCGACTGGACTGGACCCACCAATGTCAAAGAACTACAATCTTTCCTCGGATTCGCCAACTTCTATAGACGATTCATCAAAGGTTACTCAGGAATCGCTAGGGTACTCACGGAGTTGACCCACAAAGACAAGGAATATGTGTGGACGGAGGAAGCCGACACGGCTTTCAAAGCTCTCAAGGAAATGTTCATCAAGGAGCCCGTCCTCACATCCTTCACACCTGACAAAGGAATACGCATAGAGACGGATTCTTCGGACTACGCCATCGGTGCCGTGCTCAGCCAACCGAGCGAGGACGGCAGATAGCAACCAGTCGCCTACCATTCGCGGAAACTATCACCAGCAGAACTCAATTACGACATATACGACAAGGAATTGCTGGCGATTGTGGACGCAGTACGCGAATGGAGGGTTTATCTCGAGGGCGCTGCCCATGAGGTACAGATCCTAACGGACCACAAGAATCTCATTTATTTTACCACTACCAAAGAACTGAACCGACGCCAGGTTCGGTGGTATGAAACACTCTCTACCGTGAAACTTCGAATTTCTTATGTCAAAGGAACGGAGAACGCTAGGGCCGACGCCCTCAGCAGGAAACCAGAATATCTCGCGAACAAGACGCATGAGTCACACACCGTACTCAAGCAGGATGGCGACTCGCTAGTAGTCAACCACAGACAACTGGCAGCGACGAGCCGTCTCTCTGAGAAAATCTGGAAGAACTACAACCACGACCCGGTAGTAGTCGAGCAAAAAAGACAGTTGGGTAAGGATTTCTCCTTTACCGTCACTGGGGCTCTCTTGTACCAAGGACGAGTCTACGTCCCAACACGGAATAGGACGGACTTCGTCAAAGAACAGCATGGGCTGCCGGCCCATGGACACCAGGGAGTTGCCAAGACCTTGTCAAGGCTCTCCAGGGAATACTATTTCCCAGGTATGAGGAAAATAGTCAAGGATGTGGTATCGTCATGCGACACATGCATCCGGAACAAGGCATCACACCATGCTCCGTATGGGCTCATGAAGTCGCCAGACACACCACCGCGCCCATGGAAGTCAATTGCTTTGGACTTCGTGGTCGAACTACCACTCTCAAAGGACCCAGTCACAGAAATCGAATATGATTCGATCTGTGTGGTCACGGATAGGTTCACCAAGTACGCGTACATGGTACCGGTACTGGGAACCCAGAGCGCACCACAAATGGCGCAGGTATTCCTCCGAACGATCTTTGCGAATCACGGAATACCAGACGAGGTGATCTCAGACAGAGACAAGCTCTTTACCTCGAAGTTCTGGAAAACTCTGATTGCACTCCTAGGGATGAAACAGAAAATGTCAACAGCCTTTCACCCCCAAACAGACGCACAGACGGAACGAATCAATCAGATAATGGAGACTTATCTTCGATGCTATGTGAACTACAAACAGGACAACTGGGTTCAACTACTCCCACTCGCCCAGTTTGCATATAACAGCGCGGATCAAGAGACCATTGGAGTATCGCCGTTTTACGCGAATTATGGGTACAACCCAACGGCATACAACACACCAATTGCGGGTCAAGGGACCGCGCAGGAAGCCATGCTGCAGGGAGACGAGCTGAAGCAACTGCATGAGGAATTATCAGCCGATATTCTATTCATAGCACAAAGATCAGCGATCTACTACAACAGGAAGCGTAGCATGGGACCAACGCTTAAGGAGGGGGATAAAGTCTACTTACTCCGAAAGAATATCGCGACAAAACGACCAAGTCACAAGTTGGATCATAAGAAGCTAGGACCATTCAAAATTGCAAAAGTCAAGGGACCAGTCAATTACCAGCTAGCGCTTCCTAGGACAATGAACATCCATCCGGTATTCCACATATCCCTCCTCGAACCAGCACCACCAGGAGCACCACCTGCTCCTGTCACCGAAATACAACCGATCAACCCGAACGCCGAATACGAAGTAGAGACTATTCTTGACTGTCAGAACTTCCACGGCAAGGCCAAATATTTGATCAAATGGAAAGGGTACCCACACTCAGAGAACACCTGGGAACCCAAATCTAACCTCCACTGCCCTGGGCTGCTTCGAAGTTTCCTTCGACGAAACCTAGGTCTGCCCAGAAGGAATCCCCAAAATCTGGCAACGTCTCGCCAGCGCACGAAGGAGCGGATGGGCCACCACCGGGTTGGGAAGTAGGGGGAGCGCGTCGCTCTCGCTCTTCCACCTCTCGGCGGTCCTTCTCCTCCGCTGCATCCAGCTCGTCGAGAGTTTTCAAACCCCTCCGGAGCATCTCCCTGCCTCTTTCCCTCAGTTCAGCCTGGCGCAGCTCGAGCTCGCGGACGCGAGCCAGGCCAGCCATGGCCGCTTCAAAAGCCATGTCCCTCTCAAACTTCAGCCTGTCCTCCTCCATCCGAAGGCTTTGGAGGTCGTCGACGGAAGTTTGAAGGGCATCACATTTCACACCACGACGGACGCATTCCCCACAACGTTGGGACTTCTCATTCAGGACCACGCACTTTCGGTGGTATCGAACACAGTTGGAACACGGCATTGCAGGAGAGCCGTAGGAATTTATTGTTTCAGCAAGCGCTACGCGTTGTTTGTATTTTGTCACCTTGGAAGGCATGATGGAAGAAGAAGACGGCCGTGGGCAGTCGTCGATATTTCCTTTGGCATACTTAAGCGTGGAGGCCACGCTAGGCAGGAAGGGGGATAGTGTTACGGACCCCTTTGCACCAATGAGTAGTTGGCACCAGAATACTGATGGTACCACCGAGTGGATGGTACTATAGGAGTATTGGTACCAACAAGGGATTAGTACAGTCTACGGGCTGGTACCAATCAAGGAATGGTACAGGATAACGATTGGTACCATTGCACACATCGTAGTCACGATTTCAGTTATAGTAGTTATCTAGATCACGGTGGACATTGGGTCACGTGATGACTGGAACCTTTGGAGCCATAGGAGCCAGGGCGCCTGGGACCTTGGGGCCAAAGGATCCAGAGAAAACGAAGGTTCTATATAAGACTGGCACGTCTGCCATTAAATAGGAGCTTCGTGCTCAACTTCAAATAGTATTCTCAACCATACTAGTAACTGTCTTACCCCGTACGTGATACACCTACTTCTCGATCATCAGAGATCAACCGCAGCCTTCTGTATTTACACCGAGTAAATATCTGACCGTTACAGCCACTTTGTGGGTTACTTTAAAGAACAGATTATTAGGTAATAAAAGGGAAAGCGGTATGACTTATAGCCTTAAGTGAAATGATAACCGCTAAATAAGTTAACTACCCTTAAGAAAAGATATACAAGGCCTTAGCTCGTTATATAAGGTGTATTCTTTTATTACTCATCTTTGCTTCTTAATATTAAGCGTAACCTTAAGTTTAAATATAAAAGAAGCTTCTTTTTTAATGTCTTTTCTTAAAGTAGTGTTGTTTCTTATATTACCCTGAGGTCAGCCGTAATAGCTATGACTTTTAATTATAAAGCATTATAAGGAAGGAGGTTTAGGAAATATAAAAGTTTTAAATTATAAAGGAGTGTAATAAAGCTTCCTTTAAAAGGGAGCTCCAAAGATCTAGTTACATAAGCAGCCTTGATTGGCTGCAGCGCCATTGAGGCTCTGTTAGTGCTACCAACCGACTGACCCCTATTCTGTACAACAAGCATTTATGTGTTTTTAATAATGCTTATATATTTTCTTAATTTTAAGTATAATATTCAAGTTAAAAACATGGCTAGCCTAATTCAATAGTTGTTATAGGCTTTACACTAAATAATGCCCAAATTGCCTATATAACCTTCAAACCTTCGTTTTAATCAAATAATACGTCTTAATCATATTAATTAAAAAATCTAATAACTACTGATGTTAATTTAAAAAAAAAACTAGAATAGCCTTGCTTTTATATAATTAAGGTTTTTTGCTTTAAACTAACATATTCTATAAATTAATATATGAATATATTAAGCTTATTGAGTTATTATAAACATATTAAAAATGGAATATTCGTATTTACAATTATAAGCTTTATTGACAGCTTTAGCTGTCTTTACGTTTTCTTGAATTTTAGGAGCCTCAGGCATTTACTTGATCACGCGGAAATCTCTACACTAGCTTGATTTTCCTAGTGGTGAAAAAAATCTATTAATTTTACCCTCCTCTGATTAGTCATTCATACGTGAACCGAGCTTTATATACAGTGTGATTATAACGTGATTTATAAGAAAGAGTCTTTAATAAGTAAAGGGAGGGTGGTGTTAATTGTATGACATGCAATAAAACCTCGGGAGTGCGGGAGTGCGGGAGTGCGGGAATACCCGCATTTAGTTTAAAAACCCCCACTTTTAAAGGGGAATTTATTTAAAAGTCGTACATTACTATGAGTTTTTAAATAAAATATAAAATAAGACCCATTTTCAAATCAGCTTAATTAGCTTATTAAAATGGCTTTCTCAGATTTATAATAATCAATATAGTTATAAAGATATTAATTATTAAAGAAATATGTTTAAAAAAGAATTATTTAAAAGTCGTGCATCACTACGTTATTTATAAAAGATATAATTAATAAAACTTATTAACATAAAAAGAACATATTTAAAGATAAAAATATTATTATTATAACTTAAATATTAAGCCTGATATATAATTAAAAGTAAGTATTAAAGATTTACCTTAATGATTTTCTTTTATAAAAGATCAATTTAAAAGTTAATTAATATATATATAATATTATTTATTAAATTATTAAGTAAATTATGAAATAGACTAATTATTAAACTATTAAATATACTATGAAATAAAGTACTTATTAAATTATTTAATAGTTTAATAGTTTTAAAAATAAGCTTTTCTTTAAGTTAATATAATTATAATTAATATAAAGGCTTTATAAAGCCCCCGAAGGGCCCCCAAAAGGCCTGCGGAGTATTAAAAAGTAAAAAATACTTATTATTATACTTATAATATTATTACTTTTAATATTATCACTTTTAATAATATCATATTAGAGGTAAGTAACATTAAAGCTGTCACCTATTAATCTATGATTGGTCCCCTAGTTTATTCAATGAAGGTATTAATTATTGCTATTGTTATAAATAGTTGGGAATGGGAATTGGCTTTAAATATGATTTAATTTTACTTTACTTTGCTTGTGTTTAATTTGATGTTTTAAATTCATTATAAGGCTTGCAATTGGTTAATGCCTTTAATGTTTTTATTTAAGGATTTTATATTACTAAGAAGCCTTTAAAAGAATCAATTTATTTATTACTTTGTATAAGCCTTATTGTATAAAGGTTTTTTAATCTTATTTTTTTTTTAAATGTAAGACGCTTTTTACTTCTTAAGCTATAATAGCATTTCCATGCATTATATTTGGTTTTATTTATTATAACTATATAAATATGAAATTTACTATATTATTGCCATTATTGCCTTTTATTTTATTTTTAAATTCCTTTTCTTTAATAAAATATTTTATTTATTATAATAGAACTTATTTTTATACCATTTAACATATGCTAAAGAAACCTTAAATTAGCCCTTTATAATTCTCATTTCTTTTAATTTTCATTCAATAAAATATTTCGTTTTTACGGCATTTTTTTTTAAAGTACTGGCTATTATAACAATCCTTTTTTTTTATAAATAATACGCCTAATACTAGGGGACCAATCAGAGATTAATAGGTGGCAGCTTTAATGTTACTTAATTTTAATATAATCTTATTAAAAGTAATATTATAATTAATATTATAAGTATAATAATAAGTATAATAATAAGTATATTTTAATTTTTAATGTTCCGCAGGCCTTCCGGGGGCCCTTCGAGGGTTTTATGAAGCCTTTATATTAATTATAATTATATTAACTTAAAGAAAAGCTTATTTTCAAAGCTATTAAATTATTAAATTATTAAATTATTAAATTATTAAATTATTAAATTATTAAATTATTAAATTATTAAATTATTAAATTATTAAATTATTAAATTATTAAATTATTAAATTATTAAATTATTAAATTATTAAATTTCATAAATAACTTAATAAGTGCTTTATGTAATAGTTTATTTAATAGTTTAATAAGTAATATTATACATATATTTATTAATTTTTAAATCGATTTTTTATAAAATAATCGATAAAATAATTAGCGAGGCGCGGAAAACCGGGGGGCTGCCTTAATTTAATTTGGTGGGGCTGTATGCGGCATGGTATGCGCTTATTTAGGTTTAGTGCCATTATTTTAAGTAAAGCGTGTTTGTTTTAAGGCAACGCTGCTTTGTTAATATTATGTATAAAAATCGTATCATTTTTTTATCGTTGTTTTTTTTAACTTTTTCATTTTTATTATTTTCATACTCCTATTTTGATTATCTTTTTCTTTGCCCCATACAAACAGCAATTTGCCTTATTGCGGTTTTATTTTTGGCCATATTTTCTTGCCGCCTCTTTTCCTACCCATTAATCCACCTGGTCTAATTCTTATACAACAACCGCCCCGCTTAACTTATTTATAAATGGCATGAATTTGAGCAATAGCTTAGCCGGCTAATAATGCAATATTATAAGAAAGCATTAACCTCGCAAATTCCCTTATTTACTCATAATTTTCAAAACTCGCCGAATTCAAACTTCCCCTATTTTTTGCTTTTGACGCATACCACCTCTCCCTTTTATATAAGCCCTTTGCCTAATTTTAATTATTGCCGCAAGGGTATGCCTTAATAACAAAAATGCCTTTTAATCCTAAAACCAGATATTAAAGAATCCGCTTATAGCGCTTGTGCATAATTTGCTTGGTCATAAATAAGTAACAAAGCTGGGCTTTCTTTTGCTATTAAGCCCGCCAATTGGAAAGATGCCGAGTCTGCCAATTTCACCTTCGCTTGCTTGTTCTGCTCTCGCCATGCGCTGGCAACGCGTTATTATTGGCATCGCCGCAGCTAAACCCCCTTATAACACAAACTATTTAAAGTCCAAATCCCCAATTTGCCACTTTATGCTTGATTTCCTTAATTATTATATTAGCAATTACTTTTGAACCGCGCTATATTAGCCAAAATATAAGCATTAAATTTAGCGCAGCTTTTAATTATTGCATTAATATAATTATTTTAATAGGGGCTTTTTGATTAACCTAATAATAAAAGCCTAATTTCAAAAAATCCTTTATGCAATATTATTTAATTAATTTAAGAAACCCCTTATAATAATATAGCTGGCTTTTGCCTTACTCCGCCGAGAATTATATAGCAATTGTAGTTTAAGGCAGGATAAAGGGACGGTAATTGCATCCCTTGGGGGTTTAGTATGCCTTATATTGGAAAGGTTCTTATGCACAAAGCAGAATAAATAGCATTTTAATTATTTTAGAATTATTATAAATAAGATTATGCAAAACATGCAAAGCTTTGCAAAAGAGGAAAAGAAGCTTAATTGAAGGATATTTAATAATAAAGGGCTTTGGCTATATTTTTTTATGAAATAAAAACATAAGCAATAGTATGCGATTTCTTTTTGGCTAAAATATTTATAAATTATATTATGTTTATTATAAATAAGAATAAAAACCCATAAATGTATTTCCTATATAAACCCAAGAGTTTCTTTTTTAAAATCCACCTTTTTAAGCAAAATTAAGCACCTAATCGTTTGTGCATTATAAATAATATTATATTTTATTAATTTTTTTTGGCCTTAAAAAACTAGCCTTTTTGTTTTCCAAAAACAATTACGATTTTATATATTTTTTTAAAACCTATTGCATTTCTTGCCGCTCGCAAAATCGCCACATTTGTGAGTAAAAAAATGCATATTTTAAATTAGTACTACAAAAATAATAAGCAAGGTATATGCCATAATTTGCTATAAGAATTGTAATTTTTAATAGCATAAAAAAGATTTCACAGCCTTACAAAATCTTCCAAATCGCAGCAACAACAACAACAACTTCCCGGCCATGAAGGAGGTTTTGTTGAACATATGGCAAAAGAGCATGCTAGTAAGCAAAAACTTAAATGGTAATAATCGCAACGCTTTTATTAATATTAATAAGCTTTTATTTGGCATGTAATAAAAAGAATAAATAAGCATAAATCCGGGCTATAATAAAATAGCAATAAACATAATTAATAATAAAATTTAAAATAGTAGTTTATTAATTTTAGTTGCTTTATAGCAAAAAGCAATTAAAATAAGCATATTGCGTTTTCTAGTTTGGCCAGGATTTTATACTTATAAAATGCTAGATTTGATTATATTTAATAACAACAAATTTGTAAGCGCCAAATTGGAAATTAATTATAGCAATTTTAAAGTTGATTTTATAACTAAAAGCGATTCCTTTTTTTTACACATTTCAGAAAGCGATGTAATGAATGGTAAAAGCTTTGGCTTTAAAACCACATAAATTTTTAATTATTTTATTGCCAACCACTAAAATAATAATAATAATAATAATAGCGGTGTAGCTAATAACGCAAGACTCCAGCTTGCTGGCCTTTTACGATTAGCTTCCTTTGGCTATAGGTTTATTATATAATAAGCTAGCCCCATATAGATAAATACTAAGATTATATAAGGAAGCGCAAATTATAATGGCTTTAATATTATTAAAAAAACAAAAAACAAGGGAATTAATATTTTGGCTAATAATAAAAATTGTGCTGGTATTTATTTTATAAAAAGATTAAGGTTGTTTATTATTTTTAGCAATAATTCAGCTTTTAATAGCCATGTTTCCTTTTCTAAGCTATAAAATAATTAGCACAATTTCATTTAATTCCCATAGCCATGCTTAGCAATAGCATTTTATTATTAATTAAATTTAATAAATAATTTTTTGCTAAAGTATTATTGCTAATAAAATAATATTAAAATTGTTTGCTGCAAGCAATTATGCATGCTATTTCTTATTTGATCATTTAGGATTGTTAGCCCTATTTTTGCTGCATTTAAATTTAATAATTTTAAATATATTCAATTAGTTGCTTTATTTGCGGCTTTGGCCAAAGAATAAGAGATTCGTGACATTAACCACAAAATGGTTTACGATGAAGGCACCAATAATTTTAATAATAAAGATTATGGTAATATGAGCAGCGCCGTAGCTTTTGAGATACAACACCTATTACGCCCTTGGAAATGGGTTAAGCTTATAAAGGATATGAAACATAATAATATGGAAACCCCTTTTATTTATTTCTTTAGCATTTTATATTAAGCAATTGCAGCTATTTTATTTGTTAATATGCAAAAAAGCAAAAAAATCCTTATTTATGGGTATTTAATACTAAAAACCATTGAATCAAAAGTTGTGTATTGTTTCATATTTTTTTAAAAACTTTTATAGGAATTTGGTAAAATATTGCAAAAATAAGGCATTCCTAAAAGCGTTTTTAACAGTAAGAATAAAAAAGACTTAGGACGGTTGCCTGTGTAAAAACGGGATAAAAATAAACTTATTAAAAATTCGCAATTCTTGTTCAAAAACAATAAACTTTTATTATAGTTAAAAAAAGGGTTTATTATGGGATGAGATTTTAGACCACTTCCTAGGGAGAAGCAAAGGAACATTGCAGGTATATTATAATATTAAATTAAAGCTTTATTCAAAAACGTTTATAAATTTAAAAAAACGCTGGAGGTTTGGGTGAATTAAAAGTTATAGCAACGCAGGGTTAAGTATGATTTTAAAATAATAATTTATTTATATTATAATATTATTCTTTTATTTAGGCTTAGCAATCGCTGCATTTGGCAAAGTGCGTACACAAGCCCAACGCCGCTTTTACAAAATATAAAAAATCTTGCCCATTTAACCTTCATCCGCCTTTTCCTTTTGCTCCTAATAAACTTACGCTAACCCCTTCAGCAACTTATCTTTGCATTATACGCTATCTACACCCTTAAAACTAAAACCAAAACTTTTGGCAGCGCAAACAATTGGGAAGCTGCTATCCTTTCCTGCCTTTAAGCTAAGCTAACGCGCTGATCTATTTAATTACAAACTATAGTAGGATATCGAGGAATACTGCTTTGTTTATAAAGACCTATATCCACTTCTTTTGATAGACCATCTACACCTGCCCAAGACCAGCCTCCCTCTTACCGCCACTCGCTTGGAGTATCCCAAGGCCAGACCATGCCACATGGCGATAAACATAACCACGCGAAGTGCATTGGAAGACTCAGCGGCCCAGTCTCTGCCTACAGCATTGGACCAGGACGGTGGAGGGGAGAATGAAAAAAAATGTATCAGATCTTGAAAGGGGCATGCATCTGGCCTTTGAAGAGCAAGAGGAGTTATCAGTTACCTCTCCTAGCTCCCCACATCCTCGTCGCTTGTTTGAATCATCGCCTCCTTTGATTGATCAGGATTGTGATTGAGGCTGGTTAGAAGAGCTCCGGTGCAGCTCACGGCTTTACAATTAAAATAAGAAGCAGAAAGGCTCGCGCAAGCAAAAACAGGAAAAGATGGCAGCAAATGAGATAAGGCAGGAGGCAATGAAGCAGGAATTGGAGGAAGCCGGCAACAATGACGATAATGGGAAGCATAAGCAGCGGGGAAAGAAGCGGCAGCACTAGAATAAGAATCAATACTGGTATCCACCATTTTGAGAGCAGCGGCCATGGTCATGACACAAAGGACGGTTTGCTCTGGTGACAAGTGACGCCAGGGAATCCTCCGAGGAGATCCTTCTCGAGAGTTAGTTTTGGGCATATTAGATTTAAGCTTATGCCCCGAGATAAGCCACAGTTGTGGGGAACCCTGATGTGCAGACTTAATTTTAAGAATACGCAGATTTAACCATACACCCCCGAGACAAGTGATGGGGAGGATGTTTTTGTGCAGACTTAATTTTATGTATGTATAGATTTAAGTATATGCCCTTGTGACAAGTGATGCCGGGAAACCCTGTGAGGAAATCCTTCCTTATATGGGCCGACCTTCGTACCCTTCCTGTCTCCCATCTCTTCTTCTGTAGTTTAGAATCTTCAGTAGACATTGGAAATAGAGATCTTTGAGCTTCGACCATTGCTCTGCTCCTGCCGTCACAATACTCGTACAACTAGGAACGTCAGAAGGTGCTTAGTAAGGAGCGTTTTTATTACTATAATATACCTTACTAAGGAATTCATATGTAAAAGTACATAAAATAATACGCCGCGACCCCTCTCTCCCCTTACTCCCGTCCCTTCGCTTAACCCCTACTAACGCGGGCAATGTCTCAGCAGACGACGGGATAGTTGTCAAGACCTACTATTCGACGAGAGGTGGCAGAACGAGGACGAATGGGAACAAGCCAAAGTGGTTCCAACACATACGATTTCACTGTAAGGGGGAACGGGGAATAAAAACAAAGACATTAAAGACATCCCACTGATTCTTTGTTCTGCTGCATTTTGTTGTCACATTCAGCAAATAGGGGTGCCAAGTTTTTCTAATATCTGACAGCCGGCATGTCCGGATTGGGTGGCTGTCCCATCGCTCCATTAATATTTCGGCTGACTGCAAACTAACCCAAGCCCTAGGCTCCACTGCTTTAAGAGGCAGGCCATCGAGGTTTGACAGGAAGTCGGGGATGACGGCTGGGGTGGTTCCGGTCGGTTATGAAAAGAAAATATAACAGAATGCCAAGCCATCAGTCACTCCCACAGGACCGTGTCTCATTCGGGCCGCTTAGTGCTTACAAGCATGCCGAACCTATCCAGATAAAGTATAGCGTTCCCCGGATCGACCCAGCACTTCCATTAACATTTTGACAGGGCTGCAGTGTGCAGGGCTTTTCTCCATCGAGAGTGGATGGTAAAAAGTTGGTCACGGGACATTAGATTTTTAGGATTAAATCAGACGTGGCTTGAGATCGCAGCTTCTTATCCCCATAATGCGATCGAAAGTTCGGAGATACACTATGATAAGTCCACCCCTAGTCGCAGGGTCTTGCCTGTGGCCGGGTTCCCCATATTGTGGCTTGGGGCCAAGCTCTTTGGGCGGATCGGGAAAGCTTTCCGCGCATAGTTCGATTTTCTCGCCTTCCTTATCTGCCATCTTTACCCAGTTGGCTGGAACAGCCAATTTGCCATCTCCTCACGATGGGAATCCCAGCAGGCATGTAAATGTTCCAGACCTGTGCTACATCTCCAAGGGCTCCAGACAGGGGGCCACAAGGTTGGTACGCATACTCAAATTAAAGCTGAGCAGGATTTCTGAAACAACAATAACGCCACAGCGTCCTAAAACAGCATCCGGCATACTTAGTACATAGCCAAAATACTGTCAGTCTTCTGTCCATGTGTTTTACTAACAGTCTTGCCCATTAAGGGAACGATCATTGCAGAATCGGGAGATGATTCGACGTATGGCTTGTTTTTATAGAAATCACATCCCCAGAAAACGCATAGGCAAAAAACTAACATTATTTCGGCCATGCATGCATGTAGTATGTTAGATGCTGCATTGGGGACGCTGTGGCGTTGGGTTGTGTAACGGTCCGTTATTTACTCGGTATAAATACAAAAGGTTGCGATTAATCTTTAATAATCAAAAAGTAGGTGTATTACATATGGGGTAAAATAATTATTAATATAATTAAGAATATTATTTGAAGTTAAGTATAAAGCTTTTATTTAATAGCAAATGTGCTAATTTTATATAAAACTTTTATTTTTTTGAATCCTTTTAAAGCCCCAAGCTTCAAGGCTTCAAAAGCCTTGGATTTTAAAGCTTTAAAAGATTCAATTATCACATAATCCATATCCTATAATATTTCCTAGTCTTGGCTTTTTTATACAATAAGAATTACCAAGCTTTAAGGCCAAAATATGCGTGGTACTCTTATTAGGTATATTTATAATATTATCCCCTTTTTAGCTTAATATAATCCCCACGCTTAAATATACTAAAGAAAATATTAATAATAACTTATAGCCATTTTCTTTTTTTTTATTATGCTTTTCAAAATTATTAAATATAAGCAATATATAGCCCTTGCCAAAATAATTAATTTATACAAATCCCCCGCAATGCCTTATTTTAATTATATTTGCTATTATTACAATTGCATAATTTTAAATAAAAAGTCCTAGTAATATGGGAAATGTGTTTACTATAATATAAAATATAATGCCTTTTAAATTTTAATTAATAATTTCCAAAGCTTAAAAATAAAGGAAAATTACCTAAAATTTAAAAGGGATATGGCTTTTAAAGTGGCCATAGCTAGTTTTGCTTACATTTGCAAGCTTAAGCTTTGCTAAATAAAGCTTTATGAAAAAAAAAGGGAAATGCTTTATTATAATTTAAAAATTTTGGATAAATTAAATACCGCAAAAAAAAAAAAAAAAAAGCAAAAGCGCAAAAAGTAAAAAAGCAAAAGCGGCGTGCCTTTTTTATTTTTTAGCCTCATAGTATACTGCCTAATTTTTTGTGCATTAGCAAAGCGTTGCCAGATTTTGGGATTTTTTTTTAAAAAAAACTTAAATTTTATTAATAAAACTTTTAAAGTAGCCTAAAGTAATGGAAATTAAATTAAAGCTCCCAAGTATTTTTTAATTATAAGTACCTTTTTTATTTAATCAAATATTTGGCCTTACTATAAAAGTATTAATAATTAAAAATAAAAATAATTTTGTATTTGGCGTTTAAATTAATTAATTATATTTTTATAATAAAAGCAAGTAATACTTCTAATAATGTTAATTCAAAAAAAGATATATAAAATATTAAGTAAATATTTATTATTTTTAAAAGCGCTAGCTAATAATTGATTAGTTTTTTGATTTTTGCAATTTTAAATGGTCTTAACTTTTTGTAATTTAGCTTATAATTTGATTATTTGATTATAATATTTTTTTAAAATAAATAAATTTTATTTCCTTTTTTAAACATTAATTTTATGTTATGCTTTTTATTATAATAAATTACTGATCTTTATGCTATAAATAAAATATTAACTAATAATTTCTTATGCAATTATTTTAGCTTGTTTCTTTACAACATAGCTTTTTGCGTAGTCCCTTAACCCGCAATTGGTATATTGTATGCTATTGGGTTATACCCATAATTTACATAAAATGGCGATATTTTAATAGTTTTTTAATTCGCGCTATTATATGTAAATTAGGCAAATAGGAATAATTAAATTTAATTGTTTTACTTATAATTTATATAATATTAAAAATAAGTTTTCATTATTTAATTAATTTATTTTATTTATACATTTGTTTAAGGGTAAAAGGCTATTAACATTTTTTGTTTTATTTTTAAGAATGTAATTAAAGTTTTCCAAAACCTTAAAATAAAAAGCTTATCCTTATTTAAAATGATTTTATTTAATATTTCATAATTTGCAAAAATTGTTTAAAAGAATACTTACATCATAGCAAGTGCATTTTGCGTTCTTAATACCAATATCATGTACGTATACTTAATAAACTTATTTATTATAACACAAATTAAGTTATATATAACTTTAATAATTAAGTTTTTTAAAAATAATAATTCAATCACAAAATTTAAAGCAATCAACTTCCATAAGCGTGATAATATTATTAATAATTTCATAAGCCTATACAAAACATAATGAATTGCCTTATTCGAAATGCATATATTACATAACAATACCATATTTTTAACTACTTTTTTTATACTTAGGAAATAATATTCCCTAAAAAATCTTAATAATATCTTAGCAATTCCCTCATGCTTATAAGCCAATAGCCTATGTTATTCCTTAATAAAGTCTGCTTTATTTTATATTAAAACATAAACTTATTCTTAATACAAAAAAGAATCCTTTACCCAATTATTTCTTTTGCTTAATTATTACTAGGTCCTGATTATAATTTTTTTAAATTTTCTTAAAAAAAAACAGCTTATTACTGCTAATTGTTTATAATTAATAATCAGCAAATTGCCATCCTTTCGTAATATAATATAAAATTTATACATTTTATTTGCAAAATATTCTAGCTTTTTGCTTAAAGCATTAGCTTAAGCATTTTCCATTTCCTTAATATAAAAAATTTAAAATTTTATAATAAAAAGTATTTCATATTATCAAACCTAGTATTAATTCAATTTCTTAATAATAATAAAATAAATAAATTTTTTATAATTCATTAAGATTTATACCTCATAAGCAACGCCTTTAAAATAAACCCTTTATTTGCATATTGCGTTTATAATTGCCAGTAATTTTTTGTTATATATGTTATAATTAAATTTTACTAATAATAATTTCCGCAAATAATAAGCAATTAATTGCTATTTGCCATCTTTGCCTAATTGGCTAAACATAACATCAATAGCATAATTCAAAGAATTTGTTTTTATGCATATTCCTTTATTAAATATAAAAGATATAAAAACAGGCTTCTTAATAAATATTTCCTTAAGGTCCCTAAAAGCCGCATCGGCTTCCTCTATTTATATATATTCCTTATCTTTGTGAATTAACTCCGTAAATACCTTAGTAATTCCTAAATAATCTTTAATAAATCCAATTTAATCAATAATTGCTTAAATCTTTTTAAAATCCATAGCCAATTTTATGATAATAATCATATAGCCTAAGAAAGTGACTTCTTTTATATAAAAATTGCATTTTTTGGTTTAAAAAGCATAAAAGCAGCTTTCAATTTTTAAGGATTGTTATTACATTTTTTACATATTATTCTTTGTTTTTGAAATAAGCCAAAATATTATTTAAATAGTAAATATATATTACGTTTAAATATAGCTGCAAAATATTATTAATCAAATGCTAAAATATAGCTAATACATTAATTAAGCTAAATAACATAATTATATACTTATAATAATTAAAACAAATGTAAAATGCTATTTTTTTTAATTATTTTAATAAGATTATATGCGCTTTTTAGGTTAAGCTAAATGAAAATCGTAGCCCTTGCAAGCCTATTTCGCAGCTTTTTAGCCAATGATAATGCATAATAATCCTTTTTAATGGCATTATTTAATTAATAATAATTAATGCACATTTGTTATTTTCCGTTTTTTTTTTGTAAAAAAAACATTATTCCTTTATAAGAATTTAAATTCCTTAATAAATCCTTTTGCTAAATGTTTATTAATATATTTCTTAATTATTATTAAATCTATTACTAAATACTCCCTAAATAACTAAAATATTAGCTTAGTACTTTTTTTTAATTTAATTTAATGATTATAATCCTAGTGTTTAAGTAAGGCTTTAATGCTTTATTCCTTTTTAAATAATGCTGCAAATTTGTGATATATTAATAAACCCGTATTTTAATATTTAATTTGTTTCTTAAAAATGGCGCAAACCTTTTAAATAATTAATATTCCTGCTTTGTTTTAATAATAGTTCTTATAATAACTAAATATTAATTATTTCTTAACCCAATTAATTTTTAGATTATGCTTTTTTATTTAAAAAAATTTAAGAATAATATTATACATCTCAATTTAAATAATATTAAATTAAATTCTTTTAAAATAAGTAGTAATGCCCATATGTAAAATCTAAGTTTACATATTTATTATCCCATTAGCAGCAGCATTCCCATTAGCAAATATTAATTAATTTTTTTTTAATTAATAGCAAATGCTTAAGCATAATAGCAAAGGATATAAAGTTCCCTTATACTCTAAAATTTATTATGGTTTTAAGAATTTTTTTGATTTTTGCTTTTATAATTAAATGGCAATTTCCTATTGCCGCTAATTAGCGCATAAAAAAATTCTTTTAATAAAAGTTTTCTATTAGGATATTTTTTCAAACCTAATAATTTAATTTTATAGCCATAATTATAAATAGCTAATTTATTTTTAGAATTTAGGCTAATGAAGTAAAGCGTTTTTAATATATTTGGGTATTATTAACTATATTAAATCAAAAGCGCTATTAGCTGCCTTTTAACACAACTTCCCAAAGTTCTCTCTCTTTTAGCTTATTCTAATTCTCAAAAATAGGCAATAATTCTTAAAAAATAATTTACATATAAATTTAAGAATAGCCGCTGTTATACTTAATTTGTTTTCATTTAATATGTTTATAATTTTAATAAATTATCTAATACCTTTTGCCTTATTATGATTCCCTTATAAAAACCAATCCTGGTTTCTTATAAATAATTTTTATAATTTTATTAATTTAATATTAAAAATTTAAGGCCTAAAGATGTAAATTTTTTTTCTGTTAAATAACTTCCCAAACCTTACCTTGTAATAATTCAAAAAATGATAGCTAATATGGCCTTAGGTTTAAAACCTAGCAAAGCTCCTTATTTCCTTTTTTATTATTATTTTATGCTATACTATTATCATTTTTCACTTAAGCATAAATTCCATTATTTTTAAATTTATTAATAATCATATATTAAAAGCTTCAAGCGTTAAATTACTTAATGGGGTATAATAGCATTAAAATATTAATAATATTATAAGCGCCTTATTTTATTACATTAATTTGCTTTTTTTTTAATCACAACTTTTTTAATAATAGGAGCTGGCCATATAATTTAAAAGATCATAATTAAAGCATAGCTTATTTTATTAATATTTGTTTATAATTTTTTCAAAAAGCCCGCCGTTACATGGCTTTTTTTAAGTTGCTTTTAAAATATGGCATTTAATTTTATTTTTTAGAAATAAAAAGGTTTTTTGCCCCTTTTATTTTAATATATATGTGTTCTAAAGTAATATTAGCCTTTTTGTTTAAGGGTATGTTCAAAATTACAATTATTAATTTTAATAGTTATTTTAATAAGTTTTTACAAATTGAAAAGTACGTCTAATCTAACGACCTTATTTTTAATTCCATTTTTCAATTTCTTATAATATTATGCCTTAAGTGCCTTATTGTTTTAGTTGATTTAATTAGCAAATTGCTGAAAAGCAGCTATATATATAATTAGTAACTTAATTTACTTTAGGTTTTAAATATTACGTTTAGTCATTTAGTTTTGGTTAATATTACTAAAAACGCGATTAATGCGTTCTTCAAACCCTTTAAAGCTTAAAAAGATTTTTTAAAATCTTTTAAACATAATAATGAAAACCTTTTTTTTCTTAATTTTATTTTTAATATAATTAAATAAAAAGTTTTAATTTAATTAAAAGCAGCCCCACAAAAAAAACACAACTTAAAAGACCTTATTCATATTTATGGGAAATTGGTGGCTATTAAACCTAATATAAAATTTCATTTAAATAAAATAGGCCTTAAGCTTAAATCGGTTTTCATAATAAAAATTCAAGGATGTAATCTTGAGAATATTCTTTGGATTAAAAGCATTAATAATAATTAAAGCCTTAGTGAAAAAGCTGAAAGCCATATTATATATATAAATTGATACTTTTAATAAAAAAATGCTTAAAATATAATGATCTATTATTTAATATAAATACAAAAAGCTGCGATTAATCTTTAATAATTGAAAAGTAAATGTATTATATATAAAATAAAATAATTATTAATATGATTAAAAATATTATTTAAAATTAAACACAAAGCTTTTATTTAATAGCAAATGTGCTAATGTTATATAAAACTTTTGTTTTTTTAAATCTTTTTAAAGCCCTAAGCTTTAAGGCTCTAAAAGCCTTAGATCTTAAAGCTTTAAAAAATCCAATTATCATATAATCCTTGTCCTATAATATTTTTTAGTCTTGGCTTTTCTATGCAATAGGAATTGCCAAGCCTTAGGGCCAAGACACGCGTGGTACCCTTACTAGGTATGTCCGTAATAGGTTGATCCTAGGACGTATTATATTATCTCCCCTCCTCCATTCTATCTCCATTATTTGCGTATTCTACATCGGAAAGACCATTAGGGACACTGAGAGGTATCCTTAATCACTCTTAATGAATTGATTCTTCTTATAATCACTCCCTCACTTTTGATCTATTGGCAAAACCCAGCTTTGTCCAAGCCATAAATTCGACGTCCACAATTATTGGCACAGGCCATCCAAAGTCCATCGCATATCACGTTATTATCGTCGCTGTTATTTTCCCGCTCTTGGCATTTGTGTTATTATCTACCCGCCTTTACACAAAATACTTTTTGATCAAAAGAACTAATCTTAGTGATTGTATACCTAACAGCTACTTAAAAAAGCCTCCACTAAACTCTAACTCTAGACTTGATTATTGTGGGTTTTATACGCGCTTCTCCGTTAAACCAACTTATCGTTGATTCTAGGCTAATCAATTAAGTTTTGTTCTCTTGTATACTCGACTTTATAAATAGCTCGTAAGATTTCCAGAGATAACTTGGTCAACAAAACTAACTTCGCGACAAAAACATAGAATAGATTCGGAAAGCATATTTAGGATGTGCCACTTGAGGACTTTTAGCTTTTCATGCGGGCATATGCTACCCTTTTACTTTTCTCCATCTATTGTTCGTCAATTTTAAAGTAAAAGAACCACTAACTGTCTATAGCTAAGATCACTCGTCGGCGCCACCTCCTATAACCTTAGAACTCTCTTTATCAAACTGTCGATCTTATTATTCTACTTGCAGTTTTCTATACATTGCCGTATTCGGTTCGTCGTATATATAGTTATGTTTATATCCGTTAAATACAACTTATCAGGAATTTTGTGTCTATTCTATTTTTGTACTCTTATACGACGACACTAGGACTTCTCCGCTAAAGGAAAATGTTTAAACATCAGTACATATTATATTATAAACTCAGCGATGAACATTACAATGGACGTGGTTTTACTCCTTTTACCAATTTGGCTCTTTCGGCCACTCAACATTCCGAAAAAACAGAAAATTGGCGTTATTATTATACTAATGACGGGATCTTTGTTAGTACTCTTACACAACTTTGGATCTTTACCTTCGAAAGTGTTAATGCTTGTGTATAGTGTAACCATCGTAAATATCGTCCGGTTTATACTTATTCCATTAAGATTAAACGATACCGATGTCACATAATACTACGTCAAAAACCTAAACCTAATATAAGGCTTTCAGCCTTTTCCTACTTATATATTCCCTAATATAACGCAATATACTCGAAATATACGTCAGCGTAATTTACACCTGCCTCCCCAGCTTAAAACCTCTTATCAAAGCCTATTTCCCCTTATTCTTTGAAAATCGCTTTCCCATCCTTAATCCGTCCTTAGGTACTTTAACACTTATCTAGTCCTCCGCCCAACAAATACAACAAACTACGTTTTCAAATGATTCGGGATACCAGACGATCTTAAATAAAGATGATAAGTTACAATTGAAGTCAACGGCAAGGAAAAAAAGCCAAAACCTTTCAAGTTCGACTATGTTGTCCAGGCTCCAGCCTCCTAAACCGGCCCATATTGTTGATAAAGAAAGAGGAATTGAACCCGAAATTTTCGAGGTGTAAAAATTGTCAGCCATCAACTGCACCTCACGGTAAAGGGTGAGCTTTGAGAGGCAGCACAGAAAGAGTAGCCTTAGGAGTATAGTGCGGAAAGGGCTTGTATACTATCAAGATCTATCTTTCGGAGTTAGAGTTGGGACTCGAACAGGGAGATCAGTGTAAGCGCTCAGTGGTAATTAAGGGTAATTATTAGGACAGGAAACGGAAAGTATAATTCGAAGTTGTTAGGGGCGGTTCTTATATATAAGATTATATTACCAGAACTTTCCTCAAAAAAACTGGTCTTTTTCATATTCCAAGAATGGCAGGATTTTCTAGGGTATTGTTACAGCCCTGGAGACTGCAACAATGCCCCACGTGACTACAAGCGAGGTTGACATAACCACCTGTCCAATGAGCGTGAAAAGGAAAAAAATGTCACAAATAACGAAAACGAATTTTTTAGAATTAAGCAAAGAAAACCATATCTAACAGCCCTCCTTTTAGTCAGTTGAGAAGCCTGAGCTTGTGCGCATTGCCTAGTGTGACATAAGTAGTATGGCGACGAGGATAACGAGGAAGACGAGAACCCACGATTTATAAAGCAGCGGAGACTGTTCCCAGCGCCGCCTGATATGCTTCCAACGCTTTCCCTTGAATAGAGCTTACCAATGCCTTGCCTGGCACGATCTCATAATATGAAATTATTCTTAATCATGCAATTTGAGATTGGCAATGCGTAATCCCAAATTAATTTGGCTTACTTACTTACGTTTGTAAATAACAATCACCATTATACCTCATCAAGCTTTCGCAATTCCCCAAATACAAAAAAGTTGGCATTAAGCGTGGAATTTTATAAATGGCCTTTTCATAGTTTCTTAAAGCGCATTACGATTAACGATTAGATCACATATAATCTTAAGTTTTTGTTGTCATATGTTCCTAAGCATTTGAGCTTTTTATTTTATTTAGAAGTTGTAAGCATTAGGTTTAGGGAGTTATTAATAGAGGCTGCAGTTTTTTACTATATTATTACTTTTTGTACGCCGGGCAAGGAATTAATAAAGAATTAAAAAAGGCTACTAGCTAAGATGGTTCATAACAACAAAATTTGTGCAAAGATAGGACGGTATTTCCCCGGCCACATATTACAGTTATTAAAAGAGAACTTTTTTATAAAGCAAGGGGGAAAGCCTCAAAAGCGGGGGCGAAAGCCTGGGGTAAGAGCTGGTGATACGCAAAGACAAATCCATGATTAGCTAGGATAATGGTTAAATGTGGAAAAAGTGGTAATAAAATAACAAAATGAGATTTTATGAACTTTTTTTACGTGTCTGCCATTGAGTTCAATTATTCAGTTTTCCCTCGGTCCATTTATATAAATACATGGTCAAACTTTGCACTAGTCTGCCACTTAAAAAAATCTTTCCCTTGTTGTTTAGTCCATCGATCCCGCTCCACTTTTAATTATCCCTCCGCAAGGAAAGCAGGCACACCTATATAATAAATTGGCTATCCTATCCTAAGTTTCTCTTCTTAAAATCTATTTTGTTCTTAAAAGCCAATGCCATTATATTCATATCCTTTTCCAGCTGTGATTTTGCTTAAAACAAACGCCGGAGCATCCACTCTTTTAAAATATAAATATATATACTAGCTAAGCTCAAATACGCACAAGTACGCTTGTGCATTTTGATATCTTTTATGAACATGAATAATAAAATATTTGGTTTAAATAGATATATTATTGTTTTGTTATTTAAAGTTTCGATGCCATGGCTATAAATTATATAACAAAGCCATACTGCAAGAACAACCACAAATGAAATTAAATGGGAATAATTGTTTGGTGAAACGCAAAGCCATACTTGCTACAAAGATTTTTACTAATTGCTTTGGGCCAACAACAATATTGCCTTAAAAAACCCCAATTAAATTTCAACATAATAAGAATTTTTGCCTTATTTGGATCCTAATGCTTTAATATTGGCAATAAGAAATTATATAATAAAATTGATTAATGCTTTTTGCTAATTTGGTAATTTATAAAATAATTTTTATTAATTATTAATAGGATTATTATTATTATGCTTTAAGTTTAAGGCAGCAAGTAATGTTTGTTTGGGTTTGCTATAAATATAATAAAAAAAACTTTTAAATAAAAAGCTTTGTGTTTATAAATAAAATTGCATATTATTATAATAAGCTTGCATTATTAAATTTATTTAAACTTTTTTTTTGTTTATTAATTTTTTTTAGCTTTAGGGCATTTTCATTAAAAAAGTTCCTCAATTCTTATATAATTCTTAATATACATTTTTCAAAAACTTTTGAATAAAACCTAGCAAAGGCCTAATTAAAAAAACAAATAAAATTATCCTCAAATTCTTTTTTTAAAAAGATTATATTAAAATAATACAAAATTAAAACAAATTTGCTAAATCTTAGTTTAGGATCCTATTTTTATAATCTTTTATTGAATTAATTTTTAATTTTTTTAATAATATAAAAAAGGGGTTTTTTATTGTGTTTAAATCAAAGAATATCATTTAATATTTTGCCATTAAATGAACCAGGTATAAAATCATGTAAAGTTATAAAATAGGCAAGAATATCGGCAATTTTTTTTATTAAATTATATTTTTTAATAAATTTAATAATTTTTCTTAGCATATGCTTTATAATAATATAATCTTGCTATTTTTTAATAAAAAAACAATAAACAAATAAAACACGCATAATATTATGATTAACGAGTTTATAAGTTTGTTTAAGACTTTTTGCTTTTTTTTTGACGCTTATATTAAATTTTATTATTGTTTTTTCAAATAATTTTATAATATGATTATTATAATAAGCTTTGTTAAAAAATATATGATTTGAATTTAAATAATAGGCAACTATTTTCTTATTGTTTGCGGTTTTATAATTAAGTTTTAAAAAAGCCATAATGGGGTAAGATTATGAAAGGCCAAAAGGCTGAGAAGCTAAGGAGCTAAAGGGAAAAGAAAAAGAGAAAAGAATAAACAATAACAAATAATGGGAAATAAAGGTAATTAAAAAAGGTAAAAGATTAAAAAAAATAACAAATGAATGCCAAAACTTTAATTATTATGCTAGCGGCCGCATAAGTGCATAAAGCGTAATTAGAGGATAAAGCCTAATTAAATAAGCAAATTGTTTCTAAAATTTAGCCTATTTATTTATCCCATAGCGCTAATTAAACAAAGGTTAAGAATTTATTAAGTTTAATAAATAAAACTTTAAAAAATATGCAAACAAAATCCTTATATTCAATTATAAATTTTTTTGCTTTTATCTCAATATTGCCAGAATTACGTTTTATTAATATTTGCCTAACCTTTTTTATTTTGGACCTATACATTTTTTGGATGCTTTACTTTGGTGATATCTTTAGCATTTTAATAATAATATGTCCCGTTTTCAACAAAATAATATAGCTGCGCAGCCTTAAATAATTTAGGCGGTATTATTGCTAAGATAATAAGTGAATTTTTATAAGCTATAGGCAATGATTCAAAAGCTATAGGTAATGCAATAGCAAGTGATATAATTGTTATAATGTTTTGGGTGCTTGATTTTGCAAATCGACCAATTTTATAAAAGCTTTTTTTAATTATTGATAAGTTTTTTTTTCTTTAAATTTAAAGTACCTAAAAAGCAAATTGGGCCATAAATGATTGGCAAAATCAATTAAAGCATATTAATTATTTTTAAAAAGCCAAATAATATAATAACTTAAAATAAAATTAGCAGCTATTATTTTAAGCATAGGGATATTTATACCTAATAGCGGCAGCCTAATTTCTTTTTTAATATTTCGTATGCATTACGTTTTTTGTTTTAAAAAAAAGTACAAATTTGTTTAACAAAAATACTTGGAATTAGGTAGTCCTAATACTTAATACCAAAATTTATTTAAATATATATATGTATTAAGCAATTAAATTTTTTTTTTATGTTTCATGCTTTGGCAGCTTTGTTTTAATTTGCTTTTATATTTAAACAAAAAAAATCATTAGCTACTAAAAGCAAATAAATAAATTAATAATTATTGCTTATTAGGGTATTTGGGCCAAGCAAACCAAAAATATGAACAATCATTTGGGCATAAATCATAACACGCCTATTATTGAGGAGTTTGTTAATAGTTGTTATTATAATTAAATTATGAAGATATGAAATAAATGGTACATGTTTAGGAATATCTCTTTTTTTATTTAAGAAAAAACCGAAATATACGTTTAATGCAGGCTGATATACAAATCTAATTTATTTCCCTTTACTTCATCTTATTTCATTTCATTTCATTTTATTATATTTTATTTTACTTCATTTTATTTCACTTCATTTCATCTCACATTACTCCATTTCACTCCATACCATGCAATTTTATACAAGATATAAATGCAATTTTATTATTTCAATCACAAATCCTTAATTTGGTTTTTTTATACCCAAAAGCAATATTAATAATCCATAATAACTTTTTATTACATATGGTAATGGTTTCAGCAAAACAAGGTTTTCATAGCATAAAAAGAAAATAATTAAATCTGCTCTTTTTTTAAACCCTTCCAAAAAGCATGCAAATGCCAAAAGTGATTTATAATTATGCAAATCCATATCCTGACTGCAGCTTATGATAAAACATGGCCATATATTTGAAAAAAAGCGATTATTATTTTTAAGACCATTTTTAAGGAAAAACACCTTAGCGCCAAAATGGAAATTTTTCCGCTTTTGGTTTGGCCAACCTAAAGAACTAATCGCTTAAAATCCAAAAGCTCTTTTGATGAACGTGCATCACGATGCTTTATTTTGCGATTAAACGGCTTTATAACCGCCTTGGCTCTTTTCCGCAGCCAAATTTTATTCCATACCCATTAGTAAAGATTGCTGTATTGCCATGACTTCTTTAGCCCGCACCAAAGGCTTCTTAAGAAACGGATTATCGCAGGTGCATGATACCTTTTTTTAAATATGGCCGCTGAAATAAGCATATATTAAAATAAGCATAAGTTAAGTGATTAATAGCGTTTTAATTATTATTTATATTCCTTTACCCGCTTAATTATTCATTTGCGTGTTTTATACACACGCCGGCGCTATATTACTTTCCCGAAACATCGGAATCGGGGGACAAGTAAAATCCAAAGCAAACACCGCGGAGCTAGGCCCAGCAACGTTTTTTGATTAAAAACAATTGCAGGGTGATTAAATATTCATATTAATTATTAAATTTTATGGCAAAATGCTTTTAGTGCTCGCTTAGCCTATGAATTTTTTTTGTTATCAAATAGCTTATTGCTTTTAAAGCGTTCCCATTTTCAACCAAAGGTAAAAAACTGATGTAGTTTTATAAGGCAAGCCTTTTCTTTTGGCTTTTTAAATGCATTTTTGCCAATTTTTTTAGATAATAAAATATTAGGGGTAATATTTTGCGAATTAATATGGCTTGATTGATTATTACCTTCTTTTGGCATAAATGTAGCATTATAATTTAATTGGTTGAAAAGATATTGGCTTTTTAATTTTTATGAAAGGCCGGATTTTTTTGCTTTGGATTGCTGTGAGATTTTAAAATTTAAATTAGGCGGCAATTTTTTGATAATTGAATAATTTTTTTTAAATGAGTTGGCATTCATATGTTATAAATATTTTTTGTGAATTTATACGCTGTTCAATTTTTTTGTCTATTTAGTTTTATGAAGCTAAACTTATAAATCAAATGGCAATAAAAAGTAGTGTTTTTTTATCGATCATAAGATAATGATTATAAATTCTTATTATTTAATAATTATGTAAAATTAAGAAGGCAAGGATTTGCCAATGAAGCTCCTTTTTGCGCTTAATTAGCTTAAAAAATTTAATAACACTTTTTATTATTAGGGTTATGCTGTGAGCATTTTATTGGTCCGCAATATTAAATACTGCGGCACTACATTTGATCTTGCATATTAAAAACGGGAAGTACATATAATATATACCCATAAAAAAACAATTTTAAAAAGCCATTAACAAATGGCAGGATTTTTTTAAGCTAATTTTTAATAAAGGCGGTTTGCTTGAATTTAATAGCGTAATTGAATTGCGGGCAAGGTTTGATTAAAGCAATAAATTTGTCCTAGCTTTTGTCAACACTTTTAATTAAGGTTTTTAAATAGCCAGCACCTTGTATAGCTAATGATTAAGCAAAAAAACAATCAATTAAGAAATATTTTAAATAATCTTGGCCTCGTTTTTGTTTTGTATTATTTTGCATGTTTTATTAAAAATATTATTTTTAAATAATAAGTTTTTTAAAGCCATTTGCTTAGCTTTAAAAAGGGTTTGGCAAATAATTTTGCTTGCGTTTGCGATATTTAATTTTTATTTGCGCATAAAGCTACCTTTGGCTTTAAGCAAGATTATGTATTGCGGGCTTTGATACAAAGCACTTTTGGCTTTTTTTAGCTTTTAATTGCTAATTGTGATAAAGCTTGATGTAGCAAAGCTAGCTTTTGAAAATCTGCTACAAAAAAATAAAAATAAAATCTTTTTCGCAAGCAAGGGATTTATATTATTTTTTAAATAAAAGTATTTTTCAGGCCAACAAAATTCTTTTTTTTAATATTTAAGTGAATTAACCTCGCTAAGACCTATTGCTATTATTTTGCTAATTATGTGCTTGGTAAAAGATTATGAAGGGAATACTTGCGGCCGTTTTTAAAAGGGAATGGCAAAAAAAAGGGTGGTTTTGTTGTTTGGTTTTTGTTTTTGTTTTTGATCCTTAGCTTATAAAAACTTGTTTTAAATTAGCTTTATAGCAAAGCAAAAAAAGAATAATATGCTTTTTTAATAAAAGTGTTGCTAATTGAAAAAGGAAGCAGGTGCTTTAATTTGATATTTTTATTTTTGGATATAATTTGTTTTAGGCGTGCGCTTTTTTAAGAAAATAGCTATGATCGTTTTTTTTTGATATTTTAAGGCCGCTTCCCTTTTAATAATTAATTCAAATTTATAAAAATGGGATAAATTGGCTTACTTTTTTGCAATAAGAGTTGCTATTTAGCATTTTGGGTATTTGGCTTTGCATAATAAAAGGCCATATTAATTAAAAAAAGAAGGGGTAAGAAATGAATTTATATTGCCGCTGCTTGGTTTGAAAAGTCAAAGGTAAATAAAAAAATAAAATGCAAAATAAAAAAGGTGATGAAAATAAATGCGCTAAAATATTGCAGCAGCAATCATTCCTATTTTTGTTATTTTGTGGACAAAATGTCCCTCCCTTAAATCACTTACATGTAAGGCTAGCCTATTAAAAATCGGCAAAAGGATTGGAGGAAATCCTGCGGCTTACGAATGTTATTCAAAATTGTTTTATTTTAAAATAGCTGATATTGCGCTCCCTTAGCAGCCTCATTTATGAACTGATTTATAAGGCTCATTATTGATTTGAGTCGCCGATTTTGGATTTGGTCCTTTCCCTTATATGTTGTGGGTGATTATTGACGGGTACAAATTGGGTAACCTATTTTCTTAATTTGGCCACGTAACATTTTTAATATTGTTTTGATTCGAGATTCATGACCCTGTTAGGCCGTAATCCAAACAACGTAGGCATTGGAGCCTAAATGCACGGGGGTATTTTTGGTTAGTATTGGATCACATGGCATTGAACCCTACCACTTGCAAAGTCCTGCAAACCACAATTTTTTCCCTTAATCTTTTAAACTGCAAGCAAGAGATTAGACATTATTTAAGGTTTTTTTTTTAATAATAATAATTTAGTTGTTTTGCTTTATTAGCTTCCTTTAGCTGCGCTAATAGACTTTATTCACCTTGCATTTAGTAGCAGCCGTTGCACTTTATTTTCCGTTTTCCATCAACACTTTGCCTGGCAATATATTTTTTTTTTGCGCTATGCGCTTTGACCTTATTTCACATATTGCAATTAATATAATTTATCAAAGGCTTAAAGAGCGCATCTAACTTTTAAAGACTTAATTTCACTTTTATATTTTATTTTGGCTTTTGCGCATATAATACTAGGTTAGATTAATTAGCCAAAAACGCGTAAAAGCGCAAATTTTCGTATCACAGCTTTTTTTTTCCTATTAATCTTATAGCAAAATGCCATCACATCGCAAACCTTTTGGTGCTATATCACCAAATATTGTTTATGGGAAGAATATTATTTTTTATAAAAAAGGTTGGATTAAATAAGCTTATGCCAATGGTATTAAATTTAAAGGCATTTAAAGCCTCCTCAAAGTTTCCTAAGCTGCTGTACAATCTATCCTTGCTTTTGCATATTTTTGCCTTGATGAAGTTTTTTAAGCTTGCTTTGGTATTACGAAAACTTATATTATATAAAATCTTTGATACCTTGTTTGCCATATTATTAATAATCTAAAGGCTATTTATTAGAAGGTTTGAAAAGCCTGGGGCAAGAAATATTTAAATTTTATAATTAAGCAAAAACTTCAAAAGCATAATATATGCAATTGGAAGGCTGCGAAAAAATTTGAACTTATAAAAAAATATGCGGCGGCTTGATTTGCGTGGTGTATAAGGCATAGGCATATGATTTATGAGGAATGGGGGTTATTTATGTGAAGCAACGAGTGCTTAGTTAAGAAAGGGCGGGATCGAAAGCAAAAATGGGTGTTTTGTATTCCAGCGCAGAAATGGGATTGAAATATGATCCAAACTTATTTTATGCATAAGGCAATGTTTGTTATGGTTTGGGGATGCTTTTGGGATTATGGGCAATCCGATTTGTATATTATGGATTAAGATTTTGAGTTTAAGAAGCATGGGTATTTGGCAAATTTGTATATTAAGATTTTAAATGCATAAGTTGATCCTTAATATAAGAAATTAAATAATCCAAATTATATATTTATGCAGAATAATGCCCCAATTTATATTGCTCATAAGATTCGGGATTGATTCTTAAAATATAAAATAAGAATTATTGATTAGCCTCCTTACTTCCTAGATTTGAACCTAATTAAGCATATTTGGGACCTTCTTAAAAAGCTTCTTATAAAAATGTACCTTAAGCTTTTAGCATTAAAAAAAAAACAAAAAAGGATTGCAAGAATATAAAAAAGGCCTTAAAAATATGTTGGGCTGCTATTCCAAAAGCAAGATTCAATGCTTTATATTAAATCATAAGCTATTAAATAAAGGCCTATATCACAGCGAATAAATAGCAAACCAAATATTAAGGTCAGTTTTGCTCTCACTCTTAAAATTTCTTAATGCAATCAAAATTTTTTTTTTAACAAATCTATAAATACAATTTGTTTGTGAATAGCTTCAATATTCGTGAAATTATAGGGGTATATAATAATTGATAAAAATATAAGGTTTTGAAAATTCGCTTAA
Source organism: Helotiales sp. F229 (assembly GCA_002554605.1). Taxonomy (NCBI): domain Eukaryota; kingdom Fungi; phylum Ascomycota; class Leotiomycetes; order Helotiales; species Helotiales sp. F229. Next base: position 2,732,782 of record MXAW01000002.1, on the reverse strand, counting down.
TTGGCCCTTTAATCTAAATGGTCACAATATTAGCATCAAGTGAGCCTTCTTTTACCTGCAGCATAGGTAGCTATTAATAATTAGCTATTAGTTAATATATTATTATTTTTGACCATTTTTCAGCCATGAGCTTCAGCATATATCCACGGTTGCACCCTTTATTTTACTTTAATAAGCAATAATAGACAATTGCGCGCTTTAAACGGAATTTGATTTGCATTTTATTAATATAATATCTTCTTGGCATATTCCGTTTATAAAATATTATTTTGGTTGACGGCACGCCTTATTTTGCACGCAACCTTTAACGGGGTGATTATGAGGCCACAGCTATAATAGAGCAAAAGGAAGCAAATGCAAAAAGGCAAAAAAAGGGGCAAGCAAAGAAACAAAACACCAAAGCATTAGTTAAATGAGCCTTAAGTCGTAAAACCTATCTTTTATTGCTAATTCATATTGCAAAATTAAACAGGTTATAATATGTGAAAACAAGCTAATGGATTATATAATGGTAAGGCGACGGCAAAATGAATAATATTCAAATATGGATTTGTGCAAGTTCGTAAATAGGACTAGGTTTCGATTTTTGAAGAAGGATGGGCTAGCAATACGAAAAGGTTATTTTATGTATCTTTGGGGCATTCTTGCAAAATGCTGGGTAATTGTATGTTTAAATTCATTAAAGCTTAAACTATATGAGGTCGAGTTTACAAAGACTTTGCATTATATTTTTGCGATTGATTGTGATAGTAAAATAATTGTTTTTGTTGCTAGTAGGTATTAAGGCAATCACAAAGTTTAAGGTTTTGTTCTTTTGTTCCTTTTTCAATGCCTATTGCTAATTGGTTTTAATCCTTTTGCGCATTATTTAAAACAATTTTGGAATATTTGCAAATAGTATATTTAAATACGTAAGCTGGATTTTTGCAAAACTTGAGGTTAATATGGTTTTTATATATTATGAATGCTTTTTGCTTATGTTTAAGTTCTTTTTTTATTTAAAATTAATTTATATTTTATTAAAAAATTGGCTTTATAAATTTTAAGAGAATAAAGCCTACATAAAGCTAAAATAATAATAGCTGCCGGCAAAGCCTTGTTTTGCAGCTATTAACTTAAAATATTTTTTGAATGCGGAACTTAAGCTTAGGAAATATGATTCGTAATTCTTAAGGCTAATCAGCTGGTTTAGAATATTATTAAAGCTTGTTTTTGCACATTTTGTTGGTGGAATAATTAGTACAATAACAAAGAATAGGTGTTTATTTGCGTTTTGGATTTCCGCGTATGCGCAACGGGCCTGCATGTTCCGCCATAATATTGCAGATTTTTTTTTGCTATTAGTTTTCTTATTTGCCTAATTAAAGCTAAAACAGTGATTTAAGATTTTTTGATTGTTATATATAATATTATTTGTGTTCAATTCTTTGGCCTTTTTACCAATCTTGATTAAAAATTCGTTAACTTATGAATTAAAACTTAATATGATTACATAGCTGGCCTTGAAAGTTATAAAATAATCCATATTTAGAATATGAAATGCTTTTTTGTGATAAAAAACCAATCCCGTATAAAATAGAATAAATAAATAAAAAAAAAAAAATTAAATGAAATAAAGTAAAAAAAAATAAAATGAAATGAAATAAAATAAAATAAAATATGGACCTTAAATGGTTTGGAGCGGCATGCCGGATGATGCGTTATGCGGGCCAAGTTTTGTAGGGGTCAATTAATTATTTCATTTTATTTCATTTCACATTACTTCATATCATTCCATATCATTCCATATCATTCCATGTCTTTCCATAGGCTTTCCCTTAAGCGAATCAATTAACCACATTTCATTCCTGTACAGGCCTCGCAATATCTCATTAAGCTTCAATATTCCTAATGGACATGTATTTCTTTTTACCTCGATTCGGATATTATAATCGTTTGTACCTTTAATTGGTTAAGTTAATATTATAAAGCATTGAAGCTTGTTTGCAATACCCAGATTTAAACGCTATTAATATTTTTGTTTCCTTATATTATTGCATAATAAATTGGCAAAGGCAGCTTAACCATTCAAAAAGCTAATACTTTTCATATTGGCATAAAGCTTTGGTAATTTATTTAAATTTAATTTATTTTGGGAAACCAATATAGTTGATATACCGCCAGTTTTTTTTTAATTATAGCAAAATGCGTAACATCTTGATCAGGAATTACAAGGTTAAGGAACATATTAAAGTAAATGAAGCCGTATATTAGGCCCTAGTTTTTATTATTTAATTTTGATTAGTAATAGCAAGTGAATATTTTTGATTAGATAAGACGGTTGAATGAGAAGCCGATGTGTAATTTGTTATAAAAAGATATATATGAATTTTTAGTGTAAAATGTATATAAGGGTGAGAATTTTTTATTAATTTGATTATTCGCTTTTTTATTTTTCTTAATTTTTTAGGCATTGTTTTAAATTTTATGCTTTTACAAATATATTAGGGCTATTTACCAACCCTTTACGCAAACAATGGCTTCAACAGAGATAATCGCAAAGCTAAAAAAGCCAAAGCCGCCCAAAATTAATGATAAATTTGAGATTGCTTATAATTCATTTATAGACCCAGCTATTATTAAGCATTTTTAGCGGAATGTTAGAAAGGCGAGTAAGCTTATAAACCCGGCTATAAAAAAACTCCTTTAAGAAGCGTTTAATTGGGAATACGTATTTAATAAAGCGTTGGTAAAACATAGCTAATAAATGCCTTAGCAATTTCCCTATAATGCTCTTTGAGCCAAAGCCGTTTGTTAATGAGCGAAAGGAGTAGGATATTAAATCAAAATCTTGGTTGTTAAGTTTTTCCAAGTTTATTTTGAGTATATTAAATGATATATCTTTTGGCAAGGCTTTTAGCAAAACATTTTTTAATGGGGACTTCAGCAAGGCAGGCAAAGAATATATTAATATTAATTTTTTTAATGATTACGAATACCTAAAATTTAACCTTGCCAATAATTTAACGCATTGTATTAGGCTATAGCAAGCCGGGGGAAAAGTGGGGATTGGCTATTATAACCAAGGAAATTCATTATAGCCGTGTCGAAGAAAATTATAAAAGTTTGTTTTTGATCGGGACCAAGGTATTTTAAAAATTGAAGAAGGCGGAGTTGATAATTTAGGATATTCGCATGTTAATGTTTAATACCTTATAACATTACCGCAAAAGAGTTTTGATCCCCAAATTGTCTTTTATGCGATAATTTTATTCGTGTTTATGCACCGCGTATACCCATTTTTGCCGCAGCTTTTGCATATTTAATTCTTAAAGCTTTTGATACCATTATTAAGAACACTCTTATCGGAGTCTTTGAAAATCCCTTTGAAAGTAAAATGTTTCTGATGATAATGCTACAGTCTGTGGCCACAAGTCTACGCGGGAAACCTTAAAAGCGCGTTTTTACACGAGCGCGACTTACCAATTACAACAAATGAAGGCTCCTGGAGCTTTACGTAAACCTTTAGGGAAGGTTTCCCTTAATCAAAGATCACGAATAATATCTACTCGTGAACATAGTATTCCGTTTCCAACGATTGTGCGCATAGAAGACCTTAGAGATACGACCTGCCGAATAATCGTTAAAAACGCGCCTCACTAGGTTTCTTGTATCTCTACGCTACGTAAAGGTGCACCTTCAGTACTTATTCCCTCCGATCACCGCGCAATACGATGAGTTATTATAGTAAATCCAAAGATTACTACCCAACAGCTTTTCAAAACGACAATGCCTCACTCCTCTAAGAAGACTGTTTATCAATACCTCAAAAAATCGGGCATATAAAAGTGGAAGTGTAAGGTACGGCCTTTTTTAACCGAAGATCATACTCAACAACGCCACATATGGGTAGAAAAGTACGATGAGAAGCCAATTGAGTTCTAGAAACGCGTACAGTGGTTAAATAAGTACTCAATTGAACGTGGGAAAGGGGGCGCCATCAAGTGGGTATATCGTACGCGGGGTAACTTACCCCTCTCTTTATATCCTCATTTGAAAAGTCATTTATTAATAATTTATAAAGGCCAGGCCTTAAAACTTTGGGCGATTTAAACGAAACCACCAAAAGGGCAAACACAAATGTTCTAGGCGTGTTTTGGCTTTAGGTGTCGCACAGATTTAATAGTAATAAAGGGAGACCAGAATACGAAAAGAGGGGGCGTTATAACTAAAGTCTACATTAAAGTACTCGACGAATACTTTCCCACGATCCTCAAACACAATTCTATCTTTATGTAAAATAATGCCCTTATTCACAAGGCTCATATGGTTTAGGACTGGTTTATAAAAAACGGGATAAATGTGATAGATTAGCCCCCATATTCACCAGACTTAAACCTTATCAAAAACCTTTAAAAATGCTTAAGGCTAAAATCGATAAAACATATCCTAAACTTAAGGCAATGGGCAATAGTAACTCTACTATAGATTTCTTAATTAAGTGTACATAAGAGGCGTGGGAGGCTTTGGAAAGAGAGCTCTTAAATAAGCTAGCCGAGGGGATATAAAAGAGGGTAAATACTGTTAAAGCTGTAAATAGGTGGTACACGAAATACTAAGTAAATAGAAAAATACTTTACCTTTTTACAAGTCTTTTAAACTTATTTTCAAGTGATTACTATTTCATTTAATAGAGTTATAAGGAAGTGTAATAAATACAAAATAATAAGGAATTTCACTTAATTTAGCCCCGCGTAGACTTGTGGCCACCCACTGTAAATCACAACCTAAAAAAAATTTTCTTAATGCGCGGTATTAGACCAAAATACGTTTAATGATAATTGGCTAGCATAACATAGGCAAGAAAAATCGTTAAAGCCTTTAATACTTGAAAAGATCGATTAATTTGAGCCTCAATAAACCATGCCAAGAACCCTGCCCAGCCTTTTAACCTCCCGCCTTTGGGCTTTGTCGACTACCCTTTTTTTTGCCAAAAGAACAAGGCACAATCGCGGCACTTCCCGCCACAGCAACCGCCTCAGCAATCATCCAATAGCTGATAAACAATTACATATAAAATTGCCTGGTTTATTTACGGCTGCTGCTAACCTATGAATAATAAGTGGAACTCAATTTTTTGCCAATTTTTTTTATTATGATTTTATTTATCCCCATTTTTAATAGTAGGCCAACATTTAGCTTTTATTATGTTAAGCCTCTTTTCCCTCCTAATTTTTGATACATTTTATAATAATATAATTGCATTATTTATAGAAATTATTATGCAAATTTTAGATTATATTATCGCAAACGCTTAACCATTATTTTTTAGCGGCGGTATTAAGATTTATGCCGCATACCATTTAATGGCATCGATATTTAAAGCATTTTAATTGATTTATCTTAATCACTTTTACTTAATTTTTATAAAAGGTAAAAAAATTATGCTAGCCAAATTTTATATTAGTAAAGCCTTTAAATTTAGCAACTTAAAAATCTTATTAGCTTTTTTTAAATATGGTTTAGGTTGTTATATTATAATTTTACATAGCGTTCAATTTTTTAGCATATTTTATCTTAATAATAAAAATGCTATAGGTTAAGGTTAGCGGATTATTAATTATGCTTATAAGGCTTTTAAATATTTATATAAATATTAAGGTTTTATGCAAATATTATGGCTTTAATTTTGCATCCCTTATTTATACGCAATATTTTTTGTTAATAATCTAAGGTTATAAAGCCTTTTTAAGCTTTGCAATTTTTTATACCTAATAATTTGTGATTTACATAATTTTATTATACCTAAAATTCGCAAATATTTTAAGGCTTATATATATACAAAAAAGATATTCCCATAACACCCATTTGGCTTAAAAAATGTTAATAAAAAAAAGTGGAATAGCCAAATAATATAAAAAGAGCAATATCAATTATTTAATAATTAATACAAATATTTGCATAATTAGGAAATTATTATTAAAAAGCAAAAAATACAACAAAATGCTTATTACAAGCAATAATAATAATGGCCCATATTATTAAAATAAAAAAAATAAAAGCTGCGCATGGCCACAAGATTTAGGTGAGAAAATAATCTAATATTTTTAAACATAGTTTAAAACACGATTAATTGTTATATATATACAATCCTTGCCTTGATTACAAATTAAAAGCGATCAATTTTTATTCTTATTAATATTCAAATTTGGGCTATTTTTTATTGGTCCTATAAATAATAGCAAGCCTTTTTTAACATTATGCTACGGTTTTTAATTTTCAAAATTTTGCTTTTGTATTATTAGCCTTTTAATTAAAAACATAATTTTGCTTTAACTACCTTACGCTTTATTATTAGCATTTTTTTTAAATTTATTAAAAAAGCGGAATTTTTTATTTTGGTTTTTATTTAATAAATGCAATAGCATAAGCGAAATAATAAATTTTCTTAATTATAATGCTTTATCAACGCATTGCCAAAAATCAAAATTTATTAATTATTTTTGCTAATTATATATTTAATTATTATGCGCAAAATGCTAATTTAAAATCATAAGATGTTTAAGCATAATATCAAAGCTGCAAATTGCAAAATTTTTTTTAATTTAATCAAAATTTGTAGCAAAAGCGTTATATAAAACACATACCTTTTAATTTAAGCTGCTTGCAATAATTTAATGCGTTAATGAATAATATTGCTATTTTAATACTTATTTTTATTAATATTTTATTGCTATTAATCCAAATTTACTTATTTTTTTAATGTTAATATAAATCTTTTTTATTTAAAGGCAATTTAAAAATTTTATTTAAAATTTATTACATTTATTGCATACGCCATAAAATAGACTATTAAAAAAGCGCGCTTTTGTGATATATTCAAAAGCATATTTTATAAAATTAAAAAAAGGAATTTAAAAAATTATTTGCCATATGATTATATGAAATTTGGCCACAATTTTAAAAGGAATTTTTTTAAATAATAGATGCTAATTTTAATCCCATGGAAATTTATTATATTTAAATAGCATTTAAAGCATTTGCCAAAGTTTATTGGCCTTAAAATTAATTAATAAGTTTAAGAGGTTTATATATTGATTCCTAAAAAGGTTTTGGAAAAGTGTATTACAATTGAAATGTTTCTTTAAATAACCCATTATTGCGGCTTTCTTTATATTGGAAATAAGCGAGCAAATGATTTTCATTTTATTAATGTTTTTAGTGATTATTACCTTTTGCTAAGCTTTTGCTTTTCATTATTTGATTATAAAATAAGAAGATGTTAATCTTATATTAGCAAAAGGCAATTAATGAATTAAATGCGGCAAGGAAGAACAAATGGTTATTTAATAGCTTAGTATAGAGGATGGTGAGGTTAATAGGAGGATGGTTGATGAGGAAGAAGGGTTAACGTGAAAGAAGTGTTGATAAGGGAAAAGGTTAATAAGGAAAGAAAAAAAGACTTTGACCAATTTATACAATATTGATTCCTCAAAGTTTGCCCACCCTAAACAAATTCATATCTATATTATAAAAAAAGTTTTTTGAAAGCTAAGGCAATATGCTTTAGTTAATATGATCTTGCATTAAAAAATCATACAAAAGGCCAACAATAAGTACTTTAAACATTTAGCTATTATATTATTTTTTAAACCTTGCATGCATTATTTTGTTTATTTAAGGTTGCACCTAATATTTATGCTAATGCATGATGACCAATTCTGCCTTAAAGGTATTAGCGGTAATTCTTAATATTAAATAAGATTGGATATTACCAGCAGCAGCCTCCTTTAATATTAAAATATATAAATCATTTAAAAATACTATTCTCATTATCAAATGATAAGCAAAATAGCAAAACTAATACTTATATCATTTGCAATACTTTAAATCGCAAGCTTAAAAAGGGGTATAATATAAATAAAGAATTAAGCAGCTTTAGCATATTCTTAAATAAAGACCGATGCCTGCAAATGTTTAAAATTGCATAGGTTTTTATTATTCGCTTTATTTTTTAATTAGCTATAATTAGCGAATTGTTTTAGGCTATTGCCAATTTTCATAATTTATAGCTAATTAAGCAGGTAAGGCAATATGGAGGATATATTTAGGATAGCCAAACGCCAAAGAGTTAGTTTTCTTAAAATGAGGGTATAGTACCAAAAATTCCGCTGATTATTTGAGTCTATTGAAACGGCAATGGCAAAGCATTTTATATAAGCTAAATCCATAAAATTATATATAAATTATAAATATTATTTGCTTTATTTAAGGATGAACTTATTATAAAATGATTATAATAAGATTGCTAAAAATTGCTATAATGCAGCAAAAAATTTCAAGCCTTATGCTGCATTAATAATGCCGATTATTAGCTTAGGCATTATGTAAGCATATTAATTTTTTTTTAAAAAATGAAAGCCATATAATGCAATTGGGTTTTTTAAAAGGTTTGCATTAAGTCCTTTTGCAAGCAAGTACCTAAGAAATGTTCTTATATGCTATTGCACCTAATTTGGCTTTTAATTAAGGTGGTTTTATTAAAAAAAAAATTGTTTACGCTAATTAAGTTTTTCTAAGCTAATATTTAAGTAAAATGATATTGATTATGGTACAAAGCCTATTGCATCTGGAGCCACCTTTGCAAGCCGTTCCAATACAAGCGTACAATACATAAGCGATTTTCCTAAACCCAATATTATCAACATATGATCTTTGCTGCTAAATTTCTTTGTACAATACAATATGAGTCAACATTTGCCTAATATTTTAAAAAGCATTAAAAATTAATGGCAAGCCTTGCTTTAAATAAAAGATCATTTAAACGCATGGCCTAAAATAAAATGAGTGCGGATTATTATTTTTATAATGCCTTTTTAAAAAAGCAAAAAGCAAAGGGCAATCTAAATATGCATAAATAATTTTTTTTGGCCAATTATAAAAAGCCTTTTAGCCTAATTTAAAATATATTTAGCATTTAAATAAGTTATAATTAGCACATTATCATAATTTGGCTATTAAGAAAAGCTTAAAATAAATTAGCTAATGCAAATAGGAAAAAGAATAAAAATTATTCAATTATCATAAATTTTGCTAATATTATAATACTTTTAATTTAATCTTATTTATGGCTTTTGGCATAATTTGCGCAGCAACAAATATTATTAAAATTGCATTTTCATATTTATATTATTAAAAAGGCAGCCATGCATGATTATAAAAATTGTTGGCGCTTTTGTAAAAATAAGCTAAAAAGCATAAATATGCGTTAGATTTTCTTGCTATAGCATATAATGCTATAAAATAGGAAATATGATAATTCAAGAATGAAGATATGCAATCATTACATATTTTTTAATTTTATTAAGCGGCGTAAGCAAAGCAAATTTAATAATATGGGAGGTCATATTTAATATTTTATTAATTATTATTCGCAAAATTAATGCTAAGCCAATTAGGAATTCAAAAGGGGTATTTTAAGGAGGTATGAAATAAATGGCTATTCCTAAAATAATAAAGCAGCCTACGCATTGGTAATGCAAGTACAATAATATTATAAAAATTGCCAATCAGCATCATTTATACTTTTTTCCCCATGCTTTATTTAGGCATTCATTTTTAATACAAATATTATAATTATTACGCTTATTATCATTTATTTACATAAATAATATAAGCGCATCATTTTTTAGCAAAGCAAAACCTATTTTAATAAAAGCCTTTTTTTACATAAATCAAAAGCTAAGCTTAAAATATATTTATTGCCAAAAAAGAATCCCATTAATATAATATGCTTGCCCCCCAAAATTACGCCCAAAGCAGCGAAAAACATAATGCCGCCTTTAAACAGGTAAGTTTATGATTCTAAAGATATTAAAAAGATAATAATCATATCCAATAATAATATATTAAGCTTTAAGGGATTTCTATTATTAAATAGCAATTTTGAAATAATTGCAGATTTAATAAATAATGCATTCAACTTTTGACTTTTAATAATATGCCTAATAATCGCCTAAGACCCCTTAAAGCCCTTGTACATTAATGAAAATGATTAGTTTATTTTATTTTGTGATAAAATTTATAAATTTGATACATTAAATTCAGCTAATTTAAAAAAAATTTATACTATTTTTTAAAATATAATCATCAACTTTTTTAATGCTGATGCTATCACTTTACAAAAAACATTTAAACTTTTGCTTATTATATCACAAATTGCAATTTATTAATATTATCTTTGCAATAAATATTCCTTTGCTTATTCCCTTAAGTTAAAATATGTTAATGAGCTTTAAGCTAATAATAATCAATTTCAAATAAGCAATGCATAGCTCCAAACTATGTAAGGAAATGGGCAAGCCAAAAAATAGCAAATAAAAGGCAAAATAATTAATTATTGCTCTTATATCCCCAAACTAATAAAATTTAAAGCTTATATAAATATATTTTATGAAAAAAATAAATTAATTAAAAATATAAATAATAGGCAAATTTAATAAGGCTGACTAATGTATAATTTAATCAAAATTAATAAGCTGAAATTGGATATGCGCAAAATAAAAGCGTAAAAGGACATTTTAAAAGCAAACCTTAAGCGGCTAAAAGCTAAAGCTATTTTAAACTTTAATATAAAAAGCTTAGGCAAAAAGCGACATCATTAAAGGTAATATAAGGGATCCATTGCAGCCGCTTTTAATAGCATTATCCTTAAACAACTTATGCAGGAAGGGAGTATTCAATAAGCCTGCCATTTTTAATAGCATTTATTTATATTATACTTCAATTATTTACTTATCATTCAAATCTACCTCAAACTCCTACGCCGTTTAACCTCATTCCTCCAAAAAAAACCTCCAAAAACACAACTTTTCCTATTTAACAATTAAAGGCTTTGCTTAAATAGCCAAACAACAATATCCAAAAATCCACTTTTTTGCCCTTTTTCATTTGTAAAAACGCATTTATCATGCATATGCAAAAATAATAATAATTAGCATAAATTCTTTTTATGAAATTTATGTATAATGCAAGGATATGTGAAGGCTGCTTAATTGCATTAGGACATTATGCAAATTCCTAAAAACAAAAATTTAATTAAAATAGAAATGGGTATAAAAATGCAAATTTGATTTTTATTTTTAAGCCGGCTGCAATACAAAAGTTTATTGCTATAATATGCTTTAAATCCCCTAATATTAGCATTAATAATAGGCTTTTGTTATAACCGACTTTTATAAGCATATATTTTATATGTAAAAAAAATATATAAAATGCTGAGATATTTAAATATATTAAAAAGCTTTAAAATAGGTGCATATTTCTTTTTCTTTTTTTGCGTATATATAATTAATTAAATTTAAATTAAAGCCATTAAAAAAGCTATAGCATAGCGCTATTTTATTTTTATTATAGGAATAGCCTTTTATATATATAATATAAAAGCAAAAGGCAAAAGCATAATGCATTTAATAAATTTATTTTATTAATATCTCTTTTAATAAAGCACGCATATGAAATTGCAAGATATTATTAGCGTAATCTTTGAAATGTGCGCTAGAGCGGGGCATATGTATATAAAACTTTTATTTTACTTATAAATTTTTAATTTTTCATCTTCCTTCTTCATCTTCCTTTTTTCCTCTTTTTTTACTTCTTCCCCTTTCCCTAATTCAAAAACCTTATTACCAAACCTAATTAATCCATTTATTATGCTTGCCTATAATTCCAATTCCACTTATTAATTTAAATTATGGAAAAGCTAGCTTATTAATAATATAACCTATTGCTTTCCCACCACATTTATTGGTATAATTTTTTAAGCTTTAAATATTATTATAAGCAAGGGCGTTATTATGGACAGATTATTATTTGCAATTGATATTGATATTGCTATAATAAATAAAATGGCGGCTAATTTCAAGCGCAAAGATATAGCCTTAGCTAGTATTATAAATAATATTATGCCTATGAACGATTTTGTATTATTAAATAAGGATATTTTAATTAATATTATTAAAAAGGCTATCTTTAATGGCATTTAATTCTTTATTCCCATTAATGGCCCAACAAATTAATTAAGCAAGGATGCAGTTGAGGCTGCAGCTTTAACTAATATTATTAAAAAGATTATTTCAAATAATATAAAAATATTAATTTGCGATAAGGCTTTAATTTACGTTAATATTTTAGACCTTGCGTTCGGCAAGGTTATAATTAATAAGGATAGTATAATAATGATTATGGATAAAGATGCACCAATACTTGTGAAAAAGACAGGAAGCAAGGAATTTAGCGTAATAAGTATTTTGGCTGGGAATATTGATTATAATATGATTATTGTGGAAGAGGAAGATATATGCTTTGAGCTTGATAAGAAAGGACCTTAGGTGGAAATGCTTTAAAGCCTTGTTGTTGGTGAATTAATGCAGCTTATTATAATTAAAGATAATGATAAGCAGATTGCTGATATTGGCAGCTTAACGTAATTGATTATGATTAATAAATTTAATAATAAGTAAATTGATAAGGCGTTAGCTTATATTCATGATATTATGCGAAAAGATATTTTGAATAAAAACATGGAATCTAATTATAGCAATAATAGCAGCAATTCCAATTTTCCCTAATAATTTTCTTGCTTATTTTAATTTTAGGAGCAATTAAATCAGCTTTAAAATAATTATGTAGGATATATAATCAAAGTTTTTAAGCGTTTGATTAAGCAGATTGAAAGTTGCGATGATGGGAAGCCTAAAAATATAGATTATTAGGGCTATTCTATAAATGGATATTTTTTGTTTAAGCTGGATGCGATCAGTAGAATGATTGGTAGTATTAATTAAATCATTAAGGATATTCGAAAGTATTGCATAAGATTATTTTGGGCTTGCTATTATTAAAAGGAATAGAAAGCAGCAAGGCGTATCTAACTTGCAACATTTGTTTAAGGGGGGTTGGAGCTTTTATTTGTGTTATACTATTGCTTTCCCTTTTATATGTTTTTTATTTGTGATATAATCTATGAAAATTTTCTTAAATGAAAATTATGCTTGTAATAGCAATCAATCATATATTTTTTTATGAATGCGGTTTCTGAAAATTTTGATAGTATTATTTTTATGCATTAAATGTATTCATGCGGCAATATATTTTAAACAAGATTATGGAACCTTTTCATTTTGAGCAGATGGCTTTTCCGGCATGCTTTAATTAATAAGGAAGAACTGGAAATCCTGCAGCAGCTCACCAAGGGAAAGAAATACAACCTCCTTCCCCAAATTAATCCTCTTATGCAGCTGCCTTAATTTACTAATTCAAAACAAACCACCTCTATCAACTCCATCAACCTCCTTATCTAAATCATTCACCTCCCTAGCCGTATTAACCCTTTTTCATATTCAAAATCCTTGTAATAACAAAAGCTGGTCTGCAAGCTGCAAATCTTTTTTTAATTAATTTAGTTCTATTGGCTCCTATCTCAAAATTTATGAAAAAAAGGTATTTTAATAAAATGGTTCCCAAGGTAAGAAATCCAAAAAATGCATTATCACATTTTGCTAATAAATAAATAAACCAATTAATAATAATTAATAACTTTAATTTGCTAAAAAATGAGCTTAAGCAAAAGCAGCTTGAAAATAAGCAAAAAGCCAGCATACCAAAGGGCTGATTCAAATCCCAATGCCAGCGAACACCGTTTAGGTAAGGAAGCTTATTATTAGTAAAGCAGGCATATTGGCTAATGCAGGATGTAAAATAAATTAGTATATATATTTTAGTGTTAATATAATCAAGTTTTTACTTTTTAGCAAATGCGGAGATATAATCGCATTTCCTTTTACTAATCCTTTTATTCTTTATTAGATAAGGCAACTTAATTCCATTCCATAATTTGTTGCATTTAGGCCACCCGGATCTATTACAACTTACGGGTTGATTCTAATAAGGCTGTCATATCCATAAACGAGGCGATTTACGGCATCTGCACCTTACTCAGATGGGAGCACTTAAAGTAAATTATTACATTTTTGCAGGTAGGCCAAGATCTTCATTATGGCTTGAAAGCAAGGTTATTAGATAATGGGGTAAAGTGTTAGATTTATGAATTATGGGGACCTGCAAATTTTACCTTTATATAAAGGGCAAGGCTTTACAAATTCGGCTTCTTAGCATAGGCACTCCTCCAAATTCCGTTATAATTGAAGCTAGGATTTTCTCTGCATTTTAGAGTAATACAATTGTTTTACCTGCTAAAATTACTCCATAAATCTTGAATATATTATTAAGAACGCTTGGCCATCGCCTATATTCCGATATATATTATATTATATAATTAAATCTTATTTAATAATTAATGCATAATAATTTGCTATTAATAATTATTTATAATAAAGGATACAAGATTTTTTAAATCATATATTATATTAGGTTGGAAGACAATTTGGCACCTTTTAATTAGGGAATATGTGAGATTTTAAACAAAGAAAACTGGACCCGGTTTTACAAGCTACGTAATTAAAAAATATTACTTTACTTTAAAAGGTTATCCTTAAAACTTAAAATTTTGCCCCTGATTTTTTGCTTAACTTATGCTTATTTTAGTATATGCTTGTTTTAGGGATAAATATTTAGGGTTTTAGCTATTCCCGCTAAAAATCACAATTCCAGCATAACCTTTTAGATTTAAAGATTTTAATGGCCTGGGGCAAAAGAATAAGCCGCTATATGATGAGATGAATTTTGAGAGGAAGATTTATTAAAAAAAAGGTAAAAAGCGTTTTCAAATTGCATCATATAATATTAGGTTGTTTTTATTTTTATTGTATTTTTATTTGTTAATATTATTAAGATTAATAGCCAATTTAAATAATATTATTTTAATTATTTTAATAATTTAATATCTGCTTTTTGCAAAACCCCCATATTTTTGGCCTCACATTTTTTTAATATTTTCTCTTATAAAAGCTTTTTATTTTTTGCCTTATTAATATATAAATTGTTTGTTTCAATTACATCCCTTATTAAATATTCTTTTAAAATCTGTTTTTGCAAATGCCTCTTGTTTAGCTGCATTATTTAATTATATTTATAAAGCATATATGTTTATAGGGTTAAGTTGAAATCTTATAAAGATATATTAAATAATATTTAATTATAAAAATGCGATAAATATTATTATTATTTTTTTGTTTTTTTTATATAAAATTTAAAAAGATTAAAGTTGTAGCATATTAATAATTAAAAGCATATTAAATAAAAATGGGAAAAAAAGCAAATAAATATTTGTTAAATAAGAAAGGTTTTATATATTAAGCCTTATTAAAATAAGCATATTTTTTTGTAGGCTTTAATGCAAAAATGTTTATTGTTTTTAAAAGCAATATTCTTATGGGAAACTAATTTTTAAAAGTAGCAGCATTTTTATAAAAGTTTGGCTTAAGGTATATATTAATTTTAAATATAAAATATAATGCAAAAAATTAAAATAAAGCTTAAAAAGCTTTTTACGCTTTTAAAGAGTTTAAGCGATATTATATAATAAGTTGATACTTGATTAAAGCATTATCTAAAAGCATATATTCCTAAAAATGCCAGTCTTTAAGGAATAATATTCTAAAATTAGAATTTTTTTAAAAGCGGTATGCTTTTAGAAGCATTTTCTTAAATATGATAATATTTTAAAAAAACAATTCCTAAGAGGACCAGCCTTTTTTAAGCCGTCTTTTATGTGATATTATCTTTTAAAAACATTCTTTTAATAAAATCTCTTTCCTGGAACTAATCATTTTCTTAAAAATATTTCCCAGCAAATATATACGCTAAGAATTAATGCCAGCTTTGGGAGCCCCATAGCTTTTTTGTTTTTATTATAGCAATATTCTATTCTTGGCCATGAACTTTATAAAATACTTTTATTTTTTTATTTGCTTCTTTTACTTCTTTTACCAAATTATAATATTTGGGTATTGTTGTAAAAAGGAAAAGCGCAATAAGGCATTCTTTTGCCCTGCAAAAGCGGCATTAAACTTGTGCACGCGTTTTGCAATTGCGGTTTTTGCAATTAGGCTTATTATTTGATCATATGATTATTAGCAATAAATATATTTATAATTAAAAAAAACTTTTAGACTTTAATTTAAACTTTTCTTAAAACTTATAATATTATTTTTTCATTAAAATAATTATGCTATAATCGCATGCTGATATAATAATTATGCAAACCTGATTTTTCGCATACCCATTAATAACTTGTTTTACAAAAACCAATATTAGACATTTTAAGCATTTAAACCTTAAAATTAATATAATCTTATTATTTAGCTAATTAATTATTACCCCACCTTATCACCTTTTATTATGGCTTTTTTTGGCTAGCAGCCCAAAGCCAAATAATAACCATCTTGCTTTTCATAAGCTATATCCCAAAACCAAAGCTATCCTTTTTTTTATAGGCTAAGTAATATATAACCATTTGAATACTAAGGGTTTGATCACTTATATTAATAACTTATTTGCATTAATTACTTGCTAATATTAGTAAATTATTAATACCATAAATAAAATAATGCTAATAATTGATTAGTACTAATAAATTATTAGCATTAGAAATTTAATAATATTAGTATTTTAACAATACCAATCATCTATTTATGCCAATTATGTATTAGTACTAATTATTTCTTAATATAATTAGTATTTTAGCATTAATAAATTATTTATATTAATAATTTTATAACATCAATAGTGCATTTATACCAACTGGACTTTGGTATCAACATTTTTTATTCAACTCCACATCATGCTTCTTTTAAAAAGTGTTCTTATTATAATACATATCTAAAAGCTCCTGAAGATCAATTTAACAAGTCTTAATCTAAGCATCACATAACTGACACAATGCAACATATATGACTTAAACTTTATCCCCTACAAATTCGCAAACCTTGGGCATTTTGCTTTCAATCAATAAAAAAGGATTTAAATAAAAATTGGGAAATTAATTTAATAATTTATGCTTATTTTATAAATAATCAAATTTATTTCCTATAAATCAAATATTATACTTGCACTTGTAAAAACTAAAACACATAGGCTAAGATAATTAAAGTACCAGCTTATAATACTAATTGGCACACTTAATTAAGCACATATTATATATCAGCATAATTATGTTAGCATACTATTTGGGCTAGCACAAACGGGTTAGCTTTTGCAATAAGCCAGATTTAATTTTGAGCTAACCTATTCATGCTAGCCCGGATAGTATGCTAACATAACTATGCTAGCACATAATATGTGCTTAATTAGATGTGCCAATCCTGCTAATGTCCCAGCACCTTACCACCTACAAAAGCCCAAATTAAATTAATAAACGCTTTGCTTTTATAACAAAGCTAAAACATCGCATTATTTGATTGCGGGCGCAGGGAAAGCATAATTGGATTAGCATTAGTTTAAAATAATTAATTACTAAAACTAGAGTTTATTGCGTCCTATTACTGCATTTAATGCTTGGTACTTTTCAAAAAAAAAAAAACTTTTTTAGCAATAATCTTATAAAGCTAAACAAGAAAAATAAGGGCAGAAATAAGCTTTTCTTAGCAGCTTTAATTATAAAAAATAAGAGATTACAAATAAGGTTTGGTGGTGGTAGTAGCCGTTTTAGCGAATTGCTGCTTTTTACTCTTAACCACCTTATTTAAAAAAATTTTTATAAAATATATTACAAATATTATGCTATACAAACTTTGCATCTTAATGCTAATAATTTCCAGGTTTTTTTTGTATTATAAAACTGATTATGAAATGATTATTATAAGCGGTAATGCCTTTTTTGGATCATAAAATATTTAAGGCCGTAATAGGCATAAGGCCAATGCTTTTATACCCCATTATGGCCTTAGAATCGCTTTGGCTTTGAGAGCATGTTTTTAAGGCTATAAAAGGCATACAGCCAGCGCTCCTACGCTTGTTAAGGCCTTAAGATTATTATGATTTTAA
Source organism: Helotiales sp. F229 (assembly GCA_002554605.1). Lineage (NCBI taxonomy): Eukaryota > Fungi > Ascomycota > Leotiomycetes > Helotiales > Helotiales sp. F229. The sequence continues at coordinate 2,714,800 of MXAW01000002.1, read as the reverse complement.
AAACATGTTCTTAAGGCTATTATAGCTTTAAAAATAAGAAGGTAATAATGCTACCTATTAATGATTTTTTTAAAAATATTGCGTATTATTAAATAAACTAAGATATGATTAGTAGCCTTAATTAAAACAAGGTTAATGCTTTACCTGGCAAATATAACTTCAAATTTGAAATTAATCTAGGATAAGATTCGCAGCGCTATAAAAGGTGGTAAGGCAGCGTAATGCGCACTAATTAATGGCTCAATTAGTTTAATAAGAATTTGATTAAATTATGTAAATGATTAATTACCGATTTAAATTTGATATTTCCAAATATTTTAAGCTAATTATTATTGCCATTAATAATTCTTGCTATCCTTAAAAAATTGCGCCTTTCAATATCATATTTTTATTTTTATTAAGCTATTTTTACCCATAAAATTCTTGTTATCCTAATAAGCATAGCTATTTATATTAAAAGCTATACTTTTATAATTATAAGGGCTGCGATTTTGTGGCATATGGCTTAATAATGCAAATTATGCCAAAATATTTTAAGGCTTTAATAGTAATTTGGCTTTTTTGCCAATTTTAATTTAATCTTCACTTAATCTATTTTGCTATAAAAGATTCAGTATGAAAAGCAGCTAAAGTCCCCCACCATTTTAAGCTTTCCTGCAGCTTTATCACTTTTTTTCCCAAATAATAATAATAATAATAAATAATTATTAATTTTTATTACAACCTTCAAATTTTCATCACAAATTTCATATTAATTTCAAAAGACCCAAATATTTTATTATTAAAATTTAAAAATTTGCAAAATTAATTTAATGCCTTTAATACATTTAGCGCAATATCAAATTCACTTTTTTTCAACATATTTACCAATTTTATAATCAACCTCAAATTTTATTATAATTAAAAGCGTTTATCAAAATTCAAAATTTTAATAGCAAAAAAGCACCAAACTCTTGCATTATATCAATTTTGCTACCAAAACAAAATTATCTTTCATAAAATATTAAACGCCAACCTCAAAATTATTAAAAAAATATAAGCTTTTTAGCTAAAGTCACTTTTTAATTATTTAAAACGCCTTCCGCAAAAAAATAATTATTTAAAAAATATCATTTTATTAAGAAAAAGAAATATAATTTTTTTTTAGCTATATTAGCCTTTTTCTTTAAATCAATTTACTGCCGCAATCGCCTTAATTCACTAATCCAAATCAAATCACCTATTTTAGCTTCATTAATCTCCTTATTCAAAGTAATCCATTTCCCCAATTATTGGTCTAATTAAATAGGCGTTATTTAAATAAATTTATATTATTAGTAAATGAAATCCAAGGATAGCAAAACGCAGCATAATAATATTAACTTGCAATAAATTTTATTTGTTCCCCAGCTTTCTTAATAAGATCCGCATTAATATTTAAAGCATTATATTATTTATCTCACAAAACGTTATTATAAAATATAAAAAAGGCAGCAAATTATTTAGCTTTAATAAACCGCCTGCAATTTTTTAAATTTATTGCAAATCATAATTCAAAACTTTTCAAATTTATAAAACTTTTTTCCATACCAACTCAAGCTTTAAAAATATATATATTGCATTTTTTTATAATATGATTATTACCTCCAAAATATTTGATGGCATATAAAAAATTGAATTACAAAAAATTTAAAAGTTGCAAATAAAAATTAATTAAACAAATAATTTTTTTTCTTTTGGTATAATAGCCTTAAAAAAGATGCAGCCAAACTTAAAAAAAATAGAATTGATTTTTGAAAAAGAAGTATTATATCCTAAATATAAGTCTGCTTTTTAAATAATAATAAATGTTTTTTGTTTTAAAATAGCTTAAGGCTGGGATTCTTGTTTTAATATAAAAATTATTAATGGGCAAACTAGGGAAATAATTAAATTAAAATATTAATAATAATTCTAATCATAGCAATAATTAATCCCTTTTTTTAACTCAATTATTTATGTAAGTTTATTTTCTATTTAATACATTTCATTGCTTATTTTTCACTTTAATCTTGCCCATTATCCCTTGCCCATTGTCCTCCATTGGCAAAAATCATCACTTTTCTTTAATATTTCTATAACTTCGCCTTCACAATTTTCTTTTATAACTAATCTCAAATCCATAATAGCTAAAGGCTTTGATTGGGATTTTAAATTTAAGCCATAATAAATGAAATTTAATTTCCTAATAATATTAAATAAACAAAAAATAATATTGGGTTAGTTTAGGGCCGCAAAATATATTAAACATTACGCTTAATTTTTCCCTCCCTATTTATTATTAAAATCTTTAATTAGGTTTTATAAACAATCAATTAATTACTACTTTTCTTTTAAATATTTAATTAAAAAAATCTTATTATTATAAGCCTTGCATTATATTATATAAAAAATAAAAGGCAAATTACCCATATGCAAAAAAATTGAATTTAAAAGCTTTTGCCCATTTGCAAAAAAATCAAGTTTGCAGATTCCCGCAATTTATAAAATCTGGCGCTATCCCACTTTTCCCATTTTTATTTTTAATAATTGCGTTTTTAAATTATAATAAAAATTCTACCTTATCTGCAAAAGCAAATGAATGATTTATTTTAAAAGCTTAAATCCAAGCTAGGTAAAAATATCGCAAATTAGTTTTTTTCAGCATGCTTTGCAATATTTTATAAAAATAATAGCCTTTCTAGCATTAATCCCCAAATAATTATAAATTTTAATAACCTTAATGAAAACAATTTTTGAAAGTATATTTTTATGCAAAATAATAATTATATTTTAAAAAACGTATTATTATTGTTAAATAATAATTTGAATAAAATCTTAAACTGCTTGCTAAAATTAATTAAAAGCGTTGATTATAAGTTAAGCCCCTTTTTAAATAATAAGGGTTTCCACAACCTGGACCTCCTTATGTGCAAGCGCTATAATTGCAAAAAGTATAAAAAGATTTAAAAGCATGCCAAACAAAAGAAAGATAAGATTGCTTTTATAGCAATAATTAGTAGCCTATTTCCTTAGCTAAATTTTATTAATATTCTTAATAAGTATTAAAAGATTTTAAAAATTTATGGCCTTTTTGCAAATTGATTGCGTAAGGCTTTTTAATAGTTTAATGCAAATAACGGCCTAGTTTATATTTAACATTGCAAATATTATTTGATCTTGCGAAAATTAAAAAAAAAATGATAATCTCTTATAATAGCGTTAATTTATAATAAAATATTAAATCCTTAAAAGCTATAATAAATTTTATTAATAAGCAATTAAGCAGCAGATTAATAGTACGCAAGCTTACAAAAATGATAAAAATAATAAGAACAAAGCCCACAAAAAATACGTAAAACATATGTTTTTAAATAATGATTCAGAGATTTTGTTAATAGCTTTGGCGGCGCTTAAAAAGAACCTTTAGTTTACCCGGCAATGGGCAATCTGAGTAAAAGGTTACGATAAGAAGAAAAACGGTTTAGTACCTGATTTAGGCGCCAGGATTGGCCTGCTTATTGGGCCAAAGATCAAGAAAAAAATATGCGAATAAATTTAATTAAGAATTATTAAATGATTATTTGTACTAATGTGTGATTTAGTTATTTGATTGCCGATTATAATCATGCATACCTTAAATCATTCCTTAAGTACATTCACAATACGTATTCAAAAATTATAGGCATATGCCGAATATTAAAACCAATTGTTATAAGCCTAATCAAAAACCATTAATTCAGCAATCATAATAATTAAGATACCATTTTAAAAGAATTAAAAAAGCATTTTTAATCACCAATACAAAGTATTTTCTTTTTTGGGAGTAATAACGCAAAACGTTTGCATATATTAATAAATTTAACCAATTATTATCTTTCCCACTACTCTCTTATGCTTATAATAAATAATAATAAACTTAATCCACAAAATCAGATCCAAAAATAAACAAAATACTTATTATAATCGGGCAGCGAAAAAAGAGTAATTCCCAAGGATATCACTTTCACTTGACCCGCGGTCCAGCATTTCCGAATTTACTATCCACAACTTCAACCCCTATTATATCCACTTAATATATGATCCAAATTATTTAGCCAATTACCTCCCCCTCATCTTATTATACCTCCGCTGGCTTCTCTTAGCTATTTGGCCGAATATTGGGAGCATAATTTTTGGGCTACAAGTATTATAGTGTTTGTAAGATTTTCGTGTAAGGAGGGTTTGATAGGTGGTTAAGAATATAAAGCTTTGCTTCGTTTAATGGCAGGTAAGGCGAATGCGAAAGGGAAGGCATATTGGATTCGTATTGCTGAGGTTGTTGTTTTTTGTAATAAAGCAAAAAACAATAATTGATTGGGCCTGACTTTGTTAATAATATTAAAAAGGTAATCTAAACCGCCGCTATTCTAGGAACAAAGTCACATTGCCCATTTCCATGGCAGGCGGGAATAACCAAAGTGGGAATAAAGAATAAGCCGTTTACCCTACTATCTTGCCTTATTAATCCCTATTTGCGTATTTTATATACGCTCCGGTGCTGTATCACTTTCCTAAGATATAAAAATCAATAAAAAGTAGAATCCGAGGCAAACACCGTATAATAGGAATGTGGCGACAAAGGAATTGGGGACCATCGGAAGTTTGTTATTGCGCCAGTTCTTGCCTCCTACTATCTTACAATTGGGGAAGACTTAGCGAAGTATCTTCGTAACTGCGTAACTAGACCTTTAGGAAAGGAAGGGTACATTTAACACTGCGATAAAAACCATGTATCCCAATCAATAGCAGGCTAAAAAGAACGAGTTCTTTAAACGGTGCGCATACTATATCTGAGACTAACGCATTACGAATAACAACAAACTGCAACGGGGATGTCCATTATTTATGGTCCGGATAATGGCCTATAGGGATTCAAGGAAGAATGCGGAAAGGTAGAAGCCATGGCTGCGTTCGCAGCGTATGATCTAACCATGGCTAGAATAGTAGAGCCAATGCTTAAACCCCTTTAAGTTTTTGCCTAGCGCTACGTTGCGGTGCTTAATCATGAACTTCAACCAGAATACCAATACTAAAATTATTATTCGCTATATTAATTTTCTTTTCGGCTTTTGCCTTTTAATTCTAGCATTTTGCCTTATTTGCAAACCTAAGCTGATTAAGCGGACTTGAAATACGTTTCCGCTTTCGTATTTTCCGCTTTAACTTCGTATTGTGGCTTTTGCTCCCTTGCGTTGATTCCCGCAACTCTTGCATTTCCTTAGCCGTGTTAAAAAATTGCGCAAATTTCTTATATAATATTATAACTTTTATTAAATCTTCAAATTGCCTATTTATTAATAATTTATTAATAGCAAAATTATTAAGGCTAAAGTAAAGGATATTAATTAATTATTAAAAAACCCGTCGCCGGCCTAAAATGCCTTCCCAAGGTTAGCTTCATTTCTTATTTATATCAAAAATAATATACCTAAAACATAACTCTTGCTTTTGCCTCAAAGATTTCTAGTTCCTTTTTATTTTTACAAATTTACCGCAATCGCCAAACGAACAACATTGCCTTTTTGATGTTCCTGTATTTAATGTTAATATTAATAACCATTTTGATATTCCTATTAAAGTACTAAATATAATCTTACGCAAGCTTTTCAAAATCTTTCTCATCTTATGAATAAAACACTTTTAAAACAACGCCCGGATACTCCGCATTTTGATGCTGGAATTATGCATCAGGTTCGCGTCAATAAACAACTCTTATGCCTTCATCTAAGTTATTCTCTTTTAGGAATATTCAAGCGCACCTTTTATTGGCTATTCAAACAATATACTTCATAAATAAGTCTCCGCAATAGCTAATACCCTTAAATTATTTGCTAATTTCATTTATAACAAAGGCGATAAAAAAATCATGAACTGGTATTGGCATGCAAATTAATAAAAGCATAAATATAAGATCATAATCAAACCTTAGCTATTAATAACAATTATAATGGCCTTCTGAAAAAAACAATATACCTAAATTTATTTTCAATATAGCTGAAAAGCATTAAATATTACTTCAATTGCTTAAAAAAACGCTTATAATATATTAGCTTTGATAAAATTAATATCCAGGGGTTTATCAAGCAATAATTTTGGTGCTGTTTGAATATTTAAAAGGCAAAAGCCACAGCAAACCTCTTGCTCTTATGGGAAAATCGCTCTTTGGTAATTAAAGGAATTAATAAAAGTTAGATTTGCTTGTTCAATGGTATTGTTTTATTCGACGTAAAGCTAATAGGCTTGGTTTTTTTATAAATTTGTAATAAAGCGGCCATTTCCCATAAGTGATTAATGTATAATAATTAACAATAAATATAATATAATATATAATTTGCCGTAATTTAAATGGTTACCTAATTAATCAAAATCGCCTTTTCGAAAGCGGAAAATTTATTTTTTAGTGCTTATCCCACGTAATTGCAGCCATGTGTTAGCCATAGCCATAATTAGCCACAACCACAATATTTTATGGGGACATAACATAAGGCGAATTAAGATTAAGGCTTTGTTAAATTTGACTTAAAATAAACAAAAATAAGAAAATATATATTAAAAGCTTTTAAGTATGTTCTATTACGCCGGAGAATGTTACGGACATACCCAGTAGGGGTATCATACGTAACTTGGCCCTAAGGCTCGGCAACTCCTATTGTATAAAAAAGCCAAGACTAGGAAATATCATAAAAATAAGGGTTACATAATAATTGGATCTTTTGAAGCTTTAGGATCTAAGGCTTTAAAAGCCCTAAAACTTGAGGCTTTAAAAGAATCTTATTAAACAAAGGTTTTATATAAGATTAGCACGTTTGCTATTAAATAAAAGCTTTGTGCTTAATTTTAAATAGTATTCTTAATTATATTAATAATTATTTTACCTTATACATAATATACCTACTTTTTAATTATTAAAAATTAATCGCAGCCTTTTGTATTTACATTAAGTAAATATTGAATTATTATATTTTAAGCATCATTTTATTAAAAATAGTAACTTATGTACATAACATGGCTCCCAATTTTTTCTCCAAAGCTTTGGCCATTGCTAATACTTTTAATCTAAAAAATGTTTTCAAAATTGCATTCTTGGATTTTTATTATGAAGATCGGTTTAAGCTTAAGGCCTACTTTATTTAAATAAAATTTTATATTAGGTTTAATAGCTATTAATTTCTTATGAACACGGACAAAGTCCTTTAGGCTGCGTTTTTTTTAAGGAGCTGCCTTTAATTAAATTGAAATTTTTTTGTTTAATTATATTAAGAATAAAACCAAAAAAGAAAAGGTTTTCACTATTATATTTAAGAAATTTAAAAAAAAAAAAATTACACTTTAAAGGGTTTAAGGAATACATCAACCGCGTCTTTGGCAATATTAATCAAAATCAAATGGCTAAATGTAATATTCAAAACCTAAAGCAAATTAAATTAGTAATTATGTATATAATTGCTTTTTAGCAATTTGCTAATTAAATTAGCTAAAATAATAAGGCATTTAAGGCATAATATTATAAAAAATTAAAAAACGGAGTTAAGAATAAGATTACTAAATTAAACGTATTTTTCGATTTATAAAAACTTATTAAGATGGTTATTAAAATTAATAATTATCATTTTAAATGCGCTTTTAAACAAAAAGGCCAATATTACTTAGGGACACATATATATTAAAATAAAAGGGGCAAAAAACCCTTTTATTTTCGTAAAATGAAATTAAATGCCATGTTTTAAAAGTAATTCAAAGAAAAGCCATATAATAGCGGGCTGTTTAAAAAAGTTATAAACAAATAATAATAAAATAAGCTCTGCTTTGATTATGATTTTTTAGGCCATATGGCTAGTTTACATTACTAAAAAAAATTATAATTAAAAAAAAGCAAATTAATGTAATAAAACAAGGTGCTTATAATATTATTAATATTCTTATGCTATTATATCCTATTAGGCAGCTTAATGCTTTAAGCTTTTAACATATAATCATTAATAAGCTTAAAAATAATGAAATCCATGCCTAAGTGAAGGATAATAATAGTATAGCACAAAATAGCAAAAAAAAAAGATAAAAAGCTTTGCTAGATTTTGGACCCAAGGCCTTATTAGCTACTATTTTTTAAACCGTTGCAAAACAAAATTTGGGAAATCATTTAGTAAAAAAAGAATTTATACCTTTAGGCCTTAAATTTTTAATACTAAACCAATAAAATTATAAGAATTATTTATAAAAAACAAAAACTAGTTTTTATAAAAAAATCATAATAAAGCAAAAAGTATTAAATAATTTATTAGGATTATAAACATATTAAATAAAAGCAAATCAAATATAATAGCAGCTGTTTTTGAACTTATATGTAAATTATTTCTCAAAAATTATTGCCTATTTTTGAGAATTAGAATAAGCTAAAAAAAAAGAATTTTGGGAAATTGTATTAAAAGGTAACTAATGGCGCTTTTGATTTAATATGGCCAACAATACCCAAATATATTAAAAACGCCTTATTTTATTAGCTTAAATCTTAAAAATAAATTAGCTATTTATGATTATAATTATACAATCAAATTATTGAGTTTAAAAAATATTTTAATAAAAGACTTTTATTAAAAGGATTTCCTTATGCGCCAATTAGCGGCAATAAAAAATTGCTATTTAATTATAAAAGCAAAAATTAAAGAAATAATACTTAGGGCCATAATAAATTTTAAAACACAAAGGAATTTTATATTTTTTGCTATTATGCTTAAGCATTTGCTATTAATTAAAATAAGAAAAAAGGGATATCAATTGATATTTGCCAATAGGAATGCTGTTACTAATAAGGCAATAAATGTGCAAACTTAGATTTTGCATATAAGCATTGCCGGCTATTTTAAAAGAATTCAATTTAATATTATTTGAATTAAAATGCACAATATTATTTTTGGATTTTTCTAAATAAAAAAGCATAATTTAAAATTTAATTGGGTTAAAAAACAATTAATGTTTAATTATTGTAAAAATTATTATTAAAACAAAGCAAAAATATTAATTATTTAAAAGGTTTGCGCTATTTTTAAGAAATAAATTGAACATCAAAATAAGGGTTTATTAATAAAAAATATATTATCAGCATATCACAAATTTGCGGCATTATTTAAAAAAGAATAAAGCATTAATGCCTTGCCCAAACATTAAAATTATAATTATTAAATTAAATTAAAGAAAAATATTAAGCCAATATTTTAATTATTTAAGGAATATTTGGCAATAAATTTAATAATAATTAAAAAATATATTAATAAACATTTAGCAAAAGGATTTATTAAAAAATCCAAATTCCCATGGGAAAGCAATGTTTTTTTTACGAAAAAAAAATAGCAAATAATAAATGTGCATTAATTATTATTAATTAAATAATGCCATAAAAAAGATTATTACGCATTATTATTAGCTAAAAAATTGCGAAATAGGCTTGCGGGGGCCAAAATCTTTATTTAGCTTAATTTAAAAAGCGCGTATAATTTTATTAAAATAGCTAAAAAAAAATGAAAAAAAAAGCATTTTGCATTTGTTTTAATTACTATAAATACATGATTATGCTATTTGGCTTAATTAATGCATTAATCATATTTTAAGGCCATATTTGATTATAATATGCATTTGCTATTTAAATAATATTTTGATTTATTTTAAAAACAAGAAATAACATAAAAAAAACGTAATAGCAATTTTTAAAAAATTAAAAGCCGCTTTTATGCTTTTTAAACCAAAAAAGTGCAATTTCCATATAAAAAATTCATTTTTTTAGGCTATATAATTATTATTATAAAATTAATTATAAATCCCAAAAGGATTTAAGCAATTATTGATTAAATTAGGCTTATTAATATTAAAAAATTATAATTTTTTTTTTGAATTTGCCAACTTTTATAAACAATTTATTAAAAATTACTTAGGAATTGCTAAAGTACTTACGAAGTTAACTCATAAAAATAAGGAATATATGTAAATAAAAAAAGCCAACGCAGCTTTTGAGGCTTTTAAGAAAATGTTTATTAAAAAGCCTATCCTTATATTTTTCACATATAATAAAAAAATACGCATAAAAACAAACCTTTTGAATTACGCTATTAGCATTATGCTTAATTAGCTAAGCAAAAATGGCAAATAGCAATTAATTGCTTATTATTTGCAAAAATTATTATTAGCAAAATTTAATTATAATATATATAATAAAAAATTGCTAATAATTATAAACACAATATGCAAATGAAGGGTTTATTTTAAAGGCGCTGCTTATAAGGTACAAACTTTAATGAATTATAAAAATTTTATCTATTTTATTATTATTAAAAAATTAAATTAACATCAGGTTTGGTAATATAAAATATTTTTTATTATAAAATTTTGAATTTCTTATATTAAGGAAACAAAAAATGCTAAGGCTAATGCCTTTAGCAAAAAAAACAATTAAGCAAAGGATTCTTTTTTATTATTATTAAAGCTCTTTTATATTAAAAACAAGTTTATGTTTTAATACAAAATAAAATGAATTTTGTTAAAAAATAGCATAGGCTATTGGCTTATGGGCATTAAGGAATTGCTAAAATATTATTAAGGCTTTTTAAAAAATATTTTTTCCAAGTATAAAAAAAATAATTAAAAACGTAATATTATTATGTAATATATGCATTTAAAATAAAGCATTATATTATGCTTTATATGGGCTTATAAAATTATTAGCAATATTATCACGCTTATGAAAATCAATTGCTTTAAATTTTGTGATTGAATTATTACCCTTAAAAAATCTAGCTATAAAAATTAAACATAATTTGATTTGTATTATAATAAATAGGTTTATTAAGTACGCGTATATAATACTAATACTAGAAATTTAAAGCGCATTACAAATGGCGCAGGTATTTTTTTAAATAATTTTTGCAAATCACAAAATATCAAATAAGGTGATTTTAAATAAAAATAAGCTTTTTATTTTAAAATTTTGAAAAACTCTAATCGCACTTTTAAAAATAAAATAAAAAATATTAATAGCCTTTTACCTTTAAACAAATACATAAACAAAACAAATTAATTAAATAATAAAAACTTATTTTTAATATTATATAAATTATAAGCAAAACAATTAGGTTTAATTGCTTTTATTTGCCTAGTTTGCATATAATAACGCAAATTAAGAAATTATTAAAATATTGCCATTTTATGCAAATTATAGGTACAACCTAATAGCATATAATATATCAATTATAGATTAAAAAATTGCGCAAAAGGCTATATTACAAAAAGATAAGCTAAAGCAATTGTATAAGAAATTATTAGCTGATATTTTATTTATAGCACAAAAATTAGCAATTTATTATAATAAAAAGCGTAGCATAAAACTAATGCTTAAAAAAGAAAATAAAGTTTATTTATTTAAAAAAGATATTGCAATTAAATAATCAAATTATAAGCTGAATTATAAAAAGCTAAAATCATTTAAGATTGCAAAAGTTAAAAAACCAATTAATTATTAGCTAGCATTTTTAAGAATAATAAACATTTACCCAATATTTCATATATTTTTCCTTAAACCAGTATCACTAAAAGCACCACCTGCTCTTATCACAAAAATATAATCAATTAATCCAAACACTAAATACAAAATTAAGATTATCCTTAATTATTAATACTTTCATAGCAAAACCAAATATTTAATTAAATAAAAAAGGTACCCATAATTAAAAACCACCTAAAAGCCTCAAACTAACCTTTATTGCCTTAAGCTGCTTTAAAAATTCCATTAATAAAACCTAAGTTTTCTCAAAAAGAATCCCCAAAATTTGACAACACCTTGCCAGTGTATAAGAAATTGAATAATATCTTGTAAGGCTAAAAAATAAAAAAGGCACACCGCCTTTGCTTTTTTGCCTTTTGCGCCCTTGCTTTCCTTTTATCTTTCTCTTTAATAATATCTAATTTATTTAAAGTTTTTAAGCTATAATAAAGCATTTCCCTTTTTTTTTACGGAATTTTACTTAACAAAGCTTAAGCTTACGAACATAAGTAAAATCGGCCATAGCCGCCTTAAAAGCTATGTCCCTTTTAAACTTTAGGCGATTTTCCTTTATTTAAAAACTTTAAAAATTATCAATTGAAATTTAAAGGGCATTATATTTTATATTATAACAAATACATTTCTTATATTACTAAAACTTTTTATTTAAAATCATATAATTGCAATAATAGCAAATATAATGAAAATAAAGCATTGCAAAAAAATTGTAGAAATTAATTGTTTTAGCAAAGGCTACATGTTATTTGTATTTAATAATCTTAAAAGGCATAATAAAAAAAATGGCCGTGGGCTATTATTAATATTTTTTTTGGCATACTTAAGCATAAAAATCACATTAGGCTAAAAAGGGAATAATATTATAAACATATTTAATAAGGGTATTATGCGTATTTTGGCCTTAAGGCTTAGCAATTTTTATTGCATAAAAAAGCCAAAATTAGGAAATATCATGGGGATAAGGGTCATATAATAATTGGATCCTTTAAAGCTTTAAGATCCAAGGCTTTAAAAGCCCTAAAACTTAAGGCTTTAAAAAAATCTTATTAAATAAAGGTTTTATATAAAACTAGCATGTTTATTATTAAATAAAAGCTTTGTGCTTAATTTCAAATAATATTCTTAATCATATTAATAATTGTTTTACCCCATACGTAATACATTTACTTCTTAATCATTAAAGATCAATCGCAGCCTTTTGTATTTACACCAAGTAAATATTGGATCGTTACAAAGAATTCGGCGAAATTATTAAAATTATTATTATTTTAATCCAGAATAAGCAATACAAGCAAATAACCTTTGATTTTGGCGTTAATATTTTGGATGTTAATAATAGAGCCCGCTAAAGCATGCCAAATTGGCGTGCTTTGGCGGGCCTAAGCCGTGGTTTGGGGATTGATTATATAAGCCTCTTTTAGCTACAGCCACATTTTGGACGCCAGAAATCGTGATTTAAGGAAAAAAGGGGAGTTGAACTCAGTTTAAATGAAGAAATTGAAGTTGTTATAATGGCTAATATGAATGTAATTTAATAAATGGTTTTGTGCAACGGGTTATTATAAAGCAAATGATTATATAATAAAGGGTTATATAATAGATATAAATTATAAAAATAGTTTGGATTTTTGTATTATTAGCTGGAATAGTTTAGGTTTTAATATAAAATTTCAGCTTGTTTTAAGTTTTATTAGATTAAGTTTGTGTATTTTAAGTTAAAGCAATCCAAATAATATTATTATAACTTGGATTACTTTAGCTTAAAGTATAAATAAGGCATATACATTATTTTATAATAAGTTAAAATATTATACTTTAAACGTAATTACTTTAAAGTGCTTTATTTTAAACCAATGTATTTGTAATTATAATACTCTAAATCTAAAAATAGTTTCAAATATGCAAACTACTTATAGTGAGTATCCCCAAGGCGTCGGCGCATAAGGGACATTGGCGTTGGGTTGGGAATAGAGCAGAATTTGGCTCCGCGACGCTGGCGTATCTGTGACAATGGCGCTTTCGGCTAAGAATATAAAGAATTGGGGGTTTAAATGCGGCTCCCTACCACTTTGGTTTGGAGGGGATTAATTCAGGCCTCTTATTATATAATCAAACCCTTTGATTAAGATTTAAAGGATTGCGGGTTTAAATACGGCTTTCTATTACTTTGGATTTAAAGGGACTAATTCAGGCCTTTTGTTGTGCAATTAAACCATAGGCTCAAAACCGGCACCTATGCCCCTATTAGCTATTAATACAAAGTCCTTAAAAATAATTATTAAAATAAATGATTTTTAATAAAATATAATAATAAACAACTTTTAAATGCCTTAGGCTTAATATTCAAAGTGCATTAAAACTAATTTGGGCAAATTACCTTAACCTTTGCAGTAGCCTTTTGATATTAATAAATATTATAAACGTTAAACAAAATGACAAAGGGAAAATAAGGAAAAAAAATAAAGGAATAAATAAGAGAAAGGATACCTTAATTAAAAAAGCCTATAAATTAGGGAAGTTTGATGGTATTAATGTGGCTTTGATCATTTGCCAGCATAATTGATATATCATGTACAGGTTTAAGGATTATACATTGTGGCCGCCATTTATAGCAGAGATAATAAGTAAAGCAATTTGCTTGCTTGAATATATGACCGATACTGACACTCATATAGCAAATTGCCTATCTTTTCCCAAAGATAATCCTAACCTTAAAGGATCTTACAGCAACACAACCCCAAAGTTCCAAGAGCTTGGTGGGGTATAATAATGGTCGTTATTTACGAATGTAGGTAGGTAAGCCAAATCAATTTAAGATTATGTATTGCCGATTTTAAATTGCGTGATTAAAAATAGTTTTATGTTATAAGATTATACTAATAAGCCTTTACGCAAGATTATAATAAAAGCGCCTGGCGTTTAGCATTAATTAATTTCTTTTGCTTTTTTGATCTTAGTTCTTAATTCTTTAACTTCATTTATCTTTTCCCCCATTTTTGGGGAGCCTTTGGATTGATCATTATAACACTGCCCATTGTTTCTGCTTACATACATCCCCATCCCTATTTTTATTTTTATTCTTATTCCTATTTCTATTTTCATTTTATTATCACCCTTCTTTTCCTTTTTAATTCAATATTTTGCATAATAAGATCCTGCTTTCAGTTACTTTGTTATAGGATTAAATAATTTTTTTTTTTTATAATAATTGGCAGGCATTATATTATAATCAATTTGCAATTGTTTTCAATCTTTAAGCCAAATTTTGCACGCCTTAATGATCGTATTAAATATTATTATTCTAAATCAAAGCAATTTGTTTGTAATAAATTTATATTTTAAAGCATGGCGCTTTTAATTTAGTGCTTTTTTAGGCGTGGAAATTGAGTTTATTAATAAAATTTCATAATTTAATAAACTTAATGCAAAACGCTATGTATTTAATTAAAAAAAAGGCAATTGAATAAAGGTATTGCTTAGCAAACCACCTTGCCTTATAATAACTACCTTGCTTTAAAATAATCACTTAATTTATATATTTTTAATTTAATTGTACTTCGTTTTTAATTATACTTCTATTTTAATTGTACTTTTAACCTAGTTGTACTTTTGATTTGATTGTACTTCTAATTTAGTTGTGCTTTTGATATGATTGTACTTTTGATATGTGTAAGAGGTTAAGTTTAGTGAGAATGTCGAGAATTTGGGCTTAGGTTAAATTGTAAAGAATTACGTGAAGAGCTAATAATATAGGTGTGGCCCTTTTTTAATAAACAAAGTAAAACGCAATAAACAAACTAATAGTTGCTAGGGCAATGCCCTAGCCTATCATGGGTTTTAACCTTTATAATATGATTGTACGTTTGATTTGATTATACTTTTGATTTGATTATATTTTTAATCTAATTGTGCTTTTAGTTTTATTATGCTTTTGGTTTAATAGTATTTTTATTTTAAATTTACCTTCTTATGGCCTAATATTTTTATATCATAAATATAACATAAATTCATATTATTTGCACATTTTAAATTTTATATTATTTAAAAGCTATGGATATAATAATTAGCAATAAAAACCCATAAATATATTTTATTATAATAATCAATTATAAAAGCAAAATTTAAATAATAAGGTTTTTTGGCAGGTTATTATTACTATTACGCTTAAAATTTATTTTTATATTAAATTATTACTTTTCATTTTGCTTAGCTTTATTTTAAATAATGATCATAAAACCACATTGCCCTTTTATAAACACCCGGGAATACTACCAATTTTTATTATTTAATAAAAATAAAAATCGCTTTTTATTTACCATAATTTTTATATTAAATTATCTAAAAGCTTAAATTTTAAGAAAAGTAACCCTTTTTAGACCCTCTTCTTTCCGCGGCTCCCCTTGCTTGATTTAATTATACGCTTAATCCCTGCCTCCCGCATTTGGCTTTGGCTTAAACCCAATTCCTCTTTAGAAACTTAATTATTTGTTTAAATTTTTTATTAATCATATTCGATTTATGCTGGAGACCAAATACTTAAGCAAAAATAATTTAGCTAGATTTTTTTTGGGTACTTTTTCATTTGTTTAATATAGCAATTCGCTATATTTTTAAGAAATATGTTTTTAGGAAATAAATAAATATTTTGCTAAATTATATTAATATTGCCATATATCCCAAATATACAGCCAATCCACTTATTAACTTTATGAACAAGGATTACCATAATATATAATTTTTGGACTTATACATAATATATCGGCCATGTTTGCAAATAATTAAGACTATATTAATATTATTAAATTTTCTTAATTTAAATGCTTTTTTAATTAATATGTCTATTCTCCTATTTATTCCCTCATTCTCTCTCTTTCTTCTTCATTGCTTACTTTTAAGTTTAGCGTTTATAATATCCATATATGTCTTTATACTTAATGTTTAAGGTTATTAATTATAAAAAATGCCATACTAATGGCTACAATATGAACTTATAGTCCAACATGAAAAAGTTTAGTTTTTTATTATTAAAACAATAAAAAATCATATTCAAACCTACCATCCTCCAGCCAACCCTTACCATCTAATAGTAAGACCCTTAATATCTAAGTGGTTATACACCATCTGAGTTACAGTTACTTTCTAAGTGAAAGTATGGGGTAAGATTACCAAAATCGTAACCATCAAGAATCAAAGGGATATAACCTACTCATTCACTTACTACGTCACTAAGCCTCTTTTCTATATAAGTAGTGTTTATATAGTTCACAACTATTTTAATATTAAAGGTTCGACTACTTATACTAAAAACGTTTTTATATTAATGATTTAATAGTACCAATAACTTATTAGTACTAATATTTCGTAGGTACCAATGATTTAATAATACTAATAAATTGCTAATACTAATAATCTATTAATACTAATAATTGGTTAATACTAAAACGAGTACTATAATACCCACAGTACTATAAAATATATAGTACTGTATAAAGGATAGTGCTATAAATACAACGGTACCGTAAGTATTACTCGTAAAAGTAAAAACCATCAACATCCTACAGAATATTGTTTCTTCCTGCCTAACCTCACCGCCTAATTTTAGCCTATCGGAGAGGGGGTTTTTCCGCTTTAGGGATCGTCAAACCTTAAGCAAAGTCACCAAAACAGCACCAATATCACTTTTATAATATTACTCAAAAATTAATACAAAATGCCTTTTTAACTTATTAGTTATAATAAACTGAGATTATTATAGCTTATTAACTTAGGGCTAAGGCTTTATATAATTATATACCATAATTCTCACATGTTTTATATATTCTATTATTATTCCAAAAAAAAAGACAAAAAGCTTTGTCCCTTTATTACTATTATACACTAACATCAAAGCCTTTTGCTTTTCCCGCCTTATAATACCAATTTCTTTTAAGCTCTTGAGCTTAGCCTTTTCCTTAATCTTTTTCAAGTTTATGAACCTTTTTATTTTCTTCGCATCATTGTTTTTCATCTTCTCAAGGCCTCGAAGGCTTCTTTTGCCTTTGGCCTTACTTTTAATATTTTTTTATTTTTTTAAAAGCATGTTCTTTTTAATGTGCCTATTATACGTAGCTTGCGCATTTGTTACTTGCTTTCGAAGACATTAGGTAAAAAACACGTTTAGCCGCATATACCTTTAGGTATTGCTTACTCCACATTAGATTATTTTTCTTAAAAAAATTATATTGTTATCATTAACGATATATATATTTTTTTTTTAAAAATTTAGTAATAAACCTTAGCAAGCCGTTCAATATTTAGAACTACTTAATACATTAAAGTATAATAGTTAGAATTTTAAACAAAGGACAATTTTACCTTAAATCATATTACTAAAATCAAAATAGTGGCATCATTTAAATATAGTACTTATCAGGGTTAATTTAATAACCTTGAAATTGGCAACGTCTCTTACAAATAAGTAAAAATTAAAATAGTCCAAAAAGTAATAAATAAATAAATAAAGTAGAAAATACTTAACATTTTTGAAATTTTCCCTTCTTTAACCGTAAATTCACTATTTTATAAAAAGGGAATTGCAATATTGCTAATAAATATATTTTAAAGCATATTATAAAACCGCGTAAACTTAGGTATGACTAAATTTGAATAACAGGTCACACAACCGGCGAAGTCGTCATAAAAAAAAGCGCGGCTAAGGCGTAGATTTGGGCTTAATAACCTATAATTATATTAAAAAATATTACATTCATATCTTTAACAGCTTTGGCAACGGTTGCCTTAAATAAAAAAATATAAACAGTCAAACGTTATATAAATAAATAATATAACTAATAATAAATTTTCAAGGCAACCAAGACCAAGTCTTATTCTTTTACATCTCCTAAAAGCCATAGGTCTACTAATAACTCAAAGGCCAACGCTCTCGATTCTGGCGTCTATTTAATCATTTTATAAACAAAGTTAAAAAAGTTTTTTTTATCAAAAGACTCAAAATTCCTCTCGGATTCTTCCCAAAACACTAATAAAACAAGATTTAAACACTTCTAATTACCTATTATATATATATTAAATTAGCGTATACATACACATCTTTAGGCTCAAGCACGTACCTTTATCATTAAAATAAATAGAGT
Source organism: Helotiales sp. F229 (assembly GCA_002554605.1). Taxonomy (NCBI): domain Eukaryota; kingdom Fungi; phylum Ascomycota; class Leotiomycetes; order Helotiales; species Helotiales sp. F229. The sequence continues at coordinate 2,696,083 of MXAW01000002.1, read as the reverse complement.
TACACTCACTTCACTAAAGGAACTCAAAAGGAAAAGGTCTCAAAAGGCCAATTATACTTACAAAATAAAAGCGATTTCCGTACTTGTTAGTCTTAAGATTAAGCCTATTAAATATACGCCTGTTCTTAAATATATTCCAAATTTAAGTCTCATTAATGTCGCATAATTAAACATATACAAAAATCCTTGCATCATAACTTCAACGTTTTATATATCCACAACATAACCCCAAAACATCTTTAAAATAATTTTTAGGGCCTAATAAAAATTCGGCTAAATATTGTAACAATACTTAACTTATCCATTTTAAGTAAAAGAAAAGTCGCACAGAATAAAGCGGCCAAATATTATTAAAATACCAAAATTTACAGTTTTATAAAAGTTATAGCCATTAACATTTTTATAAAAGCTCAATATCGCAATTTCTTTTATATTAAGCTGTTTTATAATAAATAAATTAACTAAAGCCAATAAAATATTCTTTTCTTTTATATTTAGCACTTTATTAATGTTCCATTTAAAATCGTAAAAAAAACAACCCAACTTATATAAATAATATAACACTCGTTATACAAAAAATCTAATATAAGCAGCAAATATATTAAAATCTATTTAAACATTACCTCGGGTAATTTACGATCTAAACAAGTGTACCAAAGGCTCAATATATTATTAGAAAACAAGTCGTAAACTAAACATCAATAAAAATTCCCATCTTTACTTATAATAAAAAAAGAATCCTAAATAATGCGAACATACATTTTACCAGGATAATCAGGGTTCCTAATTCTAAGATGTTTATAAATAACAGTTTTATTATTAATCTCATCTTCTACAACTAAGTCATAAGCGTAAAGTTTTAGTGCTATATATTTATTTATACTATATATCTAATCAATACTAAACTCCACTTAACGTTTTCCAACTTTTACTTACGCCAAATTATAACAATACCATATTATACTTATTAATCCAAAGCCAAGTTTTACCACGACCTTATACTTTTTATTAACAATTTTACCCAAAATCATCAAATAAAAATTTTCAAAGCCCAATTCCCTCTCTTCCTCAAATAAAATAACCAACAATAATATAAAATACAAATCAACGCGGCTTACGCTACACAATAATAAAGACGATATAAAACGAAATATATATAAAACTAGCATTTGTAATTATAAAAATATATAAAAGCAAAAAAACATAAAAGTCTTTATTATAAATAAAAAATAATAATAATAATTGATTAAGGGTAATTTTAAATATTTAAACGCCGCAATTTATACAATCTTAAAACAATTTACGCGCGCGTTTTAATAAATCTTAGCATATTCAATTCTTTAACAAAAGTTAATAATGTTATATATTAAGTCACTCAAATCATTACACATTTATTAATTAATAAAATCGATACAGCCGATTATAAAGAAAAAAGCGCCGATCCCCCTGCGGCCTTAAGACCTAATCAATTAATTCATTCGGTACCCATATTACTCGCAAATATATAACCTTTCCTTATACCTTTTTAAAACATTAATCATATTATTTAGCTTTTATCGCAAAATTATAATATAAAATTTCCCAAAAACTTATTAAATAAAGCCATAAGTAATTTATTCTTTAATATCCAACTATTAGCGCCACAATTAAACTCTTGCCAAGTCTTTTTGTCTCATATGTAGGTATTTTCTGGTAATATAACGCGGCCATACTAAATTATCAAGATAGCATAGGATTAGGAAATAAATCAAAGGATATCAACCATTCTGTTGACTCTTTTTCTCTTAATAGCTAAGATTAATAAATAAACGATCAAAAACATTAAATATTAAGCGGGAAAAAAAAATACAAAAAAAAAAAAAAAAATGGAATTTACTTATTTACTTAAATAAATCAATTTACTCTAATAAAAGGAAACTCCTAATCTTATATATCAGTTTCCCTTTGGTATTTATTATCCCTTTTAATAAGTAAAACTTGCGGCTTTTTAATAACTTCACCTAAATTGTTTCCCTGATTTCCATCTTTTGGGAAGTATTTAATCATAAATACTAATAGTTTGGTCAATTTAATAAAAATTTAATTAGATCGTATAAATAATTAATAACCAATTCAAGCTTAATGTTTCCGATTATATTCCCGGTCTCAAATTAATTACTATTGCCGTCGTACCTTTTATATATAATATTGTTAGCACGGATTAACCCTATTTAATTCTTCCATATAGCAAGACCTCATAAATAAACGTTACGGCCCTTATAAACAAAACAAACTCCACCTCAAATTATTTTTCTAGCTTAAGTAATAACGCTTTTGTTATAATAGCTTTAGATTTAGAGTTAGTGTTTACCTTTTTACCCAAGAGCACAAAAACAAAAACAAAAAACAAAAACAAAGTCGGCTAAGTAATTATACGCTTTTTGTAAAACATTAAAAGGTTAAGAAATCGTCCCATGAATACTTTTTACATAATTCTAAAAATGCTACTTGCCGTGTGTCCCCTTTTTTTATAACAATTATAAAAAAAAGAAATTAATAAAATCATTATTTAAAGATCTTCTGGCTTTTTTGAAGGTATTAGTTGTTTTTTGCCTTTTCCTATCCCTTTTTGGGCGCAGGCTTGTTTACCGAATCTTTGCCTCCTGCTCTTTTAAGCCGTGTATATTTGCGAGATATAATTAATGATAGAGATTAGGGAAGTACTTATTATTTGAGAGTATTTTGTATTGTGCTTGATATTTAATTAATAGTCTTTTTATTTTGTTTATAGTTGTCTTTTACAGCTCTATAATCGTAGGTGCCTTTTTTAGATCCTTTAAAAGGGATACCCTCTATGAGCGGAGGTAATGTCATAAGTTAGTAAGCTTAAGGCTTGGAATCCTAGATAACATATTTAAAGAAATTATAAAACTAGTTAATAAAGTAAGTGGATTTGCGAGACTTATATATTATTCTTTTGTTTAAATTTAAAGCAGATCAATTAAAGGGGAGGCTTTTTTAAACCTAAACAATTAACTAAATATAAAAACGGGATTAGTAAGGCTTATTTTTTAATATATCATCGCTTTAATTTATATTTAAATTATTATTACTTAGTTCAATAATAAAGATTAGTATAGTATATAAAATAAGAAAGTCAGGGGATATAAAGTTATAAGACATAGATGATTTTGACGTTATTAAGCTCTAGTACTTTCATTAGCGTAAAGGACTTCACAGAGGGCTTATTTACGTAAAAACGTAAAAGTTCACCTTTAAAGAGCTTTGAGATGTTATCTTTTTAATAGCCAGCGTGTTTTTATATACCCGCACTAGACTTTTATTATAATATTATAAAAGATAAGCACTATTAAAAACAAGACAAAATAGAACTTCAGATAAGTTATTAATAACGGATAAGTTGATTTTGTTTTTAACCCCATCGTTTATTATTATATTTACACTATCTTCCACACTTAATCTGCTTATCCAGTTACTATATACTTTAACAAGCTAACAATCATTGCTGTCAACAACGACATTTATATTCTTATTATAGCCAAGGCTTAAAGAATTGGCATTATCATAGGTTTAATGATTAGTTATTATTAAGAAGATTGCGAGAATACATAGTCTTTTAGACCGGTTTATTTTAGTGGATAATATAATAAAAGTTACAACGCCCTTCACATGGGCTTAATCAACCTATCCACTAAGGATCCCAAAGAATTCGTTAAATAAGTATATAAAATATCCATTAATAATGAGGACTTTTATTATATATGTCCAAGTATAAAAAAAGTTTTAAAATTGATTTTTAAAAGTGTAATTTCTATTGACATTCTCTCTTATGACGTTAGATATATATGGAAAAAAAAAGCAAGCGGATAATGTTAGGGTTTTAAAAGAACTAGCAATTTTGGTAAGGCTTTATTTTGTTATACTAAAGCCAGCTATACACCAAAGATCTACTTATATTACAAACTTAATAAATATATTTATAATTTTATTAAAACTAAGTAAAACAGAACTTAGACTTTAAACAACTTTGTTACATTTAATTAAAAGAGTTTTAAAAAAAAGGAACTTATAAATAAAAAAGTTTAAATTTAAGAAGATTTAAGGACAATAGATTTAAAAACAATAGATTTAAAAATAAGGGAATTTAAAGCCAAGGGAATTTAAGGACAAAGAATATAAGGACAATAAATCTCGGGCTAAAGGATTTACTTTGGCACATGCTCACTCCCTGATTTACCCTATACTTATATTATTCCCACCTTTTATAAAAACACATCTTACTTATAAAAGTCTTTTAACACAGTTTAACACAACCCAAAAAACATAATACTCCCGGAGATTATAAACACACTCCAGGCATTAAACATTTTAAACCCTAAATATCTCCTGTTTTATCTTAACAATCTTAAACTATTTAATAACATTCCCCATTACCTATTTCAAATATTTACGCTAAAATCATATAATATAATTAATAAGTCATAGATAAAGTTAATAAATACTACAAATAAAGCTCAAAATAATAAAGTGGACATTTTTATAAGAGAAAATAAAAAACAAGTGCAAACATATTAAATAAACATCTCCAATAGTAAAAGGGTAACAAAAATAACTTAGTTTTATAGACCAGCTTACTGTTATTTATACTTATATATATATTCTACTTTCACACTAATTCCAATAATAAATCAGGTTTTAACGATATTAATCTTTATATTATTAACACGACTCAATTTCCTAAAGCGGTTTTCTTCTACGACATAGACCTTATTAAGGCTTATTCTTTATTTAATAAAAAACTAATAAAGTTCCAAGGCTTCCAAAAGACAAAGGACTAATACTTTAAAGAATACCTATCACAAAATATATTAAAAATTAAAAATAAGTACCAAATTATGTCTATTCAAATAATAATTAAGCGTGGTTTATATAACTTACGGCACAAATTTAAAGAATTTTCACACTAAAACATTTCTCCAAAACCCCTTTAAGCTAAGCCTATAATAATACTCCGCCATATCTTATACCAAATTAACCCTTTAAAAAACAATAACAAAATTTTTTAAATAATCTTTAATATTATAAAAGTCTTTAAATTACATTAAACACTACTTATGACAGCTAATCTCAAAGCACTACTCCTCTTACCAAAAGAAAATATCACTATTACAGGGGCATTCAAAACCAACTTCTTAACAAATTTACTTATTTTCTGTACATTTAAATACAAACTAATACAACTAAACATTAATAAAGAGAACTCTTCACTATTAAAGACTAAAGTCAAAACATATAATAAATTACCAGAAGTGGAAAAATTCAACAAAATTATATAGGAAGTTTATAAAGACTTTTATATAAAAAAACTCAAAAATAAGTTATATATAATTAATCAAATTCTATTACTAAAAGTCATCTCTAATAAAAAGTATTAATAAAATATAAATTATATTAATAAAGCCGAGACACAATTTTATCTTATTATAAGCTTTATAATAAACTAGAGCCTAATCCATTAAGACTTAACCTTCTTAGACTTTATCAATAAAACTGTGAAGAGTTAACTTAAAATAAAAGCCGTTATGAACATATATTTACAAAAAATAATTAAAAGACGAGCGTTTTATAATTATAATACTTAATATAATAATCACCCAGCCACCCTTTAACGGTCTATAATTCTTAGATTAGTGTATTATATTTCTACAATTACCAGATATTTCTACTTTATAATGTAGCTGTTCTTAAAAGCCAAAGGCGACTTATTAATACTTATTATTTATATATATTTAAAGATAAAGAGTAAATTAGGTTAAGTAAAAGTAAGATTATTATTATTATTATAAAAGAAAAAGAACAAAATAATTATTAAAAACTCATATTAAAATCATAAAAAAGCCTTTTCATAAAAAGATGTTTTATTATATAAATGTTCGATTTTAGCCCCTATTTGCCAAAAACCATTATTACTTTTTTAAACCTTACAAAATAGCATAATATTTAAAAGAACGAATTAGCAAAAGCTTTTAAAGCTAAATATTTAATATTGTTTTTGGGAAGTCAATAACGCTAAAATTATATTTATAATCATTATATTTAGTTGCTAATAAAGCAGATCTTAAATAGCGTTTTCTTTTTATTTATATGCCCATATAATTTAAATTCAAGTTAGCCTTAATCTCTTTTTTACCTAGCATTTTTTATGATTATTTTACCTAAATATAAAAGATGAAGATTTATTATTAGCTAAAATATTTATAGCTTAAAATAATATAGCATGTTTTTAATTAGATTTTTAATATTTTTTTAAAATAGGGAATAAAATTCCTAATTTAATAACGTTTTTTCTTGCGTTTAAAAACGCATCTTATAATAAAATAAAACATAGGTACTTTAGATTTAGAAGGTTTTAATTTCATAAACGCTTTGAAATTTTGTACATAGGATTTAGCGGGGTAATTAATAAGAAGCCCTAATTTTATGATACGCGATTTTTGCGATTGGCATTATATTAGGCTAAGAATTTACGAACTTTTTACAAAATCATAAATAAAAACTCATATTTTGCTTTTTATTAAATTCAAAAATTAGGTAAAATTTATATCTTTTTAATTTAAAAGGTTATTAAAAAATTTGTGTTTAAAATATTCAATTCCCAGGCCTAATTATGAATTATAAAATTATGATTTAATAAACTAATAAACACCTTAAATAATACAATTTATATAATTAAGAATATTGCTGCTATATTTCATTATTTTATATAATTTTACCTTTAGCGCTGCTTTGATCTTATGAATATTAGAGACCAAATATTTCTTATAATTTATAAGCCCATTTAAAATTAAATGCGGAGCAAATTGCAAGCCATTTGTGATAATTGGACTTTCATTCTTATAAATACTTATTCCTGCGCACCCATTATTATACGCAATAAGCAATTAGCAATAATTTATATTAAGGGTTTTGGGAATAAAATAAAACATATTTTAAAATAATTTTAAGATGAAAACGGGTGTTCCTAATATATATTTTATAAATCAAAAACCTAAAACAAGGTATTGCATAATATTTTGCTGATTTTTAAACTCCGGCAGCAGCACCAGCTTTTGCAATATGTATTTTTTTTGCTATAATATTTAATATTCATATCTTAAATTATCTTGCTATTTGCTTTTAGCTTAATATTGGCGCTTTTGCGGGCAAATATTGGCTTTTATGCAAATTTAATAAGCAATAAAAGCGCTTTATTTTTAAAATAAATGGGAAAAAGCTATTAAGATTGCGAATTGTTTTTGAAAAGTTCTTAAAAAATTGCAAAAATGGCTTTGTTGCTTTATAGCATTTTGTATAATGCTTTAATTTATATAATCCCTTTAATATATTTTTTAGCTTTATTACGCTTGCCAATGTTTTTCATATCTTTGAAGCACGCTTTTCCAATGTTTTTTTTGATTATGTATTTTTAGGGATATAATTTAAATATAATATTAATGTGCTTGCCCTAATGGTTATAAAAACGCCCATTGATTTTGAATAAAAAAACTTTTTTTATAAGCACGAATTTGGTTTTTTATTCCGCTGCTTAGCATATGCTCATAATAAGAGTAATATTTAATTTATTTTCTTAATTTGCTTTTCCAAATTTAATTGCGAAATGCATAGTTGGGCAATGCTTTAGCCTTTTTTTAATTAAAATTAGATTCCTTTTTTATGCATTAATAAGTTTTTTAAAAATGGCATTGAATTAATCATTTTTATATTTTATTTATTTAAGCCAAAGCTATTGGATTATTATAGCTTTTATAAGCGATATTAAGGTATCCGCGTTAAATTTGTAGAATTTTGGTATTTGCAATTTTGGTTCCAAATAATTAAGACCACTAAAACAGACATTAAATTGTTCATATACATTTCCTTAGGCCGGCTTGCGATCCTACAATTTCTTGATTTATTAAAATGCAAATGCAGGAATTGCTATTTTGCTTATAATTATCTTAGAATGCTTTATAAAATATTTGGCCGCCTTATAATATATATTAAAAAGATTTTTTTTGGCTTTTTTAAGCAATTAAATCTTTTTGCTTATAAAAAAAAATATTAATTATTTAGCTAATAAGCTATTTCTTTTTTTTTAAGGGCGGGATTTTTAGCGTATAAAAGGCTTTGGCTTTGAATAAGCCGTATTGCATTAGGTCGCGGTTTTATTAATATATGTCGCATTTTTATTGTTTATAATGCTATGGTAATATTTAAGTTATGACAAAAGTTCTTATGTTTAGGTTGCAAAAAAAGATTAAATTTGATATAAAAATAAAAAAAAGTATTTATTAAAAAAGTAAACATATTAATTTATTAATCTTAGACTGCAAGTGTTTTAAGCATTTTTGCGGGTTTATTATTTATTTATTGCTTAATTATTATTAGCGCAATTAATGTTTTAGCGAATATAAGGCACTTAAGGTTAGCAAAACTTAAAAGCTATAGCTTATAAAAATCCTTTTATTTTGGCCTGAAAACTTTAGCATTATTACGGAATTGTATTATTTTACGGAAATTTGCGATTTCCCAAACATAATATTTAATACAGTATTTTAAGCGACATTATATTAATATTATATATAAAAATTAATTAAATAAATACGTAGGTATTTATCTTTCGCTTAACGATTTGAGTTTAAATTTGGAATTCATTTTATTTGCTTGCGAAACTCATTATAATTAATTTGATATTGCCATGTGAAATCGGCATAGCTATATTATAATAATTATTTTTATTTTAATATTTATTTACAAAGTTTTATTTAGCTTGCTAAAAATAAATAATTCATGCGTTTTAATACTATTAAGCAATCTTAGCCTAAACACGGGCCTTTATTAGGGAATTACGCTCTTAATAAAGGGAGATAAGAAAATTGAAAATAAGCCCAATGGCGAATGATTAATTTACAAATATCACAAACCTTACTTTTTAATAAAATTATAATATTATATATTTTTTAAATATTTATTTATTATAATGCAAACCTCTTTTTTTTAAAGCTATATATGTAATCATGTGAATAAACCAATCTTTTTTTATTTTAATAAATTAAGTTTTTAATTTCATTTCTTGCAAATAAAAAAGTTATAAAAAATTTTGGTTTTAAATCCGGATTTTTATGCCTTAGATTTAATTACTTTTAACAATTAATGCTTTTTTCTATAATTTAAAAGCGTTATTATATGCATTTTATTAATTAATAAATTGCTTTACTTTTGGATTATTCGCTATCCAATAAAATCCCAATAAACGTGAAAGCGAAATTGCATAAAATTAAATTTACCAAAGCCTTACGCTTTTAGGTTTTGTTTTACGTAATTATATATATATATATATATATTTTAAGTTTTCCTTTTATATTTAATTTAATAAATACAAATAATATATTAAGGGAAATCTTATGGCTAACAATAAATATTAAATATAAAACACTATTTATAATTTTTATTAAAGTTTTATTTATAAGTAATATTTTATATTTAATATTTGTTATTAGCCACGAGACTTTTCTTAATATATTATTCGTATTTATTAAGTTAAATATAAAAGGGAAACTCAAAAAAAAACGGCCCGGCCTTATAAGTATTAAATAAACGTTAAACCTCATTTTCTATAAGCAAAATCCTTGAATAATTTATTTTAAGTGATTGATTCCTCTTATCAGCCTCAATGAATTGGCCAAAATCAGGTCTGTTATAAAAGCAAGGGTGGTTATAGAAGCTTTTAGGAGGACGACGACTCAACACCTGTACGCGATGTTTTTTACGAATCTTCAATATTTTATTGAATATTTGCAAAACTAAGATTAAGTCTTTTTTGGCGATTATTATTATTTAATAATGCTATTATAATACAAACAATTTTTTTTTCTTTCTTACCATTTTTTACCGCTTTTACAAGATCTTCTTATATAATCTTTTATTTTTGATCTTCGCTTGTATATTTGGCATTATTTAAATATATACCCACAATTGGAAAAAAGGCTTAAAAAAGAATATGAAATAAAATAAGGCAAATTATAATTATATTAATAAAAATTTATAAAATGGCTAAAGGCTACATATATAAAAAGTTAAAATTAATAAAAAGGGTTTATAAATCAAAAAGCCGCCAAATTATTAGCAAAACGCCTAAAACAATAAATGAATATTTGCTATTGCAAGAAAAAGGCCTAGGAAAAGGACCTAAGGCGATTTTTTTGTTTAAAAATCTTTTTCATAAATTACTATGCTTTTGAGGCCTAAAAAAGCTCGCCGGCCAAAATTAAGGGGGTTTTCTTATTAAAAAATCAAAGGCTATTGGGTAAACTAAACTAAATAATAAATTATAAGGAATTTTATATTAGTTTTTTCTTATAAATAATTCAACATAGCGTTTTTTGCTTGTGCTATATAGTTTTTAATTAATAAAGCATATAAAAAGGAAAGAAAAAAAAAGGAAAAAAAAATAAAAGGTTTAAAAGACATTTGAAGCCCTGCTTAACATTGAATTATTAAATAAATACTTTTAATAATTACCCACACGGGGCCTAGTTTTGCTTTCATTTAATATTTATTTAAAAGGGGGGATAATATTTATAGCCTCTTGGTACCAAAACCTGGAATTTATGCTATTAATAAGGCATTTCATAAGGCATTTTATAAGAAGATTAAAACGAATATATTTTCGTAGGAATATCTTAAAATCATATTTTACGCATGCATTATCAATATTTAATTATTTTATTAAAATGGGGCTTAATTACTTGGCAATATAATACAGCTTTTCATAAGAATAATTTGGAAGCATTAAAATAATTTTAGTATAGCTTAATTGTTTTTATATTATATAAATTAAGCAAGGTTAACGCCTAATATTATATAAAATATAATTTTAAAATATTTTTGTATTTGTTTTAATTTTTTTGTAAAATGCTTTATAAAATGCTTTATTAATAGCATGAATTTTAAGTCTTAATACAAAGGAGCTATAAGAGTTTTTGCTAATGCGCCAATTACTTATTTAAAATTTGTTATATATATAAAATTGGCTATTAAATTATGATTTATGAGAGAGTATAAAAAGTTATAAAAAGCAGCTTTTTTAACTTTTTTGTGGATTAAATAATAACAAAATTAAATATTATTCACTCACTTAAATCAAAAACCGGTTTTTTAATTATTTAACTTTTTGTTTACCTAAGACTTTTATTAAGCTATTAATATTATTATTATTATCATTTAATTATTTTATTAAGATGCGTATTCATATTAGCCTTTTAGCGTTGCAGCTTGCTGCCGCAGCCTTTTTTTTTATCATTTGCATTTTGGCAGCCCTTATTAGGCAAAGGTTAAATAATCAATTTATAAAGCGCTAGGCAATAATTAAAAAAAATTTTAATAGCGGAAGTGGAAAAACTTATGCCGTTATTTATGAATTTGATAATGCTATGCTTAAGGTAGCTAGCTTGCTTGAACCCAAATTCACTTTTGGCAGGTTTGGAAAAAAACAAAATAATTGCAAAAATAGGGAAAATGGGAAAAATTGCGAAGGTCGCTTAATTAGCGATTAAATCGGCGGTATTGCTATTACGAGTCTTAATAAAGGTCCTTATATTATTAAAATATTTTCTTGCCTAATTTTAAATACGAAAAAGGATTAATATGTTAAGATAATATTTTATAAGCATATATATTATTATATATAAAGCTTTAGGAATTTTGTTATGAGATTTTTTTTTATAAAAAAAAATTTGCAATTTGTTAAAAAATGTTTAAGGGTTTTTGTATCTTTTTTGCGAGGGCGATTTTTTAGTAAAAAGAAAGCTTTTGCATATAGCTTTATTTGGTCCTTTTTACCTACTTTTTAAAATAACGTTAAGAAATATTTTAATAGGAAATACAAATTTATTTTCGTTTTTTATTTAGCCTTATACAAATTAATTTATGATATTTTGCATAAGAAATACAAAAATATCATAAGTAAATAATTACATAAGTATGCGTGCTAATATTTTTGTTGCACGTTTGCTTAAGAACAACGGTTATATAAGTATTTTAATATTTTTGAAAGAATTAGTTATTTTTTGGCCTTTATTAGCCCAACGCCATTTGCTTTTATTATACAATTTTTTCATATTTGCTAAAAGATTTTTAACCCCATTTATTAAAAGGGGCTAAGCGCAGCATTATGTAATTAGCATTAATTATGTTATTTATTAGGGCTTTTTTTTAAACAAGTGATTGGGCAATTTTGTGATGCGCAGCTATTTTTGCTAAATAAAAATATTTGCAAAAAATTGGGCAAATCATGTGATAAAATATTCATTGGTTTTTAGCAAAATTATGGCAATCAAATTTAGCTTAATCAATTAGGCGCGCTTATTTAATTTTGATTTTTGCTTTGATTATGGCCATTATTTTCGCTTTTGCAATTCTCTTTTTTTGAAAACGTTTAATTTTGCTTGCACTTAAAATTTGGCCTTTTATAAATTATTTTATTAATGTTTAGGGTTTATAATATTTTAATTTAAATATTTTTGTTTAGCTTATATAGCTTAAATTAAATTTTGGCTTAATATTTAGCATTTTTTGGACTTTTTTTGCGCGCAAATTTAAGGCTAATATTAGCCATTGCTTTTATTCCAGCCTTAATGCCAAAAGCTACAATCGCATAATTGACTTTCGAATTTGGCCCTGCTCATAATTGATTTTAATTTATTAAAATGCATTGAACAATTTTTTTTTATTTTTTTTATTATTGCTGGTTGCTATTTGGCAAAAAAGCAATAATTAAAAAAATTAGCATTTTTGATTGGGATAAATAGCACTTGCATTTTAATTAAGTTGAAGCATATTTAAAACATATTATTAAAACTTGGTGGCAAATAATTTAATGTATATTAAAACAGCAATTGGGAATTCTTTAAGGAAAAAATAAAAGAAAACCTAGGATTAGATTTATTGCTAGCTTATTCGCTTAGCCATTTTTGTTTAATTTTTAAAATTAATTATTTATCCCTCCTTTTTTAAGATTATTTCCTTTCCTAATATTTATCGCAATATATATAAGGCTAAAAAATAATATAATTGCCTGCTTATTTAAAATTGATGGGCTAACCTTAGGAAACGCTAAAGCCTTAATTTAATTTATGTTTATGTTATGGAGAGCATGCTATGGTTATAGCCCTTTTGCATTTTTTTATTTATTATAACTTAAAGGCATTTTAAAAATACTTTTCTTTTTAAAAGCCGCGTTTTATATATTTATACATTTATACGGCAGAAATTAAATTTAAATGCTACTTCCTTATGATAAGCAATAATTAAAATTAAATAATATCAAAGCCGCAAGATTATAATAAATTATAAGGAGTTTACTTAAAGCAATCATTTTTTTGATAAATATTATATATGTTTGTTAATTAATTTAATAATAAGAAAACCTTAAACTCAAAGTGATTAAAAACAAACGGAAATTTACGTAATTAATTTTTTACTTGAATCTTGTAAAATTGTCCCATAAAACCTTTTTGCGTAAACTAGCAATTCTATTTGGGTTTTAAGACAAACATCATAGTTTATATAATTAATAAATTAGCCATTTTGCAATTTGCTTATATGCTTTTTTAAAAAATGTTGATTTAAAGAACCAGGGGTTATATATTTGGCGATCCTTTTGCGCATTATTAAATGCGAATTTCCAATATAACAAAAACATACTTTGGGCCTTTTATTGGTTTTAATAAAAAATATTACTTGGCGAAGTGCAATATTTGGCTTGGCGGCTTACATAAGGGGATTAATAATTGTGCTAAAAAGATCATGCTAAACATAGCAAAATGATGCCCCCTTTTTTATGCCATAATATAATGTAATTGCATTAATAGCTGCGATTCTTTATTATAATTTTTATTTTAATAATTTCCTAAGTAAAATGAGGATCGCGTTTATTAAGCCAAGCTGCTTTGGCAATATATGTTACGGACCCCTTTGCATTAATGAGTAGTTGGCATTAAGATATTGATAGTATTACCGGATGGATAGTATTATAAGAGTATTAGTATTAACAAGGGATTCATATAGTTTACGGGTTAATATTAATTAAGGAATGGTATAAGATAACGATTAGTATCATTATACATATTGTAGTCGCGATTTCAGTTATAGTAATAATTTAAATCATAGTAGATATTAAGTCATGTGATGGATCCGTGGATTTTAGGATCCCGTATTAATGAGAAGAATTCAAGGATCCGGGGATTTAATATTTTAAGGGATTTAGGGGATTTAAAGAGAACGAAGGTTTTATATAAGATTAACACGTTTACTATTAAATAAGAGCTTTGTACTTAATTTTAAATAGTATTTTTAATTATATTAGTAATTGTTTTGCCTTATACGTGATACACCTACTTCTCGATTATTAAAGATCAACCGTAGCCTTTTGTATTTACATTGAATAAATAACGGACTGTTATATTTTGAGTACTTTCTTGTCAGAAGTATTGACTTACGTATATAATATGGCTTTTAACTCTTTTTTTACTAAGGCTTTAGCCATTATTAACGCCTTTAATTTAAAGAACGTTTTTAAGATTATATCCTTAGATTTTTATTATAAAGACCGATTTAAGCTTAAGGCCTATTTTATTTAAGTGAAACTTTATACCGGGTTTAATGGCTATTAATTTTTCATAGACATAAATAAGGTCTTTTGGGTCGCGTCTTTTCTTTGTAGGGCTGCTTTTAATTAAATTAAAACCTTTTTGTCTGATTATATTAAGAATAAAACTAAGGAAGGAAGGGTTTTTACTGTTATATTTAAGGAATTTTAAAAAGTCTTTTTAAGCTTTAACGGGTTTAAAGGACGTATTAACTACGTTTTTAACGACATCAACTAAAACCGAACGGCCGAACGTAATATTTAAAACCTAAAGTAAACCGGGTTAATAATTATGTATACGGCCGCCTTTTAACAGTTTATTAATTAAATTAACTAAAACGATAAGGCACTTAAGGCATAATATTATAAAAGATTAAAAGATAGAGTTAAAGATGAGGTTATTAGGTTGGACGCATTTTCTGATTTATAAGAACTTATTGAAATAACTGTTAAAATTAATAATCGTAACTTTGAACGTGCCCTTAAACGGAAGGGCTAGTATCGCTTTAAGACACATATGTATTAAAATAAAGGGGGTAAAAAACCCTTTTACCCCCGTAAAATGGAATTAAATGCCACGTTTTAAAAATAACTTAAAGGAAAGCCATATAATAACGGGTTTTTTTAAAGAAGTTATAAATAAACGTTGATAAAATAAGCTATACTTTGATTATAGTCTTTCGGGTCACATAGTCAGCTCTTACCGTTAAGGAAAGTCGTGGTTAAAAAAAAAAGCAAATCAATATAATAAGGCGGGGTACCTATAATATCACTAATATCCCTGTGTCATTATACCCCATTAAGTAGTTTAACGCTTTGAGCTTTTAACATATAATTATTAACGAATTTAAAAACAACGGAATTTACGCTTAAGTAAAAGACGACAATAGTATAATATAAGACAACGGAAAAGAAAGAGATAAGGAGCTTTATTAAGTCTTAGACTTAGGGTTATATTAGCCACTACTCTCTGGACTATTATAAGGCGAGGTTTAGGAAGTCATTTAACGAGAGGAGAACTTATACTTTTAAGCTTTAAATATTTAACACTAGATTAACGAGGTCATAAGGGTTATTTATGAGGAGCTAAGATTAGTTCTTATAAGAGGATTATAATAGGGCGAGAAATATCAAGTAGTTTATTAAGACTATAAACACATTAAATAAAAGTAAGTTAAATATAACAACGGCTGTCTTTAAACCCATATATAAATCATTCTTTAAGAATTATCGCTTGTTCTTAAAAGTTAAGATAAGCCAGAAAAAGGAGAACTTTAAGAAGTTATATTAAAGGGTAATTGACGGCGCCTTTGGTTTAATATAACCGATGACACCCAGATGTATTAAGAACGCCTTACTTTATTAACTCAGATTTTAAAGACAAATCAGTTGTTTATAGTCGTAACTATAGAACCTAATTACTAGGTTCAAAGAAATATTTTAATAAAAGACTTTTATTAAAAGGATTTCTTTATACGTTAATTAACGGTAATAGGGGACCGTTATTTAATTATAAAAATAGAAATCAAAGGAATAACTCTTAAGGCTATAATAGACTCTAAAGTATAAGGGAATTTTATATTTCTTATTATTATACTTAAACATTTGTTATTAATTAAAGTAAAGGAAAAAGGGTATTAACTAATACTCGCCGACGGGAATGCCGCCGTTAATAAGACGGTAAATATACGAACTCGGACTTTACATATAAGTATTACCGGCTACTTTAAAAAAATCCAATTTAATGTTACTTAAATCGGGATATATGACATTATCCTTAGATTTTTTTAAATAAAAAAACATAATTTAAAGATTAATTAAGTTAAAAGACAATTAATGTTTAGTTATTGTAAAAATTGTTATTAAGATAAAGTAAAGACATTAATTGTTTGAGAGGTTTGTGCTACCTTTGAGGAACAGATTAGACATTAAAATAAGGGTCCACTAATGAAGGATATACCATTAGTATACTATAAGTTTACGGCATTATTTAAAGAAAAACGGGGTATTGAGGCTTTGCTTAAACACTAGGATTACGATTATTAGATTGAATTAAAAGAAAGTATTAAGCTAATATTTTAATTATTTAAGGAATATTTAATAATAGACTTAATAATAATTAAGAAATATATTAATAAACATTTAACAAAAGGATTTATTAAGGAGTTTAAATCCTCGTGGGGGAGTAACGTTTTTTTTATAAAGAAGAAGGACGGTAAATGACAGATATATATTGATTACTATTAATTAAATAATGTTATAAAGAAGGATTGTTATATATTATTATTAGCTAAAGAATTATAAGATAAGCTTACGGGGGTTAAGATCTTTATTTAATTTAATTTAAAAGGCGCGTATAACTTTGTTAGGATAATTAAAGGGGAAGAGGAAAAAACAATATTTCGCACTCGTTTCGGCTATTATAAATACACGGTCATACCGTTTGGCTTAACTAATGTATTAGCCACATTTTAGCGTTTAATTAATAATGTTTTGCGGCTGTACTTGGACGTAATATGTATATATTACTTAGACGACATTCTGGTTTATTTTAAAGACGAAGGGTAATATGTGAAAGACGTAACGGCGATCTTTAAAAGATTAAAAGCCGCCTTTATGTTCTTTAAATTAAAGAAATGTAATTTTTATATAAAAGAAGTTGTTTTTTTAAGTTATGTAATTATTATTACTAGATTAACTATGAATTTAAAGAAGATTTAAGTAATTATTAATTAAACTAAACCTATTAACGTTAAAGAGTTATAATCTTTTTTTTGGATTTATTAACTTTTATAAATAATTCATTAAAGGATACTTGGGAATTACTAGGGTATTCACGGAGTTAATTTATAAAGACAAAGAATATGTGTGGATAAAAAAAGCCGATGTGGTTTTTAGAGACTTTAAGGGGATATTTATTAAAGAACCCGTTTTTACGTCCTTTATATATAATAAAGAAATACGCATAAAGACAGATTCTTTAAACTACGCCATTGGCGCTGTGCTTAACTAACTAGGTGAGGACGGTAAATAATAACTAGTTGTTTATTATTCGCAGAAACTATTACTAGTAAAACTTAATTATAATATATACGACAAAGAGTTATTAGTAATTGTGGACGTAGTACGTGAATAAAGGGTTTATCTTAAGGGCTTTACTTATGAAGTATAAATCTTAACGGATTATAAGAATCTTATTTATTTTATTATTATTAAAGAACTAAACCGACGTTAAGTTCAATAATATAAAACACTTTTTATTGTGAAACTTCGAATTTTTTATATTAAAAGAACAAAAAACGCTTAAGCCGATACTTTAAATAAAAAACCAGAATATCTCGTAAATAAAACGCACAAATCTTACACTATATTATAAAAGGATAGCGATTTATTAGTTGTTAATTATAAACAATTAATAATAACGAGCCGTCTTTTTAAGAAAATCTAAAAGAACTATAACTAAGACTTAATAATAATTAAGTAAAAAAAACAGTTAAGCGAAGGATTTTCTTTTATTATTATTAGAGCTCTTTTATATTAAAGACGAGTCTATGTCCTGACATAGAATAAGGCGGACTTCGTTAAAGAACAACATAGGTTATTGGCTTATGGATATTAAAGAGTTGTCAAGACATTATCAAGGCTTTTTAAGGAATATTATTTTTTAAGTATAAGGAGAGTAATTAAGGACGTAATATCGTCATACGACATATATATTTAAAATAAGGTAACCCACTATGTTTTATATAAGTTTATAAAGTTATTAATAACATTACTACGCTTATAAAAGTTAATCGTTTTGGACTTTATAATTAAATTACCACCTTTAAAAGATTTAACCACAAGAATCATATATAACTTAATTTGTGTTATAACAGATAATTTCACTAAGTACGTGTATATAGTACTAGTACTAAGAACATAAGATACGTTTACTATAGTGTAAGTATTTTTTTAAACGATTTTCGCGAATCATAAAATATTAAACGAGGTTATTTTAAACAAAGATAAGCTTTTTATTTTAAGGTTTTAGAAAACTTTGGTTATATTCTTAAAAATAAAACAAAAAATATTAATAACCTTTTACTCTTAAACGGATATATAAACAGAACGAATTAATTAAATAATAAAGACTTATTTTTAATATTATATAAATTATAAATAAAATGACTAAGTTTAATTACTCTTACTTATTTAGTTTATATATAATAGCACAGATTAAGAGATTATTAGAATATCGCCGTTTTACGTGAATTATAAGGATAATTTAACGGTATATAATATATTAATCGTAGGTTAAAGGACCACGTAAGAAGCCATGTTATAAAGAGACGAGTTAAAGTAACTATATGAGGAATTATTAATTGATATTTTATTCATAATATAAAGATCAGCGATTTATTATAATAAAAAACGTAGTATAAGATTAACGTTTAAAGAGAAGGATAAAGTTTATTTATTTTAAAAAAATATTACGATAAAACGACTAAGTTATAAATTAAATTATAAAAAGCTAGGATTATTTAGAATTATAAAAGTAAAAGGATTAGTCAATTATTAACTAGCGCTTTTTAGAATAATAAACATTTATCCGGTATTTTATATATCCTTTTTTAAACTAATACTATTAAGAGCATTACCCGCTTTTGTTACTAAAATATAATTGATTAACTTAAACATAAAATATAAAGTCGAGACTATTTTAAATTATTAATATTTTTAAAACGTTGTTAAATATTTAATTAAATAAAAAGGGTACTTATAATCAGAAAATACCTAGGAACTTAAATTTAACCTTTATTGCCTTAGGTTGTTTTGGGAATTTTACTTTTAAAATTTAGGTTTATTTAAAAAAAAGGAGAACCAAAATTAGACACGTTAGCCCCTGTTTTAAAAAAGAACAAAAAATAAGCGTTAAGATTAAAGGCGGGGAATTAAAAACTAAGGACGTTTATAGTGGGTTTAAGAGAAAGCGTTAAAAGACGAACAGGGTGTAACGGTCGTGTATTTACTTAATAAACACAGGAGGCTGTAGTTGATTTTTAATGATTGAGAAGTAAGTGTATCACATACGGGGTAAAACAATTATTAGTATAATTGAGAATATTATTTAAAATTAAATATAAAGCTCTTATTTAATAGTAAACGTGCCGGTCTTATATAAAACCTTCGTTTTTTTTTAAATCCCTTAAATCCCTCGAGATATTAGATCCCCAGATCCTTAGATCCTTCTCATTAATATAAGATCCCAGGATCCACGGATCCATCACGTGACTTAACGTCCACTATAATCTAAATTATTATTATAACTAAAATCGTAATTATAATATATATAATAGTACTAATCGTTATCTTATATTATTCTTTAATTAATACTAACCCGTAAACCGTACTAATCCTTTATTAATATTAATACTCTTATAATATTATCCACTCGGTAATACCATTAATATCTTAGTATTAATTACTCATTAATATAAAGGGGTCCGTAACATTATCCCCTTTCTTACCTAGTGTGGCCTCTACGCTTAAGTATGACTTAAGAAATGTCAACGGCTACTAACGACTATCTTCTTTATTTATCATACTTAGTGTTATAAAAAAATCGAGTGTCGCCTAAATAAAAAAGAAACAGAGTATTTAACTTATACTTCATATTAAAGGCGCCGCGCGTTATATAAAGCCTTATTCCTTTTACCGCAGTCTCTCCCGTACTTATTACCTCGATTTGTTTATCTTAAAGAGATATTCAAAATACGTTTATTTTAAACGTAATAATTATAATTTTTCAAGGTACGTTGTAAAGTTCTCTTAACCCGATTAACCGGTGTGCCGATTTAAGCTAAGTAAAACGGTGACTTTTGTTCGTCCTTTAACGCCTCTTCTTAAGCCTATTACGGACGTCCCTAGTCCTTAGTTCTTTGCCTTTAAACTTAACGCTTATTTTGCGTTTTTTTTTAAAGCGGGGGCCAATGTGCTTAATCTTAGTTCTCCTTTTTTTTAAATAAACCTAAGTTTTAAGAATAAAATTCCTAAAATAACCTAAAATAATAAAGGTTAAATCTAAGTTCTCAGGTATTTTTTAATTATAAATACCCTTTTTATTTAATCAAATATTTTACCTTATTATAAAAGTTTTAATAATTAAGAATAGTCTTTACTTTATATTTAACGTTTAAGTTAATCGGTTATATTTTAATAACAAAAGTAAGTAATACTCTTAATAGTACTAATTCAAGGAAAGATATATAAAATACCAGATAAATGTTTATTATTTTAAAAAACGTTAGTTAATAATTAATTAGTCCTTTAACTTTTATAATTTTAAATGGCCCTAGCTTTTTATGATTTAACTTATGACTTAGTCGTTTTATCGTAATATTCTTTTAAAGTAAGTAGACTTTATCCCCCTTTTTAAACGTTAGTTTTATATTACGCTTTTTATTATAATAAATCGTTAATCTTTATATTATAAATAAAATATTAGTTAATAATTCTTTATATAATTACTTTAACTCGTCTCTTTGTAGCATGGCTTTTTACGCGGTCCTTTGACTCACAATTAGTATATTATATGCCGTTAGGTTATATTTATAATTCGCGTAAAACGGCGATACTCCAATGGTCTCTTAATCCGTACTATTATATATAAACTAAGCAAATAAGAGTAATTAAACTTAGTTGTCTTATTTATAATTCACATAATATTAAAGATAAGTCTTTATTATTTGATTAATTCGTTTTGTTTATATATTTGTTTAAAGGTAAAAGGTTATTAACATTTTTTGTTTTATCCTTAAAAGTATAATTAGAGTTTTCTAGAACTTTAAAATAAAGAACTTATCTTTATTTAAAATCACTTCGTTTAATATTTTATAATTCGTAAAAATCGTTTAAAAGAATACTTACGTTATTTATAGTACGCTCTGGGTTTTTAATATTAATATTATGTACGCGTACTTAGTGAACTTATCCGTAACTATATAAATCAAATCGTATTTGATTTTTATGACTAAGTCCTTTAAGAGTAATAGTTTAATTATAAAGTCTAAAGCGATTAACTTTTATAAGTGTGGTAATGTGGCTAGCGACTTTATGAGCTTATACGGAGTATAATATAATGCCTTGTTTTAGATGTATATGTTATATAACGATACTACGTCTTTAATTTTTTTTTTTATACTTAAGAAATAATATTTCTTAAAGAGCCTTAATAATGTCTTAGTAACTCTTTGGTGTCTATAAGCCGGTAGCCCATGTTGTTCTTTAATAAAGTCCGTTTTATTCCGTGTTAAGACGTAAACTCGTCTTTAATATAAAAGAGTCCTAATAACAGTAAAGGAAAAATCTTTTTTTAACTATCTCTTTTACTTAACTATTACTAAGTCGTAGTTATAGTTCTTTTAGATTTTCTTAAAGAAGCGGCTCGTTATTACTAGTTGTCTATGGTTGATTATTAACGAGTCGTTATCCCGCTTAAATACGGTATATGACTTATATGTCTTATTTGTGAGATATTTTAGTTTTTTACTAAAGGCGTTAGCTTTAGCGTTTTCCGTTCTTTTAACATAAGAAATTTAAAGCTTTATAATAAAGAGTGTTTTATATTACCAAACTTAGCGTCGGTTTAGTTTTTTAATAATAATAAAATAAATGAGATTTTTATAGTCCGTTAAGATTTATACCTCATAAGTAACGCCCTCGAGATAAACCTTTTATTCGCGTATTATGTTTATAATTACTAATAACTCTTTGTTATATATGTCGTAATTGAGTTTTATTAATAATAGTTTCCGCGAATAATAAACGACTGGTTATTATTTCCCGTTCTTACCCGGTTAACTAAATACGGCGCTAATAGCGTAATCTAAAGAATCTGTTTTTATGCGTATTTTATTATTAAGTATAAAAGATATAAGAACGGGTTCTTAAATAAACATTTCCTTAAGAGTTTTAAAAGCCGCGTCGGCCTCTTTTATTTACACGTATTCTTTGTCTTTATGAATTAACTCTATAAGTACCTTAACGATTCTTAAATAACCTTTAATAAATCGTTTATAAAAGTTAACGAATTGAAAGAAAGATTATAGTTTTTTTAACGTTAGTGGGTTTGGTTTAGTTAATAATTATTTGAATTTTTTTAGGATTTATAATTAATCTTATGATAATAATCACGTAACTTAAAAAGGTGACTTCTTTTATATAAAAATTACACTTCTTTGGTTTAAAAAATATAAAGGCGGCTTTTAACTTTTTAAAGATTATCGTTACGTTTTTTTCATATTATTCCTCGTTCTTAGAGTAAACTAAAATATTATTTAAGTAATAAATACATATTACGTTTAAGTATAATTATAAAACATTATTAATTAAACGTTAAAATATAACTAGTGCGTTAATTAAGCTAAATGACATAACCGTGTACTTGTAATAACTAAAACAAGTGTAAAATACTGTTTTTTCCTCTTTACCCTTAGTTATTTTAACGAGGTTATACGCGCCTTTTAAGTTAAATTAAGTGAAGATCTTGGCCTTTACGAGCCTGTCTCGTAATTCTTTAACTAATAATAATATATAACGATCTTTTTTTATGGCGTTGTTTAATTAATGGTAATTAATATACATTTGTCGTTTTCCGTTTTTTTTTTATAAAAAAAACGTTACTCTTTTACGGGGATTTAGACTCTTTAATAAACCCTTTCGTTAAGTGTTCATTAATATAGTTCTTAATCGTCATTAAGTCTATTATTAAATATTCTTTAAGTGGTTAAAATATTAGCTTAATACCTTTTTTTAACTTAATCTTATAATCGTAGTCTTAATGTTTAAATAAAGCCTTAATGCCTCGTTTTTCTTTGAATAATACCGTAAACTTATAATATACTAATGGTATATCTTTCATTAGTGAACCCTTATCTTAGTGTTTGATTTATTCTTTAAAAATAACGTAAACCTCTTAAACGATTAATGTTTTTGTTTCGTTTTAATAATAGTTCTTATAATGACTAAATATTAATTGTCTTTTGACTTAATTAATCTTTAGATTGTGCTTTTTTATTTAAAGAAGTCTAAGGATAATGTCGTATATCCTAATTCAAGTGACATCAAATTGGATTCTTTTGGAATGATTGGCGATGCCTATGTATAAGGTTTAAGTTCGCACATTTACTGTCCTATTAACGGCGGTATTACCGTTAGCAAGTATTAGTTAATATCCCTTTTTTTTAACTTTAATTAATAGTAAATACTTAAACATAACAATAAAAGACATAAAATTCCTTTATATTTTAAAGTTTACTATAGCCTTAAAAGTTACTCTTTTAATTTTCATTTTTACAGTTAAGTAACGGTCCTTTATTATCGTTAATTAACGTATAAAGAAATCCTCTTAATAAAAATCTTTTATTAAGATGTTTTTTTAAACTTAGTGGTTTAGTTTTATAATTACAACTATAAATAACTGATTTATTCTTAAGATCTGAGCTAATAAAGTAAGGCGTTCTTAATACATTTAAGTGTCATCGGCTATGTTAAACTAAAGGCGCCGTTAATTGCCTTTTAACACGACTTCTCAAAGTTCTCTTTTTTTTAACTTATTTTAGTTTTTAAGAATAAGCAATAATTCTTAAAAGATAATTTATATATAAGTTTAAGGACAACCGTTACCGTACTTGACTTATTTTTATTTAATGTGTTTATAGTCCTAATAAACTACTTAATACTTTTCGCCTTACTATAGTCCCCTTATAAGGACTAGTCTTAGTTCTTCGTAAGTAACCCTCGTGACCTCGTTAGTTTAATGTTAAGAATTTAAGGCCTAAAGGTATAAGTTCTTTTCTTATTAAGTGACTTCTTAAACCTCGCCTTATAATAAACCAAAGAAAGGCAAATAAAGTAGTCTTAAATCTAAGACTTAATAGAGTTCCTCGTCCTTTCTTTTTTTACTATCTTATGTTATGTTATTATTGTCCTTTATTTAAGCGTAAATTCTGTTATCCTCAAGTTCGTTAATGGTTATATATTAAAAGCTCGAGGCGTTAAGTTACTTAGTAAAGTATAATGACACAAGGATATTAGTGACATCGTAAGTGCCCTGTCTTATTATATTAATTTGTTTTTTTCTTGACTATGACTTTCTTTAATAATAAGAGCTAGTTATATAGCCCGGAAAACCACATTCAAAGCATAGCTTATTTTGTCGTCGTTTATTTATGACTTCCTTAAAGAACCCGCCGTTACGTGGCTTTCTTTTAATTTACTTTTAAAAAGTAACGTCTAACTCTATTTCTTTAAAGTAAAAAGGCTTTTAGGGCTTATTATACTTTTAGTGGAAATATTGCCCTTTTCACTCGAGGCTCCGCTCATAGGCTCGGTTATTAATTTTAATCACAAACTCGATTAGTTCTTAAAGGTCGTTAAGTCGTTTAAAACGAATAATCTCGTCTTTTACGTTATCTTTTAATCTGTTATAATAACGGTCTTTTAAAACGTCTTCCCCCCATTTAATTCGTTTAACGTATTATTAAAACTTTACAATATAATTCGCGCAAGACCCGGTTTACTAAAGCTTTTATATATTACGCACCGTTATACGCGTTATGTTAATATCGCTAAAGATTTAAATCATAGATTCTTTTAAACCCTAAAAAGATAAAAATATCTTTTAGGTAACCTTAAAAGCGTTAATTATTACACTTCCCGTTGAATTTTTAGTGGCTATATAATCCTCAAAGAACGGTTCTATTTAGTCTTAAGCTACCCCTCTAAGTAAAGTAATAACTTATAAGACTTTCTTAGTCTCAGAGGTAAATCGTCTTATATAAAATCTAATATATATATTAACTTAAACCATTTAATATTAATACGTATTACGGTCGCCACTAAAGGTCTTTAAAATAAAGACTTTAATGTCCTTATTAATGTTACTTAAGACAATGACGACGACGTCTTTATTAAATAAAAATCCCTTAATAGACATAATATACGTGAATTCGTATTTTCAACGAAAAGGTACTTAAAGTATAACAGTCGTATATTTATTTAATAAACATAAGAAGTTATAGTTGATCTCTGATAATCGAGAAGTAAGTATATCACGTATAAGGTAAGACAATTATTAATATAATTAAGAATATTATTTAAAGTTAAATACGAAGCTCTTATTTAATGGCAAACGTACCGGTCTTATATAAAACCTTTGTTTTCTTTTAAATCCCTTAAATCCTTTAAGATATTAAATCCCCGGATCCTTAGATCTTTCTCATTAATATAAGATCCCAAGATCCATAGATCTATCACGTGACTTAACATCTACTATAATTTAAATTATTACTATAACTAAAATCGTAACTACGGTATATATAATAGTACTAATCGTTATCTTGTATTATTCTTTAATTAATACTAACCCGTAAACTGTATTAATCCCTTGTTAATACTAATACTCTCATAATACCATCCACTCAGTGGTACCATTAATATCCTAGTGCCAATTACTCATTAATGCGAAGGGGTCCGTAACACAGGGGTTACCGTTTTACCTAGCTTAAATCGGCACATTAGCCAGTTAAGCCAGGAGAATTTTACGGCGTATTCTAAAGAATTACAGTCGTTACGTTTAAAACGAACGTATTTTAAACATTTCTTTAAAATAAACAAATCTAAGAAATAAGTATAAGAGAAATTATAACAAAAGGAATAAGGCTTTGTATAGCGCGCGGCGCCTTTAATATAAAGCGCGAGTTAAATACTTTGTTTCTTTTTTGTTTAAGTGACACTTGATTTCTTTACGATACTAAGCATAATAAATAAAGAAGATAGTTATTAATAGCTGTTAATAAACTTTTAAGTTATACTTAAGCGTGGAGGCTATATTAGGCAAGAAAGGGGATAGTGTTACGGATCTTTTTATACTAATGAGTAATTGGCACTAAGATACTGATAGTACTACCGGATGAATAGTATTATAAGAGTATTAATATTAACAAGGGATTAATACAGTTTACAGGTTAATATTAATTAAAGAATAATATAAGATAACGATTAATATTATTATATACATTATAGTTGTAATTTTAATTATAATAATAATTTAAATCATAGTAAACATTAAGTCACGTAATAAATCCGTGGATTTTAAGATTTTATATTAATAAGAGGGATTTAAGGATTTGAGGATTTAATATTTTGAGGGATCCAGGGGATTTAAAGAGAACGAAGGTTTTATATAAGACTAACACGTTTACCATTAAATAAGAGTTTTATGTTTAATTTTAAATAGTATTTTTAACTATATTAGTAATTGTTTTGCCCCGTATATAATACACTTACTTCTTGATCATTAAAGATTAACCGTAGCCTTCTGTATTTATACCGAGTAAATAATGGACCGTTATAATATATTTGCCCAAACCAAAGCGTTTCGCGTGTTTTTATTAATTATTATGCTTAATAGCTGCCGTTTGCTATTTTTTACCAGCTGCTTTAATTTGTATTATTTCTTAATATTCTTAAAAAGTTCTTTTTGCTTTTATTGCTTTTTGTTATACAATTATTTAATAGCCTTTTAAAGCTTATTATTTTTTTGGCCTTTAATAAAAGCATTGAATAGGTTTTGTATTTGGCTATATAATTTTATAATATATGAAATATTGTTTATAAACGCAATTTGTTTTGGTATTAATTTTTATAGGCAGCGGGGATTGATTAAGCAGCTTATAAAACATATAAATTGCATTAGGTCCTTTTAAGTGTTCAGCCTTTAGTATATGCCTTAAAGATTAATATTAATATTATTAAAATAATATTTTAAGAATGTGCTAATATTTATATGCTGCAGGATTTTATTTTAAAGCAAATTGCTAATATTTGCTATTTAAAAGAACTTAAGTTAATATAATGCCTAAATAATAAAGGATTGGGCATTTACGATTTTCATTTAATCCTTTGGCTATATCATTTTGGAGGTTATAAGGCTTTAATACTTAATTAAAGCCAATGATTTTGCCCCTTATTTTTATTTGGTATTGTATTAATCTAAATGAAAGCTACAATTTGCGAGCAATACAAACGCTTTATGCTTTATAAACCGCTTTATAAAAAATGAATTTATTATTTATTTTGTTTTGTAGTAACAATAGCTGCTTATTAAGTTTTTTAAGAATTTTAAGGCTATATAATCTTTTTAAACAATTAATACTTGAAAACTTAAATGCGGAAGCCTTAAATAATATGCCAAAAAAAATATGCGGGCTAAGCACAAGGGTTGAATTGTAAATAATCTTGGGAATTTTGAATTTGTTCCTGGCATGGGTTAATAAATAAATTAAGATAGCTAAAAGCAAAAAAAGGGAATGTACATATCCTTTAAGCCAAAATATTGTTTTGTGAATTTAGGCATTAATTTAATAAAAAAACAAGAATAACTACCTCCGTTAAGATCTTAAATCAAAGTCAATTTTAAATATTAATATTAAAGCTTAATCAAAGCTTTTAATCAATTGCTTATAATATTTACAAACTGATAAAATAGGATAAGTTAAATTTAAAGCCATTTAATATTAAAAGTTATTTTAATTGTAACTAAAAAAATTTGCGCAAATTTAATTAAATCTTTTGCATATATAATTACATTTAGCCGTTTTGTAAAATCAAGGTCCTTTTTTATTATTATAATTTTAATAATTTAAGGATTTTATTAGCATAAATCACAATTTTAAAAAAGCGTGCAAAGGCTTATGTTTTAATTATTAATTAAGATCATAAAATCAATTTTTTTCTTAGTTTTAATTTTATATATTATTAAATAGCACTTTTAAAATGTTTTTAGCAAGCTTACGTATTTGATTCCTAGCTGCCTTTGGCCACCTTTTTCTTGCCGTTAATTGCACGCTTAGCTTAAAAAGCCGTGAATAAATTAGGGCAAGATTTTATTATAGCATTTCGCTGGGTTTCAAGTTTGGAAAGTGCAATATTTGAATACAAAACAAAGGTCAATTAAAGCCCTTTAATGTAAGTAAAATAAATATGGCTTATATTAATTATAATGCTCTTTTATTTGATTAAGCTGAATTTGCGTTTTGGGGCTATATTGCCTTTGTTAAAAACGCTGCATATTAAGGTTTATAGCGTTGGCGCGGTAATGCTTTAAAGGATATTATACTTTATTATCAAAAAATTATTATTATTATTGCTATCCTTATTAGCTAAAAGGCTATTTAGATTAGTATTGATTTTAGGGTTTGCATTATTATTAAACAAGCTGTTTGTGTTAGAATTAAAGGTGCTTTTATTATTAAATATTGGCACATTTTTATTATATCTTGCTTAAGGCATAAATACATGTGTGGGGAGAAGAGGCTGTGTGAAGAAGAGATAAAATAAAGAGAGGAAGAAGTGATAAAGAGATAAAGAGAAGGAATTGAAATGGGCAATGTCAAGAGAGGAGGGAGAGAATATTGATTTGGAGTGGGCGATGAGAAAGAAGGAGGGTACAAAAGGAGGCGCCAGCCCTTTATACTTAAAAGTCAGAGTTGATTATAATAAACCGTTTTTGGCATTGTGGTACTTGCAAGATTTGGGGGGCTATTAAGTGGGAGGGAAATGAAAACGGAAAAAGAAGTGATGAGCGAAACGAAAAGCAGAGGGGTGATTGATGCTTTTTGAGTGCACGGCCCATGGTATTTGGATTGAGGTGTGCGGTAAAGCGATATGAGGTGTGGAATTAGCTTAGAATTGATTAATAGATCCCTAAAAACAGCGACCAAAACCGCCGAAAACAGCAGCTTGCTAATCGTTTCATTATTAAATAAAGAAAATCATTAAAGTAAATCTTTAATATTTACTTTTAATTATATATTAAGCTTAATATTTAAGTTATAATAATAATATTTTTATTTTTAAATATACTTTTCTTATTTTAATAACCTTTATTAATTACATTTTTTATAAATAATTATTTATTAACTTATATATTAAAATAAGATAAAAATTAATTTAATGTTAACTTTTTGATTAATTAATTATTATAAATCTAAAAAGGTCATTCTCATAAGCTAATAAAGCTGATTTTAAAACAGGTCTTATTTTGTATTTTAATCAAAAACTCGTAATGATGCACAATTTTTAAATAAATTTCTTTTAAAAATAATTCTTTAATAATTAATATTTTTATAATTATATTAGTCATTATAAATCTAAAAAAGCCACATTACTAAGCTAATTAAGCTAATTTCAAAACAGGTTTTATTTTGTATTTTGATTAAAAACTCATAGTAATGCACGACTTTTAAATAATAATAAATTTAAAAAATTCCTTTAATAATTAATATCTTTATAATTATAATAATTATTATAAATCTAAAAAGGCCATTTTAATAAGCTAATTAAGCCGATTCTAAAACAGGTCTTATTTTATATTTTAGTTAAAAACTCATAATATTACACAATATTTAAATAATTCCCCTTTAAAAGTGGGGCTTTTTAAACTTCCGGCACTCCCGCACTTCCGCATTCTTAAAGTTTTGTTACATATCGTACAATCAACACCACTTTCTATTACACTCACTCTTAAAGCATTATAAAAGTCACGTTCTAATCACAATGGATATAAAGCTTGGTTTATGTATTTATGACTAATTAAAAAAGGGCAAAATTAACAGATTTTTTCACTATTGGGAAAATCAAGCTGGTGTAAAGATTTCCGCATGATTGTAAGTGCTTGAGGCTCTTAAATTCAAGAAAACGTAGAGACAGCTAAAGCTGTCAATAAATAAGGAATTAAAAATATTTCTATAAAAAAGCGTTTTTTTTATTAAATTACTACTTTTTTCTAATCTTTTAAAAACACTAACACTTATAAAAATTATACAAAAAACATTTTTAAAAAGGACAATTAATATTAAAATATTTAATTAAAAAAAGCTTTTACTTTTTTCTCTTAATTACTTTAACTTTTATATAACTCATAAATATTATCCCTACTAATACCTTCTATTTTAATTACTATAAAATTAATTATTAAGCTAATAATTGTCTTAAATTAAAAAAAAATAAAAGAAATAAATCATAAAGTCGTAAAATCTAAGGGTAAAAACATAAATTTTAATAATTTATTAAAAAACTCTTAAATTATAAAACAATTTTTTATTATAATAAAAGCCTTAATTTAGAAAAAGATTTAAATATTAATTTTGGTGCTTTAATTAAAAAATAATAATTTTTAGTTAATATTAAATTAAGAAAAAATAAATTATATATTGAATTAGTTATATATATTAATAATAAAGCAAATACTTTTAGTGTTATTAAGACTTTAATAGTTTATTAACTTTAAAAATTCTTGAATTTTCCTTTCTTATTATCCTTATAAATTATAATAGAAAAGGGGGCAACGCTATTAAATACGCTATATTTCTTATTTTAATTATTAATTAATATTAAATTAATTTCCCTTTTTTAATTATTAACTTGAAGAATGCTGAAATATTAATGAACTAAAAATTCTTAGAATATTATGATTTTAAATAAATTTATTTTAAAAGAAAAAATAAATTCTTATAATTAAAAGATATATTTAAAAAAAATTATTTTAAAAAACGCCTTTTATTTTCTTTAACGTTTATTAACCTTATTATTAATTTATTATATTAAAAAAATGCTAATTAATGCGACTAATTAATGGCTTAAAATAAGTATTGTCATATAAAAGCTGAAATTATTTATTTTAATATAATTATAAAATCACTTATAAAATCACTTTTAAAATGGCCTTTAAATCATTTTATTAAACTGCCGATTCTTAACCTTTTATATTTATTCATAAACTAAAAAAAGGATTATTTGATATAAAAACATTGCTTTTAAATTATTAAACATTAAATATATTATTTTTAAAAAGTATAAACAAATTTATAAAAGTTATTATTCTATATAAAGCTAAGTTATTATTAAAATTAAATAAAATAAATATTTATTATATTATAATATTGATTATATATTAATTTCATCTTTAATTTAAAAAAGTTAAAATTAAAATTAAAATAGAAATCTTTATGTTTTTTTATAAAATTAAATTAAAGATTTTACATTAAAAAAATCATTAATATGAAATTATCTATTATAAATAATGAATTAACTCTTGAATAAATATGAAAAACCAAATATTCATTAAATTAAGATTTAATCCATTAAAAGCTCTTATTTTAATATAAAGAATGTAAAAGATTTTTTTTAAATAAAGCCTTAAATAAGCTCTTTATTTGGCGTCTTAATATAAATCATAAAATCAAATTTACGACTAAAAATAAACTTTTTAAGCCTTTTTATTGGCTTATAAATACATAATTATTTAAAACAAAATAATATATTATAAAAAACCTTTCTAAAATTTTGTTTTTGATATTTCTTTTATGGCTTTAATCTTTTTTATTAAAAAAGCAAATAATGAATTACAATTTTACATAAATTATTAAAAACTTAATAACTTTTCATATAAATTATAATTTATATAAATATAAAATGCTTCTTTTGGCCTTATAAATAATCTGGCCACGTTTTAATGTTTTATTAATAATATTCTTATAAAACATTTATATAATTTTTCTTTAATATATTCAAATAATAGTTGAATTTATTTGAATTTTGTAAAAGAACACAAAATATATATTAAAAAGGTTTTATAAATCTTAAGAAATCACGGGTTATAAATTGATATTAAAAACTAAGTTCTTAAGCTTTATTATTAAAATAGATAAAATTAAAATTAATTTAGAAAAAAGTCATAATAATTAATAATTAAAAATACGTTTTTAATGTCTAAGGTATATAAAGTTATTGAAGCTTTTATAATTTTTATTAATAATTTATTAAAACTATAATTATATTTATCGTCCTTTTACGCATTTTACTAAAAAATATATTCTTTTTAAATTTAATAATACTTATAAAATAACCTAAAAACATTATAATTAATACTTAAATCAATTCTTATTTGTTGCCATTATAACATATTTAAATAAACACGTTTAAAAACAAACTCTTCTAATAAAATTATAATTAAAGTACTTTTTTAATTATAAAACAATAGACTTTTCCACTTTATGAGTTTTTTTTCTAAAATAATAATTAATATTAACTTAAATTATTTAATTTATAATAAAGGGCTTTTAGTTATATTTTAATTTTTTAAATAAGATAAACCAAAATTATTAAAAACATAGAAAAATATACATATATATATTCATTATAAAGTATTAAAACATTTCATATCTATTAAAATTTTTATTATTAAATAAATTTAATAAGCTGAATTCTTTATTAATTTCTATTGTATAATTATATATTATATGAACATTACAAATATTTTAGTTAATACATTATTATAAAAAAATGAAGACCTTTCCTTAATAAAAACCAAAAAAGAACACTAAAAAATCAATAAATAATCTTAAATAATAAAATTAATCAATAAATCCTTAATAACATATAACGAACAAAATTATTACTTATTAAAGAACTAAAGCCTGAGTTTTTAATAAAAAAGCCTCCTAACTTTACTTTAATAATACCATATAATATTAAAAGCTATAATATTATTAATTAAATTATTATTATAAATAAAATCTTTTTAAACCTTGAGCCTTTTAAAACAAAATTAAAAAATATAACTTAAACTATAAGCTTTCACAAAATAAGCTTTTCTTTTAAAAACGCCTTAAAATACTAATAAAACCTCCTAAATTACACACTTCTTTAATTTGCCACATATACGCACAACCTTAAGTGGCATATACCGGGATTATTAAAGTCAAATTATTACTTAATCGTAAATATCATTAAACTAGAATTAATAATAATATTATAAAATATATTATTAATTATAATTACTTTAAAATAAAGGCTCGTAAAAACAAAACCCCGTGCTTAGTACATGCTTTACTAATTTTTATAAAATCATATTAACATTTAACGATGGACTTTATAAAATTACCTTAAAATAAAAATAGCTTTAAATCTACTTTTATAATTATAAATCGACTTATAAAAAAGCCCCTCTTTATCCTTTGTTATAAAACTATTATTATTAAAAATATAGCTAATTTCTTTTTAATTCATTACAATTAATATTTTAAAATACTTAATTTAATTATTTTAAATAAAAGCCTTTAATTTGTTTTAACTTTTTAAAATAAACATTACCGCATTTTAAATATTAAAATAAAACTTATTATAACTTATAACTTAAATATAACGTAATATATTAAACAACAACTTCAGCCATTTTACACATATTATTAAAATAATTAAAATTCCCTTTTACTAATTATAAAAATTCTTTAATTTACATTATTTCACAAGTTCTTGAAAAACATAACACCATTTTAAGTCTTAAACAATTATAAATTAAAAACTTTATATAATATATATAATCTAAAACCTTTAAAATCAATAATAAAAAGATTAAATAAAAACAACGCTATGAAGGTCACTTTAAGAATAAAATAAACCTTAGAATTTATATAATCTTTAATTTAAATATAATAAAATAAAATAAAGTAATTAATAAACTAAACCAATTATAAAATTAATTAAAATATAAAAAACATAATATTAATTTCTATAATTGATTAAAAAATGAATAAGCCTTTACATAAGCTTTAAATAAATAATATAAACTAATTAAAATATTAATAAAAATTAGAGAAAATTAAAAATTTAAATTCTTTAAAAATTAAAAGATTTACCCTATTCTTTACTCTTATTTTTTATAAAAATACATTAATAGTCTTTTTTTAAACTAAATATAACTTATATTAGTACTAATATAATTCCTTTTAAAGCAAAACAAATAAAAAAATTAAAACAATATTAAGCTTTAAATTAATAAATAATACCTTTAAATATTAAGGAACCAATCAGAGATTAATAGGTGACAACTTTAATATTATTTAACTTTAATATCATATTATTAAAAGTGGTAATATTAAAAACAGTAATATTATAAGTGATATTATATGTAGAATAATAAGTATTTTTTAGTTTTTAATGCTCCGCAGGCCCTTCGGGGGCCTCTGGGGGCTCTGTGAGGCCTGTATATTAATAATAATTATATTAAAAAAGCTTTTGTTTTTTTATTAAACTATTAAACTATTAAACTATTAAACTATTAAACTATTAAACTATTAAACTATTAAATTATTAAACTATTAAACTATTAAACTATTAAATTATTAAATTATTAAACTAATTTTAAAACAGGTCTTATTTTGTATTTTAATTAAAAACTCGTAGTAATTCACCACTTTTAAATAAAATTTCTTTAAAAATATCTTTTTAATAATTAATATTCTTATAAGTATGATAATTATTATAAATCTAAAAAGGCCATTTTTATAAGTTAATTAAACTGATTCTAAAACAGGTCTAATTTTATATTTTAGTTAAAAACTTATAATAATATATGATTTTTAAATAAATTCCCTTTGAAAAGTGGGGCTTTTTAAACTTCCCGCACTCTTGTATTCCCGCATTCTTAAAGTTTTGTTATATATCATATAATCAACACCACTTTTTATATTTTTAAAGCATTATAAAAGTCATGTTCTAATTATAATGGATACAAAGCTCGGTCCACGTATTTATGACTAATTAGAGGAAGGCAAAAATTAATAGACTTTTTTATCATTGGGAAAATCAAGCTGGTGTAGAGATTTCCGCGTGATTTAAGTAGATGCCTAAAACTCCTAAGAT
Organism: Helotiales sp. F229; assembly: GCA_002554605.1. Lineage (NCBI taxonomy): Eukaryota > Fungi > Ascomycota > Leotiomycetes > Helotiales > Helotiales sp. F229. Next base: position 2,660,649 of record MXAW01000002.1, on the reverse strand, counting down.
TCAAGAAAACGTAAAGACAGTTAAAGCTGTCAATAATACTAAGGCGCTTCTCTTATTATGTTTAACGTTAACAAATACGTTAATTACGTTAAATTACTTCACTTCTAAGTTAAATTATATTATAAACGCCATTACCACTTTAAAAAAACGTAGTATAAGTATTATAACGTACGTTAAGAAAATTGTTCAATTATTTTATATGTCCTTTTATATTATAATACGAAATTAATAGTAAATTAATTCACTTATTAAGTTGATTTTATATATAAAAACCCATTTTAATAAAATAAGTTATATAATAATGTCTTCCTTAAAAATCACTCTCTAATAATGTCCGGCTTTTAAATTAAAAATCTTTCTTTTAGCGTTTTTCTTAAAGTATTTGCCTTAGGCGTAATTGTTTAACTTATTCTAGTTTTTTAGAGCTTTTAATAATTTCCCTTAATATGGGTTATATAAATTAAAAACGATTATAAGGTCTGTTTCCATTTTAATACTTAAAACAACTATTATTATTACCGTATATAATATAATTATGTTTTTATTATTTACTCGCGTCAAAGTAATTTCACAAAATATGCTAATAAACTTTATTATATACAAGTAGTTGTCTTATTATAAAGCCGCTATTATAAAATAATAGCCCTTAGTTATAAGTCTATTATGCTTCTTTCACACTTCTTATATTACATAAATTCAATCATATTATTGTCTTTATCATTATTATTGGCTTATTTTAGCTAATATTTAAAAATCGTTATTTATCCTAATCGTTATAAACAAAGCTTTTAATAGTTTAAGGATTTATTATTTAAAGTCTTATAGCCTTTAATTTAATACTATAACTTAAGGGTATATTTAACGCGCTTTTTTAATACTTAAGTCTATATCTTTACTATATAAAGCGTTTTTCCCAAACTAATCTTTAATTATTTGATTTTTAATAAGTTTTAAAACGTTTAAACTTAACCTTTTATAAAGAATTAAAATTTTATTATTATTTTTAATATTGTTTTTATAAAAAACTACTTCATTTACCCCCAAGTTTTAATTCTCGTAAAAGATTATTGACAGCTTTAGCTGTTTCTACGTTTTCTTGAATCTTAGGAGCCTCAGGCATTTACTTAAGTCACGCGGAAATCTCTACACTAGCTTGATTTTCCCAGTAGTAAAAAAATCTATTAGTTTTATTGTTTTTTAATTAGTCATAAATACGTGAACCAAGCTTTGACTTTGTTATGATTAAAATATGACTTTTATAATGCTTTAAAAGTGTAATAAAAAGTGGTATTGATTGTAGGATATGTAACAAAATTTTAAGAATGCGGGAGTGCAGAAGTGCTGGAAGTTTAAAAAGCCCCACTTTTAAAGGGGAATTATTTAAATATTATGTAATATTATAAGCTTTTAATCAAAATATAAAATAAGACCTGTTTTAGAATCGACTTAATTAGCTTATTAAAATGGCCTTTTTAGATTTATAATAATTATTATAATTATAAAGATATTAATTATTAAAAGATATTATATAATTAGTTAATTAAAAAATTAAAATTAAACTAATTCTTATCTTATTTTAATATATAAGTTAATAAATAATTATTTATAAAAAATCTAATTAATAAAGGTTATTAAAATAAAAAGGGTATATTTAAAAATAAAAATATTATTATTATAATTTAAATATCAAGCTTAATATATAATTAAAAGTAAATAATAAAGATTTATTTTAATGATTTTCTTTATAAAAAATCGATTTAAAAATTAACAAATATATGTATAATACTACTTATTAAACTATTAAATAAAGTACATATTAAATTATTTATGAAATTTAATAGTTTAATAGTTTAATAGTTTAATAAAAAAACAAAAGCTTTTTTAATATAATTATTATTAATATACAGGCCTCACAGAGCCCCCGGAGGCCCCCAAAGGGCCTGCGGAGCATTAAAAACTAAGAAATACTTGGAAAAATACTTATTATTATATTTGTAATATTATTTATTAATTTACTTATTAAATTACTTATTAAATTTAATGAATTAATAGTTTAATTATTTAATAGAAAAAACTTGTTCTAAGTTTAATATATGTATTGTTAAAATAAGAGCTTCGCAAAGCCCCTAAAGGGCCCCCGAAGGGCCTGCGGAATATTAAAAACTAAAAAATACTTATTACTATACTTATAATATTACTTATAATATTACTTATAATATTACTACGTTTAGTATTACCACTTTTAATATTACCACTTTTAATAATATTATATTAGAGTTAAGTAATATTAAAGCTGTCACCTATTAATCTCTGATTAGTCCCCTAGTATTATTACTTTTCCCCTTTTAGCTTTTATAAAAAACAATTTTATTGTTTTCTATTTCTTGGCTTTTATAAAAAACCATTCCCATTTCACTTTCCATTACCCCTAAGCTTATCAATAGTTCAAGAGGATTAAGGTCTATTAATATTATTATAAGTAGTTTAATAATCAAGGAAAACATTTTTATAAACGGGTAAAATACTCTTAGTATAATGATTTCTGTTTTTATTGGCTCTTTAGCATACTTTTTAATAATGGCATTTAATATAGCCATTTGTTCTTCTGTAATATTTTTTATAATGTTACTCATATTAAGCCTTACGTTTAAAGAGACGTCGTCCTCTTCTATTATAATAATGAGTTTTTTTAAAGTAAAAGCGGTTTAGCCGATTAACTTCTTTTTATTTAAAGAATAAAACTTTGTTTTATTAAAGCGAATATTATATGTTATAATGACACAACGTAACTAAAGTACTTAAATTTTATATATAATAAAAATAACGTAATTAATTAAATAACCTAAGTGTCCTTTAAAGTCGATTTTAAAGCTTTTTTGTCTTTTCCGGCTTTTTTTTTTTTTTTTTAAGTAACCACGCGCCTTATACACGTATTCCCCGCTTTAATTTAATTTTAAGTTAGTTAATAATCTTTTTATAATTAATAAATTATATTATTAAAAATAATCCCAAAACTATTTCTAAAGCATTTAATTTAAGCTTTTTATTTCTTGTTATATAAATAGTGCCTTATTATATAAGTAAACTGCCGCATTATACACCTCTAAGTATAGCTTTTATAAGAGTTTTATTTGAACGTATATTTTAATAAATTTAATAATAATTTTTTATCCTGCGCGCTCTAAGCCGCTGATTAGTTTTTTAATGTGTATTAAGGGGTTCTTTATTTTAATCCCTTCCTTTGTCGTCTAGTTCTAATAACGTGTCATTTTAAAGATTATAATAACAAAAGTGTTATTGTCATATTTAATGACATAAATTAATAATCCATATTAACGTTTAGTCTAATGTTTAAAGTTTTATAATATTGGCATAATATAATTTAGCGACTTATTTACTAAAGTTTAGTTAAATAGCTTTCCATTATGTTCGTCTTTAATTATTAATAGCCATTATGTTTTATTATAATTTAAGGGGAAATTAAATAAGTCCTAAAGGATTTTAAAGAATAGTTTTATTGCCTTATTTTTAGACTCCTTCTTTAAAGTGATATTTCCGGCGTGTGTTATAATATAATCTTTGTATTTAATTTTAAAATCACCGTTAAATTCTACCCTTTTCCTCATATAAAACAATGTTTAAAGTGCTTTTTCTTTAAGATAACCCATTTTAAGTGTTATATCTCTAACGTTATATAACGAGTTTATAGTGGCTTTTTACTTAACTAAAAACCTTGTTTTAAATTATAACGGAAAATTAAGTACATTATAGTTAAAAGACGTTTTATTATCACTGGGATATAAAGGCAATAAGAATAATTAAAAGGCTTATATTTAAAAAAAGTAAAGTTATATTTCTGCTTTAGCTTTTAAAATATTATATTATCTCAAACTTCCCCGTACCTTAATATAATGTTTTTTCCTAAGTATTAAATCCTAATGTTTAATAAAAGCGCCTTAAAAATAATATTAATGTTAAAACTAACCATAATTATAATGTTATTTAAAGTTAAATCTTATGTATTTAAACCGTCTTCGCTCTTTAGTATATTCTTCAAAAGTCATTAGCCTTATTTAATAACTAAAAGGCGTTGTGTATTTGCTTTTACACAGTCATTGTTTTTAAACTTTACGAAAGTGCCTAAAATAAGCTTTTTCTCATTATTAACGAGATGTTATATATTATAGTTATTAACAAGTGTATTATTTAAAAGTATATATGGATTATTAATAAAATTTACAACGTATACTCTTATTACTTCGCTAACGTCTAAAAGCTTTGGATTAATAGTGGCTACGCTAACATTTTTAGGGTATTTGCTTTTATTTAACAATAATAACGGCTTTTCCTTCTCCCTTTTATTTAAAGCAACGCTTCTAGTGATTCAACTAATAAGGAAAATCTTTTAACTTTTTTTAACGATTTTCTTTTATAATTTAGGGCATTTTATTTTTTTAAATCTTTTGCGAATTTCTTTGATTTTGTTGTTATTAGGGCGATTCCTCAGTTTATTTACACAGCCGCCGTTATAAGCGTACCATAATCTCCAGCACTTAATAAATATTTAAAAGTAGCCACTCTTAAAATTATAAGGGTAAACGCTTTCTTTCAATTATTTAAAATAAAATCAATTAAATAAGCCTTATTTATTATAAATACTCGAGCTTTTAATACTAAAAGTAACTTTAGAGCTGTTAGGCGTCTTTAAACGCTTCCTAAGGAAGGCGTATAATCCATTCACTGACTTTTCACCCCTTAAACCGTTCTTAAAATACTCTTCTAAATTAATTTTAAAAGCTAAATCGTACTCCTTAAATGTTATATAATATTCCTTTCCTAAAACGTTGTTTTTAATAACGTCAATTAAAGCTTAAGCGGCTTATGTTTTAATATAAACTAAAGTTATAAAAAAAAGTCTCTAATGCTTAAAACGCCCTAGACTTTTAAAATATTATGTATTTTAATAAAATAGTACCTTTTTTACTACTTTTTATGCTAAGTGCGAGCTTTTATTTTTCCTTTTTTTTAAAGGCACTTATTAAAGCTTTTTAATAATTTAAAATAATAAATGATAATATAAAGGTATTTGAGAAAACAAATTCTTGCTTAATTAATTTAATTAATATTTAAAAGCCAATGAGGTTTTTTAACTTATTATCATTAATAACGTTTGTCAAAATTAATATACTAATAGTACTATTAATCCAATTAAACAAGTGTTAATACCTTATATTAAAAAGCGTTCATTAAGCGAATTTATTTTAAAATTCTTTTATACGAATTTCCCAAATCTTCTTAATGTTGCTAAAAGTCGCCTCTTATGGTTTAATAACCTATTAAGGCTTCGTAAGAGTCCTTTTCTTGTTTTTATTAATAATCTCCCACTTATAATATATCTTCTACTTGCTATTGCTTATTAACGCCATTTATTTTATAAACCGATGGTTTATTTTAACTTATATGTACTTGTCGATATTAAAAACTATTAGTTGAGATTTAAGGAGGTTTAAAACGTTATGTCCATTTAAGTTGATGAAATTGATAATGCCCTTAAGTTGGGCGTAATATTAAAATCTCGTCCACCACTACAGCCATTAATAACAATTGCTTAATTAAGCGTCATCTTTATTAATTAATATGTCTTAAAAAGACATTTTATTATCATTAAATTAAAAAGAGGGAATATACTTTTAAAAAGTTTTCTAAATAATGATAAATGTCTTTCAATATTTACCCTCGTTTCTCTCGACTTATAATAGTTGTACTTTAATAACTCATAAAATAAGGCTGTGGCTCTTAACTATTAAGTACTGTAAAGGAGAAACATCAGGAAATGTAAAAGTTTTAAATTATAAAGGAGTATAATAGAGCTCCCCTTAAGAGGGAACTCCAAAGATCTAATTATATAACAGCCTTGATTAACTACAGCGCCATTGAAGCTCTGTTAGTGCTACCAGCCGACGAACCCCTATTCTGTACAACAAATGTATTAATGTAGTCAATAAAAAGGCTAATGTGTTCATTGCTTACTCAATCTCAAAGTCAATTTTGTCGCAACATGACTCAATCTCAGGGAAGAAATTATAGAACATATTCCGCTTTATCTATAAAAGTGTACGTCTCTATTAATCTTTTTTAAATGAAGAATGGATGCTTACCGAGAGCTTTCCCTTCATAATGCTGATCCCGAGGACGTCATTAAGAACCACCCTCAAGGCGTCTTCAAGCATGAATGACTTGACGTCAACAAAATAAGTAGTCTCTGTGGTCTTCTTGTCTTTGGGGGTTATCAGTTGTTGGTCCACAGGGGTTATGTAATTTCATCATGCTGTACAGGGAGCGCCACTTGAATAATACTATGGTAGTCTTTAGGGGTTATGCCTTGGCTATTAAAAGTAATGGATTTGATAGTTTCAGGGGGTAGTTGGAGCTATAATGGACCTGTTATAGGGGTCATTTGAAGGAGTATATAATAGGAGATTTTTCCCATTTTCTTAGGAATATATAGATTTTATTATCTATTTTATTAAAAACTATATTAATCTTTTTGCTTTAATATATTTTTGCGTAATTTATTAATATTATATTAATATTGATTAGTGATTAATTTGTACCATAAATAGCAAGGTCTTAGACTGCAGAGTCAACTCAAAGCATTTAATTATTTGTATTTTTAATTAGGGCCTAGCTATTTGATTAGATTAAGGGATAAATAATTTCCCTTTTTTAAGGATATTGGTAAAAGCATTTTGATCGATTAAAAATCTAATAATTGTATAATTTATAGTAAATATAATATAATAGTTACTTAATAACAATTGTTAAATCAGTATCTTAAAATTGGATTAACGGATTATTCAAGGAATTATACTTAAATCAATTTTAAACCCATTTTAATATAATGTTTTAATTAGGGGAGTATATTACGAAGCTAGTAAAAGAGCAGGAAAGTATTATTTTATTAATTTAAAAATTAATGGATAATATATTATTAAGAATTGAAGGGATATTGATCAATTATATAAGGTATTTATAAGAGTTTTGCAAGTATTATTATAATAGGAAGATGAAGGGAAAATATTTGTTTTAGGACTTTTGGGAATTTTTTAGCAAATGAATAGCTGCTAATTTTAAGAAAATATATAAATAAAAAAGGATTTGATTAAAAGATAATCTTAGATTTTATGGTTGTTATGTATAAAGAATTAAAGGAATAGAGGTTATGGATACATTAGAGGACATGATAAGGGCTGAGAAAAATAAATAGCCTAAGGAATAATTGGAGATATAAAACCAGATATACCTTGGATTTGTTTTGAATTATGTTTGGGACATATTTATATTTTTTATATGGCTTATTTAAAATTAATTAAGGGTTTTTGTATTTGCGCAAATCCCTTTTTTTTTACTTTAGAAACCAAAAAAAGTCAAATACTTTTAGTGTTAAGGGGAAAGACATTGGGCGTTACATCAAAACGTCAAGACAACTCGCTTAGTACCCCTGCTCTTGTCAAAGTTAATATTATGAAAAAGGATTTGTATAATGCAATGCCACTTGTTAATTTAAAGAGGGAGTTCTTATTTACTTTTAGTAAGGGGCCTTTTGGAAATGAATTAAAGTAAAAACCGAATAATAATATATTGCCTGATTTAATATCACCGCCAAATGTTTATTTAAAAAATAGGATATTATCCCTTTTTATAATGGCATTAAGATTTATTGGATTTTATTTTGAATTAATATAGCTTTTATGATTTATAATGGACTTATTATTTTTAAACCAAGCTAAGTTTTTGATAAATCTTAATAAAATATATTTAAAAAAGCTTTAGTATAATGGCGCCAAAGATTATTTTAACAAAAAGTTACACATTTTTGCTGATTTATATTAGTAAGCTTTTGTTGATAATTTTATTTAAAACTAAGCTTTTTTGTTCATATTATAAAATAAAGCTAGTATATATTATTATCGGTACCTTTAAAAAAGGGATATTTTTTTGAAAATCTTATTACGGCTACCTAAAGCAATTTTGAAATAAAAGAATATATAAATAGGTTTCTTAATTAATAATTTGGCTTAATCTTTTTATTATTTTAAGCTAAATTATATTAAAAGGGTAAATTAGTATTGAATTAATTAAAGAGCTTTACTAAGGAATTACAGAGCCTTTAATTAGGTTTTAAGAATAATAATATAAGGAATGATAAAATACTTTAAGATAAGCTATTTGTAACGGTCCGATATTTACTCAGTGTAAATATAGAAGGCTACGGTTGATCTCTGATGATCGAGAAGTAGGTGTATTATGTATAGGGTAAGACAGTTATTAATATAATTGAGAATATTATTTAAAGTTAAACACAAAGCTCTTATTTAATAACAAACGTGCCAGTCTTATATAAAACCTTTGTTTTCTTTAGATCCTTTGGCCTTAAGGTCTTAGGCGCCCTGGCTCTTATGGCTCTAAAGGTTTTAGTTATTTTGTGACCTAATATCTATTGTGATTTAAATAATTATTATAACTAAAATCGCGACTATAATGTATATAATAGTACTAATCCTTTATTAGTACTAATACTCTTATAATATTATCTACTCAGTAGTATTATTAGTATCCTAGTGTTAATTACTTATTAATGTAAAAGGGTCCGTAACATTATCCCCCTTCTTCCCCAGTGTGGCCTCTATACTTAAGTATATTAAAGGAAATATCGACGACTACCCATGGCTGTCTTTTTCTTTTATTATGCCTTTTAAAATAATAAAATACAAATAACGTGTAATACTTATTAAAACAATAAATTCTTACAGCTCTCTTATAATGCCGTGTTTTAACTGTGTTTAATACTTTTAAAAGTGCGTGGTTTTAAATGAGAAGTCCTAGTGTTATAAAGAATATGTCTGTTATAATATAAAATATAATACCTTTTAAACTTCTGTTAATAACTTCTAAAGCCTTTAAATAAAGGAGGACAGGTTAAAGTTTGAAAAGGACATAGCTTTTAAAGCGGCTATAGCCGGCCTTATTCACGTCCGCGAGCTTAAGTTACGTCAGGTTGAACTAAAGGAAAGAGGTAAAGAGATGCTTTGTAAAGGCTTAAAAACTTTTGACGAACTAGACGTAATAAAAGAGAAAGACCGCCGAGAGGTAAAAGAACGAGAATAACACGTTCTCTTTACTTTCCACCCTAGTAATGGCTTATTTGTCCTTTTATACGTTAATAAGACGTCGCTAGATTTTAGGGATTCCTTTTAGGTAAACTTAGGTTTCGTTGAAGGAAATTTCAAAGTAACCCAGGGTAGTAGAGGTTAGATTTAAGTTTTTAAGTGTTCTCTAATTATAGGTATTCTTTTTATTTAATTAAATATCTAGCCTTATTATAAAAGTTCTAATAGTCAAAAATAGTCTTTACTTTATATTTAGTGTTTGGGTTAATTAGTTGTATTTTAATAATAAGAGTAAATAGTACTCTTAGTAGTACTGGTTTAAGGAGAGATATGTGGAATATTAAGTAGATGTTTATTGTCTTTAAAAGCGTTAATTAATAATTAACTAGTCCTTTGACTTTTGTAATTTTAAATAGTCTTAGTTTTTTGTGATTTAGCTTATGACTTGGTTGTTTGGTTATGATATTCTTTTAGAGTAAGTAGACTTTATCCCCTTTTTTTAACGTTAGTCCTATGTTATACTTTTTATTATAATAAATCGCTGATCTTTGTATTATAAACAAAATATCAGTTAATAATTCCTCATATAATTGCTTTAACTTATTCCTTTATAATATAGCTTTTTGCGCGGTCTTTTAACCCGTAATTAGTGTGTTATATATTGTTAGGTTATATTTATAATTTATATAAAACGGTAATACTTTAATAGTCTTTTAATCTGCGCTGTTATATATAAATTAAGTAAGTAAAAGTAATTGAACCTAGTTGTTTTATTTATAATTCATATAATATTAAAGGTAAGTCTCCATTATTTAATTAATTCGTTCTATTTATACATCTGTCTAAGGGTAAAAGGCCGTTAATATTTTCTGTTTTATCCTTAAAAGTATAATTAAAGTCTTTTAAAACCTTAAAGTAAAGAGCTTATCTTTATTTAAAATGACTTTATTTAATATTTTATAATTCATAAAGATCGTTCAGAGAAATACCTGCGCTATAGTGGGTACGTCTTATGTCTTTAATATTAGTATTATATATGTGTACTTTGTGAACTTATTTATTATAATATAAATTGAGTCATATATGATTCTTATGGCTAAATCTTTTAAAAGTAATAGTTCAATTATAAAGTCTAAAGCAATTGACTTTTATAAGTGTAATAGTGTTATTAGTAACTTTATAAGCTTATACGGAGTATAGTGTAATGTCTTATTTTAAATATATATGTCGTATAATAATATTACGTCTTTAATTACTTTTTTATACTTAAGAAATTGTATTTTTTAAAGAGTCTTAATAATGTCTTAGTAATTCCTTAATGCTCATGGGCTGGTAGCCCATGTTATTCCTTAATAAAGTCTACTTTATTTTATATTAAGACGTAAACTCGTCTTTAATATAAAAGAGCTCTAATAATAGTAAAGGAGAATCCTTTATTTAACTGTTTCTTTTACCTGACTATTACTGGGTCTTAGTTATAGTTTTTTTAGATTTTCTCAGAAAAGTGGCTTATCATTGTTAGTTACCGGTGATTAATGACTAATAAATCGTTATTCTTTTATAATATAGTGTGAGATTTATACGTTTTATTTATAAGATATTTTAGTTTTTTGTTTAAAGTATTAGCTCAAGCGTTTTCTGTTCCTTTAACATAAGAAATTTGAAGTTTTATAATAAAGAGTGTTTTATACTACTAAACCTAGCGTTGATTTAGTTCTTTAATAATAATAAAATAAATGAGATTCTTATAATCCGTTAGGATTTGTACTTTATAAGTAAAGCCTTTAAGATAAACCCTCTATTTGTGTATTATGTCCACAATTGCTAGTAATTCTTTATTATATATATTATAGTTGAGTTCTATTAATAATAGTTTCTGTGAATAATAAACGACTAGTTGTTATCTACTGTCTTTACCCAGTTAGCTAAGTATAGTACTAATGGCGTAATCTAAAGAATCTGTCTTTATGTGTATTCTTTTATTAAGTGTGAAAAATGTAAAAACGGGCTTTTTAATAAACATTTCCTTAAAGTCCTTAAAAGCCGCGTCGGCTTTTTTTATTTATATATATTCTTTGTCTTTATGGGTTAATTCTGTGAGTACCTTGGCGATTTTTAAATAACTTTTAATAAATCGTTTATAAAAGTTAGTAAATCTAAGGAAAGATTATAGTTCTTTGACATTAATAGGTCTAGTTTAGTTAATAATTATTTAAATCTTTTTAGGATTTATAGTCAATCTTATGATAATAACCACATAACCTAAAAAGGTGACTTTTTTTACATAAAAATTATACTTCTCTAGTTTAAAGAATATAAAAGCGGCTTTTAGTCTTTTAAAAATCGCCGTTATATCTTTTACGTGTTATCCCTCATTTTTAAAATAAACTAAAATATCGTTTAAGTAATAAATACACATTATGTCTAAGTATAACTGTAAAACATTATTAATTAAACATTAAAATATAACTAATACATTAGTTAAGTTAAATAACATGACTATATACTTGTAATGACTAAAACGAGTGTAAAATGCTGTTTTTTCTTCTTTCCCCTTAATTATCCTAACGAGGTTATATGTGTTTCTTAAGTCAAGCTAAGTGAAGATCTTAGCCTTTGCGAGCTTATCTCGTAACTCTTTAGTTAATAATAATATATAATGATCCTTTTTAGTAGTGTCGTTTAATTAACGGTAGTTAATATATATTCGTTGTCCTCTGTCTTTTTTTTCTATAAAGAAGACGTTATTCCCTTATAAGGATTTAGACTCCTTGATAAATCCTTTTGTTAAGTGTTTATTAATGTATTTCTTAATTATTATTAAGTCTATTATTGAATACTCCTTAAGTAACTGAAATATTGGCTTAGTACTTTCTTTTAATTTAATCTAATAATCGTAGTCTTAGTGTTTAAGTAAGGCCTTAATGCCTTGTTCTTTTTTAAATAATGCCGTAAACTTGTAATATATTAATGGTATATCCTTTATTAGTGGACCCTTATCTTAGTGTCTGATTTGTTCTTTAAAGGTAATATAAACCTCTTGAATAATTAATGTTTTTACTTTATTTTAATAATAATTCTTATAATAATTAAACATTAATTATCTTTTAACTTAATTAATCTTTAAATTGTGCTTTTTTATTTAAGGAAGTCTAAGGATAATGTTATATATCTTAATTTGAGTAATATCAAATTAGATTCTTTCAGAGTAGCTAATGATACTTATGTATAGAGTTTGAGTTCGTATATTTACTGTCTTATTAACGGCGGTATTCCTGTTGACGAGTACTAACTAGTACCCTTTTCCTTTATTTCCGTTAATAGTAAATACTTGAGCATAATAATAAGGGATATAAAATTCCCTTGTGTTTTAAAGTCTATTATAGCCTTAAAAGTTATTCTTTTGATTTTTGTTTTTACAGTTAAATAACAGTCCCTTGTTACTGTTAATTAGTATATAAGGAAATCCTTTTAATAAAAGTCTTTTATTAAGATATTTCTTTAAACCTAGTGGTTTAGTTTTATAGTTACGATTATAAATAGTTGATTTGTCCTTAAGATCTGAGCTAGTAGAGTAAGGCGTTTTTAATATATCTGAGTGTTATCAGTTATATTAAACTAAAGGCGCCGTTAGCTGCCTTTTGACACGACTTCTTAAAGTTCTCTTTTTTTTTTGGCTTATTTTGGTTTTTAAGAATAAGTGATAATCCTTAAAGGATAATTTATATATAGGTTTAAGGACAGCTGTTATTGTACTTGACCTGTTTTTATTTAATGTGTTTATAGTCCTAATAAATTACTTAATACTTCTCGCCTTATTATAGTCCCCCTGTAAAAACTAATCTCAGTTCTTTATAAATAACCCTTATAACCTCATTAGTTTAATGTTAAGAATTTAAGGCTTAAAAATATAAGTTCTCCTCTCATTAAGTGACTTCTTAGACTTTGCCTTATAATAACTTAAAGAGTAGTGGTTAATGTGACCTTAAGTCCGAGACTTAATAGAACTCCTCATTTCTTTTTTTTTACTGTCTTATATTATGTTATTGTTGTCTTTTATTTAAGTGTAAATTCTGTTATTTTTAAGTTTGTTAATGGTTATATATTAAAAGCTTAAGGCGTTGAGTTACTTAGTGGGGTATAATAGCACAGGGGTACTAGTGATATCATAGGTACCCTGTCTTATTATATTAATTTGTTTCTTTCTTAACTATAACTTTCTTTAGCGGTGAGAACTGGTTATATGGCTCAAAAGACTATAATTAAAGCATAACTTATCCCGTCGTTGTTTATCTATGACTTCCTTAGAGAGCCTATTATTATGTGGCTTTCCCTTATATTATTTCTAAAACGTAACATCTAGTTTTATTTTATAAGAGTAAAAGGGTTTTTTACCCCCTTTGTTTTAATATATATATGTCTTAGAGTAATATTAGCCCTTCTGTTTGAGGGCACGTTTGAAGTTATGGTTATTAATCTTAATAGTTATTTTAATGAGTTCTTATAAGTCAGAGAATATGTCTGACTTAATGACTTTATTTTTGACTTTGTCTTTTAATCCTTTATAGTATTATACCTTAAGTGCTTTATTGTTTTAACTGGTTTAATTAATAAACTATTAAAAGGCGGCTATATATATAGTTATTAACCTTGTCTACTTTAGGTTTTAAATGTTACGTTTAACTGTTCAGTTTTAGTCAATGTCACTGAAGACACGGTTAATACGTCCTTTGAATCCTTTAAAGCTTAAAAAGATCTTTTAAGATTCTTTAAATATAACAGTAAAAACCTTTCTTTCTTTAGTTTTATTCTTAATATAGTCAGATAAGAAAGTTTTGATTTAATTAAAGGCAGCCCCACAGAGAAAAGACATAACTTAAAGGACTTTATTTGTGTTTGTGGGGAATTAATAGTCGTTAAACCTAGTGTAAAGTTTTATCTAAGTAAAGTAAGCCTTAAGTTTAAACTAATCCTTATAATAGAGATCTGGGGATATGATTTTAAGAACGTTCTTTGGGTTAAAGGCATTAATAGTAACTAAAGCCTTAATAAAAGAGTTAAGAGTTATGTTATATACGTAAGTCAGTACTTTTAATAAGAAAGTGCTTAAAGTATAACGGTCTGATATTTACTCAGTGTAAATACAAAAGGCTGCGGTTAATCTCTAATAATCAAAAAGTAAGTATATTATGTACGGGGTAAGACAGTTATTAATATAATTAAAAATATTATTTAAAGTTAAGCACAAAGCTCCTATTTAATGACAAATGTGCCAGTTTTATATAAAACCTTTGTTCTCTTTAAATCCTTTGGCCCTAAGGTCCTAGGCGCCCTGGCTCTTATGGCTCCAAAGGTTCTAGTCATTACGTGACTTAATATCCACTGTGATCTAAATAACTATTATAACTAAAATCGCGACTACGATGTATATAATAGTACTAATCCTTTGTTAGTACTAATACTCTCATAGTACTATCCACTCGGTAGTACTATTAGTATCCTAGTATTAACTACTCATTAGTACAAAGGGGTCCGTAACACTATTATAGGGAATATTAGATAACGTACTTTTTAAAATGGCCTTATTTAAAACATTATTAATGTTTCTTACCCTAATGGACGGCCTCCGCTTTGCTGTTGGCATTAAGATGACATATGAACTGGGATCATAAGTTGGAAGGACCTTTGAATTAGATCCGAATTGCCATTAATCTTATATTATTAATGGAAGTACATATTATTTAAATAGGAAAATAAAGTTCTCATAAAATAATAAGTGTAAGGACAAATTCTAGCCTAGGCCAGGCTATTTTGGGTGCATTATTTATAAAAAGAAGAATTGCTATAATAGCCGATATCTTAAAAAAGAACAAGATGCTACAAAGATAAAGTATTTTGCTAATTAGAAAACAAAAGGAATAAGAGCTATGAAGAGCTTATTTAAGGCCTATTTAACATATATTAAAAAATATGGATCTGATTTGGATATGGATTGGACCTAGTTTGGAAGATATAAAGATGATCCCCATAATAATAAATTAAATATTTTATTAAATAATAATAATTTTCAAAGGGAAACAAACAATAATAATAGCAATAGTACAATAAATTTCACAATTGTATTCATAGCAAATAAAACCAAGTATAATATACGGGAGGTGTTATTATAGCTTAAAAAGCAAAAAGCGGCCTATATTTTAAAAAGTAAAATCAAAAAACCTTCAAAAAGTGAGGCCTATATAATACAATGGATAAATCAATTTTTTAAGGTTTATTTATTAATATTAAAGCCTTAAATAAGAATACTAGAGGCATTAATTAGCTACGAGCTTTATAACGAATTTAAAATGTTAAGCTTGATATAAATTAAGCAGGGCAGAGTTGGATTATATTCAAACCCGGTTTTTGCCCATTTATAAGGGTAGCAATAGTTAATATTTTTATTGAACCAATAGAGTTTATAATTGTAAATGCGGACATCCCATTCTGAGTATATTTATAATAATTAAATAAGCTTAATGCTTAATATAATAATTTATAAAATATATTAATTTAAGGCAAAAAGAAACATTTGATTATACAAAAATAAGGCCATCCATGGCTTTTCTTAAACTAATACCAACAATTACTGGATTTTTTGATTAATATAATTAATGCGTATTATTTAATTAAAATAGAGATTTGGAGGTTATATAAGCAATTCGGGTACCCCTTGGTACAACGCCTATAACACCTATTAAACCAGGCTAGCCACATTCTTGACTTTGATATTATACTTAAGATTAAAGAGATATATAAGCATTGCCAAAAATACGCAGATATTTTATATAAATTTTGATTTAAATTATAAAATAATATAGATTTTAATTACATAATTTATGTTAATATAGCATAATTTGAAGAAAAATATGCTCTTTATATAATTAATAAAGCTATTGGTTTTGAAATAGCAAAGTTATTCCAAAAGAGGCCTGGATCGGCTATGGCTTAGGCTATATTTAATGCTTTTAAGTTAGTATAAATGGATATATATATTAGATCCCCTAACTTTGTAATATATGATTATAGGACTAATTTCAATTCTAAGGAATTCCGCAGCTCTTTACCCTTTATTAGAAGTATTCCAAAGTTTGTCCTTATAAAAGCACACCACTTAATTGGCAAAGTGAAAAAATATCATTATTTACTTTAACGTACTTATAAAATTATTATAAAAAAGCACCCTAAGCTAAATAATGAAGATCAATTGTAAATGGCAATTAAAGCAATAAATAATATAATTGGACTTAATAGGTTAATTCTTATATTGCTTGTTTTTAGAGTTTATCTTAAAATAATAGAATTAAACCTTTTAAATTCGTTTATTAAACAGCGCGCCATTATTATTAAAAAGGCAATAAAGGAAATAAAACGGATTTATATAATTTACAAAGTTAATAATATGCTGGTGACTTGAAACGGCCCTGGTATTACTTTGGTATATAACCTATATTTAAAGGATTAAGTTCTAGTATAAAAGGAAAAGAAAGAATAAAAAAGATTATATAAGTTTTTAAGAATAAATGACAAGTTTTGCAAGATTGCCATGGACAATAATTGGATTTATATATTTATTTAAAATAGATATATTGGGTGTTAAGCGTCAAAAAGAAAATTTGCTAAAGGATTTTATAAAAATTATTTTTGATCCTGGATTACCAATTGATAATATACCCAAATTGATTAAAATTATTGCTGATCCCGGATTATTAATTAATAATATACTTAGATTAATTCTAAAACTATCCCAAATTATTATCAAGCTCTTATTTGTATAAGCTATTTATAGATTATTAATAATTAATAATAATGATAATGCTAAGGTGTTTTTGATTAAGAAGGAGATAAGAGATCAAGAGCTTTTTATTAAACTTTGGAATAAAGGCAAGATTACTATTCTTAGAATACCTTTTTAGTAATCTTATTAAATAAAATATGAGGCATTTATTAAAAAAGGGGTTTTTATATTTATTTAAAAAGATGACCCTAAAGTGAGAGGCCAGTGTATTTTTAAATCTAGAATAGTAAATAAAGTAAAAGGCAAAAAGACCTTAACGCCGTATAAGAAATTGAGACTTGTTGTTTAATGCTTTAATAATAAAGGCAAAAGGAAGATATTAACTTAATTTTTAATAATTTAATGCGTGAGTTAATAAATGTTTATTTTTTTAATATCTGCGATTAAGCAGCTGAAGAAGGTCTGAAATGGATTCAAATTATGTTTGGTATTTTGGGATATTATTTAAGCTTATATATAGGCACAAACAAGGCTTTTCCAAAATATTTTTGCATAGCCTCTTTAGGAGATTACAAATGAATTCCTTTTTGGTATAATATTTATAATAATATTCTTATTATATGGCATTTTAGAATTAGGAAATTACTAGTTTAATACTTATTATAAGCATTATATTAAGAAGTTATAAATGAAGATTTTCACATATGATTCTTGTTTGTTAATTAATATCAAAGATAATTAAGAATTTGAAATAATTGAAATATAAATGAACAATATTTTGATTTTGGGAAATGATAACTTTTTAGTTAAGGAGTAGACGGAAATTGTAAATGTGAACTTTTTAATAAAGCCGATTTAGGTCCTAAACGCTTCTGAACATTTTATGTTTAATAATTACATTATTATTATAAAAGGAGATAATTTTTATATATTTTAGAAAGGATAGGAAGCCAAAATCGAATTAGTTAATATTAGAAAAAGTGATTATAAGAAGGCTTATATAAAGCAATATGCTTGTAGAGCCTATATTGTTATGATTTGTTAGCCAAAAGCCATATTTGATTTTTTAGTAATAGCTTAATATCAAGATTTTATAATAAACAACGCTAAGGCCTTAAATTTATGTTTTTAATAGTAAATAAATAATTTAAAAAGAGGTTTATAATATATTCTTATAAATTTATATTTAGCAAAAATTTACGTTTTTATTAATGGTTCTTTTGCTAATAATAAGGATTTGAGTTCTCAAATCGATTTTGTGATAGCAATTGGAACCAAATCAAAGGGGAATACTGAGTTTACTTTTAGTGGCAATATTATTCATATTAACTTTATTAAATACAAGAGAGTTATTTGCGCAATGCTTGCTTTAGAATTATATATTATAGTTGCTGGCGTTAATATGTTAATTGCCATGGCGATTACTATTAATATGGTGACTAATAAGCTCGATTTTTTAAGGCTTTTTACCGTTATTTATATAAACTTTTTTTTATTGTATAAATGTATTGTTAGACTTGGTATTACAAAAGAAAAGCGTTTGATGATTGATATAATAGCAATTTATTAATTATATAAGCGTAAGGAACTCATAGAAATGCGATAAATTGATAGTACTTATAATCCTGCTGATGTTATGACAAAAGCCATTTTAAATAAGGCTTTTTATGATTTTATTAATACTAATACGCTTATTGTTAAAATGGAAAGATAGGTTCAAAAACCTATTAAAGCCGATTCGGATTAGTAACGAAAGAGTTCGTATAATCATTACCTTTCTTTTTGTGTGTATTTTCCTTAATATGCGTTTTTTATTTTATTTACTTATTTCTATAAGAATATAGACTCGCTTATACTATAGACTCACTTATACTCGCTTATACTCGCTTATACCTAAGGACCTAAGACCCCTTAAGAGCTAAGGTCCCCTAGAGGCTCCTAGGGCCCTTAGAGGCTCCTAGGGTCCCCTAGAGGCTCCAAGAGGCTCTAAGAGATCCTGTAACTCTTGGATCGATGCGAGGCCTTGGCACTAAACCCAAATAGGCAATTAAAGCGATAATTAGGATTTAGTATCAGCTTGAGTTTGATAATCAACTAAGCGAGGAAATCAAACAAGTGCTGGTTTTAAAGCTATTAGCTAAGGTTTTGGAGTTATTAAAGCAGAGGCTTGGCTATTAAAGCAAAGCCTTGGCATTAAGCCCAAATAGTCAATCAAAGCGACGAGAGCCGAGAAGAGCCGAGGAGAGCTTGGCACTAAGAGTAGTTAAATAGACCTAGAAATCCCCCCTTAATACAAAAATCATTCGCACCATTATCACTTATTTTTCAGGTTATGAGATCCCGAGCACAACCTCTTTTATTCTACCTCAATTCAACCAATCAGAAGCTTCTATTCTACCTCATTTACACTCATATACTTCGCTTATACGTTATATTCTTTGTTTTTGAGTTCTATCGACTGGTTCGAGCCGAATTTTACTCCTTTATACCTTTTATTCTTGATTCTCAAGTATAAACCTATACTCCTCCTATCACCTACCTCACCTACCACACCTCCTATCACACATATTTATTAGCTAATCTAATAAAAGCACTTGATTTTCACTCAAATATTAAACACTTCAAAGTTTCTCAGCCAATATAAAATTCTTTAAATAAATCAACACCATCAAACCTTCAAATAATACCCCTTTTTCACTTATATCAACACTTCAAAGTTTCTCAACCAATACAAGACTTCTTTGAATAACTCAATTTTCCACAAATCTTAAAAATATGTCTTCTAATAAGATCACTATGGCTAAGCTTAACAACTCGGCTAATTACCCTATTTGGGCATTTTGCATATCGGCCTTCCTTACTAAGAAAGCGCTAAATGCTATTATTATAATAGATAATGTAAGTGATAAAATCAATGGTAAAGCTCTTTCCAATATTCAATTGCTTATAGAGAATGGCCTCCTCTTGCAAATTTAATAAATAATACGAGCTTTTGAAGCTTGGGAATCTCTTAAAAACCTCTATTCCCCAAAAGGGTTTAGTTCTAAGTTTTTAATATATAAAGAGTTCTTTAATACCCACTTATTAAAGTATAACTCTATGAAGGAATATTTAAATAAGGTAAAACAGTTAAGCGATTAGCTTAAAGCTAAAAACCTTGAATTACTTAAGCAGGTAATAATAGCATGGGTTCTTAATAATTTAATTGATAATTATAATGGACTAGTATTTAATATAACTCAATCTTTAAGAACTAATATTGATTCTTATATCTTTGAATCATTATTCTCTAATTTATTAGACGAATCAAAATGTCAAGAATTAAATGATGCTAATACTAATCAAGCACTTATAACCTTAAATGGCTATAAAGGAAAAAAACCTTATAAAATTACCAAATCCGGCGTTAGCAAAAAGTATTGTACCAATTGCAAGCAATATAGTTATATAACGTTGAATTGCGCTTTCTTATTCCCTGAGAAGGCGCCGAAGGGCTGGAAGAAATTAGGAGGGAATAAATCAGGTGATAAAACCTCTATTACAAAGAAAATTGCATGTGAGAAATGAGACAATAATATAGACGTTTTATATAGCACTTCAAATGCTATTGGTGATTTTGGTAATTTTGACCTTGATATAGATTTTATGGAAGATATATAGGTATTAATGATTATACCCTTTATAAAAATTGATAAAATAATTAATATTAATAATATAGGCCCCAATTCAAGCTCTTTAAATAATCACGGGATTAGGAAATCATGTGTAAATAGTCAAATAAAAACCTTTGCACTTAATACAGCCGCAACTAAGCATATATGTTATAATTTATTATATTTTAATGATTTTAAAACTTGTAATAAATTAATAAATTAAGGAAAAGCTAAACAAATAACTATAAAAGGATATGGAAATATCTTTATAAAATCAAATATTAATAATAAAATATATAAATTACAAGATTGTCTTTATATGCCTGAATTAGGAATAAATTTAATAAGCCAAAGCCAATTAAGTAAACAATATTATAGTATATTCAATAACTCTTTCTCTTATATAAAAGATAATAAAACAAATGACTTAATTATAAAAGGATCAATCAAGAATGGATTATATATATTAGATATAATTCCTTTTAAAAATAATAATAATAATATCTTAGTTATAACTGAGAATAAAAGTATTAATAAAATGGACCTACATAATAAACTAGGTCATATAAGCTTAGCTTATTTAGATAAAATAATAAATCAAACACTTGGTTATAATAATATAATATCAAATAATATAATAAACCAACAAATATTAAACTGCGAAATTTGTCTTCAAAGTAAATTTACAAATAAAATAAATAAGATAACTAGTAATAAAAGTTTTGAATTACTTGAAAAAGTTGCAAATGATTTATGTGGGCCTATTACGCCTGTTACATATAATAAATATAAATATATTATAACATTTTTAGAATTTAAAACCAAATACCTTGAAATCAAGCTATTAAGTAATAAATATGAAGCTTTACAAGCCTTTCTAGAATATAAAAATAAAAACGAAAATAATTCTAATAATAAACGTATAAGCATATTTGCAACTGATAACGGGGGGGAGTACGTAAATAATAAATTCAAAGAATATTTAATAAACCATGGTATTACTCATCAATTAGCTCCTGCTTATACAAAAGAGCCAAATGGTGCCATAGAACATATAAATCGTACTATTCTTAATAAAATAAGATGTTTATTAGCCTTTGCTAATTTACCTAATATATTTTGGGGAGAAGCTGCAATTACAGCTACTTATTTATATAATAGAACCCCTCATTCAGCAATAGATTATAAAACGCCATATGAGCTTAGATTTAATAAAAAGCCAAATATTGATTATATTAAAACCTTTGGTTCTATATGCTTTTATAAAAATAAAAATAATCATATAACAAAACTAGAACCAAAAGCTAATAAAGCCATTTTAATAGGATTTAATTATCCTTTATATAAAGTCTTTGATATAAACAACAAAAAACCTATATGGGTTAGAGATATTAAAATATTAGAAAATAAATTTATAAATACTCCTAAGAATAATATATTTCAACCTTATAATGAAATAAATATAAAAGAATTGGAGAATAATACTAATAATAATAATATTATTAATACAAGAATAGTACGAAGACGTATAAATAACAATAATAAAAGTAATAATACAAAAATAACAAAAAGCCAAACTAATAATAATAATAGTAACAATAACAATAATAATAATAATAATAATAATACTCCACGATCAAGTTACCCTCAAGTAATAATAAACTCCTCAGAGCAGGCTTTAATATTACAATATAACCCTGATATTATAAATGACCCTACAATAGATTTAGCCTTAATAATAAATATGAATGACGAACCTAATACTTATAAACAAGCTATTAATAACCCTAATAAAGAGAATTGGATAAAATCCATGAAATTTGAAATAGATGAATTAGAATTACAAAATATGTGGAATTTAGTTAAATTACCACTTAATCAAAACTACCTAAGAGGTAGATGGGTTTATAAGATAAAAACTGATTTAAATAATAATATAATAAAATATAAGTCTCGATGGGTTGTAAAAGGCTTTGATCAAATATTAGGTCTAGATTATTTAAAGACTTTTTCCGCTACATGTAGACCTGAATCTTATAGGCTAATATTTATAATAGCTATGTTTAATAAGTGGAAATTATTATAATATGACGTTAAAAATGCCTTTGTACACGCTAATATAGATACTGATATATATGTAGAACAATCAATAGGACTAGAAAAATATTATAATAAAGATAATAATAAATATGAATTAATAAATAATCAGTCTAAACCAATACAAAAACTATTTTGTAAATTAAATAAAGCTTTATATGGATTAAAACAATCCCCTAGATTATGGTATAAACACTTATTAAGTGCTCTTACAAAATTAGGTTTTAAACCTTTACCATATGATGAAGCTATATTTGTACATAATATATTAAAAATAATAATAATATGTCACGTAGACGACTTAATATTTACAGGACCAGATAATAATAAAATAAAAGATATAGTTATAGAATTAACTAAAACAATAAAGATAGAATATATAAGCGAAGTCCACCAATTTTTAGGTATGGAAATAAAGCTAGATTATAAAGAACAATCAATATATATAAATCAAAATAAATATCTTAATACTTTATTAGAAAGATTTAATAAAAAGGATTTAAATCCTGTAACAACTCCTATTGAAGCAGGGGTAAGACTACAAAAAGCAACTGATATAGCTAATAAAGCCGATTTACAGTTATATCAACAACAAGTAGGCTCTTTAATATATTTAGCCACTAAAACAAGGCCTGATATAGCATTTGCTGTAAATTAATGCGCTAGATATATGTCAAATCCTGATTTATCACATTTTAGAGCGCTAGACCGTATATGGAAATACCTTAATAAATATCCTAATATAGGAACATATTATTTATGTGATAAAACGTTTCTAGAACTCTTAGGATATACTGATGCTGATTGGGGGGGTGATATAAGCTCCCGAAAAAGTACTAGCGGCTTTTTATTCTTTGTAAATAACTGTATTATAAGCTGGCTAAGCATGATACAAAAAACAGTAGCTTTATCAAGTTGTGAAGCTGAATATATGGCTTTTAAAGAAGCCATAAAAGAAATATTATACTTATATAACTTAGTTAATTATTTCAATAATTTTTTAAATAATAATATAACCCCTATACCAAAGCTATTAACAGACAGCGAATCAGCTTTGAAATTAGCTAATAACCCTGAATTCCATAAAAGAAGTAAACATATAGACATAACTTATCATTTTATAAGAAATGAAATAACTAATAATAAATTAAACTTATTATATGTAAATACTACAGTACAATTAGCTGATGGATTTACAAAAGGATTAGATAATAATAAACAACTTAGATTTATATCTGCCTTAAATTTAAAATAAAAATAAGCACTTCGCATGTAAATACAAATGTTAAAATCAAAAGGGTAGCTTACATGTGAGAAATAAAAAATAAGATAAATATAAATAAATAATATATATCTTACGGGGGGCTATAAGAATATAGACTCGCTTATACTATAGACTCACTTATACTCGCTTATACTCGCTTATACCTAAGGACCTAAGACCCCTTAAGAGCTAAGGTCCCCTAGAGGCTCCTAGGGCCCTTAGAGGCTCCTAGGGTCCCCTAAAGGCTCCAAGAGGCTCTAAGAGATCCTGTAACTCTTGGATCGATGCGAGGCCTTGGCACTAAACCCAAATAGGCAATCAAAGCGATAATTAGGATCTAGTATCAGCTTGAGTTTGATAATCAACTAAGCGAGGAAATCAAACAAGTGCCGGTTTCAAAGCTATTAGCTAAGGTTTTGGAGTTATCAAAGCAGAGGCTTGGCTATTAAAGCAAAGCCTTGGCACTAAGCCCAAATAGGCAATCAAAGCGACGAGAGCCGAGAAGAGCCGAGGAGAGCTTGGCACTAAGAGTAGTTAAATAGACCTAGAAATCCCCCCTTAATACAAAAATCATTCGCACCATTATCACTTATTTTTCAATTTCATTTCACTTATTTGTATATTATGATTATTTAATTTACGAAAACGGAAAATAGCTTGAATTTGTATTTATTTACCTTTTAATTCAAAGTACCAATAGGCGGCCTTGTAATAATACTTCGATAAGGACCTAATTGCCGGTTTTATTATAAAGGGCTACTCCCATATAAGGGTTTAAAGAAAGCATTACTATAAAAAACCTATTATAAAGCCAATCTAAAATAAGGCCTACACATTACTTATGCTGTATAGGTGTAACGGTCGTGTATTTACTTGATAAACACAGAAGGCTGCGGTTGATCTCTAATAATCAAGAAGTAGGTGTATCACATACGGGGTAAGACAATTACTAATATAATTAAGAATACTATTTGAAATTGAGCACAAAGCTCTTATCTAATGGCAGACTTGCCGGTTTTATATAAAACCTTCCCTTTTTTTTAGATCCCTTTTGAAGCCCCGAGCCCCAAGGCTCTTGGAGCCTTAGATCCTAAAGCTCTAAAGGATTCAATTATCACGTAACCCTTGTCCTATGATGTTTCCTAGTCTTGGCTTCTTTGTGTAACAGGAGTTGCCGAGCCTTAGGGCCAAGACACGCGTAATACCCCTACTGGGTATGTCCGTAACAATAGGCCGTTCATAAATAGTTTCAAATTCTTTTTTTTTCTTTACTATTGGCATATTGTGACAAGGACGCTTACTATTAGGTCCCACTTTAATAAAAGCCTTGCGCTTATTTCGAGCCTTTATAGCCCGGGCGTAAATGCCAGATATTATTTTATTAATATAGCCCAAAGCTATTATTATGTTTTTAACTTAAACGCCTAAGTATTATATTTAAATTAATTATTAATTGGAATTAGATACTATATTAGATTATATATTAGTTGGGTATTAACAAACTAACCCAATCTGACTTAAAAGGCCTAAGTCTCCTTTAATAAGGCAAACGCCAACTAGTCTTTTGTTTTTAGTGCCTCCGCCGAAGTAATCAATAATATAATAACAATCGATTCTATAATAGCAAAGAGGTTTATTAAAACAAATGGTTCGGCGTTAGCTATATAAACCAAAATATTAAATTTGGTATTAATAAACTAAGGGAACTATATTCACATTAAATACGAAATATATTCGGATCCCTTTCGGAATTTATGATTGATTTATGGGCCGGGATCATAGGTAATCCCCAAAGATTTATTTATAGGGCGGCATTCTTCCTTTTATTTAATGTAATAATTACATTTTTTTGACTTGGAGTTATTGAAAACACAAAAGTACTTTAAATTATATGCTTAAGCGCAAATACATTAAACATAATATTTGCGGTGGGCAGCTGTGAAAGCGCTAAATGGCACCAGAATTGGCATTACGTTATTATTAGCATTAGGATATAGGATCGAAATAGCCCCGGATTAAATTTAAATATCAATTTTAAAAATAATTGATTTATTATTAATAAATTAAAATTATCGATTAAGAGGTTTTTAGGATTATATCAGCTTTAATATAAAATTAATGGATTTTGATATATTAATAGTAATTCGTTGTTACTAAGAAAAGAAAAGTGAATTTTTGGGGAACTTTTAGGGTATATATGAAATAAGGGGATAATAGGAAAATTTATAGGCCTCGCTTAGGTTATTAATGGACCTTGCTTAATTTATATATTGTCGATTTTTGGCCTTAGAACAATAACTTCTTTGATATAATTGGTATAAAACCATTATGAATGGATTTTGGACCTTTTTTAGGCCTGTATTATGAGTTGTTGTGTTATTATGTTTTTCGGCATTTTTTAGTGTTTTTTTCCGATGATTTTTGAGGTTATATTTTTTATATTATTATTATTTTGGCTCTTTTTATTTCATATATTACGTATTATTATTCTTTTTAGCGCATTGTTTTTATAGAACATTTTTTTTGGCTTATTACAGTTTATATTACCCTTTTTTTTTTATATTAGAATTCCGATTTTTTTTTTCAAAAGAAATATAGCTGGTATTGTGGAAGGGCAAATCCCAAGCAATTATATAACAAAAGGGGGATGTACTTAAGGCATAAAAAATAATTTTGATATAAAAAAACAAAACAATAAAACCTCAAAATATTATATATTTAAAAAATACAAATTATTAAAAAAGAATCGGGGGAAAAAATGAATTAAATCAAATAATTATGGTATTAATGTTTAAAAAAATTCTTAATTATTGATAGGAAATTACAAATGCATTTCTTAAATATTGTTTTAAAAAGATTTACGAAATGCTAGCCAAAATTGCATTCAATAACATAATTCTACACAAAATTAAAATGGCCTCGCTATATGTGCTTCCCTTTTTAAACAATTAACTTGTTTTTAAGTTTTATATATAAAAAAATATAATAGCTTCATTTGAGCTTTAAATATTAAAAAAGTGCAAATGCTAAAGATTATTGCCGCTGCCAAAATTATATAATAATTAATAGATTAAAAATTTTTTACTTTTAAAAACAAACATTGGCTTGCTTAGCGCTTCCCATTATCATTTTTAAAATAGGCTTTTCCCCTAACTTCTTCAACTTCAAATATCTTTTTTTTTTAATTTTAAAAATAAACTACCAATTTTATTTTTATTTTATTTTTGTTCTTTTTTTCCTTTTTTATTAATAACTCCTTTAATTTTATAACATGTTGTTCATTGTTTGCTAATATAATAAAATCAATAATAAAACCAATAAGGCTGAAATGGCTTTAAAAGCAAATTTGCCCTTTTAATTTGACCTAAATTAAGGCTATTACTTTTTATAAACCTTTAAACGATTCTAAAAAAGCTTTTTAGCAATCTTTATGCCTTGTAACGCATTATTATCGCCTTTGCTATTAATAATTCCCTTAAATTTAAAGCGGTAGCATTTATAATTTTAATTTTTTTGCTAATATTTTAAATTTGCTATTTTTTTATTTTTGTAAACTTCCCATAACTATAACTTTTTTATTTTTGAAAGCTTTAAATAAAAAAAAATTCTTCTTTTTTCTTAAGCTACGTTTTTATTATTTCTTTTTAAGATCTTAAAAATCCGCTAATTTAATCTTTACAAATTCATTAATCATAATTTTAATATTATTATTATTATTTTTATTATTATTTTTTTTTCAAATTATTTTACTATTTCTTTTTATTATCGCAAAAAAATAGTCTAAGTATTTTTTGTAATTTGTATAAGTTTTTTATTCCAAAATTAAAACAATTTAAAAATATTGCAAATCAAACTTTTGCCGCAAAGCTATTAAAATAAGTTTTATTCATTTCCCTTATTATAATTTTACTTTTTTTTATTTTTTTTATTTTTTTTTAATAATAATTTTAATACCAATTTTATAATCTTATTATTATTATTAATTTTTAATTACTAATACATTATTTTTGTAAATTGTTATTGTTATTGCTAAAATCAAAATTAAGCAATTATTTTCCTTTTTTTTTGGCTTTTACTTTTTTTATTTAGAAAACCGTTTTAAGAATAGCCATAACATTAAGCAAAAACTTTTTTATTTTCACTTTTTAGGCTTAAAACATACTTAAGCTAATTATTCCTAATATTAATCTATTTTTAAAAATAAAACATATAATATTATAAAATTATTTAAATTTTAAATTGCTAAAAGCTTAATTGCATAATTTATATTATAATCAAAATATTTTAAAAAAAAGCCAAAATCTTCATATAAATATTAACGCTTTTAAATCTTTGCAAATTAATTTTTTGCTTATGCTAATTTAATATAGTTTTATTAATAGTTTTTTATCAAATTCAAGCTTAATCTCTTTTTATATATTTTTTTTTTTAATAACAAATTTTGTTAATATATCCCAAAAATATACATAAGTGTGGGAAATAATAATAAGCAATAGGTTTTTTTAAATTAACATCATAAAGGATATAAAAATCTTAGGTTGATTAATAATAATAGGGGTTATTATTAAAAGATTTATTATTAAATATATTAATTTTGATTAAAATCTAAATTGCTTGGCTATAAAACCTTTAAAATAATATGATAGGCTTTAAGCCTTAAAAATTGCAAAAACTATTAAATTAATCAAAAATAATAAAGGTTATTATTTTGACTTTTTTGTTATTAAGTATATTTTTTCAAATTTAGGGCTGGCTATATTATTCCCTATTTAATAAAAGCCGTATAAAAAAACAATAAAGGATTATATTCCCTTAATTTTTATTTGCCGTTTTTAAGCATAAACTTAATATGTTATAGGTTTTTGGCTATATGGGCTATTGGCTATGATTTATTAATGCTTTTAGTTAAAGGCCACTTAAAATTTTAATAAACTTTAGCATTAAAATATACCTTAAAAAGGCTATTGAATTATTGCTTTAGCCTTTGCAATACGTATTTTATTATATTATATTTGCTTTTCCTAGCCTAAACTTTTTTATTATATTTTGTAATTGTAAGCCTAATATTAGGTTTAGTTTTTAAATAAGCTATTGGTATTTAGTAAGGGGCCTTAATTAGATTAAAAAGGCAAAAAAGATTATTTAAGTTATAGGCTTTTTTCTTAATTTAAAAGGGTTATAAAAAATGTCTGGTTTAAGTGCTTAGGCTTTTAAAAACATTGATTAAGTATTAGCCGATGGCATGTTTAGTTCTTTAATATAAGGGTTTTTTAGATAATTTGTTTTTTAATGTTTTATTATAAATAGCTTTTAGTATATTGCATAGCATGCTTAATAGGTTATAAGCTCAATGGGTTATAGGCTTAATAATCAAAGCTTGCTTAGAATAAGATTTTTAATTAGCGTTGTTTTTATATTATTTTTAAAAGCTATAATCAAAGCTTTTGCCGGCGGTTTTATTATTGCGCAAACGGGGTAAGCGTATAAGCAATCCTAAATTTAAGGCTTTTATGGGTTTTAATTTTTTGTTTTTAAAATAAAGTATATAATAAACGTATTTTGTTTATTTAAGTTTTAATTAATGATTATTAAGGCCGAGTTAAGTTGTTATTTTTGTTATTTAAATTTTTTCCCTTTATTTAGTTTTTAATAATAAATTATAATAATCTTATTATTAAAATAGCTGTATTATATAAGGTGCTATTTAATATCGTAATAGCCAAGTTTGAAGGAAAATATTTATTAAAAGCCTATTAACGTTGTTCTAACGGGCTTTTAGTGTTTTGGGTTTTTATGCGATTAATTTAAGGCTTATTTAAATGATTAAATATCTCCCTAATCAATTTGATTATAATATAACGTTATTGCGTTAAGCTTTAGGCTAGTAAATATTGCCTAATTTATTTGTTTATATTAAATATTTAGTTTATTAAAAGCTTTCTAAATTGCTTAATAATAAACGCCTTAAATTCTTGCTGAACTTTTATTTTTTTTAATTAAAACAAATAGGGTTAAAGTGAAGTGCTTATTTGTATAAAAGGTTATTAATAATAAGACTTTTAAATCTTATTGCTTATTTCTTTTTTATATAAATAAGTTTTTTTTATAAGGCTAGCTTTTTTTTTATTTTTTAAAATTAAGCAGGCTTTTTTTACGTTATTTATTATTGGTTTTTATATTATATGTTTCTTTAAATGTGCTATATATAAATTATAATATTATATAATAATTTAGCGTTCTTAAGTTTATTATATATATGCAAGAAATTAAAATAGCTGCGGCAAATGGTATTTATATAATTGAAAATAAAATTGGTTTAATAAAAACAAAAAAGCTAAAAAAAAATAGCTGCCCTCTTTTTTAAACAATTAATGTAATTTTATATATATTAAATAAAATTAGCATTAAAATTAAAAATCTTTTTGTATTATGTTTTTATGCTAATATTAATTTAGGTATTTAAATTATTATTTTTTTAGGTATAATATGTTATTTGGTAGGCCTTTTAGAATTTTTTAAATTAGCTGGATTTGCAAAAGGTATTAAAAAACGTTTTTTATTAATATTATAAGGCTTAGAGATTTAATTTTTAGTATTATAAATAAAATGGGTTTTTTAATAATTTTTTTTAAATAGCTTTTAAAATATGTTTTTTTTAATTTATGGCCATTATTTTTTTATTTTTTAAAAATATAATATCCTTTAAAGCTAATTTAAGTAATTTTATAAATTGTATTATAATATAGCATTAAATCTTTGATTTATAAAAGCTATTGCTATATATTATAGCAAATATTAAAGGCTTTTTTATCTTTTTGCCATTTTTTGATTTTTTAGTATATAATTTTTTTAATATGCTTATATTTTATTTAAAATTATAATACCTTAAGCTATAAAAATTTACTATAATCCTTAACTTTTTTAATAAAAAAAGATTTTTATATAAAATATTAAATTTTAATTAAAAAAATTGGCTTTCTTTTATAAATTAAATAAAATAAAATATAATTAATAAAACCATTTATTATAATTTAATTTATAAATATTATAACAAATAAATTATTAATCTATTTGTTATTCATTTTTTAAAAAGCGTTTTTAAATAGGCTATATTCTTTTATTATTATTTTATTTGCTTTTAAATTATAAGCTAAAATTTAAATTTGCCGAATTTTTATTTTATTTAATAATTCAATAATTTTATATATATTTTTGCTTTTATTATTAATAACAAGTTTTTAAAAAAAAATTATAATAGCAAATAATATTTTTTTATATAAATTTCGCAATTTATTTTATTAATTTAAAAACCAAAGCTTTAATTTTCATTTAATTATTTATATTGTTTTAAATAATAATAAGATACTTTTTATTATAAATCAAAAATATAAAAGTAATATGAATGCCTTATTTTTTTATTAATTTATTTAATGTTATAAGGAATAATAGCTTTTTTTATTTTTTAATATCTTAATATCAATAATTTGCATAGCTTTTAATATATTTAGCGGAGTTTTAATAAAATCCCTTTTAAAAATAACAGCTTAAAATTTGATAATAAGTCCTTTTTTTGTGACCAAAATTGTTATAATAGCTTTTAAAAATTTAAGATTTATGTTTTTTAGTATTTATAATAAATTTAATTAATAATCCTTTTGCTAATAAACGCTAAATTTTTCAATTATAAATATTATAATTTAATGTTTTGCGCTTAAACACTTTGAATTTTTTTTATTCATTTTTTTGGTATTTTTAAAATAATAAAATATACCAAAATCCGCAAAAAGTTTTTGCTATAATTTTTTAATAATACTAAAAATTGCTATTTAATAAACTTAAAAAAGTGATTTCGCTTTAGTTTTTAAATTATTAAATTTTAAAACATATATTTTAAAAAATATTATTTTGACTTTTTAACTTTAAATTAATAAAAGCTTTTGATTTTTTACTATTATTAATTTTTCTAAAACAAATCTTATAAACTTCAAATTTTATAAGTACCCAATTTTTAATGCTTTTTTTGCGGAATTATTAAAACTATTTTTAATATTATTAAAATGTTTAAGTTTTTTAAATAAAATATTAGCCGTAATATATATAAAGCTTTTAATATAACAAATTTTAACATCAAATAAGCAAATTCAAATAAGCCATTATATTAACATAGCATTTAAATAATTATAAGCAGCGCTATTTAATTGGGTCACTAGTATATTGGCGTTTATTTTTATTATAAAATGTATTTTTATAAGCCAAATTTTTAGCTTTTTCAAAAAGTATAATATCCTTTTGTACTTTTGCTTTATAATATTATAATTATATTTAATTTTATTCTAATATTCGCTTTTATATTATGCTAAATATAATTTATTTTTATTTTTATTTTTTTTAAATTAAAAAGCTTTTTTATTTATTATTACTTAAATTTATTAAAATCATAATTTCCTTAGCACTTTTGTTATAATTAATGCAATATAATATTAGTACAAAACATAAAATATTTTATAGCTTTGCTATAACTTTTTCTTAAAATTTAAAATTCTAAAAAAATTTGATTTCTTTTTTTATTAACATATAAAATAATTCTACAATAAATCAAATTTTTTTAATTCAAATGCAAAAATAAATCATTAGGCTAAAAAAACCTTTAACTTTTTTAATATTTTTAAGCTTTTTTCAATATTAAACCTTTATTAAATAAAATATTAAAAGCTTTTTTTCTTTTAAATTTATGGCGTATTTTATAATATTTATTCCATTTTAATAAAATTGTAATTTAGCTCTTATAATAATTTTGGCTTATTTCAACCGCTTAAATATTTAATCTAAATTAATAATATGCTTTAATATAAATCTTTATATTTTAAAAAAAGCTTCTTTTTAATTATAATCCAAATAAAAGCCTTTTACTCTTATATTATTCATAAAAAGCATAACAATATTAAAAATAACATCTTTAAGAATTTTTATAACAATTTATATAAGTTGTGCTACTAAATTCGTATACTCTTAAAAAAATTAAATATTTTGAATTAAGCTAATATTCAAAACCCAAAAAACCGTCATATTGCGACTTAATTAATATAACACTTGCTTATTATAGCCCAAAAAAAAGTTCATTAAGCTTGTAATATAATAGCCAGCAAATTCTTTAAAAAACTTATTCATTAACAAAAGGAAATTGGCATTTTTTTAAATAATTATATTAAGTATAATTATTAAATTAATTAAGCAATATTTCCTAGCTTCCTTTTTTTTTAATAAAAAACCAAGCATTTTAATAAAAGCCTTTTAGAAATTCCAATATACTTTTATTAAGTTTATTTTAAATCATTTTAATAATTTCAAAAACTAATGCTTAAGATAAAGCATAATTAAAAGCTTGCCATGCTTTATATTTAATAATCTTAAATTTTATTAAGAAAAAAACATTTTTGTAAAATATTTTATATTTAGGCTATTTAAAAGCAATTAAGCCTTTTTAATTTAGCATCATTTTATTAAATAGCGCTTTTTTGGTCTTAGCATATTTCTTATATTTAATGATTTTAGCCTTTTTAGAATAAGTTTTAAATTTTTAGGAATTATTATAAATCTCGAAAATAGTAAATATTAAAATTTGCCGTTTTGCGCTTAAATTATGTCTTTAGCTTTTAATCTTTTATATCAATTGGCTTTTTTGCTAAAGGAATTTTTAATTCCATTAGCTTTATTCATAAATTAAACTTTTTTTTAACTTTGGCTTATATGATATTTATATCTAATGCATTTGCGTTTTAAATCAAAATGGGGATTTAAATGGTATTTTGTTATATTTTATGTTAAATTCGAATATAGGCTTTAAGTTAATAATTGCTAAAATGCCTAATATAAGCTTATTTCTTATTAATGCTTTTATGAAATTGATATTTAATATTAAAACCCCATTTTTAATATTTGATTTTAGTATACAATTTTTTTTTTAAATATTTAATAATAATCATTTTTAATTTGTTAAAAGTAAAATTGCCCCCCTTTTTAAAATGTTTGCTTTTAAGTATAAAATTGCCAAATTAAAAAAAGCTTTTTCAAACACTAATTATAATGCTTTTTTTTAGAATTAATTATTCGTTTCTTAAAAACTCGTTTTTGTTATTTTTAGTATAACTATTATTATAAGTATTATTTTAAATTCGTTCAATTTTATATTCGCCTTTTAATGCTAAAAGGTCTTTTGCTTTATTAATAAAAAAATTGATTTAAACTATAGTCCTTTATTAAAATTGATGGTTTTATAATTAGGCAAATACAATTCCGCCTTTTTTATTAAACAAATATTAAAAAAAGATTCTAATTTAATAAAAAAATAAAAAGCCAAAAATAATCTTTATATTAAGGATATTTATAATATAAAATCTTATACAAATCACTAAATCTCCCACTAAAATAGTAATATTATTAATATAGCTAATAAACTTTGATTTAATTCTAGTAATAGTTTTTAGCGCTATATTATTATTTCAAATAATAAAAAAACCTAACCTAGCAATAATATTTAAGGTTATATAATTAATTTTGGCTCCATTATTAAAGGTAGCATAAACATTATTAACTTAGGTGTTTTTAAAAATAGTAATTATTAACTTTGGCATAGGAAAATAAAAAGCACCTATTAAAATGCTTATATTATTAAATAACCAAACTAAAAAAACCAATTGGTTAAGACTTTGGCTATTGAAAATGAAGTTTCGCAAAATAATTAAAATATAAAATATTATGTGATAGCCTAAAAAAAGCTTAATTAATAATATCTAAATATTGCTATTAATATTATTAAAAATAGCCTTATAATTAGAATAATGCTAATAAAAAACCATAATATAAAATGCTTAATCATATGCTTTTAAGTATTATAAATTTAATTCCATTAACGGCGTTAATATGCTTTGATTTTTAATATAAGCTTATGCTGTGGCAATTATTAATAAATATTAATCTTATTTTTTTAATATTGCTTAATATAATAAACGCTAAAAGAAAACGGTTTAAGCAAATTATAAAAAATAAAACTATTATTAAAAATTTTCAAAGCTTTTTTTATAAATATATTATTTTATAAAGCCATATTGTATATCTTAAAATAATTAATATTTTATGAAATAAAAGGCTGTTAATAAATGAAAATGTTATTTTTAAAATTGTTTTTAATAAAAGAAATTATTTTAATATTTGCTTTTTTTTAATTATTATTGCATACGTTAATTAATAATCTCTTGCTATAAAGCTATTAAAAACTTTGGCTAATTAATAAATATATAAAATTCCTTTAAAAACAAATTTTCAAAAAGTTTTTTTTTGCGTTAAAAGCTTATTAATTATATTATTTAGCTTATAATTCCTTTTGATTAAAGCTTTTTAAAGCCTAAGGCTTTTAGCCGGTATTTTTGTTGCGGGCTTTAAAATTAATAATAATAACAAGCCTTTTAAATTTAGCTTAATAATTTTTTATTTTTTTATTTTAATAGGTGCTAATATTAAAATCTTTTTGATTGCTAATTTTAGCGTTTTTTCTTTTTAAACAAAAGATTTTATAAAAATTTGAATTGGCGTAGGCATTGTTTTAGCCAAAATATTAATTTTTATATATTTTAAGGCTTTTTTAAGCTATTTATTAAATTAAATTGCCTTTTTAATTTTATTTTGCATTTTAGGCCTTTTATATAAGAATTGCTTTTTTTAAGCTTTAAAATAGCATTATAAAATTTAGCACAAAATTTCCTTTTTTAAAATCTAGTTTTAATTAGCTTAATAATAGTAATATTTTTAATATCAAACTTAATTTTATCTTATGTTAAAAGACTTTAAATCAAAATAATAATTTTAGCAATATGGCTTTTTTTATTTAAAAAAATCAAACTTATAATTAAAATCCTAAATGATTTTAATTATTCTTATGCTGCCTATATTTAAAGTATAAAATGCTTTTTGAATAAATGTAGCTTTTTAAGCTTAATTAAGCTTTTTTTAAATTGCTTTAGCTTTATATTTAAGGTTTAAGCTATAAATAATATTTAAGGTCCGCTAAATAATATGTTTTTAGCATATTTTTCTATTATTTAATGGGAAATTCATAAAATAAGCTATTTGCCCTTTTTTTTATAGGCCAATGTAAATGTAATTGTTTTCGTTTAATTTGTGAATAATGCTTAAGCCAATAAACTTTTTATAATCATAGTATTAATTCATAAAATTATAGCAAGATTAAGGCCGCATTTTAGGCTTTTGTTTGTTTTTGCATTATTTATATCCCTTAATATAACTATTTTAATTACTTTAGTAACTTTTATTATATAAGCTTTGGTCGTATGCTATTAAAATAATATTTTAATAAAATTTTAAATTAAAAATATTTTTAATAAAAACTTAAAATATTTAAAATTTATTAAATTCCTTAATAATAATATTCAATTTATTTTTAATAGTATATTATATTATATTAGCAAATCTTTATAAGGTCAAAATCATATTTTGGGTGGCATTATTAAATATTAATAATGGCTTCTTTTGGCGTTTTTTGTTTTAAAAAGCCGTTTTAATCTTTTTTGCAAAAATATTGTTTTAATAAATAATAAAATTAAAGTAAAATGGCTATAATGTTGGAATTATAGCGTAAATATTGTTTATAAAAACGTTTTAATAAGCTTAAACTTAATAGGTTTTAGTATTTGCCATGCTTTGTTTTTTTTTATTAAGGTATTAATATTCTTTTTATTATAAACTTTAATTTTAATTTTTTTAAACACCTTGCCGAATAGCTAATAATTATTTTAATCAAAATCCTTTTTAGGCTTTGCTGCCAAAGCTAATCTTTTAGTTTTAAGATTTTTTGAAAATATATAAAAAAACTTAAAAAAAATCATTTTATTTATAAGATCTCTTCTTTTTTTATAGATTACCTTAATATTTTAAAAAAGCCTAAAAAATTGCTAAAACTAAGTTTGGCTAAGCCTACTAACCTTATTTTAAAGCTCTCAAAAATTTATTATAATTTAATTTAAATAAGCCATAATATAAAATCAATATTAAAAGTCCTAAAATTGGTACTTTTTTTTAATAGTATTTTAAAAAGTGCTATATAATATTTGCGAATAATTTGTAAGGTGCTTAAAATTTTATATTATAAAAGAATGTAAATAATTAACAATCTATTATTTTTAATTTTTGGCTTTTGTAATGCTATAAGTGGCAAAAATTTGGCTTATAATCTTAAAAAATATAATAGCCTTAAAGCTATCAAAATACGGCGCTTTAATAGTTTTAAATATTAGCATAAGCTAATTTAGTATAACTTAAAGCTTGCCAAAGCTTATAATATTAATAGTTTAGCTATTATTAATACTTTTAATTATTATAAAATCTTTTTTTTATTAAATAATGTTGTTTTAGCGTTTTTTTTTCCCAAGCTTTTAAAATAATAAAAGTAAGTTTTAAGGCTGCAAATGCTTATAAGAACAGGAACAAAGTTTGTAAAAAGGCCTAAAAGTGCTTGGTTTTAATATTTGCATGCTTTTTAAGGCCTAATCTAATAAGTGGAGCCTAAAAGCTACCTTTTCTATTATTGTTTTTATTATTAGTAAACATTATTAATTTATATGATTTTGATTATGCAAATATTGTAAACATTGGCGATTGAAATATAAAAAAGTAATTAAGGATATTATGCATAAATAATCAAGAAATAATAATAATTAAAATTCTAAGAAAATATTAAATAAACAGGTTTGTATGGGATTTTTAATAATTTAGCAAATCCTACAATTTTTAATTTGTTTAATTAAAACTTTTTTGCTTAATTTATTAATAAGCTAAAATAATGGTTTTAATAATGCCATGATTTTCTTAAAAATTAAAATTATTAAAGCAATATTATAAAATAAATAATATTATTTAAAAAAACTTCTTAATTTTTTATAAAAACAAAATTAAAATGGTCTATAAACTTAGCATTCTTAAAAGTAATAATGCAAACGTAAAAATAAAACAAGTGGTATTGTATTATAAGCATTTACCCTTAAAAGATTCTTTATAAAAGCCAACATTTCCCAGCTATTAAACGCTTAATTGCTTTAGTGCATAAGGACATTTAATTAGCCAAAGGTTTTATTAAAAAAAAATAGGTTTTTTAAAAAAGTAGCGGTTTTTTAATAAAGCGCTAGAATAAAATACACATATCCAAGAAAAAGCACTTAAGTTTTTAATACTTAGGTATGCCCCAGAAATTAAAGTTATTCTTTTAATAAGATAACTTAAGTTTTTGTTTTTTTTAAAATATATATTTGCTGTATTTGCTTTGTATTAAAGGCTATAAAATCACTAATTAAATAGTTTTTATAAATTATATAATTATTGTTTTTTTTTGTTAGTATAAAAATCTAATTATTTATTATACTTAATTTTTTCCTTATTAAAAACTTGTTTTTGCGTAAATCACCATAAAATATATGAAAAGGCAAATCCCAAGCAATTACACAACAAAAAGGGAATGCACTTAAGGCATAAAAAATAATTTTAATATAAAGAAACAAAATAATAAAACCTTAAAATGTTATATATTTAAAAAGTACAAATTATCAAAAAAAGGTTAAGGAAAAAAATAAATTAAACTAAATAATTGTGGCATTAATATTTAAAAAAATTATTAATTATTAATAGGAAATAACAAATGCATTCCTTAAGTATTGCCTTAAAGAAATTTATGAAATGCTAGCCGAAGCTGCATCCAATAACGTGACTCCACACAAAATTGAGGTGGCCCCGCCACAGTATTGGTTCATAAGGGTTATATAATCTTATTATACTATATAAGGAGCATTATTTAAATAATATTATGATAGTCTTCAAGGGTTATGCCTTGGCTATTAAAAGTAATAGATCTGATAGTTTTAGGGGGTAGTCAAAGCTATAATGGACCTGTTATAGGGGTCATTTGGAGGAGTATATAATAGGGGATCTTTCCTACTTTCTTAGGAATACATAGATTTTATCACCCATTTTACTGAAGACTATATTAACCCTTTTGTTTCAATATATTTTTGCGTGATCCACCGGTACTGCACCGACATCAGTATCTGGCTTTCAGTTTAAGGGATACATATCAACTCGCCCACGAACTACAAACACGTATTAATCCAACTTGTCAATGTCTTTTGGTTTACTAGTAGGGCTTTCCACAATGATGTACTTGTATGATTTGTCATCCCAGTTACATATCAATCTCTATTAATAAATGCATACTAGCCAGTCCCCCCTTATTTCATCTACAAAAATTTTTAGTGGCAAATAGCGGCCGGCGGCGGCTTTTTACGTTTTTAGTGCTTTTGGCTAAAAAATTATATACTAAAAAAATTGGGACAAAGGCTGTATATTAAAAAAAAATCCACGTTAAAAGCGCCAAAAACACTAAAAAGGCCATTAGTTTATATAACTTATAAACTTAAAAAAAATTAAGACTTTAAATACTTAAAGTATCTAAGGGGTATACCGCAGGTATATACACACATAATTAACGTTAATAAAATAAACTTTACCTTAAAAATTTAATACGCTAATTATATTTTTATTAAAGTGGAAATTCATAAAGTAGTAGGCTTAACGAAGCTAATTTATTAACTATACACGCCAAAATATAACCAAGCTTTAGCTTTAAAGTAAATAAATTAATAATCCCTTTTAATTAACACAAAAGTTATTAAGCTCTAGTCTAATCCGTTAAAAGGCCATTAAAAAATAAACCCACTTACTTAAAAGCGGCCGTTTATATTAAAAACGCCAAACCACTAAAATAACCGATTTAGCCAATTAGTTAATTTTTCATCGCTGATATTTTTTATTAATGTTCGCTTAGGGCTTGCTTATAGTTAAGGAAAGCAAATATTACCAAAAAGCGAAAATGTTACTTCTTAAATATATTAAAAGTTACTTAAAAGAGATGAGACTTTATGACTTTTCAAATATAACTTAATACATGTGCTTTTAAATTAAATTAAAATTAAATAAAGTAATAAAGAATACTTTTGTTTATTAATATATATATTTTTTATCTTTTTATTAATTGTTGTAGTTTTAAGTTATTTGTAAATAACATCATTTTTAAAAAATATTCAATGCTTTTTTTTTGTATTTTCTAAGGGAAAACCTAAAAATTGATTCGTTATAATTTTTTTAATTTTTACGATAAATTTTAATGAACGGAAAGCTTCGGGGAGTAACACTTTTGCTTTTTGGTAACATTCGCTTTCCCTGATTATTGTGACGAATGGTACGGATCGGAGGGCATTTAGGGGAGCCTTTTTAATTGGGCATTACTAAGCGCCTAAGCGAGATTAATTTAACGACGTTTTTTATACATAACCCCTTTTCCCCTTTTATTTTCTTTCCTCCTTAATTATAAATTCTAAGAGAATCTTGATTACTTTTATTACGTTTTTTTTGATATATAAAGCTTTTATTATAACATGATATTGGTTTTTATAAGGTAAGCGTCATATTATTTATAACTCTTTTTAATTCGTTTGGGAAGACAATAAACATCCTTCCTTTTCCTCATTTCTTTATGAACTTTTATTATAAAGAGAGTTCTTTATAGAGAAGGCTTATATTAAGTATAGCTTAATGAATGGTATTTAAACAATTGATAAACCCAAAGAAGTTGACAATATTGGTTCCCTTTTTTTATGCCTTTTTGACTTAATTAAGCTGAAGAAATGATATCCCTTTTTATATAAATGTACTTTTGACGTGTCATATAAAGCTTAAACCTCTTGTAGTAGAGTATTCTTTAATAAAAAACGCTGATATGTTTTTTGCTTTTGCTTTATCCGTTCTTTTCACGGGATTTTCTTCTTAACCCCTTTTATCCTTTGGTATGATATAATTTACCCCCCAAAGTAATCAAACTATTACAAATACATAAGCGATGGAAGAGATAAAGAGAAGGCTAGATAAAAAGAGAAAGCGTTCTGAGTAAATGGGTAAGGACTTATTTATAATATAAAAATAATTCTAAAGCCTTAATAAAAATTATACTTTTTTTTAAGTCTGTTTCTTTTAAAGACAGCCCCTTTTTATTTACTCTTTTTTTTTTATTAAGGAAAATATCAGTGTCCTTATTAAGAAGAAGGGTAAGTAAACTGCTGTTACCTTTAACTTAAATAATAATAATAATAGAGATAATAATGAGTTGAGCCGTGACTGTGATAATACTTTATGTTGTCTTCCCTTTAAAGACACCTCTTAGGTCTTGTTTATTTTTAGAATCTCTTTTATGTCTTATGTTACTTATATTAAAAAGATTCTAAACCTCTTAAATAAACTTTTTAATAGTGTTAAATATTCCCTAAAACTGTGGGAAGTTCAAGTGTATAACGCTTTGTGTCGTTATGTCATTTACTTTATTAATGAGGAATATAAGAAGGACTGGTTATTAAACCAAATCAAAGGAATGGCATAAACATTTTTAGAACCAGCCTTTTTAAAACTCGAATTTAATGAAGACGGAATGCTTATGGACGCCTTGGATTTGGTAAAACAATTTATTTTGTTTTTATTTAATTCTTATAATAAATAAACAGCCCGTTTTAAATACTCTGCTCTTCGTATAGACTACTGAAGCTCCTTTTAAAGCTTTTACCATGATTTTAGAAGTCTTACTTATATTACTGGTATTAACGATAAATCTGTTTTAAAAATAGATTTATAAAATAAGCTCCTCCCCCGGTTATATAAACAATTGTTTTAATAATATAAAACCTTTTGATTATTAGAAAAGTATATGAAAGCGATTCAAACTAAAGACTAAGGCTAATTAATTAAGCGTACTTTTCACTCGACTTCTGAATCTTTAGCCTTTATTAAGTTAAGCCCTTATTAAACCATAAATATGACTTCTTAGTCTTTTATTCTTCTTTATAATTATACCGGTTATGAAACAAGAAAACATCACAAACAAGAGAACTCTTAGCCTTAATAATAATAGTACCAAAGACCATTAACCCCTTTTACACGTATTAATACCTCTTGTACTTAATTACTAGTAAATGTATCTCACTATTATATTACATAGTTATCTTAACGACTTTTTACTTTTTATAAAATTAATAAGATTAATGCTAGCCATTCTTTTGACAACTAATTTAAGAATAATAATAAAGATATGTATAAAAATACCATTAAAAAGTAAATATTACCTCTTTTAATAAAAGGCTAAGCTTAAGAAAAGACTTCTTCTTAAGTATGTTAAAAAATATATAATACTTTGACCTAACAAAGCTTCTTAAAGGACAATCTTTTATTATTTGAATAACCTTTATTAAGAATAGATTATTGTATAAGTTACCTATACTTCTTAATTTTAAAATAAATAGTTATTATTTTATTAATTATACTCTTTTAAAATCTTTTTCTTTCTTTTTAAAACTTTTAATTCACTCTTTACTAAACATTATTACTATCAAAGGATTTAATAGTACTAATAATGAAAAAATCAGCCATTATACCACGTTGAACCTAACAGTGAATAAGCGCTTGTAAGCCTTCACCCCCTTCTTCATCACTTAATTAAAACATCATAATGTTATCTTTGGGAGAACATAATTATTAGAACATTAAGTTCTCCTTAATGTCGTTAAATAACGTATTATTTGATTAAAAGCCTCTCCTCTAACTGCCACTTATAATACTCTAGTTAAAATTCAAAATCTCCGCTATTACTATATCTAATAGCGTTATTAAAGGGACGTTGAATAACAAAATTAAAAATTTAATTAATATTGAAGTAAACGTAATGCCTAATTTAATAAAGCTAAAAGTGATTAATTACCTTTTCTTTATTAACTTTTGTCTAACTATAAAGGTAACCTTTTCGATACCCCTTTCCTTATTTCTCATAAACCAATGATTATGATAAAAAAGATAATAAAAAAGGTTACAGCTTCTTTCTCATTAATTACGTCGTTTTTTGTTAATATTGATTTTATTCTTATTATTACTTTATTAAAAAAGTAAGTATGATTTAATCTTAACGCCCTGTGAATTCCGTATAATAAAACAGCCTCTAAAGTAGCCTCCAAAGCAGCCTTTCCTTTAAAACAACATAACAAGATGATAAAGACTTTAAGGAAAGGACCTTCCCCCTTGCCTTTATTAATTAAACCATTACTAAAACATATTATTTTTTCTTTTTCTTCTTTAACAACAAGGCCAAACGTTGATTTTAATAGTTATTATCGCCGCTTACCCCGGTCTTAAGTTTAATTAATTGTGTTAACGACTATTATTATTAAACTTATTTTTGCTATTATTTCCGCCTTTATTATACTTCCATATTCTTATACATATTAAGATATAAAAAAGCCATTAAACCAAGTATAAAACAGTGATAAAAGTAATGTAAACACTACGTTGGAATAAGCTATGTTATAAATAATAAACACAACTTTTATTTTACGTAAT
This sequence comes from Helotiales sp. F229, assembly GCA_002554605.1. Taxonomy (NCBI): domain Eukaryota; kingdom Fungi; phylum Ascomycota; class Leotiomycetes; order Helotiales; species Helotiales sp. F229. Next base: position 2,617,200 of record MXAW01000002.1, on the reverse strand, counting down.
CTTATGAATAATAATAGTGATTATGTTACCCCTTTTATCTTAACAAGAACCTTTTTTTTATATTTATTAAAGTTAATACCATCACGTGGTGAAATCTCTTAACTCACCTTTTATTTACATTAAATGCAATTACGTGATTTTATAATTTCTTTTCATAAGATGTGTACTTAATTTTCTAATAATTTAAATATAATTAACTTAACTCCCCTCCTTATTACCTTTACTATTAAGAAACAAAGGGTTAGAATATAGAGATTTTAAAAGAAGCCACTTATTAAGATTTATTTAATTATTAGCGTGTCTTTCCACTTATTAAATAAATAGAAGTCCAAGAATAAAATATTTATAGTAATACTTTAAGAAATTAAGTCTTTAACTAAATAAAGACATGAGGAAAACAATACTACCGTTGTCATTAATAATTTGATTATTAAACTCATTACTCACCGCTAATCCCTAGTATAGTTTACCGTTTCCTTAATTAAGTTAGATTCTAAACCTACAATTCCACTTGAATATGCTGAATAAACTCATATATTTAACAAAATAATAAGTAATATACTCCCTTCGTATTATTTATATAATTATTTTATTAAGTTGAAAGGCAAAAGTAAAATAGTTTTCAAGTATTCCCCGTTATATAAGATGTTTATAGTAAAGTTTAAAGTTGTCAAAGACTATATTACTAATAATTTAGAAAAAGGGTTCATTAAACTATCTTAGGTATCATTTATTACCCCCATTCTTTTTATTAAGAAGCCAAATGGATTTTTATAGTTATGCATTAACTTCTGAGTGTTGAATTCTTTTACTTATAAAGATTAATATCTCTTTCTTTTAATTAATAAGACATTAATTAAAATAACCAATACTCACATCTTTATTAAGCTGGACATTCGTTAAGTATTTTATTAAATATGAATAGACCTAATATTAGAGGAGTATATAATTTTTTACACGAGATATGAAGCGTATAAGTGCAAGGTTCTTTTATTTAGACTTACTAATGGCCCTGTCACGTACTAGTGTTATATAAATGATATCCTTTTTAATTACCTTAATGATTTTTATATAATGTACTTTAATAACATCTTTATTTATTTTAAAAATCCCTTAGAATATTAATTATATATTAAAAAAGTCCTCTAAAAACTCTTTAACATAAGCCTTCAGGTAGATCTAAAGAAAAGCGAATTCGCCGTCACTTGTATTAAGTATTTAGGATTTATTATTTTAATTTTTGGACTAAAGGTTAATTTTAAGAAAGTTATTGTCATTAATAATTAGACTTACCTTGACATTGTTAAAGGTATATAATCCTTTTTTAGGTTTTATAACTTTTATAGGCGTTTTATTAAGGACTATGGTATTATAATAAAACCTCTTATTTATTTAATAAAAAACAACGTTCCCTTCCGCTTTACCTATGAATGTAAAGATAATTTTAACCTTTTAAAACATACTTTTACGTCGGCTCTGCTTTTTTGGTATTATCAATAACATTTACTTTGTCTTTTGGAGATAGATACAAGTGATAGAGTTATTATAGGGGTCTTTTTTTAATAACATAATAAGGACTGTTTCTTTATTGTTTTCTTTTCAAAAATTATGCTCTTTATAGAGCTTAATTATGCTGTTTATGACAAAGAGATATTTGCTATTATATACTCTTTTACTTATTAGAAAGCAGAGTTCACAGGAACCCTTTATTAAATCCGTATTATTATAGATTATAAAGCCTTAGAATACTTTATGACCTCTAAATAATTGAATACCTGATAAGTATAATAGGTTGAACTATTGGCCAATTACCATTTTATAATAACTTATTAACTAAGTGTTTATAACTTATTGGTAAACGCGCTCTCTTATAAACCGAACGAGTTTGATGAATAGAACTTTGTTAAACGAGTATAGCGCCTATAATAGCTTTTATAAGAAGATTAAGTAGATTTTGTATTTGTGGCTAAAAATCTCCGCTTTTTTAATTAGGACGATAGTTTTACCCTTAACGTTGAGATAACGGATCTTTTCTTAATATTCTCGGTGGTGTATTAAGCACTAGAAGCCAATTATATAACCCCCTTTCTTTAAGTACTATGAAAGTAAGCCTTATTAGATCAGCCGGGTAAGCTTAGTATGGAAGGTGACTTATTGCTTTTTAATAACCGCTTTATAATTCTTGATGTTATTTATTTTTATATTTTCTTCATTTGAGAAGTATATGACCACGTTAATATAATTTACCTTAATATTAAGAAGATCTTACAACTTTTATTTTTTTAATATTAGTGATATGGTATTATGTTGATAGTTTAGTAATATTGCTATAATTGTTATATTTGTTGATATATTTAAGTTCTTTAGGATAAAAAACCTGGACTTTTTTAATCTTTCCCCGTTTTGTTTTGATCTTAGGAACACTTTACTGTAAATTATTATAGTTTTAATAAAGACAAGCATAGATTTGATAATATCCTTGTTTTCATTGACCGCTTTAATAAACAAGCTGTGAGTATTTTTTATCAGAAGACCTTAGATGTCCACGATTTTGTAAAGTTGTATATATATTATATATATAAATATTTTAAGCCTTTAATTAGTATTACTTTTGACAGAGGACTTTAATTTATTTTTTGCTTTTGGATTGTTTTCTTTTTAATTCTTAGCACTAAAAGATAGTTTTTTTATAATTAACCACCTTTAAACTAATAATTAAACCGAAATATATAATTAATACTTTTAACGCCGACTTTACCCTTTCGTTTTTTATTATTAAAACGATTAGTCCGAGTTTTTATTTATTATAGATTATGCTTAAATGTTTCTCTTATATGATTCCTTAAGAGGCCTCTTGTTATTTAAAGTAGTTTATGGATATATATTATACGTTAATTAAGATTGGAAGATCAACTTATTAAACTTAATATCCCCCGTTAATAAATTAAATATATAATAAACTATGGAATATGTCACACGCTATTGTATAGTATGGAATATAATTAGGACTAACCTCTTAGAGTCCTAAGTCAAAATGGCCCGGTCTTATAACCGCTTTTACCGCGTAATTGACTTTGACATAAATGATTTTATTTAGCTTGATATATATTATTTTTTAATTACTCGTCTTTTAAAAAAACTGGACTTTTTTATTAATGGTTTATTTTAAGTATTAGAAAAGGTTAGAAGCTTATATTATTTAGAACTATTAATGAATATAAGAGTATATAATGTCTTTCTTATAGTAAAGCTTAAAAAAAACCCTAACGACCTCTTAGTAAGTTAATAAACTACATTACCTCCGTTGATCAATATTACTAAAGACGATGAATAAGAAATCGAGGACTTATTCGCTTACCGAAAGTAACGTAGTAGCCTTTTTTATAGAGTCTTTTAATTGAATTAAGACGTTGATTTCACTTGGTATAATGCTTTAAACGTTAAGTACGCTTTTGTAAAAATTCAGGAGTTTTATTTTAATAATCTTATGTAAGTAAGTCCCCTTGTAAAACTACTTTAATGGTTTAAGGCGTTTTATGATAGAATAAATGACTATGACTACTTTGATGGAGATAAGGAGATAGATGGATATTTAAGGACGAGTTTTTTTTGGAGGGGGGGGTAGTGTGATAAATGGTACGGATTAGAGGGCATTTAGGGGAGCCTTTTTAATCGGGTATTACTAAACGCTTAAACGAGATTAACTTGACGACGTTTCTTATATATAACCCCTTTTCCCCCCTTACCTTCTTTTTTCCTTAATTATAAATTCTAAGAGAATCTTAATTACCTTTATTATGTTTTTCTTAATATGTGAGGCCTTTATTACGACGTGATACTGGTCTTTATAGGGCAAGCGTCACAATTATAAGCGAGCCTTGAGTGAAATAGGAGGTGAACCGGCTAGTAGGTAGGTAAATTCAAAAACTCACATCTCGTCGACTTTTTTGAAAGCCAGTAGTAAGGCGCGGGCCACTACTTCCTTTGACCTGGTGTCATCCGAAGAGTCGAGTTTGGTGTTATCAGAGACCTCGGCGCTGTCCTCTGCACCCTTGTCAACCAATATGAGGAGGATGTGTTCAATGTCCTGCAGCGTAATTGTTTAAAGTTTGTTTTATTTTTAAAACAACCTTTATTATATTATCCTTATTTAAGCTTTTTATTATTGATTTTAAAGGTTCTGAATTATGCACATTATATAAGATTCTTAATTCATAGCCGTTTAAAACCTAAAATGGTATCATGTTTCCTAAGGACTTATAAAGTAATATAAATTAAGCAATATTTATAATTAACAAAAGGGAATTCTAATTGTTCTAATAATATATATAAAATAAACGAAATCATTGCTTAATATATTAATTCATAATTTCTGTTTATCCATTTACATTTGGGTTATAAGTTGTGATAAGCTTTATTTAGCTTAATATTAAAATCTTATAATAAATAATGCTAAGGCCTTAAATTTATGTTTTTAATAATAAATGAATAATTTAAAAAAAGGTTTATAATATATTTTCATAAACTTATATTTAGCAAAAATTTATGTTTTTATTAATGGTTTTTTTACTAATAATAAGAATTTAAGTTCCTAAATTAGTTTTATAATAATAATTGGAATTAAATTAGAAGGGGATGCTAAGTTTACTTTTAGTGGCAATATTATTCATATCAGCTTTATTTTGCAGGTGTCGGGAGATGGGACTATCAGGCGGTGTGTGCGAGCAACAGCACTTCGTCGCGGGCGGGACTGTCGCGTCTGAAAGATCCTCAGGAGGCGTATGGGAACAGCTACACTTCGGGGCACAAGTAGAGGCTATCTGCATGTCAGTGACCGCTTTGACCAACTCTTCAGCATCGCTCAAGGTGACAAAACACTTGGACAGCGATTGGATTTGGGCTACTCGGTGGTGTGGTTGGCCGTGTTAGGGACAACGGGGGGCCGATTTGCCTCATCTCTGTTGGTGACATTGTAAACGTAGGGGATTGATAGATGGCTTTGATGTCCGTAGACAAGGGCGCGATGATCACATTAGTTTAGACGGTCAAAACGTTGAACTCCGTAGAGAACAATGGTCAGGTAGAGGTATGTTAAGTATGCAGACTGTAAATACCCTTGTGAGTTCGACTGGTCAGCCACTAGTCACCGAAGATGGGACAGAAAAAGCCCTAAGTCCCACACCGCCAACGAAACGAAGGTACATCGAGGATGAACAAGCACCAGAGGCTGAACAATTGTCTACAGTCATAGGAAAAGGTGGAATTGAGACTCAACAATCGGAGACACTTCAGATGGGAAGGCGTAGGCAAGAACCAATCAATTCTCAATTCCAGCATAACGAGGGTCCGCAACAGATATTTCCTCGTCAGTCCTCACAGCAGCGGCATGGTTGCACCCCCTCTCAAGTCAGTACACACATTCAGCTGCCGCCTTTGTCCTCTATACAAAGACATCCTCGGATTGTAACTAGTCAATATCCCTTAAACGACGAACAACTGTATTCGGCAGTTCCTGGTGGAAGCGTGCCTCATCGAAATGAGCATGAGAATCCGGACAAGGAAAACATAGGTAAGGAGAAGCTTTGAATCTGTACAAGGAGGCACTACTAATAATCCATCAACAGAAATGAAGTACATGTACACAATTGCACCCGCTAACAACGTATCGAAACCCCCCGAGCCATTTTAAACAGCTATCAAGACTAGCCGGTTGTGAAATGGGAAAGAAGTCAAGGACTAGAGACAACAGGATGCTGGCCAAGTTTATTCCCGAAGGACCCCAGACACGACGTCTCCTTCACCATCAGAGCAACTGTGTCATCGGCGTCGCAAGAAACAACCTTGATTGGTGTTTAATATCTGCAGGTCGAGAGGTTGGCGGAACTTTGCAAGTGACGCTAAACATGCGAGATGAAGCGCCTTGCGGATCAGGCTGCAATACTCTGACATGTGACTCGTCAGCTGTCAACTGCCAACTAATTGCTATCCGGCATAGCCCCAAATGACATCCCAAAGCGACCAGCCACTTCCGGCATAGCTGCAGATTTTAGCGGCATTAAACATTCCGTACTCAAATAAATCCAGCTGTGTTCCTCGACTTCCCGCTTCACGATCCCAGCTCCTCTGTACATTACATGTCTAGCGATGCTCCGTTCGCTCCCCCTTCTTAAGAAAACCATCACGCTAGATGAGGCGCTTAGTGAGGATGACAACATTCTCCAAGAGCTGTCGTATCCAGAGAAACGGTTGGACTTCTTCTACTACCTCTTTCAGCATCGCACAGAAATTGAAGCTATCGTATCCTTCCACCTAGGAGTTTCCAAGAATGTCTGCAAAGCTGGAGAGTTCGAAGAGTGGGTTCACGGCAGCTTCAATGCCTGTATTCCTGTCTATATCGACGACTCGACCAAATTCCCGAAGAAAGTGTTCATCAGATTTCCCCTACCATACAAGGTGGGCGAGTCACACTGTCCCGGTAATGCGGAGGAGAAGCTTCGCTGTGAGGTTGCCACCTATATATGGATGCAGAGCAACTGTCCCGACATTCCAATACCCTACCTAAGGGGTTTCGGCTTCCCTGGAGGTCAGACTGTATGCAACTTTATCCTCCCTCTTTCAGAACTACATACTAACTTAACCACACCTAGTTCACCGCTCCTGCGAATGCACCTCTCCTTGCCAGAATCGCATTGTTCTTTCAACAGAGAGCGTCATGGTTATTCGGATATCCGGTTCCATGTCAATACGTTGGCCGCCAATCGCGCTATAAATTAGAGGCTGGATATCTGATTGTGGACTGCGTGGAGGAGGGCAAGATGCTATCTGAGTCTTGGGAGACGCTACGGCACGACCTGGACCGGAGGACCATTCTCTTTAGGGATTTGTCTCGAATTATCCTTTCGTTGGGTCGATTTCCTTTTCCACGCATAGGATCTCTGACGATAGACAACTGTGGCGTCCTAAGTCTCACAAACCGACCCCTGACATGTACACTCCAACAGCTGGAAAATCTCGGTATCCCGACAGATATCCCAAGGGGTCAAACATATTCCAGGACAGACATGTACTTTTCGGACCTCCTAGCATATCATGACAACCGCATGCGGTATATGCCCAATTCAATTCACAGCGCATCAGACGGCCAAGAACAGCTTTCAGCATTAACAATGATGCGAGCTTTCTTTCGGCATTTTACCAATCGCAATCTGCGTGATGGACCATTCGTTCTAACGCTCACAGACCTTCACCAAAGTAATATCTTCGTCGATAGCAACTGGCACATCACAGCGATAATTGATCTCGAGTGGGCATGTGCTCGACCAATAGAGATGCAACACCCACCATATTGGTTGACTAGCTGTTCACTTGATGGCCTTGATGGTGAAGATCTCGAAGCTTACAGCAGCGTGCATGCAGAGTTCATGGCAGCCTTTGAAATAGAAGAGCGATCTCTTGGGCAAAGAGATATTCGACAAGCACAAATAATGCGGAAGGGTTGGGAAATCGGAAGCTTTTGGTTCTTATCTGCGCTAGACTGTCCAAATGGGTTGTACAACCTATATTTGACGCACATTCGGCCGAGATTCGCCCAACCCGAAGAGTCTGGCGCCGACTTTGATCGAGCCATCTCAGTGTACTGGAGTGCTGACACGGCCGAATTCATTGTTGCAAAACTTAAGGAGAAGGAGTTATATAAAAGTCAGTTACGCAAAAAATTCACTGCTGAAGTCGAGGAGATGAGGAACATGGATGATTCTGAGCACCCAACCGTTGCAAGCCCCTCGTTGGCTTAGTTACACTTCCATCATGCGAGTTCTATCAAGTTCAAATCGATACCAAGACTGCCATTCATCCTTTGGTTAAAACAGAGAGCAAAGTGGTTGATAAGTCAGCTAAGATAAGTTGATTAATTAAGTTGAGCTTTATAATATAAGTCATTAGTTAAGATTAAGGTTAATTTTTAATCAGTTATTAAAAACTCAACTTATAAGCAGCTGTAACGGTCCGTTATTTACTTGGTGTAAATACAGAAGGCTGCGGTTGATCTCTGATGATTGAGAAGTAAGTGTATCACGTACGGGTAAGACAGTTATTAATATGGTTGAGAATATTATTTGAAGTTGAGCACGAAGCTCTTATTTAGTGGCAGACGTGCCAGTCTTATATAGAACCTTTGCTTTCTTAGATCCCTCTAGAGCCTCGAGCCCCAAGGCTCCTGGAGCCTTGGATCCTAAAGCTCCAAAGGATCCAATTATTACGTAACCCTTGTCCCGTGATGTTTCCTAGTCTTGGCTTTTCTACGCAATAGGAGTTATTAAGCCTTAGGGCTAAAACACGCGTGATACCCCTACTTGGTATGTTTGTAATAGTAGCTTATAAATTGGGGAAATTAAATTTCTTGATTTTAGAGTGAGTTCGGGTATTTGGTGGATGTAATCAATGAATAAGAAGTGGTTCATTTAACAGATCTTAAGCTTTTGATTGGTTGTAGCTACTTAAAACGTCGCTTTTAATTAATTTAATATTACCGACAACAGTTAGTGTCATAACTTTAATATATCCTAAATTATCTAAAACTAAAGCCTATTTATTAAATAATCAATACAACTCTATTAATATAGCTCTTTTACACGCTTTACCTATAATTATCAACAATGGAAAATCTCGTGCTTTTTTTATTACATCTTTTACTTCTCTTATTAACTCATTTACAACGATAATAACACCATAATCATCAAAACAAGTAAACCCACTACGTGATTATTATTTCTATCCATCTCTAACTTATAATGATAACTATGATCTTATAAAGCTTTTTAATGAGTATATTAAGGTTAATTACTCTTTATATAACTTTGGAAAACCTCTTTTTGATGATAAAGAAGCTCACCTATCAAGATTTCCTATAAGCCATATTCTAGCACCTACTAATAAGAGGGGAGTCACTTCTTAGACTTGGAAAATAAGTTATACATTAATAAATGAAGTTAAGCTATTAAAGCCGAGAATATAATATTATAAACTCTATATAATTCTCTATTAATCTATTAACTTTATACACTGACTTATATAAGTCATCATGATGTTAAATTTAATAAGAACTGTGAATACTACTTCAATACGAATACCCTCCTTAATACCGTTACATATTTATTAGAAACACATAGTTTGGATAAAAGAGGAGATATATGGAGAATAAGGAATAAAGAGCTTATAGCGCAACCTTTAGGAATTGTGAACAGTGATTACAACAGAATCATTTTTTTTCGATAGTAAGAATTTAAAAACGCGTTTTTTGAATGGATTATTTGTGATAATGTTAAGTATAGAAAGGCAGCCTCTCGTTGACTCAGAAGGTGCTTTATTATTATAAATAAAGATGTAAAGAATGCTTTGCCTATGTCACATACAACAATCAAGTGTTAAATCAATGAGCTTTTTGTATACTTCGAGCCACAGGTTATTAAGGAGATTTGACGTGCCAAATCATATATAACTATCACATTTAATAGATAAGGATTAAAGCGTGAAAAGATCAGCGTTCTTGGTATTATGGTACATTTTATTAATGACAAATATAAAGCTATAACACAGTTAATTAGGTTGCTAATGTTACTAAAGCATGGAAAGACTGGTGTTAGTACGTATATTAGTATCTGAATCTCTTACTTTTAAGGCTAATTCTTTATAAATCAATGCTTGATTCTCTTCCCTCTTTTATAGCAATTTGGTATTATTGTTGAAAATCTTGGTTACTTCGTCTTTGACAACGCATCTAATAATAATACTATACTTTAAGAGCTAGTGAAGGTAATGGGTTTTGACCTAAAACAGAAAAGATTACGTTGTATAGGTCATATCATTAACTTGATTACTAGCGTGTATTTGTTTAGTTAAGATGAGGCTTTGTTTGATGATGAATATAAAAAGGCTAGCGCAGTAGACTAATGAAAGCTCTAGCAGCGGCAAAAAGAGGTTGGTAAACTTTATAACTTAGTTATATATATTATGGCTTTTGGTAAGAGATCAGCAGTGTGGCCATTAAGTCAGTTAAGTCAGTATTAGTTGAATAAAATGCTGAACTGATTGACTAACTATATATCGTCAATTGGTGAACTGAACTGAATACATTAATCAGTACTGATTTTAACTAATAATAATTTACAAAAGTCAAACGTCTAATAATATCGCTTTAAAAGCTCCGGCGATTTTAATAACACCACAAAGCTGCTAATTCTTCCATTAGCAAAAAATATCAGCGCCGAAAAATTAACTAATCGGCTAAAGTGGCTATTTTAGCAATTTGGCGCTTTTGGCGTAAAAGGCCGCCTTTTAGCGAGTGGGTCTTTTTTTTGGCAGCCTTTTGGCGAATTAGGCCGGAGCTTAATAACTTTTATGCCAATTAAAGTGGATTATCGATTTATCCGTTTTAAAGGCTGCACTTTGGCGTGTATGTTTAATAAACTAGCTTCGCTAAGCCTATTATGCTATGAATATTTATGTTAATAAAAATCTAATAAGCGCACTAGCTTTTTAGGCAAAGTTTACCTTAACTAGCGTCAATCATGTGTATTTACCCATAGTATACCCCTTAAATACCTTAAGTACTTAAAGCCTTAAAAAAAAAAATTATTATTATTATTAGAATAAATACTATAAATAAAATTTGGCGCTTTTGGCGCTTTTGGAGTAGAATTTTTTTAGTATATGGCATTTTATATTAAAAAAATCGACATGCAACTTTTTGGCTAAAAGCGCCAAAAGCATAAGAAGCCGCCGCTGGCCGCTATTTACCACCAAATTTTTTTATAGATGTCAAACATTCCTAGTGTCATAGCATATCTCCCGACAGATTACTATTCTTTAGAATAGTCTGTTTAATATAAAAAGAAAAGACTCTTTTATACTCAGAGCTTATAGCAAATATAACTAAAAAATTAAAGGCTATTTGAATTAATTAAAGCCATTTAATTTCTCGTAACTTTCAGTACTCCATCACACTTAAATATTCAACTATAAGCTCCTAGAGATAATAGTAATATTAATCACGACGGCTAGTTATTATTAAAGTTATGCGTGGCTTAGAAATCAGCGTGGTAACGTTAAAGACTGATTTCAAGTAATCCTTTTATATAAAAAGAACTGTAGGTGCTAGTTCAGGAGATAATATAACCCTTAAAATAATCACGGCTTTTTCATAATGGTCTTCTCATATTTTTTTAAATTTAACTTTACCAGTAGTAAAGTATGGACTAAGAGTTCCTTTTTAATTCTTATTAAAAAAGACCACTTATAAAAAAGGTAAAGGACTATAGAAGCTTGTCATACAATAGAATCGTCAGTCTTCCTATATCACTTCTGGTATATATTCCAAGCCAAAGTAATCGATTGTTATATACTTTTGTGGTTTCTAAATTCGTGTTACTTTGACTTAATTTCTAAAGTCTCAAAGTATACTATAATATATTCAAGTATGACAAAAGACTCCTATAAAGCTCTATACAATAGTTATAATGTAGCCTCCGTTAACTTCACATTACCTTCCAGTCTTTTAGTAAAGAAAAACAATAATTATAATTAATCTCTAATAATCTCTAACGTCTCTTACTTAACAGGAGATAAGTAATCGTTATTAAATATCTCTTAATTAATAGCTTCTAAGGAAACGTGTAATAGGACCGTATATTTATTCAGAGCTTTATATAACTCAAAACCGCGGTGTACCATAAAATAAGTGGCATTCCAACGTACTCCTCTATTGAAAATCAATTTCCATTGTTTTCTTAACGCCACGCCATTATTATTAACAACTTAGAGATTTATAAATAATATACTTCTTTTTTTAAACGAGAACACATATATTACCAAGTTATAAAGCTTTCCAACTTTTCCCCGGTGTCTCTAAAGTACTCGACAATTGGCTAGTCTTATAGCCTCAAAATCCTTCTCCTAAAAGGTCTCATCTTAACTAAATAAATAGGCCTTAACAATTAAATTAATAATATGACCTATATAACACAACCTCTTTTATTTAAGATTAAATCCTATTACTCTACCCAATTCGACTAGCATAATATCATTATTAAGGGCATTATCAAAGACAAAATAACTAAAGGTCTTCATAGTAATTCCGAATTATATAAAAAAAAAGTAAGAAAATAACGTATTAATCTGAATATATTAATAAAAGAACATATCAAGTATATAAATACTAAAATCTTACCAATACTAGTCTTTCCATATCCTAAGAACTCCGATAAGCCTATAAGACATGTGTAAGACTTATATTTATTATTAATAAAATGAATAATAATATCAAATACACTAATCTTGTCTTTTTTTAATCCCTAACCGTTAAAAGTGACTATTATCCTTGATTTAGCGTTGCGTATTTCCTCAAGGATTTAAGGCTCTATATACGAGAAAAAATCATGAATTTACGTCTTAATTATAAAGTGAAAATTAAGAAATACGGCGATAACTGTTACGGACATACCTAATAGGGGTATCACGCGTGTCTTGGCCCTGAGGCTCGGCAACTCCTGTTATACAAAGAAGCCAAAGATTAGGAAACATCACGGGACAAGGGTCACGTGATAATTAGATCCTTTGGAGCTTTAGGATTTAAGGCTTTAGGAGCTTTGGAGCTTAGGGCTCCAGGGGGATTCAAAAGAAAACGAAAGTTTTATATAAAACCGGTATATTTATTATTAAATAAGAGCTTTGTGCTTAATTTTAAATAATGTTTTTAATTATATTAGTAATTGTTTTATCCCGTACATGATACATCTACGTTTTAATTATTAGAGATCAATTGTAGCTTTTTGTATTTATATTAAATAAATAACGGATTGTTATATTTTAAGCACCTTTTTATTAAAAGTATCAATTTATGTATATAATATGGCTCCCAACTTTTCCATTAAAGCTTTAGCCATTACCAATGCTTTTAATTCAAAAAACGTTTTCAAGATCGTATCCCCGGATTTTTATTATAAAAACTAATTTAAGCTTAAGGCCTATTTTATTTAGGTAAAGCTTTATATTAGGTTCAATAGCCATCAGTTTTTCACGAATATAAATAAAGTTTTTTGGGCTATGTCTTTTTTTTAAGGGGCTGCCTTTAATTAGATTAAAACTTTCTTATTTGATTATATTAAAAATAGAATTAAAAAAGGGAAAGTTTTCATTGTTATGTTTAAGGAATTTTAGAAGATTTTTCTAAGCTTTAAAGGGTTTAAAGAACACATTAACCGCGTTTTTAATAATATTAACTAAAATTAAATAGCTAAATGTAATATTCAAAACCTAAAGCAAATCGGGTTGGTAATTACGTACACGGCCGCCTTTTAATAATTTATTAATTAAATTAATTAGAATAATAAGGCATTTAAGGCGCAATATTATAAAGGATTAAAAATGAAGTTAAGAATAAGGTTGCAAGGTCGAACGCATTCTTTAATTTATAAGAACTTATTAAAATAGCTATTAAAATTAATAATCGTAATTTTGAACGTGCTTTTGAATAAAAGGGCTAATATTGCTTTGGGATATATATGCATTAAAACAAAGGGGGCAAGAGACCCTTTTACCCCTGTGAAATAGAATTGAATGCCATATTTTAAAAACAACCTAAAGAAAAGCCACATAACGGTGGGCTTTTTAAAGAAGTTATGAACAAACGTTGACGGAATAAGCTGTGTTTTAATTATGGTCTTTTAGGCCATATGGCCAGCTCTTATTATTAAGGAAAGTTATGATTAAAAAAAAAAATTAATATAACAGGACAGGGTGCTTACAATATTACTAATATTTTTGTATTATTATATTTTATTAGGCAATTTAACGCCTTAAGCTTTTAATACATAATTATTAACGAATTTGAAAACAACGGAATTTATGCTTAAGTAAAAAATAATAGTAACATAATATAAGATAATGAAAAAAAGGAGATGAGAAGCTTTACTAGGTTTTAGACCTAGGGCCATATTAATTACTATTTTTTAGATTATTGCAAGGCAAGGTTTAGGAAGTTACTTAACGGGAAAAGAACTTATACTTTTAGGCCTTAAACACTTGATATTAGATTAATGAGGTTACGAGGGTCATTTATAAAGAACTAGAACTGGTTTTTGCGGGAGGATTATAATGGGGCGAAAAGTATTGGGTAATTTATAAGGACTATAAATATATTAAATAAAAGTAAATTAAGTACAGTAACGGCTATTCTTAAATTTATATGCAAATTATTTCTTAAAAACCTGCACTTATTTTTAAAAGCTAAAACAAGCCGGAGAAAGGAGAACTTTGGGAAGTTATGTTAGAAGGCAACTAACGGCGCTTTTGATTTAATATAGCCAATAACACTTAAATGTATTAAAAGCGTTTTATTTTATTAGCCCAAATTCTAGGAAAAAATCAGTTATTTACGATTATAACTATAAAGCCAAAATACTAAATTTAAAGGAATATTTTAATAAAGGATTTTTATTAGGAGGATTTCCTTATACGTCAATTAGCAATAATAAAGGACCGCCATTTGATTATGAAAATAAAAATTAAAGGAGTAATTTTTAAGGCCATAGTGGATTTTGGGGCATAAGGGAATTTTATATTTCTTATTATTATGCTTAAATATTTATTATTAATTAAGATTAAAAAAAAAGGTATTAGCTGGTATTTATTAATGGTAATGCTGTTGTTAATGGGATAGTAAATGTGCGAACTTAGATCTTGCACAGGGGCATTGTTGGTTATTTTAAAAAAAAATCCAATTTGATGTTATTTAAATTGGGATACATAATATTATTCTTGAGCTTCTTTGAATAAAGAAACATAATTTAGAGATTAATTGGGTTAAAAGGCAATTGATGTTTAGTTATTATAAAAATTATTATTAGAATAAAATAAGAGCAATGATTATTTGAGAAGTTTGCGCCATTTTTAAAAAACAGATTAGATATTAAGATAAGGGTTTATTAATAAAGGATATATTATTAATATATTATAAGTTTACGGCATTATTTAAGGAAAAACGGGGCATTAAGGCTTTGCCTACATCAGCAAAAATTTTTAGTGGCAAATGGCGGCTGGCGGCGGCCTCTTATGCTTTTGGCGCTTTTGGCTAAAAAGTTACATGTCGATTTTTTTAGTATAAAATGCCGTATACTAAAAAAAATTCTGCGCCAAAAGCGCCAAAAGCGCCAAATTTTACTTATAGCGTTTATTCTAATAATAGTAAAAAATTTTTTTTTTTTTTAAGGCTTTAAGTACTTAAGGTATTTAAGGGGTATATTATGGGTAAATACACGTGATTAACGCTAGTCAAAGTAAACTTTGCCTGAAAAAGCTAATGCGCTAATTATAATTTTATTAAGGTAGAAATTCATAGTGTAGTAGGCTTAGCGAAGCTAGTTTATTAGCTGTGTACGCCAAAGTATAGCCTTTAAAATAGATAAATCAATAATCCACTTTGATTAACATGGAGGTTATTAAGCTCTGGCCTAATTCACTAAAAGGCCGCTAAAAAAAAGACTTACTCTTTAAAAGGCGGCTTTTTACGCTAAAAGCGCCAAATCGCTAAAATGGCTACTTTAGCCGATTAGTTAATTTTTCGGCGCCGATATTTTTTGCTGATGTAAACACCAGGATTATGATCATTAAATTAAGTTAGAAGAAAGTACCAAGCTAATATTTTAACCACTTAAGGAATATTTAGTGACAAACTTGATGACGATTAACAATTACATTAATGAACATTTAGCAAAGGGGTTTATTAAGGAATTCAAATCCCCGTGGGGGAGTAACGTTTTCTTTACGAAAAAAAAACAATGGGCAACGAATGTACATTGACTACCATTAATTAAATAATGCCATAAAAAAAGATTATTATACATTACCATTGGCTAAGAAACTGCGAAACGGGCTTGCGGGGGTTAATATCTTTATTTAGCTTAATTTAAAAGGCGCGTATAATCTTATTAAGATAATTAAAGGGAAAAAAATAGCATTTTGTATTTGTTTTGATTATTACGAGTATATAATTATGTTGTTTGATTTAATTAATGTATTGGTTATATTTTAGCGTTTGATTAATAATGTTTTGCGGCTATATTTGAATGTAATATGCATTTGTTATTTGAACAACATTTTGATTTATTTTAAAAATAAGAAACAATATATGAAAAACGTAATGGCGATCTTTAAAAAATTGGAAGCCGCCTTTATGTTTTTTAAATTAAAGAAGTGTAATTTCCATATAAAAGAAGTCATTTTCTTAAGTTACGTGATTATTATTATAAAGTTGGCTATAGATCTTAAAAAGATTTAAGCGATTATTGATTAAATTAGATTTATTAATATTAAAAAATTATAATCTTTTTTTAAATTCGCCAATTTTTATAAGCGATTTATTAAAAATTATTTAAGAATCGTTAAAGTACTTACGGAATTGACTTATAAAAATAAAGAATACGTGTAGATAAAGGAAGTTGACGCGGCTTTTAAGGCTTTTAAGGAAATGTTTACTAAAAAGCCCGTCCTTACATTCTTTATACTTGATAAAAAAATGCATATAAAGACGGATTTTTAGATTACGCCATTAATGCTATGTTTAATTAATTGGGCGAGGACGGCAAATAGCAATTAATTGCCTATTATTTGTAAAAATTGTTATTAGTAGAACTCAATTATAATATATATAATAAAAAGTTACTAGCGATTATGAACGTAATACGCAAATAAAGGGTTTATTTTAAAGGCGCTGCTTACAAGGTATAAATCTTAATAAACCATAAAAATCTCATTTATTTTATTATTATTAAAAAATTAAACCAACGCTAGGTTTAGTAGTATAAAATATTTTTTATTGTAAAACTTTGAATTTTTTATATTAAAAAAACGGAAAACGCTTGAGCTAATGTTGTATAGAATAGGGGTTCGTCGGCTGGTAGCACCAACAGAGCCTCAATGGCGCTGTAGCCAATCAAGGCTGCTTATGTAACTAAATCTTTGGAGCTCCCTTTTAAGGGGAGCTTTATTATATTCCTTTATAATTAAAGACTTTCACATTTCCTAAAGCTTTTCCCCTATAGTATTCAATAGTTAAGAGCCATAGCCTTATTTTATGAGTTATTAAAATACGACTATTGTAAGTTGAGAAAAGCGAGGGTAAACGTTAAAGGACATTTACTGTTATTTGGAAAGCTCTTCAAAAGTATATATTCCCCCCTTTTTAATATAATAACATTTTTTCAAACTCTTTAAACGTTTGATAATAATAGAATGTCTTCTTAGGACGTATTAATTAATAAGGACGACACTTTTAGGGTTTTTTGCTAGTGGCTATAGTAATAAACGAGATTTTAGTATTACGCCTAACTCAAGGGTATTATTGACTTCATTGACTTAGATAGACATAACGTTTTAAACCTTCTTAAATCTCGACTAGTAACTCTTAACATTAACGAGTATATATAAGTTGAGACAAATCATTGGTTTATAGAATAGATAGCGTTGATAAACGACAGCGAGAGGAAGATGTACCATAAGTGAAAGACTATAAGTAAAGACAAGAAAAGGATTCTCATAGAGCCTTTATAAGTTATTAAACCACAAGAGGCGACCTTTAGCGATATTAAAGAAATTTGGGAAACTTGTATAAGAGAATTCTAAAATAACCTCGCTTAATAGACGCTCTTTAATACAAGGTATTAATACTTATTTAACTAAGTCAATAGTACTATTAGTGTATTGATTTTAACGAACGCTATTAACGACAACAAATTAAAGAACCTTGTTAGACTTTAAGCATTAGTTAAGTTAATTAAGCGAGAACTTGCTCTTTTAGACGCCTTTGTGTTATTATCTGTCATCTTAGATTATCGAGAAACTTTAATAAGTGCTTTTAAAAGAAAAAGGAAAATAAAAGCTTGCATTTAATATAAAGAATGGTAAAAGAGGTATTGTTTTGTTAAAGTATATAATATTCTAAAAGTATAGGGCGTTTGAGGTATCCGAGATTTCCTTTCTATAATTTTAATATATACCGAGACATAAGCCGCGGAAGCTTTAATTGACGTCATTAAAGACAACGTTTTAAAAAAAGAACATTATATAACGTTTAAGGAGTACGGTTTAGCCTTTAGAATTAATTTAGAAGAGCATTTTAAAAATAGTCTAAGGGGTAGAAAGACAGCGAATAGGTTATACGCCTTTTTTGGAAAGCGTTTAAAAACTCTTGATAGTTCTAAAACTACCTTTAGTACTAAAAGCTCAAGCACTTATAATAAATAAGGCTTATTTAACTAATCTTACTTCAAATAGTCGAGGGAAAGCGATTACCCTTATAATTCCAAGAATGGCTACTTTTAGGCACTTATCAAATACTAAAAACTATAGTACACTTATGACAGCGGCTATATAGATAAACTAAAGAATTGCCCTAACGACGACGAAGTTAAAGAAACTTGTAAAAGACTCAAAAAAACAAAATACGCTAAACTACGAAGGGAAATCGTTAAAGAAAGTTGAAAGATCTTCCTTATTAGTTAAATCATTAAAAGCGTCGCCTTAAACAAAAAAAAGAAAAAAAAGCCGTTGTTATTATTAGATAAGAGTAAATACCTTAGAAATGTTAATATTATTATTATTAATCCGAAGCTTTTAGACGTCAACGAAATAATAAGAATATACGCCGTAGATTTTATTAGTAGTCTATACGCACTTTTAAATAATACACTTATTAATAACGAGAAAAAGCTTATCCCAGGCACTTTCATAAAGTTTAAGAACGACGACTATATAAAAGTAAGTACACAACGCCTCTTAGTTATTAGTCGGGGTTAACGACTCTTTAAAAATGTGTTAAAGAACGAAAACAGTTTAAACACACGAGACTTAACCTTAAATAACGTTGTAGTTATAATTAGTTTTAATATTAACATCATCTTTAAGGCACTCTTATTAAACATTAGGATTTGGTACTCAGGAAAAGACATTATATTAAAATATAAGGAAGTTTAAAACAACGTAATGCTTTAAAAGCTAAAACAAAAGTATAACCTTACCTTCTTTAAATATAAGCCTCTTAATTACTCTTGTTGCTTTTATAGCCTAATGACAATAAAGCGCCTTTTAGCCATAATGTATCTAACTTTTTGTCGTAGCTTAAAATAAGGTTTTTAATTAAGTAAAAAGCCATTATAAACTTGTTATACAACATTAGAGATATAACACTTAAGAACGGGCCATTTTATAAAAAAAGCACTACGGGTATTACTTCACGTAAAGAGAAGGGTAGAATTTAACGGTGTTTTTAGAATCAAGTATAAAGACTATATTATAACACACGTTAGAAACGTCACTTTAAAGAGGGAGTCTAAGAATAAGGCGGCTAGACTATTTTTTAAAATCCTTTAAGACTTATTTGATTTCCCCTTAAGTTATAATAAAACGTAGTGGTTATTAATAATTAAAGACGAGTATAGTGGGAAGCTATTTAATTAGACCTTAATGAGTAAGTCACTAAACCACGTCATACCGGTGTTATAGAACTTCGAGTATTAGATAAGACGTTAATATGGACTATCCATTTATGTCATTAAGTATGATAATAACACTTTTGTTGTTATAATCTCTAAAACGACACAATATTAAGACTAGACGACAAGGGAAGGGATTAAAGTAAAAAACCCCTTAACACATACTAAAGAACTAATTAGCGGTTTAAAGCGCGTAAGACAAGAAATCATCACTAAATTAATTAAAATGCGCGTTTAAACAAAACTCTTAAAGAAGTTATATTTAGAGGTGTGTAATACAGTAGTTTATTTATATAATAAGGCATTACTCGTATAACGAAAGATAAAAAGCCTAAACTAAGTGTTTTAGGAATAGTTTTGGGGCTATTTTTGATAATACGATTCATTAATTGTGAAGAAGTTATTAACCGACCTAAGACTAGATTAAAACGGGGAGTACACGTATAAGGCGCGTGTTTATTTAATAAAGAACGACAGAAAAGCCGGAAGAGACAAAAGAGGCTTTAAAGTTGATCTTAAAGGATATTTAAGTTATTTAATTAGTTACGTTACTTTTAATATATATAAAATCTGGGTGCCTTAATTACGCCGTGTTATTATAACGCGTAATATTTACTTTAATGAGACGAAGTTCTACTCTTTAAATAAAAAGAAGTTAGTTGGCTAAACCACTTCTGCCTTAAAAGAGTTTATTATTATAATAGAAAAAGACGACGTCTCCTTAAACGTAAGGATTGACATAAGTAATATTATAAAAAATGTTACGAAAAAACGAACAGCCGTATTAAATGCCACTATTAAAGTATATATTAGAGAGCCAATGGAAACAGAAATCACTATATTAAGAGTGCTCCCCTTACTTATAAAAATACTCCCCTTAGCGACTAAACTACTTATAATATCACTAATAAACCTTGATTTTCCTGAATTACTAATGAACTCGGGAGTAACGGAAAGTAAAATAAGAATGGTCTTTTATAAAAGCCAAGAAATAAAGAGTAATGAAATGGTTCTTTATAAAAGCCAAAAGGGGGAGAATAACGACATAGTCCCTTATGAGAGTTAAAACTCAGGGATAAATAAAGTGGTTTTTTATAAAGACAACATTAAGAACAACAATAAAATTCTAACTCCTTATAAAAGGTTGAATTCAGGCGTTTCAAGACTTACTAAAAATTAAATAATTAAAAATTAACCTAGGAAAAACGCCTTATATAATAAAAATACAGACTTAGGTATTAAAGAGGCACGCCAAACATACCCTTAAGTCATAATACCAAATCAAAAGCCATAAGACCTTAAACAGTAAGTCCTTAAATTATTAAAAGCTTCGCCCATAATAACTAGGATAGACGACGATTTTTAAATATTAGCCAAAGCAAACCGATAATAGTGACAAAGACAAAAACGTGATTAAATTTATGTAACACGAGAAGTGTAAAAGAAACACGACAAACTCGTAATTTGGGGACATTACTTTGTGGTAATGGCTTCATAATAAAACAGCCATTTGCGTATAATAAAGTTTATTAGCACATTTTATAAAGCTACTTTAACGCGAGTAAATAGCAAAAACACAATTATATTATATACGATAATAACAACAACTGTTTTAAGTGTTAGAGTGAAAACAAACTTCACAATCGCTTTTAATTCATACAACTCATATTAAAAAAGCTTTTAAAAACTCTAAAAAACTGGAATAAGCTAAACAATTACGCTTAGGGCAAACACTTCAAAAAAGACGCCAAGAGAAAGATCTTTAACTTAAAAACCTGACATTATTAAAAAGTGATTCTTAGGGAAAACGCTATTATAAAGCCTATTCTATTAAAATGGGTTTTTATATATAAAATCGACTTAACAAGCGAACTGACTTATTATCGGTCTCGTATTATAATGCGAAAAGACATGTAAAACGACTCAACGATCTTTTTAACGTACGCCACAACACTAGTAATACGTTCTTTTAAAGTAATAATGGCGTTTATAATACAATTCAATTTAAAAGTAAAGTAATTTAACGTAGTCAACACATTTGTTAATACTAAACGTAATAAAAAAAGCGCCCCAGTATCATGTTACCTCTTAAATAACTAAAAAAGACCTAAAATAATGGTAGAAATCGACCGAGTATTGTACGGCTTGAGAGACTCCTTTACGCTGTGGTACGGCGACTTTACAATAACATTAAGTAAACTGAACCTTAACCCCCTGATTGAGGAGCCGTATATTTTTATAAACTTTAATAAAACAGTCTTTGTGGCGTTTTACGTCAATAATATCTAAATTCTGTATTATACCTTAAATGACAATAAGAGATAAGAAATTATTAAAAGGTTACACTTAACTTACGAATTCACTATATTAAGAAATGTGGAATAGTTCTTAGGGGTACGTGTAATTAAAGATTAGTCCGTAAAGATAGTGTCTTTAATACACAACACTTATATAAAAAAAGTGGCTCGGAAATTTAACATAATAGATGAGAAATGCCTAAACACGCCTTTACTGAATTACGACTTAGTCAAAAACCCTAAAATCATTACATTAAAGTAGATTAAGAAGTACTAAGAGAAGATTAAGTTAATCTTATACATAACTATTATATTAAGGCTAGATATCGCCTTTATAACATCTCAGTTATCGCACTTTTTAATAAACCTAAGTACTTAATACGTAAAAATAATTAAATAGACTATTAAATACTTGTTTGAATCACGCTTTTTAACGATTGTTTATTAATACGAAAATCGGGAGATATATTTATTAATAACTTTAAACGCCTCATTTATAAATGACGAAAAATTAAGACGCTTTTCTTAAGGTTTTATTATAATGTTATTTAGAGGTACGATCGTTTAAAAAGCCTCAAGGTAAGACACTGTGACTACTTTAATAACAAAAGCGGAATTATTAAGGGTAACAAAGACGGCAAAGGAAGTAATAGCGCTTTAGTGCTTTTTGAAGGAACTAATACTTAATGTGGGAACTTCGTGGAACATATTTTATGATAATAAACAAACGATTCGGTTAATAACTAAAGAGAACCAACGTATCTTAACGAAATTAAGACACGTCAATATATAAAACATATGGCTA
Source organism: Helotiales sp. F229 (assembly GCA_002554605.1). NCBI lineage: Eukaryota > Fungi > Ascomycota > Leotiomycetes > Helotiales > Helotiales sp. F229. The sequence goes on along the minus strand of MXAW01000002.1, from coordinate 2,594,557 downwards.
TAATAAAAGCATAAAAGGGGGAGTTTTTAAGTGACATATTTCCTTACTAATAATATACTAATAAATGGCTTAATAAAAAACCTACCCTAACAAAAGTTTAAAGTATTCGTAACTCTTTTAAACCTTCAAGACGCTTAAGCCATTATTAAAGAGCTCACTTAAGCTAAAAGTGCTAAGGCACATTTATATTTATATTTAATACATTTTATATGTCATTTTAAATTAACGTTATAAAAAGATAACGAGTATAAAGAAGGGTTATATGAATTCTAAGGACTTAATCTTAAGCTATTACTTTAGGGTTATAAAGCCGCTCTAACACACCCGCAGTTTTATAATAATATAAGGGAAACGTTTTTAAGTTACGACTTTAGGGTTATAAAGCCACTTTATTATTAGGGTAACGTTCTTAAGCTACGACTTACGGGTTGTAAAGCCACTCTTATTTATAAAGGTAAGAATAAAAGGTTTATTAATTGCTGAGCGGCGTTAGTTAAAACGTTAACCTCCGTTAAAACAAAGGCATAAGCGGTAATACGCACTATAATAACGGCGACTGAAAGTCCATTAACACTAATAATAATAATTATATTATTACTACCACTTACTTTAACGCCAAAAACAAGGCGAAGGGGGGGCACGGCGGTTTTTTAACGAAAAGAGGCTATATTATATTAATTGTTGTTTTAAAATAATAAGAATAATACTTATAAAATAATAAACCAAAGGTAAAGTTATCTTTTTCTTTATCTTTATCCTTAACTTCCTTAACCTTTTTTTTTAAAGCAGCCTTAATAATAGCCCGACGGGCGGTAAAGGCCTACGACTGATTAATAAAAACTTTACACATTGCTTTTATACGATATTTAATATTATATAAGATGATATACGTACGTAAGAACTCTTTAACACCGACTTTATTACTAAGTAAGCGGTAAAAAGGGCGGTAACGGCCCGGGGCGTAATAACGTAATTAGCTTTATTATTTTTATAATAATAAAAACACCGCGTTAATGACGCCTTGTTGTAATAAAGGTCGCCCGGCGCGTTATATATATTATTACGAATGTAATAAAAGCACGGTATAGCACGAGTTTCCTTAGCTACGGCGTAACGCCGAGGGGTTAGTGAGGGCGGGAAAGGGGCGCGAGGGGGAAGGGGGGTAGCCTGAGGGCGCCGGTTAGTTATATTATATATATTAATATGTTGATTTTAGACTTTTAAACGTATAAACCCTATTCTTTTTTTTAATGCCTCGAGGGTAGCGGCGGGGGCGCGTTTGTTAGTACGAGCCATTTTTAATGGTATAGTTGTTAAAGAACGTAAATTCTTAGCACAGAAACTTTAATATAATTTCACTTGTTTAATTCCGTTACTTTAATAACAACACTTTTATTATAATTAATTGTGCCAGTACTATTCTTAATTATATGGCGGTCCACATTAACGTCACTATATTATATAGGTTATATTTTACGTATTCTTATTGCTTTTATGGTTATTCTTAGCCGAGGGGGTGTGTTGTATAAAATAGGGGTTCGTTGGCTGGTAACACTAACAAAGCCTCAATGGCGTTACAGCTAATTAAGGCTGTTTATGTAACTAAATCTTTAGAGCTCCCTCTTAAGGGGAGCTTTATTACACTCCTTTATAATTCAAGACTTTCACACTTCCTGAAGCTTCTCCCTTACGGTATTCAACAGCTAATGTTTTAAGTAAAAAACCAGAATATTTTGCAAATAAAATGCACAAATCTCACATTATGTTGCGGAAAAATGGTAATTTATTGATTATTAATCATAGGCAATTGGTAACGATAAGTCGCCTTTTTAAGAAAATCTAAAAGAACTATAATCAGGACCTAATAATAGTTAAGTAAAAGAAATAGCTAAGTAAAAGATTCTTTTTTATTATTACTAAGGCTTTTTTATATTAAGAACAAGTTTACGTTTTAATATAAAATAAGACAGACTTTGTTAAGGAATAATATAGGCTATCAGCCCATAGGTATTAAGGAATTGCTAAAACATTATTAAGGCTTTTTAAGAAATACTATTTTTTAAGTATAAGGAAAGTAATTAAAGACGTGGTATTATTATGTAATATATGTATCCGGAATAAGGCATTATGCTATGCTTTGTATAGGCTTATGAAGTCATTAATAATATTACTACGTTTATGAAAATCAATTACTTTAGATTTTATAGTTGAACTATTACTTTTAAAAGACTTAGCCACTAAAATCGTATATAACTTAATTTGTGTTATAATGGATAGGTTTATTAAGTACGCGTGCATAGTATTGGTATTAAGAACGTAAGACGCGCCCGCTATGGCGCAGGTATTTTTTTAAATGATTTTTGCGAATTATAGAATATTAAATAAGGTTATCTTAGACAAAGATAAGCTTTTTATTTTAAGATTTTAGAAAACCTTAATTATACTTTTAAGAATAAAATAAAAAATGTCAATAGCCTTTTACCCTTAGATAGATGCATAGATAGAACAAATTAATCAAATAATAGAGACTTATTTTTGTTGTTATATAAAGTATAAATAAGACAATTAGGTTTAATTATTTTTATTTACTTAGTTTATATATAATAGCGCGAATTAAGAGATTATTAGGATATTACCGTTTTACGCGAATTACGAGTATAATCCGACGGCATATAATACATCAATTGCAAGTTAAGGGACCGCGCAGGAAGCCATACTATAAGGGGATAAGCTAAAGCAATTATATGGGGAATTATTAGTTGATATTTTGTTTATAACACAAAGATTAACGATTTATTATAATAAAAAACGTAATATAGGATTAACGCTTAAAAAGGGGGATAAAGTCTATTTACTTTAAAAGAATATTATAATTAAACAACTAAATCATAAATTAGATCATAAAAAGCTAAGACCATTTAAAACTGTAAAAATTAAAGGATCAATTAATTATTAGTTAATATTTCTAAAAACAATAAATATCCACCTAATATTCCACATATTTTTCCTTGAACTAGTACTATTAGGAGCGCCACTTGCTTTTATTATAGAAATATAACCGATTAACCTAAACGCCGAATATAAAATTGAAACTATTTTTAATTATTAATACTTTCATGGCATAGCCAAGTATTTGATTAAGTAAAAAGGGTATTTATAATTAAAAAATATTTAAGAACCTTAATTTAATTTTCATTATTTTAGGTTGTTTTAAAGGTTTTATTAACAAAATCTAGGTTTTTCTAAAAAAAATTCCCGAAGTTTGGCAACGCTTTATTAGCGTACAAAAAGTTAAGTGGCACGTCGCGGGGCTGGGAGGTAAAAAAGGCACGTCGCCTCCGCTTTTTTGCTTTTTATGCCTTTGCTTCTTTTTTGTCTTTTTTTTTAATAACATCTAATTTATTTAAAGTGTTTAAGCCATAACAAAGCATTTCCCTTCCCCTCTCACGAAGTTCCGCTTAATAAAGCTCAAGCTTATAAACGTAAACAAAACCAGCCATAGCCGCTTTAAAGGCTATATTCTTTTTAAATTTTAAATAATCCTTTTTCATTTGTAGGCTTTAAAGGTTGTTAATTAAAATAGGGTATTACATTTTATATTACGGCAAACATACTCCCCATAACGCTAGGACTTTTTATTTAAAATTACGCAATTATAATAATAACGAACATAATTAGAACAAGGCATTGCGGGGAAATCGTAAAAATTAATTGTTTTAATAAAGGCTACACGTTGTTTATATTTAGTAGTTTTGAAAAGCATAATAAAAGAAAAAAATGGCCGTAGGCTATTATTAATATTTTCTTTAGCATACTTAAGCGTAAGGACCACGCTAGGCTAAGAAAGGGATAGTATTATGGACATACCCAATAAGGGTATTACTCGTGTTTTAGCCTTAAGGCTTGGTAATTCCTGTTACATAAAAAAGCCAAAGATTAAGAAACATTATAAGATAAGGGTTACGTAATAATTAAATCCTTTAGAGCTTTAAGATTTAAGGCTTTAAGAGCCTTAGAGCTTAGGGCTTTAAGGGGATCCAAAAGAAAACAAAGGTTTTATATAAAATCGGCATGTTTATTATTAAATAAGAGCTTTGTGCTTAATTTTAAATAATATTCTTAATTATATTAATAACTATTTTACCCCGTACGTAATACACCTATTTCTTAATTATTAAAAATCAATCGCAGCCTTTTGTATTTATACCAAGTAAATAATGGACCGTTATAATAACATCTAAATTAACAATCTTAAAGTAACGTTTTAATTAATAGGAGGTAACTTTACAGTGTTTAATATTGTCACAAATAATCTATTTTAAAAACGCGTTAACGAATTCTTATTAACAGAATAATATCACTTGATTATAATCCTCTCCTAAAACACCGGAAGCTTGAGTACACAGAAGTTCTGTCGATTTTAATCTCTATATATCTCCTCCTATGTCTAACATATGTACTTTAAGCATATGACATTCAGTATTATTCAAAGTATTAGCGTTAAAGTAGTAGTTTTGATTCTGTGAAAATCGTATATTATGATAACCTTTAAAAGTTAATATTAAAGTTGTAAATTTAATAAGGAATTATATATAAAGCTTATAATATTATATAGAATTATTCGTAGTTTTCTTAATGTCTTTAAGGTTATAACTTAACTTCCATACCTATTAACAAAACTTCCTCTTAATGCCACTTATCAACACATAGCTTATAAGAAATCGTTTAACCTATGCCGGGCAATCATTAAAAAGAGGTTCTCTATAATTATATAAAGAGTAATTTATATGGTTATTTGCGCTGGGGGGTTAATTTAAATTGTAATTATCATTATAAATAAGTATTAGACAAGAACAGTGATTATAAAGAGGTGGCTTTTTTTTATAGTCTTAAGAGCTATTATAGTTTGGAATAGATTAATTAAAGTAGTATTACTTATTATAAAAAGTATAAAAGATATTCAATTGTCGTCATTTTCAATATATATAATAAAAGCATATAACAAAGCCATATTTACTGTGTTTAAATAATTAAAGAGAAAGGTACAACAAAATCATAAAAATCAAAAGATCCAAAAAGAGCTTAAGCGCTAATTTTAAGGTTTTAGCTAATTAAAAGCCTATATTTCCCCTTAAACGAGGCTAAGGCCTCACTAAAATCTGGTCTTACTACATCATCAAAACTCACTCCAAAATCAAGATATAACTACTTTTCAACTGACAGTCTAGTTAAGTTGACTATATTACAACTGACTTATTAGGGTTAAGGCAAACAACTGACTTATTACAGATTTCAACCAACTGACTGCTTTCAGCTTAACTAGACTGACTTACTGGCCACTCTGGAGATCAGAGTTATTTCTTGAGTTTCAAAAGACACTGAATATTAATGTAATAAAGGGAAAGAAGTAGAAATTGATTCTTAATAGAGGAGTACACTGGAATGCCACATATTAGATGATACACCATAGCCTTGAATTACACAAATCTCTTACTTTATATACGGCTATATTACACGTTTCTACTGATCCTCTTAATTAAGAGATATTCAACAACAACTACTTGTCAAATAAAGAGTGGGAGAGTCTAGAGATTATTAAAAATCAGTTTATACTATTGTTTTACTTTACTAAAAGATTAGAAGGCAACGTGAAGTTAACGGAAGGCGCCTTACAACCTTTACACAGAGCTTTATAGGAGGCTTTAATTATATTAGAGTATATCATGGCATACTTCAAGACTCTTAAAACTAAAGTAAAAGACGGCAAATTCAATGACTACAAAAGTATATAACAATTAATAACTCTTGTGTGGGGAGCTTATTAAAAGTGGTATAAGAAGACTGATGATTCTGTGGTATAGTAAGTTGTAATGGTTTTGTACCCTGTTTATAAATAGACTTACTTTAAGAAGAATTGAACAGGTAAATTACAGCTATATTTAATTATTAACAAAGCTGCTTTTAAGAAGTTATAAGAAGACATATATAAAGGCTAAGCGCTATCTTCTAACTCTTGATTAACACAATCACTAAAGCCTACGCCGGCGATATCTTCAGTGGAGAGAGACTACTTAAAGTCAATTCTTAACACCACAACACTTTAGCCAATTATATAACGATCTGTTATAACAAGTGGGAGACGTGATCAATATCACCACTACTTACAAGAGCCTACCATTGACCATTTGAGCTTAATGGAGTACTAGAAATTACATGAGGTCAAGTGGCCTCAATTAGCCCAGATGGCTTTTAATTTATTAATAATTCTTGTTATGAGCTTAGAGTGTGAAAGAGTCTTTTCGTCTTGTGTTAAATAGACTATTATAGTGAGTTCTAGTTTGTCTAGTTTAATGCTGTGGCACTAAGAGTGCTTGAAAAATTAGCAAAATCATGGTATTATTGAAATTGTTAGTGCTTTTAGTATTGTATTATTAGATATTTGAATAAAGCCTCAACTTATCAGTAACTTATAAGCCAATCAATTAAGCTCATCAGTTGTTATTTTACAGGTAAGTCAGTAAGTTATTTTCTTTAGCTCAACTAATTACTGACTTGCTGACTTATTGACTACCTTGACAAAGAGCAGAGAGCACCGACAGCTGTTACTATGATGCCCGCATTACAGACATGAAAGCCGAGAGCATTCGTTTATATAAGTATTAAAATTTGTTGATGTAATACCGGTAAATGTTTCACATGATATATTATTATAAGTTGTAATGAGGTGGGTTATGAAATTTGGGTTTTATTAAAAGAATGGAAAACCCCTTATTATATACCCCTTTGAATTACTTTTAAAACTAATTTATTATCATCAGTAAAAAATATTGGCGCCGAAAAATTAACTAATCGGCTAAATCGGCTATTTTAGCGGTTTGGCGCTTTTGGCGTAAAAGGCCGCCTTTAGGCAAGTGGGTCTTTTTTTAGCGGCCTTTTAGCGGATTAAGCCGGAGTTTAATAATCTTTGTGTTAATTGAAAAGGATTATTAATTTATCCGCTTTAAAACTAAAGCTTAACTGCACTTTGGCATATATAACTAATAAACTAGCTTTACTAAGCTTATTATGTTATGAATTTCCACCTTAATAAAAATATAATTAGCGTATTAAATTTTTCGGGTAAAGTTTATTTTAGCTAGCGTTAATTATGTGTGTATATACTTATGGTATATCCCTTAAATACCTTAAGTACTTAAAGCCTTAAAAAAAATTTAAAAAAAAAATATTATTAAAATAAATGCTATAAGTTAAATTTGGCGCTTTTGGCGCTTTTAACGCGGAATTTTTTTGGTGTATGGCCTTTGTCCCTAATTTTTTTTGATATGTAACTTTTTGGCTAAAAGCGCCAAAAGCGCAAAAAGCCGCCGCCGGCCGCCATTTGCCATTAAAAAATTTTGTAGATGATAGTATTACGAACATACTCAGTAGGGGTATCACGCGTGTCTTGGCCCTAAGGCTTGGCAACTCCTATTGTACAAAAAAGCCAAAACTAGAAAACATCACAGGACAAGGGTTATATGATAATTAGATCCTTTAGAGCTTTAAGATCTAAGGCTTTAAGAGCCTTAGGGCTTAGGGCTTTAAAAGAATCCAAAAAAACAAAGGTTTTATATAAAACTGGCACGTTTACTATTAAATAAAAGCTTTGTACTCAACTTTAAATAGTATTCTTAATTATATTAGTAACTGTTTTACCTTATATATGATATACTTACTTTTTAATTATTAAAAATTAATCGCAGCTTTTTGTATTTATATTAAGTAAATAATAGATTATTACACTTTAAGCACCTTTTTGTTAGAAATACTAATTTATATATATAATATAGCTCTTAACTTTTTCACTAAAGCTTTGGCTATTGCCAATGTTTTTAACTCAAAGAACGTTTTTAAAATCGTATTCCCGGATTTTTATTATAAAAACTAATTTAAGCTTAAAGCCTATTTTATTTAGGTAAAACTTTATATCAGGTTTAACGGCCATCAATTTCTTATAAATACAAACAAGGTTTTTTGGGCTGTGTTTTTTTTATAAGGCTGCCTTTAATTAAATCAAAACTTTCTTATCTAATTATATTAAAAATAAAACCAAAAAAAAAAGATTTTTATTATTATGTTTAAGAAATCTTAAAAAATCTTTCTGAGTTTTAAAAGGTTTAAAGGACACATTAATCGCGTTTTTGGTAACATTGACTAGAACCGAACAACCAAACGTAATATCCAGAACCTAAAGTAAACTGGGTTAGCAATTACGTACATGGCCGCTTTTTAGTAGTTTGTTAATTAAATTAATTGGAATAATAAGGCACTTAAAGTATAATATTATAAGGGATTAAAAAATAAAGTCAAAAATGAAATCGCCAAATTAAATGCATCTTTTAATTTGCAAAGATTTATTAAAATGGTTATTAAAATTAATAATTGTAATTTTAAACGTACTTTTAAACAAAAGGGCTAATATTACTTTGGAATATATATGCATTAAAACAAGGGGGGCAAGAAATCCTTTTACCTTTATAAAATGGAATTAAATATCACGTTATAAAAACAACTCAAAGAAAAGCCATATAATAGCGGGCTCTTCAAAAAAGTTATAAACAAATGTTAATAAAATAAGCTATACTTTGATTATAGTCTTCTAAGCCACATGGCCAGTTCCTATCGCCAAAAAAAGTTATAATCAAAAAAAAAGCAAATTAATACAATAAAAAAGGGTGCCTATAATATCATTAATATCCCCGTGCTATTATATCTCATTAAACAGTTCAACGCCTTAAGCTTTTAACACATAATCATTAACAAACTTGAAAACAACGGAATTTATGCCTAGATAAAGAATAATAATAATATAACACAACACAATAAAAAAAAGGAAATAAAAAACTTTGCTAAGTTTTGAAACCAAGGCCACATTAGCCACTATTCTTTAAACTATTGCAAAGCAAGGTTTAGAAAATTATTTAACAAAAAGAAAACTTACACCTTTGGGCCTTAAATTCTTAATACTAAATCAATAAAATTACAAAAATTACCTATAAAAAATCAGGACTAGTTCTTATAAAAAAATCATAATAAGGCAAAAAATATTAGATAATTTATTGGAACTATAAATACATTAAATAAAAGCAGGTTAAGTACAGCAGCAGCTGTTCTTAAACTTATATACAAATTATTTTTTAAAAATTATTACTTGTTTTTAAGAATCAGGATAAGCCAAAAAAAAAGAACTTTGAGAAGTCATATCAAAAGACAGCCAACGGCGCTTTTAATTTAATATAGCCAATAATACCCAGATATATTAGGAACGCCTTATTTTATTAGCTCAAATCCTAGGAATAAATCAGCTGTTTATGATTGTAGTTACAAAACCAAACCATTAGGTTTGAAGAAATATTTTAATAAAAAACTTTTATTAAAAGGATTTTTTTATATACCAACTAGTGGCGATAAGAGACCGCCACTTAATTATAAAAGCAAAAATCAAGAGAATAACTTTTAAGGCCATAATAAACTTTAAAGCACAAAGAAATTTTATATTTCCTACTATTATACTTAAGCATCTACTATTAACTAAAATAAAAAAAAAGGAATACCAGCTGATATTCGCCAACGGGAATACCGCTACCAATAAAGCAATAAATATGTAAACTCAAATTCTACATATAAGCATTACCGGCCACTTTAAAAAAATCCAATTTAATATTACTTAAATTAAAATACATAACATCATCTTTGAACTTCCCTAAATAAAAAAGCATAATCCAAAGATTAATTAAGTCAAAAAACAATTGATATTTAATTATTGCAAGAATTGCTATTAAAACAAAGCAAGAACATTAATTATTTAAGAGGTTTACGTTACTTCCAAAGAATACATTGGATATCAAAATAAGGGTTTATTAATAAAAGATATATTATTAACATATTATAAATTTGCGGCATTGTTTAAGGAAAAATAAGGCATTAAGGCCTTGCCTAAACACTAAGACTACAATTATTAGATCAAATTAAAAAAAGATATCAAGCCAATATTTCAATCATTTAAAGAATATTTGGCAACAAACTTAATAATAATCAAGAAATATATTAATAAATACTTAACAAAAAAAATTATTAAAAATTTCAAATCCCCATGGGGAAACAATGTCCTTTTTGCGAAAAAGAAAAATAGCGGACGACAAATGTGCATTAATTATCATTAATTAAATAATACCATAAAAAAGGATTATTATACATTACCCTTGGCTAAAGAATTGCAAAATAGGCTTACAAGGGCCAAGATCTTTATTTAACTTAATTTAAAAGGCGCGTATAACCTTATTAAAATAACTAAAGGTAAAAAGGAAAAAACAGCATTTTACACTTGTTTTAGTTATTATAAATATATAATTATACTATTTAGCTTAATTAACGCACTGGCTACATTTTAATGTTTGATTAATAATATTTTACGACTGTATTTGGACATAATATGCATTTACTATTTGAACAATATTTTGATTTATTTTAAAAACAAAAAACAGTATAAAAAAAACATAATAACAATCCTCAAAAAACTGGAAGCCGCTTTTATACTTTTTAAACTAAAGAAATACAATTTCCATATAAAAAAAATCATTTTTTTAAATTATGTGATTATTATTATAAAATTGGCTATAAATCCCAAAAAAATTCAAGCAATTATTAATTAAACCGAACTTATTAATATTAAAAAACTATAATCTTTTTTTAAATTTGCCAACTTTTATAAACAATTTATTAAAAATTACTTAGACATCGCTAAAGTACTTATAAAGTTAACCTATAAAAACAAAAAATACGTATAAACAAAGAAAACTGATGCGTCTTTTAGAACTTTTAAGAAAATGTTTATCAAAAAGCCCGTTTTTATATTCTTTACACTTAATAAAAAAATACACATAAAAACGGATTTTTCGAATTATGCCATTAATGCCGTGCTTAACCAATTAAACAAGAATAACAAATAATAATCAATTACCTACCATTCGCGAAAACTATTATTAGCAAAATTTAATTATAATATATATGACAAAGAGTTGCTGGCAATTGTAAACGTAATACACAAATAAAAGGTTTATCTTAAAAGCTTGGCCCATAAGATACAAATCCTAATAAATTACAAAAATCTTATTTATTTTATTATTACTAAGAAATTAAATCAACGCCAGGTTTGATAATATAAAACACTTTTTATTATAAAACTTTAAATTTCTTATATTAAAAAAACAAAAAACGCTTAAGCTAATGCTTTAAGTAAAAAACCAAAATATTTTACAAATAAAACGTATAAATCCCATATTATACTACAAAAAGATGGCGATTCACTGATCATTAATCATAGGCAACTGGCAGCAATAAGCCGCCTTTTTAAGAAAATCTAAAAGAATTATAATTAAAACCTAATAATAGTTGAATAAGAAAAACAATTGGGTAAAAAAAAAATTCATTATTACTAAAGCTTTTTTATATTAAGGACGAGTTTATGTTCTAACACGAAATAAGACGGACTTCGTTAAAGAATAGCATGGGCTACTAGCTCATAAATATTAAAAAATTGCCAAAATATTGTGAAAACTTTTTAAAAAATATTATTTTCTAGGCATAAGAAAAGTAGTTAAGGACGTGGTATTATTATACGACACATACATTCGGAATAAGGCATTATATTATGCTTTGTATGAATTTATGAAATTATTAACAACACCATTATGCCCATAGAAATTAATTGCTTTAGATTTTGTGATTAAATTACTATTTTTAAAAGATCCAGCCATAGAAATCATATATAACTCGATTTGTATTATAACAAATAGGTTCATAAAGTACGCGTATATAATACTAATACTAGGAATATAAAATGCGCCTATTATGGCGCAGGTATTTTTTTAAACAATTTTTGTAAATTATGGAATATTAAATAAGGTTATTTTAAATAAGGATAAACTTTTTATCTTAAAGTTTTGGAAAACTTTGATTGTATTTTTAAAAATAAAACAAAAAATATGAACAGCCTTTTATTTCCAAATGAATACATAAACAAAACAAATTAATTAAATAATAAAGACTTATTTTTGATGCTATATAAACTACAAGTAGGACAATTGGATTTAATTATTCCCATTTGCTTAGTTTGTATATAATAGCGCAAATCAAAAGATTATTAAAGTATTGCCATTTTACGCAAATTATAGGTATAATCTAACGTCATATAATACATTAATTGCGGGTTAAAGGATTACGCAAGAAGCTATACTACAGGAGAATAAGCTAAAACAATTGTATAAGAAATTATTAGCCAATATTTTATTTATAATACAAAGATCAGCGATTTATTATAATAAAAAACGTAGCATAAAACCAACGCTTAAAAAGGGGATAAAGTTTACTTACTTTAAAAAAATATTACAATTAAACGATTAAGTTATAAGCTAGATTATAAAAAGCTAAAACTATTTAAAATTGCAAAAATTAAAAGATTAATTAATTATTAGCTAGCGCTTTCAAGAATAATAAACATTCACCCAGTATTTCATATTTTTTTTAACTAATACCACTAAAAGCATCACTTGCTTTTATTATGAAAATATAATTAATTAACCCAAACGCCAAATACAAAATCAAAACTATCCTTGACTATTAATACTTTTATAATAAAGCCAAATATTTAATTAAATAAAAAGGGTACCTATAATCAAAAAACACCTAAAAATTTTAATTTAATCTCCACTGCCTTGGACTATTTTAAAAGTTCTATTAACAAAACCTAGGTTTTCCCAAAAAGAATCCCCGAAATTTAACAACACTTTACTAGCGCACGAAGGATTGGGTAATATGCCACAAGGCTAAGAAATAAAAAAGGCACACCGCTTTTGCTTTTTTACCTTTCGCACTTTTACTTTCCTTTTATTTTTCTTTTTAGTAGTATTTAATTTATTCAAAGTTTTTAAGCCATAATAAAGCATTTCCCTTTCTTTTTTATAAAGCTTCGCTTAACGAAGCTTGAGCTTGTGAACGCAAGCAAGACCAGCCATAGCCGCTTTAAAAACCATGTCCCTTTTGAACTTCAGGCGATCTTCTTTTATTTAAAGGCTTTATAGGTTATTAATTAAAATTTAAAGGGCATTATATTTTATATTACGGTAAACACACTTTTTATACCGCTAGGACTTTTTATTTAAAATCATACAATTATAATAATAGCGAACACAATTGAAATAAGGCATTGTGGGGAAATCGTAGAAATTAATTGTTTTAATAAAAGCTATATATGGTTTATATTTAATAATCTTAAAAGGTATAATAAAAAAAGAAAATGGCTGTGGGTTATTGTTAATATTTTTTTTGGTATATTTAAGCGTGAAGACCACGCTAGGCTAAAAGGGGGATAGTGTTATGAATATACCTAATAGGGGTATCACGCATGTTTTGGCCTTAAGGCTTAGTAATTCCTATTGTGTAGAAAAGCCAAGACTAGGAAATATCACAGGACAAGGGTTATATGATAATTGAATCCTTTAAAGCTTTAGGATTCAAGGCTTCAGAAGCTTTGGGGCTTAGGGCTTTAAAGGGATTCAAAAAAGCAAAAGTTTTATATAAGACTAATATATCTACTATTAAATAAGAGCTTTATGCTTAATTTCAAATAGTATTCTTAATTATATTAATAATTATTTTACCTTATACGTGATACACCTATTTTTTTGATTATTAAAGATCAATCGCAGCCTTTTATATTTATACCAAGTAAATAACGGACTGTTACAGATAGCTTTGATTATTTTTTAAAATTATTAAATTTATTACTTTTAATAATTAAAGCATAACCCTTAAAAACTATTATAATATTATTTAAATGGCGCTTTTTATATAATATGATAAGATTACATAATCCTTATAAACCAACATTAGTAATACTTCTTTTGTCGTACAGGCACGGCTGCAGCTCGCCTAAACTGCTCTCTTGGCACTGCACACTTTCTAAATAGGATTCTGCCACTATATACCGCCTTAGGGGAGCACTTCCCCCTTTCACACTCTTTACTTAAATTTCACTTAATTAATCAATACATTCTATTAATTCAAATGCTTGCAAAGCCTAAGTTTTATTGCGCATGTTAGTTATAAGCCCCATAACAAAGCTATTAAATTAGTATTCTTTTATATTGCGCGCAGCCGATGAGATTAAAGCTTCCTAAGTTCCTTGAAGTTTTTGGGGTTTTGCGAGCTACCTATTGCAAAGTTTTTACCGCTATTTCAATACACCGCTTTTTCGACCCCAACAACCTGCAGAAGAGCCTAAAAAAGAGTTGGATTTAAATCCTTCAATTGCTCCCTCTTCACTCTTCCTCCTTCCCTTTAATTCCTCGAATTCCTCGAATTTTCCCTTACGCTTCAAGCTCTTGAAAGCAACCTTTCCACGATAAACAACAAATCCACAGCTAAAAAGCTATTGCTCACTTACAATAAGCGCATTTGGCTTACATGGTTTTAAGCTTATAAGAACTTTTGTTATTTAAATAAGGTCTAAACAAAGCTTGATTCAAATGCTCCCGACTTAGTGAGCCCATTAGACATAAAACCAACTGCTCCAATATTCCTTATTATTAAATATAAGATTAACGACACACGAGAGGCCAAAGCAATAATCAAAGCTTAGGTTGCTTGGGAAAGAAATATTAAAAACCTTGAGGCTAAGGAAGCAAAGCCTAATAAGGCAAATTACAAGATAACGACCTTAAAAAAGATTGCGGCTAGGTTTAAGCTGCTTTTAACAAAGTACTTAATGCTTATGCCCTTTTGGAACAAAAAAGCAAGGAGCTACAAGACCGCTATAAAATGGGTTTAAGAGCATGTTGATAGTGACATTTATAGCGCTGTTTCCTTGGAAAGCAAAAACACTTATGGGCGCAATTGGACTATTCAACAATTGGTGCAAACCCTCCAATAAGACTACGCTTCTTCAGCATTAAGTATTTTGATTTGAATTAAGGAGAATTATATTGCAATGCTTCACAAAGCAACCTATTAATGATTTAAGCCTACCATTTGAATTTAAAAATGAAAACGTGCTTATCAAAAAGCGCTTTTTTATAATTTGGATTTTGTAACAAGGGATTTAGCAATTTATACCTTTTTAGAAATAATGAAAGTTTGATTAGCTCCCCAATGGGCGCAATATAAGTCCGCCAAGCTTTAAAAAAATATCATCTTAAAAAAACCTCACCTAATTACTCTAGTCTAGTACAATATAATGTTTGCAGCTCTAGCTAAACGATCGCAATTTGAATTATTTTTTAAAAAGCCCACTGGGTTATATTTAATTGCTACTCTCAATGGCAAACCAAATGCTTCCAATAACAACAACAAGTCTTCCTTTTTTTCTTGCTTTTGCCCCTCCAAATTGGGTAGCTTTTTCAAAAACTGCGCCTGCGCAATGGGTTTTTATTAATATAAGCTACTAAAATGCTTCTAATTGCGCTATTTCTTTGATGATTTTACTAAAAACAAGTTGCGCAATTTACCTTTAATCAAAAAGATTAAGAAAACATGCTTAAAGCTAGCCATTACCTTCACTGAATTTTAAAGCAAAGCAAATAAATATGGCTGGAAGATGCTCCTTATTTAATAAATCATAGGCTCTTTTAATAACCGCCTTTCCAATTGCTCCTTTTTAATTAATAATATTAGAGCAACCTAATTATTAAAACCTTTGGCGCTAGCATATTTTAAAAAGATAGTCTTTGCAATAATCAGCCCTTAATTGCTTGACTTTGCAATGGAAGCAATTGGAGTATATGCTATATGGGACTTTGATTATCACCTATTTTCCGGGAGCATTTTGATTAATAATAAAGCCGCAGTTTATTTAGTGAACTCAATTGATCTTTTGGTCCTTGGCTCCTTTGTAAAAGCAATTATTAATAACGTTGTTAAGGCTAGTACTTCAAGCCTATTAGTAAAGGGATGGGGTACTTGCCTAATGTCAGGTGCTCTTAATGGAGAGAACGGGCTAAATATAGTAGACTTAGAGCTTATTGACGTTGCTATTGTTGAAGGTTTTAATGTTAATATTATTTTAAAAGCTTGTTTATTAAAAGAAGGAATTTGGTATAGTGGTTTAGATTGTACTTTGCGCTATGGATTGATAAAGAGCAATGTGGTTATTAAGAATTTAGAACGCTACGCAAATTTAGCCTTTTTTGAATATAAGCTTGATAATTACTCTTTTGCCCCGTTAATTGCTCTTAGTGCATTGAAACGCCCTGATTTTGAATTTTTAATATTTCTAATAATAATAAGGAGCATTTAATAAGGTTTTTAGTCAAGCAGGCGCTATCTAAAACCTTAATAAAACACAATGCACCTATGGCACCTTTGCGCAAAGCACTTAAGGAAAAAAGCATTATAAGCATTAATGAAGAATGCTTGTAATATTGAAATTTTAGGCTTTATAAAGGTAAAATGCAAGCAATGTGCTTTAGCAATAGCATATTAGAATGTTAATTGGCGATCATTTGAGAGGAAAGCTACCCGACCTTTTTATTGAATCACTTGGGATTTATTTAATTATCCTCCTGGGTTTAATGGAAGCAATTGGCTTCTTTTAATTAAAGACAAATTTATAGGAGTTTTTTATGGCTTTATACTTAAAAGCAAAGGATTGAACGCAATACTAGTTGCTTTTTAACCTTTTAAATAATGGATGAGATGGCAATTTGGCCTCTTTATTTATAAAATTTGCTAAAATAACAAAACCTTAATTATTGAATTAAATAAAGCAACTTAATTTAAAAAATGGACTTATAAAAGCGGTATTAACTTAAAACTTATGCTATCATATACCTATAAGCCAAATGGGGGAGCAAAGCAAGCAGGCAAGGAAATTATTAAAAAAGCAATCAAAATGCGTCTTGCTGCTAATTTCCTTAAAGCATTATGGCCTAAAATCATTCTTGCAGCAATATATTTTTATAATATAAATCCTTTAGCATAAAAAGCATTTAAAAATCCAAACGAGATGCTTTACTTTTGATTCAAATAATACTTTAAGTGATATAACCCAAAGTTACTCATTAAACTCATCATTAATTTACGGCCTGACTGAAGCAGGATTTATGCATATGGGTTGCGCGTATACCTATTATTAAAAGATTAAGAAGCGCTTTGCAAGAGGAGAGCTTTTAAAGTTGACCTAAAAGCGCATATTGGATACTTGATTAATTATATTTTATTTAATATATACAAAATCTGGGTGCCTTAATTATAGCGTATAATAATCATAAGGAATGTCACTTTTAACAAAACCTTATTCTTTACTTCTTTTAATGTTAAAAAAGCAGCCGGCCAGCCGCGCGCAAAACTTTAAAAAATAATCGAATTGCTTTAAGAAAATAAGATAGGGGCTTAGGACGTTAAGTATATGTTAATAAATCGCCTGAATGCTAATAATACGCTGCAATTAAATGCTAATATTTCTTTTGAATAAAAGCAATTAAGTAAAGCTTTGGAAGCTATGGAAGTTGAGGAGCCTATTAATTTGGGGGTGGCAATAATGCCTTTAATTGAATCTGAGTTTATAATTTTGGGGGTGAAGCAATTTCCCCTTAAATTAATGGATTTAAATATTGAACCTTTAATTAAGTCCTTAATTAATTTAATGCCCGTTAGTGAGAACTTGGGGGTGAAAATATAAAAAAGCATTAGACTTTTAATTTATGAGCATCTTGATCAGGTCTCACAAAGTATCAACATATTAAAACAATTAGTAGCATTAAGCGCAATTGAAAAAAGTATCTTACGTGATATAATAAATCCCAAAAGATTTGATGTGGGTGCGGAGCGCAAATTGATTCCATAAGTTGTTTTATGAGCTTGGGAGCCACATGACCTAAAGCAAGGTTTTAAAAAGCAATAGGAAACACTTAAAAGTGTTAAACCTAAGCTTATAAAAGCTTTACTTTAAGCAATTAAGGCTGAGGAGCCTTTTAAATACAATAATCTTTATGATGCTAAGCCGCGGATAAAACAGCTTTTATTGCTCCCGGCGGAAGATTAAAATTAAAAGCTATTTAAACCCCTAAAAAGGAAGAGGGTGCCTCTAAAATCAAGTAATAAAGGTTGAAAAACTAGAATTATAAAACAATTAACGCAACCCAATCGTAATGTGTATTTTACCATAACAAAAGAGTTATTAAAGGGCGCATTAAATTCAACAAGCAATTGCGAGCATTTTGATGATTTTTTGGCTATTTTTTGGCTTAATTAAGAAAAGGTGCGCAATAATAAAAAGGATTTAAGAGCAGTTTACGCTGTAATTGCAGCGTTTGTTCTTAATAATGTTGAAATTCAATAATCAATTGCTTTTTTTAAAATTTATTAATCGCAATTTCCAAAGGCATTATTAAATTGGAAAGATTTTTAACACCACCCTTTTGGGGAGTACTTCAGAGCTGAAGCCATTATGAAGATTATTAATTTAAAGTCGCGCAATTGCTGAAGGGTAATAAAGCATAGCTATGCCTTTAAGCAATTGATTCCTTTGAAGTAGGTTTTTACTTATAAGGTAGATTTCGATGATTATTTAATTAGATGTTGCTTTTGAGTAATGATTAAAGGGGACTTATAATTTAAAACCTTTATTTTATTAATATACGCCGCAATTCTAGCTGCTTGTTCATTTAAAATTGCCATAGCTATAATAGCTTAATTTGATTTGAAAATGAAGCAGTTTAATATTGTTAATGCATTTATTAATGCAAAGAGAGATGATTCAGCTGCTTACGTATGCTATTATCTTCCTAATAAATTTAAACAAAACGGAATATTAGTGGAAGTTGACCGCGCTTTTTATGGACTTAGAGATTCCCCAGCATTATGGTACGGCAATTTTATAATAATTTTTTAAATTTTCAAGTTGCTTTTTTGTAAAGAGGAGCCTTATATGTTTATGAATAAGCAACGTATAATATTTGTGGTATTTTATGTTGATAATATTTAAGTGCTATATTACGCTTTAGCAATTTTAAAAGCGCAATTGATAATAAATGGATTAAACTTGGCGTATAAGCTCATTAAAGAATAAAAAACGGCATGGTTTTTAGGGATTCGAATTATTAGGGATTAATAGGCTAAAACAGTTTTCCTAATATACAATAATTATATTTAAAAGGTTGCTCTGCGTTTTAAATTCGTTGATGGGAGCTGCCTAAGCATCCTATTATCTTATATGGAATTTATTAAGAATTTTGGGAAAGCAATCCTTGAAAAAGTTAAGGAATATTAAAAGAAAGTTGGTTTAGTGCTTTATATTATAATTATATTGCGCGCGGATGTTGCTTTTGCAGCTTTAAAGCTTTTTTACTTTTTGATTAATTCTTTAAAAAAGCATTTTATTGCTATTAATTAAATAATTTAATATTTTTTTGAAATTTGATTTTTGGCAATAGTTTACATTTGCCAAATGCGCGCTTCCCACTTAATCATAGCCTTAAATATTTCCTTTGGCAATAATCTCAAAACTAAACGCTTTTTTTAAGGGTATATCATTATGCTTTTTGATGATTTAATTTTATAAAGAGCAGCTTATTAAAATACAATTATTACTTCAATTACTTAAGCAAAGCTTTTTGGGATTAAACGTATAGCAAAAGAGGTTATGGCACTCCAACAATTCTTTTTAAAATTACGCCTAGGCATGGGAGCAGCTTGAACAATCTTCTGCAATAATATTCAAATAATTTGATTAATTATTGGGGAAAACGAGCGCATCTTAATCAAGCTCTGCTATATTAATATTTAAAATATGTGATTATATTAAGAATATCAAAAAGGTAGTTTTTTAATGGAGTATTTACCCATAGGCTTTATGCCTGCGGATAAACTTATTAAAAACCTAAGCCAATAGAAATTCGAAGATTTTGTTGCTTTCATTAATTTGATAAATATACGGGCTTAATTGGAGCAACTTTTTGAAGAAGCTTGTTTTTAAACAGCTTTTTTTTTACACTCTTTATTTTCTCATTTATAATATTTTTTATGTTCTTTATTATTTCTTTTAAAAAGCTTTTGATCTTGAATTATTTATATCACTGCAGTTTTCACAATTGCTCTTAAAATCATTTTATTTCAGAAAAACAAACGCAATGCAAGCTATGATAATAGGGGGACATTTTGAGGTGATAAAGGAGGTTCCCAAGCCTTAAAAAAAGCAACTCAATTAATTAAAAGGCCTAAAACAATCCAAACAAAATCACCAAAAGAATTGGCAATTATTTTAATGATCTTAATAATTTATTGCTTTGCAATAGCAGCTTTCTTTTTTAAAAGAAGGCGCACTTGGATTCCATTACCTAAAAGGGTATTAAAAAGATCAGCAGGGCCATCAATTGCTTTTAAGTTATGCTTAGGAACAAATAAGCTGGCAGCAACCTTTCCCATTTTAGCCCAAAGGCCAGCAAGCGAATCGAATTGCTTTTTTTTTTCCTTTTTCATATTCTTATTATGCTTTTCTTTATTTTAAATCTCTTTATTTATATATAAGAGCAATTAATTAATTGCATTTTAAAAAATAGATTTAAAATATTTTAATAAAAAAGCAACTTACCATTAATGACCTAGCCAAGGCTGTGGTAGCAAAAAAGGCCATTAACATTAATATCAAAAGCAATCCAAGCAGCGCGAGCTGCGGGAGCAGCAGGGATAGCACCACCCATTTTTTTTATTATTAAATAAGCATTCCGAAGCTTAATTAATTCTTATATAAATTAATATATTTAATTATCTTAAATTAAATAAACTTATTTCAAAAAAGAAGCCCTTATTGCTAAAAGCACCCCAATACTTCAAAAACGCAGCCAAAATACCAAGGAAGGGGGGGCGGTAAGCATGGTTATTATTAATGCAATTAAAATAGCGCAAGCTACCCATAATGTTGTAATAAAGGCCTGTGCTTTTGTTTTGAATTGCTCCTTCCATACAACCCTGGTAGGGGACCGATTTTTTCTTATTAATAATCTTTTCCTTTTAAACCCAATCAATGGAAGCAGCGCAAACAGCCCGCTTATTTAAAGCCTTGGCCAAGGGTCTTTTGGCTTATAAGCAATTAATTAATTATTTAAATAAGTTTCATATTCCTTAGATCAAATTTATGAGAAAGGAGATAATGCTTTTGCAAGCAGATCAACAAAATTCAGCACCCATCTTTGCAAAAAAAGCAGTTGATTTGGTTATTTGTTTGTTTGGTTAATTATAATTGATGTAAATCAAAAGCAAATCAAAAATCGTTCTTTTATTAAAAGCTTAAGGTTTATAAATGAAAGGAAGCAACTCTTTATTTATATAGCGCAATTGTTTGCCTGATTTTTATTATTTTTAATAGCTTGCCTAATAGCCAATTATAATAGGAGCAACTCCCATTGTTGTTTGACTAAGGGGTGTGTTGTACAGGCACGGCTGCAGCTCGCCTAAATTGCTCTTTTGGCATTGCACACTTTCTAAATAGGGTTTTGCTACTATATACCGCCTTAAGGGAGCACTTCCCCCTTTCACATTCTTTACTTAAATTTCACTTAATTAATTAACACATTCTATCAATTCAAGTGCTTGCAAAGCCTAAGTCTTATCGCGCACATCATCTTTTAAAAAGATAAAGGAATTTTAACATAATAAGAAGAAAACAGGGGCAATATAAATTTTAATAAGCCACAAAGAAACGTATTATAGAAACTGTGACGACAGGGGTGTTATGCCTTATAATACAAGTAGTTGATTAAACCACTCGGCCAGCGTACCCATAAAATGGTAAAAGGATAAGTTAAAAGCTTATTCGTTAATCGGCTAAAAGGCGTTACGAGTGCCAAGGGGGGTAAACCTCGGCAACCGTAACATAAACTATGCGCTAAAGAGCATAATAAGCACTACGGTTGTTTATTAGGACCCAATGGTCGCGAAAACGTGATTTTAAAAATTAAAAACGTAAAACATAAAATAATTAAAAGTATTTTAAATTTATAAGTGAATATGATTAATTTTATGTACTTTTATTAATTAATTTTTTAGTGGATTTTTACATAAGCGCTTAAAACCCCTTTCCCCCCTTTTATTATTGTACTCTTATTATCATATCCTTATTATTGTACCCTTATTATTATACCTTCGCTATTGTACTTTTGTTATCACACTTTTATTATTATACCCTTACTGTCGTACCTTCACTATTGTACTTTTACTATCGTTATTATTATTAAAAGTAAAAAATTAAGGAGGGACAGTGGCTTTTTTTAAAGGATTTTTATGAGGCGCTAATATAAGCCTTTATAAAAAGGTAAATCCATATTATGAAATATGGCCTTCTCTTTTTTTAATTTATTAAACCTCTTTTCTTTTTTCTTTTAATTATATCATAATAATAAAAGAAAGCAATAATAAGAATATAATAACAAGGGGGTATATAATAACAAAAGTGCAATAATGAAGGTATAATAACGAGGGTACAATAACAAGGGTGTGACAATGAGGGTATAACGATAAGGGTATAGTGACGAGGGTATAGTAATAATAGTGAAGTATAATAATAACAGTGAAGTACGATAACGATAGTGAAGTGTAAGGCCATTAACTAAGGTTAAAAGGGGAAATGTATTTAAGCCGTATAACTTATATAAAAATTATTTAAAACTAATTATATTTACTTATAAAAATCAAATCTTATATTCACTTTTATGATTTTCATTTTTCATTTTTACGTTTTCATGACTAATATATGGCTGTTTGTTAAGACCTAATAATTGTGAAAACGTGATTTAAAAAATTAAAAACATAAAACGTAGAATAGTTAAAGGTACTATAAATTTATAAGTAAACACAATTAATTTTATATACTTTTACTAATTAAAAAATTTCCGGATTTTTATACAAGCGCTTAAACCCCCCTCTTATTATTATACCCTCACTGCCGTATCCTCGCTGCCGTAGCCTTACTATTGTACCTTTGCTATTATTATTATTATTAGAAGTAAAAAATTAAGGGTGAGTAACGGCCTTTTTAAAAAGATTTTCATAAAGCATTAATTGTAACTACCGCTGATTAAGCGGAGCTCTAGCAGGTAATAGCTTTACCACTAAGCCAGCAGACCCCGGTAAAAGGGTATAAGAATTAATTAGAAGCCAATTTTATTATATAACTAAATATGAACATTATGAATTATAACATTACCCCCTTCTAAAAATCGACTTTATTTTTAAAGTCAGTAAAAGTAAATTCTTACTAGTTTCTCATAATTCACTTATAAAAATCACAACACTTTTCGTGGCTTAACCTTAAAATAATAAACGGCATTATAATTAAGAAAAATCCTTAATACATTTCCCACTCAAATTAAATAAAATTTCAGCCTCCTCTCTTTATGTGACGCGTGCCCTATAAAAACCAGTGCCAACGTTTAGCAGAGGCCTCACATATCACGTAAAAAATAATAAAAGTAATCAAAATTCTTTTAGAATTTATAACTAAAAAAGAAAAAAGGTAAAAAGGGAAAAGGGGTTATGTATAAAAAGCGTTGTTGAGTTAATTTTACTTAGGCGCTTAGTAATACTTAATTAGGAAAGCTTCCTTAAATGCCCTTCGATTTGTATTAATTGTTATATTATTTCCCCTTTTAGAAAAAGCTTGTTTTTGAGCATTTATTCATTTCCTTGTTTTTATTAAGGTGGTTATAATCGTTTATTTTATTGTGGAACGCCTTAAGCTATTGAAGTAGCTTTGTAAGGGGACCTGCTTGTATAAGATTATTAAAATAGAATTCCTGAATTTTTGCAAGAGCGTATTTAATATTTAAGGCGCTATATTAGGTGAAA
Organism: Helotiales sp. F229; assembly: GCA_002554605.1. Lineage (NCBI taxonomy): Eukaryota > Fungi > Ascomycota > Leotiomycetes > Helotiales > Helotiales sp. F229. The sequence continues at coordinate 2,570,683 of MXAW01000002.1, read as the reverse complement.
TTAATATTTTGGTTTAGCCAAAAGACTTTGTAGGAAAGGCTATTATGTTGCTTTTAATAAGCGAGTAACTTTTTGATTTTTTATTTGTTGTTTTTGGTAATATTAATTGGCGAAAGTAACACAGTTTATTAATTTATCAAAAGGTTACTGGGGTTTTTCTTAAGTTTTGCCATAAGAAAAATATTATGTACTTTTATATTTACTGGCAGTTCTAGGCAATATAAGCTTTTAACCTTTTTTAATATTTGGAATGGATTATTAGTAGGAAAGTCCAGTTTTTTTGAAAGGCGGGTAGTTAAAAAGTAATATATATTAAGTAAAACAAAATTATTTATGTTAAAATCGATTATGCGGCAAGAGCAATTATAAGATTGGGCCATTTTTGTTTAGGACTTTAAAAGACTAGACTTAGTTATATTTTATATTATACAATGGCGCATGGCATATTCTATAGCTTGCTATGTATTTAATTTGTTAGTAGGGAATACTGAGTTTGGTAAGTTGATCTTTTAATTTTAATTAATATGTAGTGCATATTTATGGATTATTTTAAATGGCGAGAGGCTTTTTAAAGAGTTATATGGGAGAGATATTTGGGCGTAATTTATGATAAGTAAGAATTTGGATTAATTGTTTTAATAATAAAAAACAAAAAGGCGGAGTTTGTATTAAAGGTATTGGTTATATATTTTGATTTAATTATTAATTTAAGAATGGTCAGCTGTGAAAAGCTGTTTTTTGATGCCAAAAATTAAAAAAAGGCGATTCAAAAGCGGAAGATAAATTGAGGTTTTTTATTAAAAGTAATAATAAGCAAAGGGCCAAAGTATTTATATATATAATATAAGTATAATTTTGCTAGATTGCGCGTATTTAAGGTTTTTTAGCAGGAGATGCTTATACCTTATTTATTAAAACAATTAATAAAAATAAAAATATTATTCAATCTGTATTTGTTTTTATTAAAATTATAATAATTTATAATAATATGTTCCTAAGGTTAAGATGGGATAGGGAGAGATTAAAAAAGGCCGGGTTTTTTATTTTGGGGGACTTGAATATGTTAATAGGTGTAATAGTTGCGATAGTATTGCTGAATTATTAATATGATACTATATTACTAGTACTAAGAAAATAAAAGTTGCAGGGTTTTTTTAGTATTGGGGTAAGCTGTATTAATGTGGTTATATATTTTTTAAATAAAGAAAGTGCAAAAATAAGCAATATTAAGGATTATAAGGCGGCTATTAAAAAGCAATAAATTGCCTTTTATGCTAAGCTTATTTAGCTGATTTAATAAGGCTTACTTTTGCAGCGCTTGAAGAGAAGAGGCTATGTGATTGGCTTTTAGTGTTTAATGTATTATTAAAAATGTTAGGGAAAGATCCGCTATTTTAATATTAGGAGTGAAATTGTTATTTTAGCTAAAAAAGCGGAGATTCTTGGCTATAAGTATAAGATCTATTTGGTTTTCCCATAAGAGCTATTATAGGCGCTGTGCTTTTTTGGCAGAGTTTTGTTTGTTAAGCTTATTTGGTTTATAAAAAAGCGTATTTACTAATAAGTTGTGAATATCTGGCCAATAAATTATTATAAAATGGTAATTGGCTAGTTGTTTGGCCTATTATGCTTATTAGGCATTTAATTGCTTAAAGGTTATAAAATATTCTAAGGCTTTATGATCCATAATAACATGGATTTAATAAGGGATTCCCATAAGCTTTGCTTTTTAATAGGCAAAAAAGAGCATAATGGCAAGTATTTCTTTATTATAAATAGCATAATTAAGCTTTACGGGAAGCATAATTTTTGAAAAAAAAGCAATGGGAAATCAGTTTTTGTTATGCTTTTATAAAAGAACCCTTATAATTATTTCATTATTTGCATTTGTTTTAGAAGGTATTTTAGATTTTAATAATAATGTTTTAAGAAAGGGGCAAAAATAAAAGTATATTTGAAGTAATCAAAAACATTTTGACATTTGGCGGTAAAGCGGAAGGGAACATTGTTTTTAGTGAATTAAATAAGAGGTTTTATTATAATATTATAGTTTTTAATAAAACATTTGTAAAAGTTATAAAACCTAAGGAAGAATTGTATATTTTTAATGGTATTAAGGTAAGTTTAATTATTAATAATAGCGACTTTCTTGGGGTTAACCTTTAGTTTAAAGGTTGAAATAATGAATCCTAAATATTTTATATAAGTGATGGCAAATTCACTTTTTTAGATTTATTTGAAGGGCTGCATTAGAGAATTTTTAAAGGATTTTCTTAATATGCAATTGATGTTTTAGGGGATTTTTAAAGTAAATAAGAATATTATTAAGATATATTATATAAAAATTATTAAGGTAATCAAAGAGGATGTTGTTTATGTAGCGCTGGTATATGATAGGGCTATTAGTAAATCTAAATAAAAAAACCTTGCATTTATATGCTTTATATCTTATGCGAAAGGTTGTATATTCTTTTAATGCTGGGTCTATTCGTATTTAATAAAATGCTTAACAAATATTTAGCTTAATGAAAATACAAGTATTGGCTATTTTAGCTAATGTTTCATTAATTAAAGGAAGGGGGTATTGATTTTTATGAATAAGGGAATTTAGCACTTAAAAGTTAATATATAATTGTAAAGATTTATTTGGCTTTTTAACGAAGAAAATGAGGGCAACAAATAATGCTTAAAATGATTCAATAAACCCTTTTTTTAAATTATTAATAATATAGTTTTTGATAGCTTTAAGCTTTATTATAAATATTTTATATAATGGGGAATACTTAAAAGCTATTTTGCTTTTGCCTTTTAATTTAATAAAATGATTGTATAAATAATGCGAAAGGAATATATTATTTATTGCTTTGCTAAATATATGAATTCATTTAATATATTTAGGTAAAATCGCAGGTTTATTGTTTAGTTTAGCTAAGGAAATAGCAAATTGCGCTAAGGATTAGCAATAAGCAAGAAGCTTAATAATCAAATTATTAATAGCAACAGCGATATTGTTTTTATTGCGTTTTTGTTTAGTTAGAAATTTAATTTTTTAAAACGTTGCTATAAATATCTTATTTTTGGATTTTTGTTTTAATAATAGGTTAAATGCTGCGGCATTAATTAAATAAATTTTAATAACTGGTTTATATAAACAGGTTCATTTCCTTAATAAATGTTATTGATAAAAGCTTATTAATAGAAAAAAGAGGGTATTTATAAATAATTTAAAAAATTGCTTTTGCATTTTGCGAAGTGAAGTTATACAGTTATATAATTACGTTTAGCATAAAAAAAAGCAAGCTGAAAGGTCTTATTATGTGGTGATATTAATTTTAATAAGCAAAAAAAAAGGTTCTTATTAAAACAAAAGGGGTAATATAATTGTTATTTATGAAATAACCCAAAATAAAAGCTATACTTATTGTTTATAATTTGGGCTGTGGTATTGGCCCCCCCGGGTTTAGCGACCGCCGCATCCGGCATGGCGCGTGCACGGGCCCGGTGCCGCTTTCGTAAGCTATAAGAATCCTTGCCCATCCCCTCCTCGACCTTTATTCTTTTTCACTTCCTTTTCCAACGAGGGAGCCCCCTCCTTTTATCAAACCATGCGCCGTCAACGCCCCTCACTCGAACCCGCCCTCGTGCACCAGCGTCGGCGTCGCCGCTACTAAAGCTAAAACTAAAACCGCTTGCGGTATAAGCGATTAGGAAAAAGCTGTTACCTATTTTTTGATTTTTCATTTTGACCTCGATTCTTCTTTAACAGTAACGGTGACTTTCTTCCCCTAAGCTATGTCGCATTGGCTGAGATATGAGAAAAGGAGTCGAATGTTTGCATTTAAGCATTTTTGTTGTTGTACTATTTCCACGTCTATGGCGGCTGTTAGTTCTTAGTAAATCGTAAAACGCAGGCTTTGCCTAAGCAATGCTTCACGTATTACGACCTTAGCAATTGCAAAAATGCTTTATAATAACGCGGCCACCCTTTTGCTTAGCTAAATTTTTGAATTAGTTATATATCGGCAATAGCAGTAATAATGTTTTTATGATAAGCCCCTTTCTTAAGTGGAGGCATTAGGCAACAAGTGTGCTTTGGATTTGGGCTGATTTATAAAGGAAAGGCCTATTTTTGCGTACGTAATAATAAGGGAGTGGATGGCTAAAGCTGCTGTAATTTTTTGCATATTAAATATAAAAGCCGCTTTTATTTAAGAACCATTACTTAATTACATTTCCTATGTATTAATTGTAATTTGCCTTAGTACCAAAGAGCTAATACTGGGTTAAGAAGGTTGAAAAACATTTGGTGATACAAGATGGGCTGGGTAAAACGGCGAAAATTGCAAATTATAGCAAAACATTTTGATTAATGATAAAGCTGCCGGATAAATGAATGGCAAATGTAAGCAATCGCAGGCGGTCCAAACCTCTTTGACCTTAAATATTGCAAAATCCGGGTTTTGGGCGCCTGCAAAAATCTTCTAATTATGTCCAGTTTTGTAAAAGGACTTTTAATAGTACGCTGATATTAATAAGTTTATTAAAGGAATAAGGGGAGGATAGAGTTAAAAAAGGTCGCAGGGAAATAATGTTATAGTTAGCAACAATAGCTGAGTTCAGCTTTATATAAAAAGACAGGTTAGGATCGCGTGTTTTTTTTGGATGTAAGGCAAAGAACGGAAATAAAAGCTAAAAAGGTATTTCTCATGTATTGCGCTTTCTCTTAGTCTTATTAGGACAAGCAATAATAGCATAGCAATTGTGAGCGGCAAATAAAAACAGTATGGCCCAAATGATGAGTAACTATATAAGTTTTTAGTATTTTTTATATTAAAGAAGCAGATTAATTTAAGAAATCAGCAATTTTTAGTATTCTTAAGGTACATCTTATTATTATTATTACCCATTTTCCAAGAATTTTCATTATGGCTATTATTAATTTCATTTGGCAGCCCCCTTTAAAGCCCTTATTGCATAGGCAGCGCATAGTTCTACGCAAACATAGCAAGGCTGCCTTCCCAACTAGTTTTTGAAATTAGCCAGCGTCACTATACAATAAAGCAAACCCAACCTTTAAGGGCACTAACTAACCCAGCTATGTAATTGCAGCAATTTAGTAATAAGGGCGTAATTTTGAGCCTCATTTCAAAAATGAAGAAATCAAAGCTTAAGGTATAATCACAAAGTGTTTTTCAAAGGGACCTTAGCTAATTTGCTATAAGAACTTATAAGCCGCATTTGCGACCCCACCAATTTTAACGATAATACAAATGACGGCTTGCCATTAATCAAAGAGCTTTTAGATTCGCTTTTACAAAAGGAGATTGCGGCAATAGGATACTAGGGCACTTGAGGTATACGCGTCAGCTCTTTATATCACAACAAGCACAATTTTAACAACTTTTAGATAAGCCGGTGATTCTTAAGAAGGACAAGGGCGATACTCCTGACTGTACGGCCAATTTTAAAATTATTTCCACCTTTGCCAATATTAGCCTTATTTCTGCTTTTGAACTAAGCTAATACGCTAATTCATTTAATTACAAATCATAGTGGGATATTAAGGAAAACTGCTTTATTTATAAGAACCTGGATCCATTTCTTTTGCTAGATTATGAAAAATTGGCATTTACGCTTATCTAAAACCAGCCTTTCTTTTACTACGATTTGCTTAAAGTATCCCAGGATCAGATCAAGCCATATAGCGATAATAAAACCACGCAAAGTACATTGGAAGAGTCAGCGGCACGGTTATTAATTATAACATTAAATTAGGACAATACAAGGGAAAGTAAAAAAAAACATTTTAGATTTTAAAAAAAATATACAATTGGCTTTCAAAGAGCAAAAGGCGGTATTAGCTGCCTTTCCTAGTTCCCCAGGTCATTACGCATCTGAATTATTGTATTTTCCAATTAATCAAGATTGTGATCGAAACTGGTCAAAAGAGCTTCAGTCCAGTACACAGCTCTACAATTAAGATATAAAAAAAAAGCCCCGCGTAAGCTAAAACAAAAGGAAATAATAACAAATGAAATAAGGCACAAGGTAGTAAAATAAGAATTAGAAGAGGCCGGTAATAATGACAAAGGTAAAAAGCTCGAGTAACGGGGAAAAAAGCGGCAGCACTAGGACAGAAAAATTAAAACTAACATTTATCATTCCAAGAGCAGCAGCTATGATCATAACACAAACAACGATAATAATAAGAAAGACAAGAACCCACAACCTATAAAAAAGCGGAGACTATCCTAAATGTCTTTTGATATGCCTCCAACGCCTCCCTTTGAGTATAGCCCAAAGCTTTGCCGCGGACAGCCTTATAACGTAAAGCCATCCTTAATTACGCAATTTGAAATTGGCAATACGCAATTTCAAATTGATTTTGCTTACCCGCCTACTTTCGTAAATAACAACCACCATTGCACCCCACCAAGCTTTTAAAGCCCCTCGAATATGGTAAAGTCGGCATCAGCCGCGGACTATCAAAAATGGCCCTTTTAAGGTTTTCTAAAACGTGTTATAATTAACAATTAAATTATATATAATCTTGAGTTTTTATTATCATATATTCTTAAACATTTAAGCCTCTTACTTTATTTAAAAGTGTTAAACATTAGCTTTAGGGAGTTGTTAGTAGAAACTACAGTCTTTCGCTGTACTATCACTTTTCGCAAGCCGGGCAAAGAATTAATAAAAAGTCAAAAAATTCTATTAGCTAAAATAGTTCACAACAACCAAACCTGGGCATAAATAAGATGGCATTTTTTAGGCCATATACTATAATCGCTGAAGGAAAATTTTAAAAAGCAAGGGGGTAAGCCTCAAAAGCGGGGTCAAAAGCTTGGCTTAAAAGCTAATAATATGTAAATCCATTCTCAGGGTTATAAGTGCAAATATTTAACGCAAGAACGTTTATTATAAGAGTTTGTTTAAAATCCCATTTCATTTCTTTAATCGAACCTAATGCTTCTTTGGTTATAATTTAAGGCCTATTAAAGCCTTACAATTAAATCTCATAAATTATTACAAAAAGTTTTTTGAAGTACAGGCCTTAAAGCAAATATATGTCTTACTTCGACATATCCATTCTTATTCTTTTTCCGGTTTTATTAGTTGTAATCTATTGAATTAATATATGCCGCTTCTCAGTTATTACACCATCGTCCCTATACCTATGTAAATGCCAGAATACACCTCTTTAACAGCTAAACCCGACAGATCCAAACCTATGGAAAACGAGGGTCAAGTTAATGTGAAAAGAAGCGGCTGTGGAACGTTTGTGGAGTAAAAAATGGAAGATAAGAAGGCAAAAAAATTGGTTAATGCAAAACGACGCCTATTTAAGGCGCTGTTCAATTGATTCTAAAAAATTGGAGTCTCACAAATAAGGATTCTTCTTCCATAATACTATCTAAATATCTGCATAACAGAATCCATAATAACTTTTTTAATTAAAAATAATTATGGGATTAATTATACAAATCAATTATTAAATTTAATAGCAAACAAATCCTCCCAGCCCTTATCTCACATATATATTTCCCTCTTTTCCTAAACAACCGATCACCTTAAGAATATTCCAATCTTTAAACAAAATCTTATAACTATTGTAATTCTACGGGCCAGGCCCTTTTCCTTAGCTTTTTAAATGCTTTCCCGTCGATCTTCTAAGACAAAAAAGTATTAGGGGTAACATCTCGCAAACTAATACGGCTTAGTTAATTATCGGCATCCTTTAGCAAAGATATAATATCATGGCTTAATTAGTTAAAGAGATAGTGGCTTTTTAGCCCCTATTAAAGTCCAGATTTCCCTAGCTCAGATTACTATAAGATCTTAAAATTTAAATTAAGCGGCAACTTATTAATAATTAAACAAATTCTTTTCAAATAAGTCGATATCTATATATCGTAAACGTTTTTAATAAATTTGTATACCGTCCACTTTTCTTTACTATCTAATGCCGTAAAATCAAACGTATAAATCGGATGGCGATAAAAGGTAGTCTTATTTTTGTCGATTATAAGGTAATAATCATATATTCTCACTATTTGATGATTATACAAAATTAAGAAAGCAAAAATTTCCCAATAAAGCTCATTTTCGCGCTTCACCAGCCTAAAAAGTTTAATAATGCCCTTTATTGCTATCATTATACTATAAGCATTTTGTTAGTTTATAATATCAAGTGCCGCGGCGCTGCATTTTATTTCACAGGTCAAAAACAGGAAGTATATATAATACGTAGCCATAAAAAAAGAAGTATTTATAAACTCGCCTACAAAAGGTTCAAGCTTTTTAAGTTAATTTTTTGTAAATGCCTCTTGCCTAAATCCCATAAAATAGTCGGATTACGGATAGGTCTTAATCACTAGGATAAAATTATTCTAGCTTTCGTTAACACTTTTAATTAAAATTTCAAGATATTTGGCTTTAAATATTGCTAAAGTTTTCGTAAAAGGGACAATTAATCAAATAATATCTTAAACGACTTTGGCCTCGTTTTAGTCTTATATTTTTTTGTAAGTTTTATTAAATAAATTATTATAAAATAATGATTTTTAAAGCATCGTTTACTCTTTCTCAAACATGGCTTAGCAATGGCTTTTGCTTATATTTATAATGCCTAATTCGGATTTGCCCATAAAGCTGCCTTTAGTCGCAAGAATAGTTTTATATTGCAGGTTTTAATAAGGAGCGCTTTTGACCGCCCTTGGCTTTTTATTGTTAGGCGTTGTAAAGCTAAATATAATAAAGCTGGTTTTCGATTATTAATCGCGCAAAGAGGACAACGACTTCTTCCTTATAAGTAGATGATTTATATTAATTTTTAATATTTAATAATTTTTGTACTAATTGTCTTTTTTGAAATTTTTGCTAAAATCTTTTCTAGTCTAATCGTCTTATATAAAATAACCCTTAAGCCAGCGTCCCTTTTCTTTTTAATAATTAATTAAATTGGTTTTATTATTATTAATGCCGCTTGTCACCTCCTGATTATATGTGTCCTTAATAATAGTATTTACAAAAGACATCCGCCATTGCTTTTGAAGGGGCTCGCTTAAAGCAGGATAAGATAAACGTTTTTGTTTTTGATTCTTAATTTGTGGGAACTTGACTTAAGTTAAATTTATAATATAACAAAAGAAGAATAACATGCCTCTTCACAAAGAATAATATTAATTAAGGGAAAAAATGAGTGCTTTAATTTGATATTCTTATTTTTAAATATAATTTGTTTTTGGCAAAATTGTATTTCTTTTTGGCGTGCGCTTTTATAAAAAGATATTTGTGATTGTTTTTTCTTAATACCTTAAAGCCGTTTTTTTATTAATAATCAGCCAAAATACGCAATAATAAGGGCAAATGATTTATCTTAGTTTTTTAATTATAAAAATTGCCGCCTAATTTTTTGAGTGTTTAATTTTATTTAACAAGGGGCCATATCAACTCAAAGGGAAGGGGAGTAAGAAGTGGATTTATATTATCATTGGGTTTGAAACGGTTAGAGGTAATTGGAAGGATTAAAGAATATAATAAGTGATAAATGTGCTAATTTTTATAAGAAATATCTCAGCAATAACAATTATTAATTTAATTATGGCGTAAATATAACATTTTTCTTTTAAATTATTCACATTTGCGATTAATATTAAGAAAAGGAGGAAGTTGAGCAAGATTGGGTAAGCGTTAATATTAGGAGAACATGAAAGCAAGTTGACAATTGCAAGGGAGATTGCGGCATGGGATGTTATTTAGTAATTATGTTTAATAAAGATTAGTTAAGAATTGGATATATTTTTGCTTGCTTGCCGCCAATATTAAAAAAATGAGTTATAATTGATGTTTTAGGCAGCTGTGATTTGCTGGCTGCAGGTGCAATCCCATTCCACCAATTGAGGTACCGCCGACAAATCAGCTGATTATAATACCCAGCTGAGTAGTTGAGCCCTGGCGATACATGTGGCTGTGCGGTGTGGCTGTGGGCTCCAATTGGCGTTCTTATGAACGCCGCCGATATAATTCTGGATCAGGAGCATTATTTTAAAGTACACAGCGCTAGTTAATTTTTAAATATTAGCTTATTAAGCCACACGCAAATTTTAGCGAAAGCGGATATGTTATGGCGCTTTTCTAACGTAATATAATCTTTCATATCCTCGTCAATCCATTTTTTAGTCCCCCGGCTAGTTGTTAGCTTTTTACCGATTTCATGATAAAAGCCAAAGTCAATTAAAATCGATATATTAGCCTTGTTAATAAGAATGTTTTTAAGATTAAAATTATTATAGGCTTAATTAAACAAATATAAATAATAAATAGCCGACTTGAGGGCCTCCATAAAGGGTTCCTTATTAATAATCCTAATCTTATACTTAAGATACTTTATTAAGTCGTTAAAGTGTTAATCAAGAACGAGATCAATGATACGGCCCCGCCGCACCTAACAACTATAATAATGGATAATATTAAGGTACAAGTACTAAAAAAGCACTTACATAGCTTAGGCCTCTTCCATTAACCCTTAAAGAAAGAGACGCAGGACATTATATTCTTTAAATACGTCATATAAGGCCAGGCTCAGTTGCTTAATATAAATGTTAACAAAAAGTACCTCTAAAGCCTAAGTAAGAGTAACCCTAAAATGCGGCCATTTTAAAAAAATATCCTCGTCGAAGATTAGACTTAACGCAAATATAAGTTATTAAAATAAAATCTCAAATTTAAAAATATTTAATTGGCTAAAGTATACGGCATCATCGTTAACAATAGTAAACATTATATATTAGAATTCACTGGTTTTTGTGTCGAATTCCTCGGATAACAAAGCTAACTCTTCCCAGTTTATAACTTATAATACTATAATAATAATACAATTAATAATAATGGCCTGGATAAACAGTTAAAGTCGTTCATTGGCTTAAAAGGCAAAAGGCTAATGGGTAAAAAGCTTAACTCTTACTAAAAATTAAATTCTAAGATTTAAAGAAATTATACACTAAAACCAAAAGTGGCTAATGTCCCTCCCCCATAATCTCATTATATGATTAATTAATTGACTCGGGTAATAGTTAGTAAAAGCCTACTGTCGCCTCAGTACTTCCCCACATTAACAGGCGACTAACTCACAAGGCATAGACTAACCGGCCTAATACAAAAATTTTGGGCTATTTAAGTTTTAATACGCGGAAACTAATGGCTAAATCACGCATTTAAGTATTTTAATATTTTATTAAATACTAATATTACTTTAAAAACTAAATTATTACTATTACGTTAAAACGTATAACGCAAAATAATAACAATCTTAATAGCCAAGTCAGCTAAAACGCGAAATTTCTTTTAACATACGCTATTTTCAACTTTTAAGGCAGTCTAGAACTTATCCCAAAAAGCCATTTATAACTACGATCGGCAGGCGTAGTTATACCAACCACTAAGGCTTATATACCCCGTTGTCAAAAGAAGGCAGTCCAACTTTATACCAAACGGTAACACAATTGCGAAGGATTAATTGATGATATTTATGATTTTATACGTATTTTTATTAATTAAAATATTAGTTTTAGAAAAGTCGCCGTACGTAAGAACCTACGGGTATTCCTGGCTAAAAAGCATAAGGAGCTAATATTTCAGTTTGGATATTGTCGAGCTTAATAATACGGATAATAACAACTCCCTTAAATTAACGAGCTTACGGCGGATTCCCGCTTAATGCTTTATTTATACTTCGACATTAACAAGTTACGGCTTTAACTAATACTAAACAAAGTACTTCACAAATATTAATAATATACCGGCTACCTAATTAGTGCCAAGTAAGCCATACGTATTTACTTAATAAAATACTTAATATAATAAACATATTTGGCCTTATCTTAAGAATTCATTTTGACTTAACACCCGAAGGCTTTAAAGCATAAAATTCCCGGTAAATAATACATAACGTAAATAATAAGCGGCGGATTGGCACCGTTTATTATTTTATAATATATTGCCTTAGGCATAAGGTAATCGTAAATCTCTTTTATTAATTTAATTATATCATTGTTAAGCTTGGCTTTTGAGTTTTAAAAAAACATAATAAAATCCTATTATTATTCTTAATAACCAATATAAACAACGGTATAACTTAATGAGCCTAAGATATTAATTAAACGAACAATTAAAGCGCCAAAAATAAAACAAGCGGTTTAATCACATTTTATCTAAATCAAAAATCTACGGCCCGCGAAAAACCCGTTAATAGCCCATTAAACCCAAGATTTCTTAGCTATAAATACGATGAAGTACTAACAGCCGTAAAAAAAGCATTAAATAGACTTAAGAATGTAAAAGCAGGACGATCCCATTACTGGACAACGTACTAAAAAATTTAAGGGTTGGCCCGCTTTTAAGTGTACTTTGAGGGCCCGTGCGTTCGATGCTGTGCCTTTGCATTTGTGATAGGTAAAAGGCAGTGGTTATCTCGCGGGGCACGGGTCCCTGATTCTTCTTTAGTGTGGAAGTTCGCAAGAATGGTGGGATATGTTCAACAATGCGCAGTCAGGTGGGACAAATAATCTGATCTTTAATCAGGGGTCATCCCGGCACGTCCGCAGCTTTATAAAGTAATTCTAGCTGAGCTTAAATACGGACGAATCTGCCGCCGAGTCTATGTCATTTGAAATTTCCTTCAACCTACTATCCTACCATTCAAACTTTCACATTTGAACTCTTATAATACTCATAACTTTTTACGAAAATCCATTAAACCCGACTTACCATTATAGCCACTATTAATATATTTATTATAATTATCGCCGGCCTCCACTACTCGCCAACCAGCCACGACTTTATAATCTCACTAGCCGTGTATACTATTTTATTATTATTTTTTATTAATATATTAATTAATAACTTTTGGCTTTCTTAATTATAATAATCTTCCCTATCCTAAAGAATAACCTAAAGTTTCCAACAACACGCTCAAAGCGTTAAATAAACTCTTCGTCCGCCACAAAGTCCATAATATATTCAGCATCCATTTATTCTACGGCTATTTCGCCGCCCTTAAAAGTATTGTATTATTTGATGTCTAATTCCAGGTGTTAAATGCGTTGTAGGCTTATTAAACTAAGCCCGTACCCGCGGCGGAATTAGCTACGAAATTAATTTATGAGCACATTTTTCGTTTATAATTCGATAAGACGTTTGTCCCGTATAAGTTCTATAAGAGCAAAGCAAGCTTTAAAGCAGCCAACATCAGACCAGCCTTTTTTCAAAAACTTATAAATTTCTTATATTACAACGGCTTAGCCAACTTAATTATTTTACAACTATTAAACGGGCCTTAAAACAAGATTAATATAAAGCTTTTAGCTAGGCCGCAAGGCATTATAATAATAAACGAAAAAGATTTTATTAACTTTAGTCTACCCTGAATTATTATTAGTTAATTTTTTAAAGTAAAAAACAATAGGATTATTTCTTATAAAAGCAATAATATTTATATAAAAAAGAAAAACACCCACTAAGTCTTTCAAGACTTAAAGCCCTTTACCACGGTTAAGGCGCTAAAAGAAGCTCTTTACGTAAAAGAAATCATTACATAACGTTTTACGTTCGTTAAACGTAAAGAGTTGTTACTGCACTTTAGTAAAGTTAATTTGGCTGTTTTCTATTTTATTATACTACTTACTATAATGTTACTCGTCAAAATACCCCTCGTTAAAATATCCTTATTAAAATCGTTATAAGCCTTTGCCTTTTGGCATTACATACATTAGCTTTTCTTATGAGTAATCTTTATCCAAATAATGTCTTCTATTTGTTGTTCTTATACCCACTTATTACAACGTTTATTAAACCCATTTATTCAACACAAAGGCACCACGTCTTAACCGCTATTATATTATCTCTCAAAGGCCGTTTGTCACAACTCACAATAGCTACGTCAAATCAGAGATATATTGTCAAGAATACTAAGTACCTAGCCTTAATAAGTGCCTAATCATTGTTATATCTTCATTTATAACAAAAAACGCTCTCAAATAATATAATAATACACTCGTAAAAGCCTTAGCGTAGTTGAAAAATTATCATTTAAAACTAAAAGTTAACGTTGACGTAAAATTAATTAAAAGCTTTACTTCCTAATTAATCACTTGTCCAACAAAAAATTATATCGTAAATAAGGCATAATAATCAAGCGCACCAAAATCTGGCCTCTTTTTATTATACGATTCGTAATCTTAAAGGTAGTATTAACAAGGCAGCTTTCTTCACTCCCTTTTAGCTCAAAAACTTCGCGATTAGCGTAAGCACATAATAAGCTATATAAGTCCTAAACACCCTTAACTTATTTAAAAGTACGTAAAGGATTTAATTTAACGCAAAGCATATAAAAATCCCAAATAAATAAATATCTAAAACTTTATAATCAAAGCTTAACGTATCTTTTAGCCTAACGGCATTCTGAACGTATTAAAGCCTAAAGTACATTAAGATCTTTCGGTCAATCTCGGATTGCTAAATAAATTATTAATTATATGGCACGCCAAAACCCCATCACTTTCTTTTTTTAGTAAACACATAAAAAATCAAATACTATCCAAGGTTGTTTTTTGAACATCAACAATAACTTAACTCCGCCCAACCCCGCTAACAGACTTTATCTTACTATACTAAAGGACAGCCGTTACGCCCTCTTTTTCTATCTTTTATTAATATTCCGCCAGCGATTTATTTTATTAAATTCATTTCTTTTTTTGCCGCGCGACGTTACCTACCTTATTTCACTTATTGTATTTTACAAAAATCAGTTCGCTTTAACGTAATCAGATTATATTCACAAAGCCCTTTTATTATCAAAGACTAGTATTTGTACTAAAACAACGTCATTAAAGAGTCGCGTAAGCAAAGTAACTAAGACGTTTCACATATAACCCGTATAACTACTAATATCGTATAAGCCAAAAGCATTCTCCTTGTTTCTCTGGGTTTACCAATTATCCGCAATTAAGAACGCGTACGGCTATTTCCTCTTTATTACATAATCGTACAACGTCAACGTCTATAATTATACCCGCAAAGTACATCTAAGCGCAGACCTAATAAGTACTTAGCCTTAAGGTATTTGGAGCTTTTCACTAACATATTACACACAACTAACAAACGTTAAAAGTTGTCAAAAATACCAAAAAAAGTCAAGGTTCTGATTCTAGTTCTAGTTTAAGTCAGATATTTTAAACTTCCATTTACTCCCTTTAATATACTTATTAATTAACATATATATACATATTTAAATTAACGACAAAGCTCTTATTAAACGGAAAGAAAAAAACATCTAAATTCATACTTTTCCCCTAAATTCCTAAAAGGCAAAGAAGATAAAGTTTATGGGCTATTATTTTTTTATTTATAACAAACAAACAAGCCACCACGCAACGTTTATAAACAATACCAACGGGACTTCCTTAACCAAATATTTAAAATATAATATATTTACCGGGTATTTTATTTACGTCAAAAGTAATAGCGTATATTTTACAATACTTTAAAAAAAGATTTCAAATTGTTCCCCAAAAAATTTAGTCAAGTGTTCTTTGTCTTTATTACCACACTATATAATAAAAGAGACATCCTGTTTATTATCTTTTAAAAACAAACTTAACTAATACCCTGTTGTCTTCAATCCTTAACTTTTCTTCGATTTCCACTATTGGCTATTTTAAACGGCTGTTTTAAATGGCTTAGGCATTTTCGATATATTATAAACAAGTACATTTGTGAACATATTTTTTATTTCTATAAATAAATTATTTAACAGTTCTTTCTTATATATATACAAAGCTTTTCTTCACCTCTACTTTCCTTATATGGCAACAATAAATCCGCTGTTACCGGTTTCTGTTACTTATATTAAAGTAAGGATAGATGCACGGCCTCGTAATGTAATGGCCGGTGCCGTTGTTCGTTATTAATAATATTATCATAGCCACGATCAGTGGCAAAGTCTTGCCAATAACCCCAATCCTACGTTTGATCTGCCGTTGATTAGCCTTTGTCTGGATGCAAAAGAGTACTTTTATATACCGCGATTAAAGGATGATGCCGTAAGTGCCATTTGTTGTAGCCCTGGCAATTGCGGCTGCATGTATATATTAATTTGGGACAAGTTGTAGCCGGGCCACTGCCGCAAGGACTGACGATGTAATATTTCTTGCCGCCCAGTGTCCTGGGAATGAGACTTAGGCATTGTAAGTGAGGCTGTCTCCTGATTCATGTTGATATTCGTTTGTTAAAAACCGCTTCCATCCCAATCATGTCTCACCGGTTGAGGTATATCAAGCGTTTGTGACAAGTGAGGTGCGGTCTAATATAATGGCGCATTTCCGTAGGACGGCATTGATTCCAACAGCGACGGAGCGCTCGCTGCGGGAAAAGGTAGCGTTTGGCTATTATGGGGGATAGGCGGTAGAGGGGACTGAGAGGCGCAATAGCACCATGTTTTTCTAAATCGTTATCTCTTGCGACGTGCTCCTGGTTTTTCCTTAGCAAGAGCATGGCGATTTAAATATGATGTTTCTTCATCATCACGAACTAAATTAATTAATAAAATAACCATGCTAGAAAAAGAAGAAGTCATACTTGGAGATCTGATGCAAGTACGGATCC
The DNA here is from genome assembly GCA_002554605.1 of Helotiales sp. F229. Classification (NCBI taxonomy): domain Eukaryota; kingdom Fungi; phylum Ascomycota; class Leotiomycetes; order Helotiales; species Helotiales sp. F229. Next base: position 2,554,021 of record MXAW01000002.1, on the reverse strand, counting down.
ATGTTGACATGTGGTTGTTGATCCTAATCTTCTTGACCTCCCCTATCAGGATTTTTCGCCATTCTTCTGGCAACGCCTCTATCTGTACAAATACCCAGTTATTGTCACCCTTTGTAGTCAAGTAGAGTGCGATGACAGCATAGATGTCTCCATAGCGATAAAATTCGATTGTGATATAGTCGGATTTGTCGTACTGTCCGTTGACGCAGGCTCGGATGACATCCTCGATGTTCCCCTTTGGAAGCCAGTTCTTCTTGGTCGATTCCAAAGCATTGTAAAAATGTACTCTAAGTTGCTACAAACTAATTTCGTTCTCAAGACTTTTAATAGGAGGGAAGAAATATGGCTGATTTTGGGGTTTCTCTACATCGCGTATTGCTTGTCGCAGAACCTCCAGATATCGTTGCAAAGACTCGCCATAGCAAACCTTGTTTTCGGCATCCGATAACGACTCCAACTGAACCACAGCTGCCATAATTCAATGTTGCGACGTGGATAAGCGTGATTGAAGGATCGCTGGTGCGATAGTGTTCGTAAGAATAATGGAAGTTCGCAGAAATAGTGGAAGTTCGCAGGATGATGGAGGGTCGCAAGAATGGCGGAAGTTCGCAAGAAGGTGGAGGTTTACAAGAATGGCGGAAGTTGGCAGGATGGGTGGAGGTTTACAAGAATGGCGGAAGTTCGCAAGAATGATGCGGAGATATGGTCGGACAAGGTTCGGCAATGCACCGTCAGGTGGGGCAAGGACTCTGATCTCCAATCAGGGATTGTCTCCACGGCACGTCCGGAGTCAAGTGAGATCCACCGAGAAGGTGGCCGTAGATTAGGTTATAGTAGAGGTTAGTTAAACTAAGCTAAATTTTTGTCGCATGTTGTTTAACCAATTTCAGCAAGGCGCCAAGTATTGTGTGCGATTAGCCGTTCTGTTTATATAAGAACCTTTAGTAAAAGCTGGACTAAAATATTAAAAGCCATTATTTTATTTACAAATTACGTATTTCATTTTTTTAAAAACATTGTTTCCTCTTTAACTCAAAAAGAAAAGCGATAGCGGCGGTTAGTTTCCGACGACTTAGGGCTCTTATTACTAATCTTACTTAGTATCGCTTCGGCTCGGCCATTATTAAATACCACACTTCTGGCTTCTCTGAGGCATACATATCATTTTATCTTAGAATTAATAATTAGGTAAAAGGTTATATATATCTTTTCTATAATATAGTACACATTAATATCCCTTTTAGTTATATCTTATTCAATCAACGAATCCTACATACGACCCACGATGTTTTTGCAGTATTTCCTTAACTAAATAAGGATTTCTTAAGGATTAGGGACTATACGGAGTAGTCCCATTTTTGGAGAATTATATAACCAATACGCCATAAGCTCATTCTTCAATAATTTCCACCGCCCGACCGTTATCAAGGCTCTACATTAATATATTGTTTCCCCCACGCCGCCTTATTACATATCGGCGAAGCCAGCTTAACTATTCAAGAAGCTAACACTTTCCACACCGGCATAAACCCTAAAAGACACCTTTAAACCTAATCCTTTTTAAGAGACCAACACGGTTGACATAACGCCGGTTTCTTCTTCTTAATTACAGTAAAATGCACTAGTATCTTAATCAAGAATCGTGGGGTCAAGTAATATATTGAAATAGATAAAACTGTATACAAAACCCCAGTCTCCACTATTTGATTCTAATTAATAAGAGCTAAGTGAATATCTTTTGTCAAATGAAACGGCTAAATAAGAAGCCAATATATAATTTGTCGTAAAAAAATATATACAAACTTTTAGTGTAAAAATATATATAAGGGTACGAATTCCTTATAAATTAACAGTTCGCTTTCTCATCCCTCCTAATTCTTCAAGCGTTGTCTCAAACTTCACACTTCTACAAATATATTAAAGTTATCTACTAATCCTCTACGTAAACAATGGCTCTAACAAAAATCACCACAAAGCCAAAACAGCCAAAATTGTTCAAAGTTAATAACAACCCCGAGACTGTCCAGAATTCGTTCACAGACCCAGTTACTACCGAGCATCTTCAGCGGACTGTCAACGAGGCGAGTGAGCTCACAGACCCGGCAATGGAGGAGACTCTTCGAGGAACGTCCAGTTAGGAGTACGTGTTCAACGGAGCACTAATAAAACACAGCTAATAAATTCTTTAACGATCTCCCTATAACGCTCTTTGAACCAGAGCCGTTTATTAGTAAGCGGAAAGAATAGGATACTGTCTCAGATCACAGGGCTAAGTTATTGGATTCAGGATCTTAAGTTTTAAGTCTTTTTAAGTTTGCTTTAAATGTATCAAATCGTTCATATTATAAAATGCGAGTACGAAATCCATAGTACAATACAACCTCGAGAGAATCAAATAATGGCGTGCCCCGGCGAACGCCTATGCAAAATATTACTTTTCCAATCTAGCCTTAATCGAGTATTATATACATCATCAATTGATCCGCAAGTGACTTGCCAGGGGTGAATCGGCGAAGCCAGCTTTGTCTTTAAACAGCTAACGCATCATATTGCATATATAGGCCGCCGGTCCATCCACGGGACAACAGACTCAATTTCCTTAATCGACTGTCCCGCGTTGGCCGCGCAAGAATGGACCTCCGTTGCAGACAATGATACGAAACGGACGAATATATAAGTCCCCACCCCCCCATTTGGACCACCCCCCCATTTGGACCACCTCGCTTAATACACCGCCACTTTCACTTACTTAATTTTAATAATTAATAATTATTTTATTTTTTTATTGATTCTTTTAATTTTTGATATTTGAGCTGAGATGATAATAAAGTTAAAATACATTAAGTACGATATATTTCAAGCTATTAATGCGATTAAAAATGGCAAGTCCAAATGATATGCTTTAATTAAGTGGGGTATTTTAAGGTCTACTTTTAAATACCGCATTTACAACCCAAATACTTATCAAAACGTTGCTAGTTATTTGCAAAGGCTACTTATGGTGCTAAAGGACCGTTTTACGCATTGGATTTTGACTTAAGAAACATTAGGGTTTAGTGTTACCCATGCGCAGGTGCGGGTTTTTGGGATTTGACTTTGTGCATTTTAAGGGGACCCCCTTTCACTCGAAAAACAATGGGTACAGCGGTTTTTCAAGCGAAATCCTGTTTTCAATATTAAAAAGCAATATTTCATTGATTTTGTACGTGTTAATAACGCAATTACCGAAATTATTAAGCCTTGGTTCCAGAAATTAGAGATTTCAATAATTAAGGCAATTTTACCTGAAAATTGATGGAATATGGATAAAGCAGGAATCATGAAAGGCTTTGGAGTTAATGGCTTGGTTATTGGCTATATAAATCAATGTTTTGTTTAGCGAAAACAGCCTGGCTTCCGGAATTGGACCTTATTCATTAAATATATCTTTGCAATTAGTACTAAAACGACTTCACTTGTGATATATAAGAGGAAATCGGTCCAGCAACAATGGTTTTCAGCAAATATTAATCTATTTAAGGCATGGCAGTTTATAATAATAGAGAATGAATGGACTAATAATGCAATCGCATTAGAATGGCTTAAAAAGGTCTTTATTTCTTAAACGCAATCACGTAATTAATAATCCTAATTACTTATTTTAGATGGCCATGAAAGCTATGAGATCATTGAATTTATGTGGAAATGCTTAAAATATAATATATTTTTATTGTTTTTATTTGCATATATGTCTCATGTTTTATAACCTTTGGATTTATTAATTTTTTCTCCTCTTAAGGCAGCCTATTGGAAACACCTTAATCTTTTGGCCTTAATGATCGATTTTACCTTAATTGGCAAGCGAAACTTTTTGATATGCTATTATAAGGCATGGCAAGAGAGCTTAACGGGTGCAAATATCAAAGCTGGCTAAAAAGCTATTGGGTTATGGCCAGTAAGTATGGCAAAACCACTTATGAGCCGATTATTACTAGAGAATAGTAATCAAAAGCTGGAAAATAGTGTTTTAGAGAATCTTTAAGCCAATAAAGAAATAAAAAAATCATTAATTGTATGGTTTATGCCAAAGGCTAAGAAAGAATTGCGTTTACAATTTAATATTTTAATTATATTATTATATGATAACCTTTTAACACGCCGATTACTTTTTAAAAAAGTTATTAAAGCTTTTGATTAAAAGGATTTTGCGCTAGGATAGGCAAAGATGAAGATATAATAGTTAAAGGCTAAATTAGATTAGTTATAGCCATGGAAAAAATGAAAAGTTCAAACTAGTCCAAATTCTAAATTTGCGGATATTCAGACTATTCAAAAGGCTCAAATTGCAGCCGGAGGTCAGGAAATTATATTTATTAATTTAGATTTAGTAGAAGATTCTGATTTTACAAAAGATTGTATAAAAGTTGAGGCGTTGTAGAGTTATTAAATGTTGTTTATCAGGTGGTGGAAAAAAGCGGGGTGGTTCAAATGGGGGGGTGGTCCAAATGGGGGGGTGGGGACTTAAGGCCAGAGCTCCCTCCGTAGTTTTGATCATCACCTTCTGTCTATCCAGGTCTTCAATCAACTTCTGGACCTTCGCTCTCTATCTCTCCGATCTCGCACGCCGAAGGTAACTATCGATTTCTTATTGATAATGGCTCCAACAGAAATGGTTCAGTTCAATCCCCCAATATCTCTACCACCCACCAACATATTACCAAATAGCCTAGGCCGACCGGATGCCACCACTTTTAATGATGAGCAAGCTATAGAGATAGCACCCTCGCTCGTCACAAAGACAGCTATGGCAGCTCCAAGTTCCCCAACTCTGTGCCATACAAGCTTGACGAGCTCGTCGTCACAGGTTGCCAGGGAGTTTGCTCAGCAGGTCGTGAAAGCTTTTAAGTCCTTTGATATTAATCAGGCGCTTTTATCCGCTGTTGCAGCAGAAGTTGGATTTAAGGAACCGCCAGCTCATTTTTCAAAGCTTGACCTCAAAACGTTTAAATTGGAATTTAAAACGATTAATAAATTATACGTCCTCAACAATGCCTAAGTCCTAGTTTAGCTAACAAATTACTTTCATCCAATTGGGATAGGAAAACTTATACGTATGCGATTGTGGAATTTATTGAACTAATAAGCTAGATCACTGGATTGGACTAATACGTTTTTGTTGTTTGTTGTTAAGTTGATCAATATATCAATACTAGCTCATTTTCCCATCCTGACTAGGTACTTGTAAACAAAAAGATCAAGGAGACGACCTGTTATATTGATGTTAAGTCAAAGCTTTTGCGAAACATTTTAAAAGATGTCCTTAAGGACTTTGGGGGGGTCAGCCTAAATAAAAGCAAGCTTTGCGTAAGCTATGCGTATCTGATTAATTTCATAAACTTACTTTACTCAAGGTCAAGCAAAACCTCCTTTACACCGCGCTTCTAAAGCTCAAATTATGCCATGGCTGGAATAAGATTGTTCTTCTTATGCATAAGGGGATACTGCATTTAGGATTGCTTGTGGATTAATTAAAGAGCGCATATATAAAAACAACCAAAAGCATGCTTTCGTTGCTTTCCACCGGATACATTATGTATTACATGCTCTAGGCCCTTTTTATGCTAACTTGCTTGATTTATACCACTTGCTCTGGGACACGTAAGCATTGATATATTAGGTACAACTTTGGCAAGAAGAAAAAGACCATACATAATACAAAATACTGGAGTCTTGATTGCCGTTATTTGGATTTTAATGGTGAAGACCTGGGCTTGCTCCCAATTGAATTAAAAATTACCAAATTCTAAGGCATAAAGCATATCAATGCCCTAAAGGCTTTCCCGCTTCAATATCATATATAAATTATTAGGATTTGGGCTAATTTTCTTAAATATAAACAAAAGTTTATGTTCTTAATAGGTGCTAATTATTGTTATTGCAATGGAAATGCCTTTTACATGCGTAACGGAGAATCGATAAAAGTCCGTATTGATAGTTGGATTATGATTAATGCTGCCTGATTTTGGAAAATGAATCCAAATTATTTTAGGTTTTTAATTATTAATTTAAACCACGGGTTTAATATTTTGGCTTTTTTATTATCGTTTAAGTGCGGGTCGTTTGTTGAGACCTTCATTAAAGCGTCTGATGTTTCCAATGCTAATGATGCTTCGATTGCAACATCTTTTAATATTGAAAGTAGCATTGTGGAGCAGGACGAGATTATAAACAAATGCCTCCTTTTTTGCTGTCCCACGGTGCCGGGATTGAGCTTTAAGAATAAGCTGTGGGGTAAGATCTTACCTTTTTAATGGCATAACGTAGTTAGGCTAATTAATTTATGCAATAATTAAATTCCCAATGGCTGATATTAAGGAAATCAATTGGTCTTCAGTATCTTTTAATTGCCTAATCCTATTAAATAAGCAAAGAAAAACCATAATAGCTATAACGGAAACTGGGATCAATAGCAACCCTAGGTTCAAGTTTGGTAATATTATTAAAGGGAAGGGGCGTGGCATCATTATTCTTTTATAATACAAAACCCTAATTATTGTTTTTTGATTAATACTAATACGTATTTAAAGCGGCAATCCCGAGATAGGCAAGATTTTGATAACAAAGGCAATAGCGGAATTTTGCAGGAAGCCGATATATTTGGTATAAGGAAATGTTCTGTATTTAATAAAACACGCTGTTCTTAACCTTTTTAAATATTTATTAAAAAATTACTTACCAATGCAAGTAAGCTTAAGAGCTAGTTTTTTAAAATCTTTCGGGTTGCAAAATATTGAAATGCAATATTGCTGCTTGATAAAGCAAATGTGTTTCTCGAAAAACGTGCACCTAAGGATATGGTTTGCAATGGCGTAATTTTGATGTTCTTTTGCACGATGAAATACTATCAAAAGATCATGCTTTTTATAATAAATTGTGTGTCATATTTTAATTTAGCAGCTTTTTTTAAAATTTATTTAAAAGTTAAATATAATAATTTAAAAAGTAAAGCAAGGCATAAGGTATGGGGGCATTGCCTTGCTTGGGCGGGTACCTTTTATGAGGCAGCGAAAGTCTTTGCTAATGAATTGGAACGCTTGAGTAATACTTATTTTAATGGTTGGGAGGTAAAATCATATGCCTTAGACCTTAAGGGATATTATTAATCAAGAAAATAAATTCATAACACAATTGCTATAGCCCGCAAATTGGCTATTAAGCAAAAAAGTAAGGTGCTTTTCTCACATATAAAACAGGCAATAGCTGCGAGCAAGGAATTTCTTAGCGAGTTTAATGGGCCAGACTATGCCAATAGTATTTTTCTTTAATAGGGCCATGATATTACGGGTATAAAGGATTTGGAGGAGGAGCGCCAGCGACCACGACTCGTGTGAACATTGCTGTTGAGCCAGGCAAGAACATCGTGCAATCTAAAGAAGTGCAAATTAAATAAACATATATTAGCAAAATGAAACGATCTGGAGGATGTTGGGTTTGGTTGTACCAGCTTTATTTCTCTTCTTATTTTAGCCATTAGTATCCCTACGATCCTTTGCCATATATAATTGCTGAGTATATGTTAAACATCGGAAGTGAAGGATAAGACAAGGCCAACTCGCTTTTCGCTTACTAGCGCCTAGAGGGGCTGCAGAAGAATCTGACTAAGGTTCTTAGCCAAGATTTCCATTATTTCAGTATTTTGGTACTTCCCTACGTACTAAACGAAGGCGGCCCGTTCCGATGTCAGCCAAAATTGGCGGAGGTAACGGTTGACAGTGGGTCTCGTACGCCTATGTAAGGCAGCAAGGCTATTCTTCCAATCAACAATCCGAAATTCTAGAAATTTCTCCACAAATGTCCTTAAATGTTAAGGCAAATATCTTGGGGTGTACGAGACCCACTGTCAACCCCCTTTCGTACAATAGCGTCTTCAAACTACATCCGAAAATATCAGTCCGCTTGAATTAAAAAGAGCCTAAAGAAGCAACTGCCTAATTTAATCATATTAAAATTATAATCGGCTGCTCTTAAACCAGGTAAAATTAGATTCTTCATATACGAAAAATCAAGTTCGTATAATTATTATACTAACACATAATCAAACCACAGCTGCGTTTTGGGGCTGTTTTGGGGTAAGTTGGTAGTGTTTATAAAAGCGATAGCTTTAGAATATGAAAAATAATTTTAAAAGTAATTTGGTTCCCGGAATGGCTGCTGATCATATTACTGGCGTTTTCTTTTGATGCTGAAAAATCCAATCAATAATAGGGGCTTTAAATTGTCATTAAATCTGCCATTTTTAGCCATATAGCCCTAGTTACATCTTATTAAACCCGCTAATCAACCCATAAAGCGACTTATAAACTTTTATATAAACAATTGCTTATTTCATTTACGGCTACTAATAATTTATGAACAATAAGTGGAATTCAATTTTTTGCCAATTTTATTTATTATAACCCTATTCATCCCCATTTTTAATAATAGGCCAATAATTAGCTTTCATTATGTCAGGCCTCTCCCTCCCCCCAATCTTTAATACATTTCATAGCAATACGATTACATTATTTATAAAGATCATTATGCAAATCTTGGGTTATATCGTTGCAGACGCTCGATTATCACCTCTTGGCGGCGGTGTTAGGACCTATGCCGCACATCATCCAGTAGCATTAGTATTGAGGGCATTTTGTTTGATTTACCTTAACTAGCCCTATTTAATTTCTATAAAAGGCAAAGAGATTATACCAATTAAACTTTGTATTAGCAAAGCTTTCAAATTCTACGACCTGCGGACTTTGGTAACCTTTTTTAAAAACGATCTTAGCCAAAACGCCACAATTTTATTATACGTTTAATTCCTTAATATCTTATACATTAATAATCATACCGCCACGGGCTGGGGTTAGTGGATTATCGATTATATTTACAAGGCTTTTAAACACCTTTATAAACATTGGAATTTTATACAAATATTATGGCTTTAAATCTGTTTTCCTTTATTATTTGCGATATTTTCTATTAATAACCCTAAAATATAAAGTTTTTTAAAAATCCGTAACCTTTTTTACTTAATAATTTGTGATTTATACGATTATATTACGCCTAAAATCCGCAAATATTTTAAAGCGCGTACATAAACAAAAAAGCTATTCCCATGGCGCTTATTTAGCTTAAAAATTATTAGAGGAAAAGCGTGGAAAGGTCAAATAATATAATAAGAATAATATAAATTACTTAATTCTTAATATAAATACTTATATCATAAAAAAACCATTATCAAAAAGCGCAAAATACAACAAGATACTTATTACAAGTGGCGAAACCGGTATCTTATGCTATTAAATCAAAGAAAGAAAAGCCGCCGTATGGGGTCACAAGATTAGGTGAAATTATTAAAACGTCGAAGATATTTTGGAACACGGTTTAGGACATATAACTAATTGCACTATATAGCTGTATATATAGTTCTTGCCTTAATCACAAATTAAAAGCGTTTGATCTTTATCTTTATTAATATCCAAATACCAATATTTAAAACGTCTTATGACATTACGCCTAAAATTAGGATTTTTTAGCGGGATATTATAAGGTTATTTTTTAATAAACCCATAAACATTAGCAAGCCTTTTTTAATATTGTATTACGATTTTTGATTTTTAGAATTCCATTTTTATGCTATCAGCCTTTTCATTAAAAACACAATTGTATTTTAATTACCTTATGCCTTATTCTTAGCGCTTGTTTTGAATTTATTAAGGAAGCGGAGTTTCTTATCCCGGTTTTTACTTAACAAGTGCAATAGCACAAGCGAAGTAATGAACTTCCTTAATCATAATACTTCATTAACGCATTACCAAAAGTCAAGATCTGTTGACCACTTCTACTAATTGTACATTTGATTATTATATACAAAACGCCGGTCCAAAGCCGCAAAACGCTTAAGCATAACGTCAAAATTACGAATTACAAAAATTCTTTTAATTTGGTCAAAATTCGCAGCAAAGGCGTTATATGGCGCACCCGCTCTTTGGTTTAGGTTACTAGCAATAATCCAATATGCTAGTAGGTGATGTCCCTGATTTAATACCTATTTTAATCAATACGTTGTTTCAACGGATTTTTATATTACTCACTTTCTCAATTTTAATATAAATCTTTTATATCTTAGAGCAATTTTAATATTTCGTTCAAAAGTTATCGCATATATTATATATATTATTAAGTAAATTGTTAAGAAAACGCGCTTTTATAATATATTCAAGGGTATATTTTACGAAATTAAAAAAGGGGATTCGGAAGATCGCTTAATATATAATTATATAAAAGTCCGCCGTAATTTTTAAAGGAATTCCTTTAAATAGTGGTTGCCAGTTTCAGTCTTATGGAGATCTATTATATTTAAGTGGTATTTAAAGCATTCGCCAAAGTTCATTGGCCTTAAAATCAATTATCAAATTTAAGGGGTTTATATATTGCTTTTTGAAAAGGTCCTGATATCTGTAATATCGCGCGAAAAGTATATTAAGATCGGAATATTTCTATAAATAACTTATTATCGCAATTTCATTCATACCGGGAATAAGCGAATAAATGATTTCCATTTTATTAGTGTTTTTAGTAGTTATTACCTTTTGCTGAGCTTCTGCCTCCCATCACTTGATTGTAAAACGAGAAGATTCCGATCTTATATTAGCAAAGGGTAAACAACGGATTAGATGCGGCAAACGAGAACAAATGGTTATCTAGCAGCCTAGTATAAAAGATAGTGAGGTTGATAAGGGAGGATAGTGAGGTTAATGAGGAAGGACGGTTAATGAGGAAAGCAGGTTAACGAGGGAAGAAAGACAGACCCCAACCAACTTATACAACATCAATTCCTCTAAGTTCGCCCACCCTAAACGGATTCGTATCTGCATCATAAAAAAAGTTCCCCGAAAACTGAGGCAATATGCCTTGATTAATATGATCCTATATTAAGGCGCCATACAAAGGCCAAGGGTAAATACCTTGGACATTTAGCCATCACACCATTTCTCAAACCTTATACACATTATTATACCTATCTAAAGGTGCACCTAGTGCTTATACCAATACATAATGGCCAATTCTGCCTTAGTATAAGGTATTGGCGGTAGTTCTCGACATTGGGTAAAATCGGACGTCGCCGGCAACAGCCTCCTTTGGCACTGAAATGTATAAACCACTTGAGGGTATTATTCCTATATCAAGTGATAAGCAAAGCAGCAAGTCTGGTATCTATGTTGTCTGCGACTCTTCGAATTTGCGAGCCTAAAGAGGGGTACCATGTCAAGCGATTCTAGAATATCGCCGAATGGAGATCAATGCCAACGAATGTCTATAATTTCATAGGTTTCCGTCATCCGCTTTTGTCTTCTAATTAGCCACGGTTATCGAACCTTTATAAACCACCTTCATAATTAGCAACTGACAAAGCGGGCGGTGCGGCATGGAGGATATATCCAGGGCAACCGAACCCCGAAGAGTTAGTTTTCCTAAAGTAAGGGTTTAGTCATAGATAATAAAGCCTACAAATACGTTACAGTATCAAAGACTCCCGCTGATCATCCGAGTCTACTAGAACGGCGACGGCAGAGCATTTTATATGGCAATACTGTGCTGAATTCATGGAATTACAACACGAATCACGAATGCTATATCTACTGTTCCGCTAAAAGATGGACTCGCTATTAAATGGCTATAGTGGGTTTACTGAGGATTACTGTGATACAGAAGAGGGTTTCACATCCTGTACTTCGCCGGCAGCGTCGATTATCTGCCTGGGCATGTATACAAGCACATCAGGAGGATGAGCTGAGGGATAGAAGTCATACGATGCACGCCTCCTAGGTGGTTTTCACCAAATGCCCTCGCAAGCAAGTACCTGAGAAGTGCTCCTTGCTTAGCCACTGCACCTACTCTGTCTCTCAATTAAAGCCGTCCTACCGGAATTCTCCGCGTTCACACAAGTCAAGTCTCTTTGGGCCAACATCCAAGTAAAAGTAGCCAACAGGCATTAGTCGTAATACAAAACCCATCGCATCTAGTGCCACCTTTCGAAGCCGTTCAAATACAGAAGTCCATGAGCGTTTATTCTAAAACCCCCACGCTGCCATTTCATAGTCCTCGCTACCGAAGTTCTTCGTAAAATACAGGATGAGTCGATATCTGCCCCGGAGAGTACCAAGAGCTAGTGGCAAGCCTCAAATAGGGGCTCACGTCATCACATGGCCTAGGACAAATTATCGCGTACTGTCACTTTCATAATGCCCTTTAGGAAAAGGCAAGGGGAGGCTACTTGGATATACACGAATAAAGATCCTCGGCTAACTACGAAAAGCCCCCCGCCTAATCTAAGATACATTTGACATCTAAATGGGTTATAGTTACGACATTGCCACGGTTTAGACATCAAAGGCGCTTAGGACAGATCAGCCAACGCAAACGGGTAAAAGAACAGAAATCACCCAACCGTGGTACGTCCTTAGGCTAATCTCGGGCCTAGTCCCTGGCATGATTTACGCAGTAACAGGTATTCTTAGACTTACATCTCTACATTCACGTCACAGAAAAGGTACTCGGGCGTGGCTACAACAGTCGTCAACGCTCCATTAGGATAAGCTGAGGGCAAAGACGTGCGCTAGTCTTCCTCCCGTAACATATGATACCATAAAACAAGGAATACGATACCAGAAAATAGAAATATACAGCCACTCCTCACCCCTTGGTCTAATTAAACGGCGTGAACGAGGCAGATTCGGTAATAAAGGAAGCCAAATTCGATACCTTACTAGTCACTATCCGTAACAATCAAGGCTAAGGCGAGTAAAAAGCCGTAAAAGGTACTATAAGAAAGTACAGAACAAACGGTCATTCTCAGAATGACAAGGCAGCCTTCGCATCGGCGATACAAACACTTAATGATTATAAAGAGTACTGCCAGTACACGATCAACACTTTCCTACCCATACTTCACCCAGGCGTTTACCTCTGTTAAAATTACTACCTACACTCACCACCACTCATTTACATAAATAATATAAGCGCGCCACCTCTCAACGATACAGGACCTACTTCAGTGAGTGCCTCTTTCTATGTAAGTCAAAAGCCAAGCTAATAACACACATCTATTAACAAAGAAAAATGCCACTGATACGACATACACTCCCCATAAGACTACGCCCGATACAGCAAAAGACATAGGGCCGTCTTTAAACCAGTGAGTTCGTAGTACTAAAGATATTAAGAGGGTAATAACCATATCCAGTGACTTTAGAAGAGGTCTTAGGGGATCTACACTGCTAGATCGCAATTTCAAAATAGCTACAGACTTAGTAAGTGATACATTCGACTCTCTACTCTTAATTCAATGCCTAATAATCGCCTAAGGACCCCCCAGAACCCTCGTACATCAGTGAAAATAGTCGGTATACTCTGTTTCGTAGTAAAGCCTGTGGATTTAGTACATTAAATCCAGCTAATCCAGTAAAAATATATACCATTTTCCGAGATATAGCCATTAACTCTTTTGGCTCTAGTGTTACTATTTCACAAAAAACACTTAGGTTTTTACCCATTATGTCGCGAGCTGTGATTCGTCAGTATTGTCCTTACAATGGCTATTCTTCGGCTTACCCCTTATATTAGAATATGTTAGTTAACTCCAAGCCGAAGTTGATAATCAGAGACGGGATATACGTCGGGTAGAACAAACATACAAAGGAATTAACGCGAAATTTCGTAGCTTGAACGTAGAAAATCACAGCCTAAAGGCAGAATTAGAGAATCTAAAGGTTGACGCTGTTAAGAAATCTGGCGTGGAGGGCTCGAGTAAGAAACGCCCCTGTGAAGAGTGAGACAAGGGACTTATCGCAGCCGTTTTTGGTATTCCTGAATTATTTGTGTGCATGTATCACATCTTCACAGCTGGGGAAATAATACTCTATAAGGAGTTGTTCCAACCGCCAAAACACGCCGGTCACACCGACTGATGTTCTGTGGTGGGCTCGCTTATTCGTTGTGGTGTTGATGTTCCAGGAACACCAAAACCTCGCTTCACTGTTTATTTACATGTAAATAAATCGTCCAAGTCAATGGATCAATTGTACCACAACCACGACGGCAGAAGATATTGTATCTAATTACACTGATAAAAGAAACGTCCGCCTAACGAGGAGTCACTGCACGAGCAGCAGGTACCTTTAAGCCTATGCAATTGCCCAATTCGGCTGGGCAATTACTCTTTCTGCACGTGACAACTCAAACACAACGTTTTCTGGGCATCGCTTGTTTGGGACTAGTGATTGCTCAGCCTGCTCTTGCTCCGGCAACTGCTCAAGCTGCTCCTGCAGCTCTTGCGGAGTAAGTTATAGTTATCTTTCAAGTCATTCTTCCGAGCAACCCGCTAACCTCCGCGGCCGCAGCCGTCCGGTGAGCTGGCATCAATATACGGCTGGCTCGTTTGGGCTAGCCCAGAATGCGTGCTGGCACACCTGGGATGGCCCGTAGCCAAGGCTGGAACAATTGTGCCAAGCCGCAAGAAGTCCTCGCACCATCGTGGCTTTCGCGAGCCCCAACCCCTCCCCTCATGCGAAAAGTAGAGTTCGCAGGTCCTTACAACTCAAAAAATCTGACATTATCCAATAACCGCCCTGCACTTTTCCCGACGGTCTGCCATCCTAGAATCATCAGACGATAGTATAGGCAACTGTCTTCGTCGCTTGTGGTAGGCACTCGTTGCATTTCACCTCTTTCGGCGCATTGAAATGAAGCGATTCGCGGCATCTGCATTTAGGTCAGATCGAAGCTCTTGAAGTAGATCATCAGTTCGTTCTTGTAGGTGGGGCGGGATCTCTATTGTGGCTTGAGGGCTCGAGCTAAGTTTGTGCCGCTTTAGTCTCGTCTCGAGTCATGAGTCATCAGGCCCCACCAACCATTGCATGTGATTTTAAACGACATGTAGTGCCAAGGAGAAAATGGCTCCCCAACCCATACTACACGGAGCTAGCAGCATGCAGGGGACAGGATCGAGGAGCCAGCAGCTCCTTAACGCAACACGCTCCTCGCCCCTCTCTCCGAATTGTCTACGGCTCCTCGCTGATGGTTCCTCGAAGCTATACGCTCCGGCAATGTTGCTCCTAATTACTCCCATCTCCCATATGCCATGGGTGGATATGCAGAGGCTGTGAAACTTTCTGGGTAGTACTTCGTGGTGACGGTTGTAGATGATCTTGAGGCTGCGAGACTCTCTGCATAGTAGCTGAAGGGATGAATGTCGGGTTAGATGCTCCCACCTGGTTCATAGGGACGGTCATGGAAGGGGCAGGGCTGGCATATATTCCGCCGTTTGGGTTCTGATGGAAGATGTGCCTCTGGCTAGTGTGGTACCTGAGTCACTAATTAGAAATCGGATAAGGAGATGTTCTATTGATAAACTTTAAGGACTCTGGAGCTCCAAATGACTGGTGGCACCCATATTCTGGACATCTATAGGAATTGTCTGAACTGCGAAAGACATTTTGTCCATGAAGCGGAATTGGAGGAGCAACAGTTGGATTCATGGTTTAGGTCTTCGATCATCACATCTAAGTGAGGAAATCTGGAAGGAAAGAGCTGAAGAGAAGAGGATAAGGATAGACTTGAAAAATAGCATGAGAAGTCAAAGATGTTAAGCGGGTAGATGCAGATGCCTAAACGCACTAGCCGAGATTTGATTGCAGGGAACGCCAAGTCACGAGGTTGGACATCAGGTTTTTTCCGTCTTCCCCGGATGCTCGTGATTTCCGAGGTGGGCCGCTTACTGTACATCCGTGTGAATCCGTGTGAATCCAAGATAACCGATTCAATGGGCTTGGGTCTTGGGGTACGTGAGAAGCCTGTCTCCCACAGCAATCGCCATTAACTTGGCGATGGTTAATTCCAGCTCAATGCCATAGGCGTATATCGCAATAAGAGACATGGTCGGGTTGAACCTATTTGGATAAAATATCGCCTTGTAATATAATTATCGAGGGCTCTAGATATTATGATTCTTGTACCTCGCTTAGCCTGGAGCAGAGATGGATATCTCTAGCTCACGCCACAAAAACGATCTTCCACAACGCCAATGAAGTCCACAGCATATCATGTTCACATTTTAAAAGAAAGCAAATATGGCCATTCCTAGCCACCTTCGTAGGTATATTTCCGAAGCTCTTCTACGCGACGATTCTTCTGCACGAGCAACTGTCCTTTAACGTCCCTCCCTACGTGCCGAGAAACCCTACGTGCCGAGAAACCCTACGTGCCGAGAAACCCTACGTGCCGAGAAAAAATATTATCCAGAGATCTTCAGTCTCTCGCTCGCATATATTTGAGTTTATGATCAATTGATTATTGTTCTTTAGTCATTTCTCTAAGAGGTATAGAGCTCTCAAGGTATAACGTAACTCTAAGTCTCCTGGGGAACCGAGACTAAAGACAGTGGATACAGAAATATAAAAAGCAAACCCAATTGCATTTTGATGATTATCTACCTCCGGCTGTTGTTGAACAGCCACTGTATACCAATATATGGCTCGCTCGCCACGTTTAACACTCAAATTCAAAGGGACAAGCCAGAACGGTTGAAGAGGAAAAGACAGCCGTAAATATTTCGTGATGGCCCCTCCCTAACCTAATACCATACATAATCGGAAGATATCGAGAGCTCATGTACTTCAGTACATACCAAAGTTCAGAGACGCTTTGAACTGCACATTACTGTCAACCAAAATAGCCTGTAACGTACTGAACTGTGCTGCCATACCTGTATACATGTACTGTACTTTGCGAATCACTCAATCAACATCTTGCCCCGGGTGTAGTCTGCCACCACACTTGTCCTTTGTATTTAGAGTCCGAGCTATGCCACTGCACCCAACGCCACGTACTCCCATTCCTCCACCTACACGGTGCCGTAGTCCAATCGATGGTTCTGTCCACGAAATACCGGTCTGCTGTGATGAAATTGCCTTCCTCGTAGGCAGACGCCCTGAATCTAGCTGGGACTATGAATGACCTTGTAAATGCATCATTCAATAGCAGGCCGAGTCCACCATTCTGATTGGAGAAATCACGATTGTTGGCGACAACCATATATTTATTCATCACTTGGCCTGGTGCGAAGAAGATAGTCGAATATATTTCGCAGGAATCACCTGGGTCTTCTCCCGTATGTAGCAGGTATATCTTAACATGTGTTGTAATCAATGGGACATCCTGCAGTGTGCTCTCTTCGCTGATCTTCAACGTCTTATCGCCCTCGTCCTTTTCTTCAACTGGCTCTCCTCCAAAATTGGCATGTATCCGTATTGGTGTTCGTGGATCCTCCATGTTGATGTGTGCCGATGGTGAGCGGATGAACGGGGGTTGACAGCTGGGAAGTTTGAAGTGGTTAAGTGTGAATTAAATGGTTTTCATGCTTTAGCAGACATCGATACTAGATATATAGGGGAAAATAGCAAGGATTAATGACATGTGAGTGTTCCAAGGCTTGCTTGACGCATAATTCTGGCACTTCTATAGCACATGTGGAAGATAATGCTGGTGTAAAACATGTGAAAACTGGCACTTCTATAGCACATGTGAAAAATAATACTAGTGTAAAACATGTGAAAACTGGCACTTTTATAGCACATATGGAAGATAATACTAATGTAAAACATATGAAAACTGGCACTTTTATAACATATGTAAAAAATAATGCTAATGTAAAACATATGAAAACTGGCACTTCTATAGCACATGTAAAAAATAATGCTGGTGTAAAACATGTGAAAACTGGCACTTTTATAATATATGTGAAAGATAATATTAGTGTAAAACATGTGAAAACTGGCACTTCTATAACACATGTGAAAGACGATACTCTCATCTCGTATTGTATTTTAATTACTACGTCTAATAGGGTGATCGTATCGAGTTGTCGGATAACGTGTTTCTTCAGTCCAGCCTAGCCATTCTTCAGGCGGACAGCTCCTGCAAACCCCTTTATGTAACTTACACTTGGATCTGGGGAACTGATCGGGGAGACAATACTGAGCCCTCTCATCTCATGGCGCTTGCAAAGCAAAATTGGCCTCGCTTTCTTTCGCTCAGAAAAATGTGAGCGCAGAGCACCCTAATCAGTGTAGTCAATAGTTGAACGCCAAGAACTGAGCAAACGGGTTGCTTAAGGGCACGTTCCACTTAATGGTCTAGGCTCTCTCGTTACCCCTTCAACTAAGATTGTTTCTACAACAACAAGATAATTACTATGCCAACGACCCTAGGAAAAGGTATTTATTCCTTGTACTCCGTTTGCTCAGTTCTTGGCGTTCAACTATTGACTACACTGGCACCCTTTGCACTAGAGATCTCCCAGCTGATACATGCACCTAAGTTAGGCTTAACGGCGTGCACCTTATCCCATTGGGTTCTGCTGACAGATTCTTAACGACGCGGGCTGGCAGCATGGTTCGTCTGAAGACTGGGGTCTTCTCAAGCTAGCCTTCAAAAAGAACCTATCTTTTAGGCATGGTTTACCGGAAGCTTATTGCGTCGAGAAGCATTGCACGTCCAGAAGAAATCTTCTAAAAGAAATTGTCTTCCGGAAGAAAATCTCAAGAATATTACTACTTTTAAAAACCTCGTAATTCTAAAAGATTATTTCTTCTAAACTCATTATTCTAAATAATTTCTTCTGAACACTATATACTTCTATTATTATTATTAAAATGTAAACAGCCGCCACACAAAGCAATTCCTTGACAGTTTATAAAGATCAAACTACTCTAAAAAGAACGGAGCTCAACTTCCGACTTCGGATACGTCAGCCTTTGTATAGCATCACATAAAACTATGCAAAATGTAGAAGTTTTTTTGTTACACGTCGCAAAAATCTGTTAAAACACGTCTCGTTTTCTAAACCCGCGATCCCAACGCCCCACCAATCATACCCATCTTGCCCAACCTTGCGGAGTTTTTGTTGCAGATCGCAGAAAAGGGCATTTTGCATCGGAATGTGCTGCCTATTGGATCGGAATGTGCTGCCTATGCACCTAGGCTTAACGGCGTGCTGACTCATGGGCAGGCGGGGGATGCCCGTCGCTTTGCACTAGCCAACTTTCAACCAGACCTTCTCCTAATCGACTCAACTCACCCGCCAGGTCTTGCCGGTCTCCTACAGCGCCGGTTTCATCATCCTCAAGGCCAGGCCACCGCCTCTTCTTTTTCTTTGCGTCGACCAGCTCTGCGGGCAGGCACCGCGACGTTGTCCTTACTCCTATGCCCAATATAGCCGGCCTTTAGTCATCTCGTATCCTTATCAAATATTCACCTCAAATACCTTGAATTAAGACTTAATCAATAAAGCGAATAAAAACAAATACAAAAAAAGCCAAAGCATAATGAGTTTTTAATAATACTTTATCGCGTTAATACTTTTTTTATCATAATGCCAAGTTTTCATATTCTCAATTACCTCCTTCCTACACGAAATACCTCACAAACACCACGCCTCCTATATTCGGCCGGGTAGCCGGAAAGAAAGTGATTTGATAATGGGGGGGGGGGGGGATTAATTAGCTGAACACTTGGAATTATATTAATAACGTTAAAAGAGATGTGGGATTGAAATTATGGGTAACAAACGTCTGAAATGTGTGTATCCCAGCTTAAAAATGCGGGGTTTTAAGGTAATATTACCTAATAATATTACCTAATAATATTACCTATGCATGCCCAATTCCTAGCTTTGGGGACATTAAAATAATATTACTTAATAATATTACCTAATATAGCCTAAGTATAATCAGTTCCCGGTTTTGAGGATATTAAGGTAATATTACTTAATAACATTACCTATGCATAACCAATTCCCGATTCCTAGGGATATAAGGTAATACTACCTGGTAATATTACCTATGCATAACCAATTCCCGGTTCCTGATAATGTTGGGATAATACTACCTGATAATATTACCTAATGTGGCCTAAGTATAACCAGTTCCAGTTTGGGGATATGGGGGTAATAGTACCTGGTAATATTACCTGGCATGGCGTAAGTATAACCAATTCCCGATTCCTAGGGACATTAAGGTAGTACTACCTGATAGCATTACTTGATGTGGCCTAAATATAACCAGTTTCAATTTGGAGATGTAGGGGTAATAATACCTAATAGCATTACCTAATATGGCGTAAATATAACCAATTCCCAATTCTTGAGAATATTAGGATAATATTATTTGATAGCATTATTTAATATGGCCTAAGTAAAACCAATTTTGATTTGGGGATATAAGGGTAATAATACCTGGCACTTTTTAACAATTGAAATGGTAATAAGCCGCTAATTTTGCCTTGGCGCTTAGCAAAACTAGGGTGCATAGCCACAAGTGTTTAAAAATAAATTTTATTAAAAATAATAAACTCCCATTTTGCCTTCTTCTAATTAATTTAAATTTAAAGTTCGCCAAGGCCTATTAATATTATTGTATTTCTGATTTTGGGGCAAGCGGCAAGTCCACCTTCTAATTAAGGTCAAACCCCTTGGATTAAAATAAATATTGCCTAAGAACAGTTCCTGGTTTTAAATTCTAGAAAACTTAGGGTAATATTATTTAATAATATTACTTAATAATTTAATATAAATATAATCAAACCCCCGGTATTAGGGAATTTTGGGTAATATTATTTATAATGTAATCTAAATACTTTTATAAGCCAATATCCAGTTTATAATTCCCGGCTTTAGGGAACTTTGGGTAATATTACTTAATAGCGTTACTTGGCTTAAATATAGCCAGTTCCGGGGACCTTTTGGGTAGTTACTTATAAAAGCTGAGATTTGGTGTCTTGCGCAATTGATCAGTTATGGGAAACGTCTCCCATTTAAGCGGAGGTTAAGCCCCGCCCTATATATTTTATAAAAGAGAAAGAACAAAATTCAAATCGAAAATCATCATATGCTTTTAATAAGAACCAATTTACTTTATCGCTTCAAAGAACAAAGTTCTTATATATTAAACGGTTATAAATTTAAAAGGTATTAAAAATGCTTTATTATATTTAAAGACTTATTAAATATAAATGGATTTGCTTTTAAAGTATAATCATTTATTGTAAATTATTTTATTGCTTAAATTTCTTAAACACTATTTGCTAGCGGACATAACCCCTCAAATTATAATCATAATTTTAATAAATATATTAAAAAAACTTTTGCAAAGGAATTTAGCAAGCTATTAATTAATAATTCATTTTTGGCATTATATATTTATTCAACCAATTTGGCAAAAACAAATTCGAGCAAAATAGAAAAGCAAAAAAAGGCCGCTTTTTATAATAAACATTAAAAAGGATTTAACATCTAGGCAAATATATCAAATTGCTAATAACCTAATAGAAGATAACACATTAAATTATTTTCTTAAAAATCATTTAATAATTTTTAAGATTTAAACGTCCTTGCCATTAATAAGTCCGTTATTATTACGTTTAATTTAATACATTCTTTAAGCCAGATTAAAAATTGTAAACGCTTTAATTTAAGGTTTGCTTATGTTTAATTAAATAATACAAATAAAATACTTAACGCAATAACAAAAATTGCTTATATTAATGCATATTTTTATTTTAAAACCAAATTATTAAAGATCTTAAGTTATTAGCTAAACAAATATATACAAAAAAGTCAGCGTTAATTTACATTTACAAGCCCATCACTTTTGCTATTATTTATATATTCAAAATTAGCTAAAATAATAATATATATTTTATTTAAATTTTCCTTTTAATACTAACACCTACAAAGCTTTAATAATTTAATAATATTTGCCAACTTGCAAACACTAACCAAAATAATACAAAATATGTATTTTAAGCTTATTTATAATTTAATCATGTTTAATAATATTATAAAAAGCGATATATATTAAAAATAAGAAATTATAATTAATATATGTATTTAGGAGTATTATGGGATGATATTATATATGAATTTCGCATATGCTTAAATGTATATTTCCTTGCGATATGGCTTATATTTAAATTAATATATTTTATTAATTTCAAAGTTCCCCATATTTAATTTCTTATATAAATTTTCCCATATAAATTTCCTTATATAATTTTTTTTATATAAATCTTCCCATGCATAATTCCTTATGCATAATTCCCCTTGCACAATTCCTTATGCATAACTTTCCATACATAATTCATATAAATAATTCCCCATATAAAACTTCTCATACAAACCTCCTTATATAAATTTCCTTATACAAATCTTTTTATACATAATTCTTTATGCATAATTTTCCATGCACAACTCTTTATTTAAAACTTTTTATTTAAAATTCCTTATACAAATTTTCCCATACACAACTTTTTATATACAATTCTTTATACATAATTCCTTATGCACAACTTTTATATAAACAATTCCCTATTTAAAATTTCCCATACAAATTTCCTTATATAAATTTCCCCATACACAACTCCTTATGCACAAATCCCCATATATAGCTTCCCATATAAATATTCTTATAAAAATTGCCCCACATTAATCTCCCCACATATAGCTCCCTATACTTAATTTACAATTCCCCAAATTTTCTTAAGCAAATCTTCCCATGAATTTGCTATACTTTATTTAGCTTTAAGATTAAATTACGTTTTCAAAAACAAGAATAATAAACCAAAGTATTTTAATTAATAAATTTATTGGCTTAAAACCTGCATTTTATAGCCTTTATACCTTCCTATTTTAAGAAATGCGAAAACAGGTTTAGCAGCTTTTGGTATATCCCAGCTACTTATGCTAGGATTTCCTTGAAATAGACCAAGACCCCCCCCCAATTCTGAACTATAATTGGACTGCCAAAGGTGTTAATGCATGCTTTATATAAGAAATGGCCTAATTGCATAACGCAAAATGCGATTTGTAGTTAATAATAAAATATTTAAAATTTAAGAACTCAGATCCCATATCTTAAATCCCAAATTTTGAAAAAAAGGCGTTTTAATGAGGCTTAAAAGCAGGTTCAGCAGCTATCCCAGCTATATTTTGGTTTTTATTTTAAAATCTTTTTAAAAATGATTAAAACACTTTTAGCAATAAAACCTAAAAGCGAATTATCAAAAGCGTTAATGGCTTATAATGAGGTGATTATTGCATAATGCAGAGCGCGACTTGGATTTTGAGTAAAATAAACAAAATTCAAGCAGATTTGAGATTTGGGTTTTAAATTATTAGTCTTAGAATGCTATTTAGAAAAAGGTTTTATTTTAGCTTGAAAAAAATAATGATAGGCAAATTTGATAATTTAGCTATGGTTTCTATTATAGCTGTGCTTCTTATATAATGCGATTGGCAATTGTAGGAAATATTTCTTATTTAAGCAAGATGCAATTAATAAATTAGCAATAGCTATAGCAGAAAGATTAAAAAAAGTGATTTGAAATCTTTATAATTTTTATAAATTATATATATAATGCGCAGTTTATTTATGCTAATACTTTTAATTAACAAATGCTCAAATGCTTCAAACCATTAGCAATTCAGAATTTCATACGTATTTCTTTTGTTTATTGTTTTAACTTTAAGTCCTTTTTTATGATAAACAGCGAGCATTCCCACCTTAAGCAAGAAATTTATTTAGTAGCATACTCATAAAAGGGCAATAATAAAGATTAATCCCCTTATATTATAAACAGATCCTTAATCCGGCTTTTAATTCCCACTTTTAAGGGCTATTAAATAATTTAAAGCAATCTTTTTAATTAAGAATAGCCTTAAAATAATAAATACTTCACAAATTAAATAAAATAATAAAAAAATTAAAAAAAAGCAAAAAGCCAAAGGCATAAAAAAAAAGATTAATAAAAAAAGCATATAAATTAAAAGAATTTGATAGTATTAATATAGCTTTAATTATTTGTAAGCATAGCCGCTATACTACGTACAAATTTATAAAACAAAAAACATAGCCATTATTTATAGCAAAAATTATAAATAATTGCTTAAAAGCAATCAATTAATTTTAATATTAATTTAGCAAATTGCCTATTTTATTTCAAAAAATATAATACCAAAAAATATAAAAAGCGGGTGTTTAAATATGGTAAAGGATTTAAATTATTTAAGAAAAAGCAAAATTTAGCTAATAATAATGCTGGCGCGTGAACATTATAGCTATTATTTGGATTTTTAAATTGCCATAATAGCTTCGCTAAGCGAATAGCCGTTTAAAATAGCAATTAATTTAGTGTTTGATTTTTGTACCTAATATTTTGCTTCATTTTTAACATTGCTTTTATACGTCCCCATTTTTTTTACCTATTAATAAATTGGCCATTAAAACAGCTATAAAACTATGAAGCGCTGCGCCGGGCGCGTTGATTACGCATTGGCAGCTATAAAACCTATTAGCAAATATAAATAATATTCTAAAACCCACCCAAGCGCTTAAAAAACGCAAATAAAATAGTACAAAATCTAAAATTAGCTTTAAAAAGTTTTTATAAAATAAAAAAAATATTCTTTAAATAATATATGTTTCTTATCTTATTACTTAAAAAAAGCCCTTTATTTTTCTTCCCCAATACGCAATATATAAGGAATCTTTTTATTTTAAAGAATTTTTTAATACAATGTAATAATGCTATACACAAAAAATGCCATAATATAATTTAAGGAGCCCTTAGCTTTAAATGCTCCTTTATTATTAAATAAAGATGCTTTATATAATAACATGATTCATGGGCTCTTTTTCAATTCGCCCGATAAGGAAGCTAAATCCTTAAAAACCTTAATGCCAATGATGCCGGTGATAAGTTCATTAAGCTCAAATAAGAAACATAATTCCCGCAAAATTAATTTTGGGGATATGTTAAATAATGCTATAAAGGCATTGCGCAATTAAATCACAAATACAATTTATAAATTATATGCTTAGCAAAATCCAGGTTTGTTTAAAGCTTTTTTTTTAGCCTTTTCATTTTATACATATTGCTAAATAAGGATTTTGCTCGCTTTTGTGCTAGCATTTATTAAGCTTTTATTTCCTGCAATCTTAATACCCTTTTTATTAATAATGCAAGGTCTTTTTTAGCAAACTCAAGCAAAGAAAAAAGAATTAAAAACCCCGCCAAAAAAAGTTAAAAAGCAAAGCTCAAAAAATTTATTGCGAATGGCAAAAAGGCTTTAGCTTAATTTATTAATTAATATTGGGAATAGCTTGCTAATGGTCTTAAGGTGCAAAAATTCCAAAATAATCCTTTTAGCAGCAATAAGCAAATGCAGCAAATTTATCATTATTACAAACTTCAAAAACTCCAATTAAACACAAAGCTGCATTAATTATATTAAGCATTATTATTAATTAAAAACCTGCGCAATTTTCAAAAATATTTAATGAAAAATGGCCATTATCCTTTAAATACCTTAAATTATTAAATGCGCCATGCTTATTTGGTATATATTTATACAGCTGGCCTTAGCTCATTTGCCTTAAAAAAGTGCAATATTAAAACGATTTTAAAAAAAGATTTTCAATATGCTATTTATTAAATGATCTTTATTAACGCCTTAGGCCTTAATGCGATCCTCGCATGCGGCGCAACCATTGCTAGATTTATGTGCGTACGCTTTGCAATGCCGTTTTTTTAATTAATTTGGTATAAGTATAAAACGTTGAGAAACATCAATAATAACCTTAAATGGCTGGCCATAAAAATCCGGCAATTTCCCATAATTAATTTTTAAGCCTTTTATGGCATTTTTAATATAATAATAGCTAATCTTTTATAGCATTATTAAATAAAGCATTTTTTAAACAAATTTAAATTTATAACAAAAATTTAAATTATCGCCAATAGGCACATAATAAAACATTTATATTATTATTCAAATTTATTATAAAGCGGACCCATCCCCAATTTATTATTGCTTGCGCTTAAAATATATATATTATAAAATAAGCATTTAAAACTAAGGAATGCAAAAGATTGGGAGAGACAAGCATTATTTATTATTATTATAATCAAATAAAAGCTAAACATAATTTGCTTAATAATTTACTTTAATAGAGTAATCCCTGCAATAATAATTTTGCCTTGTTAATAAAATTGGTAAATTAATAGGAATTTGATTAAAAAAATAAAATAAAGTTTTTTGTTTTTATTTGCAATAAAAAAGGCTGTGAGAAATAAAATTGCAAGGCCAGCTTTTTTAAGGCAGTGCTAGAATAATGCATATTCTTATTTTTCTCAAATATTTTTAAGAAGAGATTTTATAATAATAAAATCAGTCCCTTAAGCCTTTTCACATACTTATTCCTTTTTTTTTAATCTTATCAAAAAATTTTTTTAAAACAAACTTATTATGCCCCTTTGATCCCCCAAATATTTTCAATAATTAAGCCTTTATTATTGGGTATCCGTTTTATATTTGCCTAGCTTATATGCCTAATATTTTATCCAGCTTTTTTCAAGCTTGCTTTGCCAAATAACATAATTTAATCATTATTAATAATAATCCAAAGCTTATCCCATAATTCCTTTTTATAACACATGCATATTCCACCCAATTGTTGGTCTTAAAATTAAGGTTGTAGTTTTTATTGCCCCAAATAATTTTGCAATTAGCTTAAATTCTTGCGCTTTGGGCATTTGTTATAATAATCGAATATGGAATTGTTTGGGACTTGTAAATTAAATTGATTTAATATTGTATATAAATTAATAATAAAATAAAATAAAATAAAGAGTAAAATTGCTGCGCAATTCCCTGTTGGCCATATTAGCTTAATATTGTTTTTTACCTAAGTTTTAATAAAAATTAAGCGCAAATGGTGTTGCTGCGGGAAGGAGCTGGCCAATGCACTTAATTAAATTAGCTGCATATTAAAAGCAATAGCTAACGCGGCGCTTATCAAAACACCTGCTGCCATTTTGGCTTTAGCTATTAAATCACTCGCTTTATGGCCATTATTTATTTTATATTTCCATATCCTTTTTAAATAGCATTTTTTAAAAACATTAAATTTTTAGCCAATTATGGCTTGCCACTTTTTGCTTCGCCAAACCGTACCTGGCAAGCAGCCTAAAAAAAAACAATAAAACAAGCATAAAAATATTATAAAAAAGCAAAATCACCTACGCGCAATTGCAGCAATTCATTAGCAATTTTTAATAATTAAATAAGCTTCTTAAAATACCAAAAAAAATCTTATTAATTTAAAAATTGACTTAACCCATTAGCTAAGCGTTACGCGGAAAAAAGAGATTGCGTATAACCTAGCATTCCTTTTTGCTATTTTAAAAGATAATTTTAAGATTATTGCCGTTTGCATTAAAAAATGCTGCAATAGGAAAGAAATCATAATATAAGTAGCAGCAAATATGGGAGATTTTTTAATAATTATGGCGGGGTTTATTAGGCTTGCAAGAATATTAAAGCATGCCGCATGGCAAAGTTAACTTATTAATTTTTTTTTAATATTATGCTAATTTATATATTAATGCGCTCAAAATCAGAAAATAAGAAAGAAGCCTTTTAAAAGGTTGTTTGCTTTGACCTTAATCAAATTCTATTTCATTTGCGATTGCGTTACGCGAAACTTATAAGAAAGATTGCTGGAAAACAACCCCTTATTAAATAATTGCATAATGCAATTTATAATTAATTAATTAAAGCAATAAAGACACTTGAGGAAAGCAGGCGTAGGGTATGAGATTTGCAAAATTTATTTGCTAGTTTTAAAAGCATAATCAATCCAAATGTGAAGATTGTTAAAGTGAAGGGAGTAATAGAAGTGGTAGGGGAAATCGTAAAGTAGGCTTATATATTTTTTTTGTTTATTGATTTTAATTGAGCTTTTTAGATTGCGATGATTGACCCAATTTTAAAGGCATATTTATTAAAAGCGATTGGGAAATTGGGCTAATATTATATTGCAATTTTCAAGCTTGTTTGCGCTGCAAAACATAGGGATTGTTGGCTTTTTGAGAGCATTAAGGTAAAGCCGTTTTATATTCCTATGCCTGCTTTTTTATTAATATTATATTAAAAAATTTATGCAAAAATACAATTTTTTTTATAGGGTTTATTTAAGCTAATAGCAATTAAGGTTTATTTGCTTAAGCAAAAGTGCTTATTATTTATGCAATTTTTTTTTTCTTTTTATGGCGGCTTTTATATACCCCAAACTTATAGCCGGCTTTACGCCAGCTGGATTTTGCCAAATTAAATAAATATTCCAGCAGATTGGTATAAGAAGTTTGGTTGCCTTTTTATGTTATTAAAAAAGATAATAAATGGCAAGGTTTTAAAAGCATTAAGATTAAAAAAAAAATTTAATAAAAGCGTATTGCTATTATTTGCATTTTGGCCATTTTTAGGTATTTTTGCTTAATCCTTAGCGCAAGCTTTTATATTTTTAATTTAATCTTAATCTAAATCTATTTATAGGTATTTGGTTGAAGGTTTTTTTTAATATATAGCATTGCCTTTAATTCCTTTAAGCTTGCTTTTGCAATTTAATTATATTAATAACAGCGACTTAAAAAATGGGTGTATACTTACCTTAAATTATGTTTTTTTTATTATTAAAAATAAAAGCTGCCTTATAGCCAATTGGTTTTCTTAATAACACCATTATTTTATTTAAAGCTGGGCACGCTATTTTTTATGTTTGATTTTTTTTATGTTTTTGCGGGATGCCTATTTATTGCATAAATCGGGAATAATATTGAATTAAATTAAAATAATTATATTATTAAGCTAAAAAATATTCCCATTATAGCGGAATTTAAAATGGACTGCTCCTATGACTTAAATAAGCTTATATTTCAATTGCAAATTGCTTAAATGGGAATCATTTGCATTTTATTTGTTTGAAATAAGGGGCGTGCCTTATATTTTTAATTAGCGCCTTTGAATTAAAACAATCAATTTTATTTATTATAAGACAGCTTACCTTTTATTTGTAATTATTGCCAGGCGCATGGCTCCTTTATTGCTTTAAGATATTGACTAAGTTATTATAATATGTATAGGTTTTATGACGCTTGAAATTAATATACCAATTAGATTTTTTGGTATGTAAGGTTTTTTATTACGCAGGTTATATTATTCATTTTATTTTACATAACGTTTAATAAACATATTCCTATTAAACATTTTTTAATTCAATCATAAATATCATAAGATTTAATACATTGCCTATATAGCTTTACCCCCTCTTTTCCACCGTTACCGCTTTTATTTATAATCTCATATTCTGCTATTAACCCTTTTTTGCCTTTTTATTCCTTGTCAAAATAGATTTTTTTCGCTCCCAACTTTTTTTTAATCATTTTATTATTATTTAAATTATTTAGAAATGTTCCTAGCTGCTTTTGAACCTTTTTTTTATTTTGGCTTGCCTTTTTTATTTTTTTTTATTTATTTTAGATAAAAAAGATAGCAAATGAAATCCCGGTATGCAATTTTTTAAAAATCCCATTAATGCTTTAATCAAAACATTGATTTCGTGGTTAAAATGATAATATTTTTTGCACTTATTTAAAACCTGCATTTCTTAAATCTGGCCTGCCAATGTTTTTGCATTTATCCCTAAGTAAGAATCTTCAAAGCGCGGCCAAATCCCAATAATAGCCAACGCCTTTATAAATAAGCCAAGCAAAATCGCATCACAAAAAAATGCATTATTATTATTGCAAATAATATTAAGCCCAAAATACTTGGTAATAAGGTTATATATAATTATTATTATGCTTTTAATAATATTTATGCGATTATTTTAAATATTGCCTATTACAAATTAGTAAATTCCGTTAATATAGCGTTTATATTGCAAACTCACGTATAATAAAAGCTGGGATATAACGGCTAATATAAATGGCCTCCATTTTAATATTCAAATTATTATTACTTTTTTGTTCCAATATTTAAAACATGTTTTTAAAGTCTTTATGTTTTCAAAACACTTAGAAAATGAACAGCCATAAAAGAATTGCATTTGGCGTATAACTATTTAGCAATCCCTTATTTTTTTTCAAGTTTTTTATTCAAATGTCCGATCAAATTCCAACAGCCTTATGCATATGCCGGTGGTTGATAGCAATGGCAATTTTGGATAGCATATTCAAATCGACGCAATAAGGGACTTTATTTAATAATCCATGGATAATATTTAAAAGAATGATTATTGCATTTGGGTTATTATTAGGCAGCAGGATAATAAAATGGTTTTGATTTTAAAAAGTTTGATTTTTAAGATATGTTTTAAAGCCTAAACAAGTTTGGAAGGTTAATAATGTAAGAATAAAATGCTTTGATAAGATTTGCATTTGAACCTTTTTAGCCTTAAGTTTTGATTTCCGCCTAGCTAAAAAAATAAACATAAAAGTTTTTAGCTTTATTAAATCATTTAATTCAGTTCCGGCGATTTTTGCTTAAAGCTTGCATTATATAAACTTTGGTTTAGGCTTAAGCTAATTTAGAAAATTTATTAATAATGCAAGTGCTGCTTTAGGACCCGATTTAGGCTTAAGCCAATTTAGGATATTTGCCGATAATGCAGGTGCCGCTTTAAAACCCGATTTAGGCTTAGGCCAATTTAAAATATTTGCTAATAATGCAGGTGCCGCTTTAAGACCAGATTTAGGCTTAGGCTAATTTGGGATATTTGCTAATAATTGAGTTATTGCCTTAAACAAATCTTATTCCTTTAAATCATTTTTTTAATAATGTTTGAGTATTAAAAGTATGTTGCCTTTTAAGTTAAAAACGTGTAGCTTCCTTATTTTTGGTCACGTCCAATGCCAGGGTGCATTTATATTTTCATAAAACTAAAAGACCTTGGCGTATATTTTTTGAAATGCTTTTATAAATTGCCAAGAATTTGAAGTTGTTATTATTGGGAATGCGATTTTGCATAATTTTTAGGCCTGCGGCTTTTTAAGTCAAAACGCTGTATGTGGGATTTATATTTTTTAGCTACTTTAATAGCTTGGCTTTTTAGCAGTTTAGTTTTCATTTAATTAACCTATTTTATGCGTTGCCTTATGCTTTTTTATAATCTGATTAATGGTATGCATAATAAAATAAAATTTTAAGTTCATATTATATTGTATGCCCGCCGTTTAGAAAATTGTTTTAAGAAAGGGAAAAGAATTTTGATATGCGCTTAATTTTAATAACTTAAAGCAGGTTGTGGAGGCGGTAATAAGTGAAGTAAGGTATAAAACAGCTTAAATATATCACAAAAACCTAATAAATACTGCAATATAATAAATTAGACCTAAATTAGGTTTATTATTCTGCGGAATAATTGCCCAACCTTTTTTTAATAATTTATGGCTTTTAAATTAGCGTGCCGTGTTTTTGCGATTGCTAGATATTTCAGATTTACGAAATAAAAAACATGGCCATTATTTATAGCAAATATTATAAGTGATTGCTTATTAAAAAAGCGCTTAATAATTAGTTTTAATACTAATCTAGCAAACTACTTATTTTATCCCAAAAAATATGATACCAAAAAATATAAAAAAGCGGGTGTTCAAACATAATAAAAAAATTAAGTTAAAAAAAAGAAAGGTTAAACAAACAATAATGTTAGCGCTTGAACATTATAATCACTATTTAAATATTTTAAATTGCCATTATGTGAAACTAAAAAAAAGGTTGATTTTGTGCGCTAAATAAAAGTAATAATATTAAATAGCGATTTGAAAATCGCCAAAAGTTTAAAAAGATAGTGCAATTTAGAAATGTTGGGAAAACGGGAATTTTCGGCAAGGCTTGGCAGTCCCGATCAACGCATTACTAGCCTTAATTAAGGAGTAACAATGAGACGCGAAGCAAACATAAATGATTATACCACAATGTTATTATGATAATAATTTTTTTTGATCTTTTTAAGGAAATTTGGCTTTAGATCTATTTAAAACTTCTTGTTTTGCCAGAACCCATTGTGTTTGTAGCAGCCTATGGCCCTTCGTTGCCTTTTTTATTTTAATTCAATAAAAACGGTTTTTGCCCGGCACTTTTTTAGATTAATAAGCAGGCGCATTGCAAAGCAAGCTTACTTCTTTATTCCAGCAATCGCTTTTGATTTCCTAACATTTTTATCTTAAAATCGTCCGCTATAAATAATGCTTACATTGCCCTATTCCTTTGCCAAATTGGTTCCCAAGCTTGCTTTATTTATTATATTTGCATTACTATTTTTGCTTTTCCTATTTTTTACGATTTTTAAAGAAATAAAGCTATATTTTATAAAGCGCATATTAAAAATTTGAAACTCATTTAAGATATGTGTACAAATATTATTATTTTTAAGCTATTAATTTTATCAAATTGCGCGAACAATGTATTTAATAATTTGCCTATAGCAGCAAAAACGCTGGATTTGCTTAATACGCGCTTAAAGGCTATTTTATTGCTAAAAAAGACTATTATTAATTTTCAAATATATGGCAATAAGAATTTAAGCAATAATCAAATAAAAAAAATACGCAATTGTGAATGAATAGTTAAGGTTATAAAATTCTTAAAGAAGGTTTGAATCAGTATTAATAATTAGGTCGAATTTGAAAATGAAAAGAATTGCAAAGCGTATAATAAAAAATGGCACCGCTGTAAATGGCAAAAATAGCAAAAGCAAGAGGCTAAATAATAAACAAAGGAATATTATTATAAAAGATGTGATTCTTATTAAAAGAACAATTTGAATTATAATTAAAGGGGATTGTTTTTTAAAGTTTGGCCTATGTAGAATAAGTGTTGGTTGATAGGGGATAGGGATTTTGTTTAGGAAACGAATAATGGGAACGGGGTTAAAAAAAATGGGGCTAGCAATTGGGCCTTAAGAAAAATGATCAATTAAAGCATTTTTAATTTAAAGCATTTTTATAATAGCGTGTTTTATTTATGTAAAAGCACCTTGTTTGCAAATGTTTTATTGTAGCATTGCATATTCCTAAGCATATTATTGATTAATCAAAATTGATATTTGGAAAAATACAAGTAATTGGCCCAGCCACCAAGTAATGGTAGAGGAATATGCTTTTAGTTTTAAGTAAAAATAAAAGAGGATAGCATAATTTTATATTATTTAATCTTAAAGCCTGCTTTCAGCCAAATTATAATTATGATTATTAAATATATTATGCAAAAATTTTGGCAGATTGCTTTTTAATTATTTTGTTTGAAATCCAATAGCAAAAAGATATATTTCAATCTTTTATAATCCTGCTTAGGCTGATTCCTTTGAAATCCGCAGAATAATAATAGTAATATTAGCATATCCGGTATTTTAGTTCAAATACCAACGGGCTACTTTATCGCAATTGGCAAATCTATGCAATAAAAATAGGTACGCAAATATTAATAATATAATATAAGTTTGATAATACTATTTACCAGGACCCAAATAAATAAAGAGAAAACGCTCCTAAATTTAAACAAAAAAAAAGCAATAGCTTAAAAAAAATGAATTACGCAAATGGCAGTATCAAATTAAGCTTTAGCAAGCAGCCCATAAGCGTTATCAAATAAAAAGTATAAAAGATGGGGAAAAGAGATATATAAAGGAAACTTCCTTGTTTTTTATAAAGAATTTATTCAAAAATTGATTAAATGATAATAAGAATGGGAATTGCAATATAGTGGATGCTTTGGTGTTTGTTAGGAGAGGCGACGAATGTATATATTTATACAAAAGAAAAAATGAAATTATTTTCATAATCAAATTTAGTCATTTCCAAATCTAACAAAATTAAACAAGCGTGTGTTTATGCTATTGTTAAGCCAATTCCTTAATTTATAATAATTAATATTTATTATTTATTGCATTTCCTACTCCTAAGGTCCCGCTCTTTTTAATGAACCCACCAAAACTCAAAGCTTAAACAAAATAATGGCTTTTTAATGCTTGTCACACCCCCAATATATTAAGTAGATTATTAGTTTTATTTTGCAAGTAAGGCGGGATTTTTAATATGGCTTAAAGGCACGATTATTAAATAATAAAAGTGGGGGGGTTTATATATATGGGCCGTGGGGACCTTTTACAGGTGGGCAGGGGGCTTGTAAGCCGGCTTTTTTACATAGGCATGGGGCACATAGATTGGCCCATTATCCAATACCTCCCCTAACCGTTCACTATCCTAAACAATGAACAATGACATATCAAATTAGCTATCCCCATTTACGGCTTTTATAAAAACAGTTTCTTATACTAAAAGCTATTTTGGAAGCTAAATTATTTTTAAGATATTTTTTTTTAAAAGCCATAATACATTAATCTTTCGTGTTTGCATATTTGCTATATGTGGGAGGTTTAAAAGGCTAATAAGGCGGAGATGATTTACTTGGGTTATTTTGCCATTTAAAGCTGTATACCTTACTTAAATTGCATAACTTACCTACGTTGCACAATTTACTTAGATTGCATATTTTACCTAAGTTGTACACCCCACCTGAGTTGGACACTCTACCTGGGTTGTATACCCGTACACTTTATTTAGATTATATATTTTATTATATTTGAATATCACTAAGATTACGCTCGTAAAGCATAGGCATTTTAAAGAATTAAGTTGCCAAATATTTAGGCACGGTTTAAATTATAAATTTAAATTTCCTATACTTATATTGCTAAATTAATAAAAAGGTTATTGAGCAATTAGCAAGCTGGTGTAATTATTATACAAACTTGATTTTTCGCATATTATAGAAGGGCAAAAAAAAAAGCTTGCATTTTTTATAAAGGTTTTATTATTTATGCCCTTTTTTGCTATGTCCCCCACAAACGCCCATAAGCTTGGGCAAATTATAAAGCCGCTTAATTAAACGGCATCAAAGCCAAATTTGACCTTATAGCCATTTAAATTAAAGGATTTAAATTTGGCTCCCCACCATTTAGTTCCAAGGGAACCGGTTTAGTTTCCTATTTTGCAATAAGTGATTATAAAATAAGGTATTATATAATAAATTATTATATAATAAATAGTTGTGCAACAAATTGTTGTATAATAAATGGTTATATAATAGGCTGTTATATAATAAGTAGTTATATAATAGGGCGTTATGCAACGATTGCTATATAACAAATGAGTATATAATAGGCTGTTGTACAATAAATAATTATACATTAAACAATTATACAATAAATAATTATGCAATAATTTATTTTATAATAATTAAACGAATTTCTCATAGCAAGAAATATAATTTGTTTAAGAGCAGTTTATAAAACGGGCCGCAAAAATCAATAGCCTAAGCCATAATTCTTATTACAGGAAATCTTCGGCTTTTTTTATCCTTAGGGCCTGGCAATATTAAATTTAGGCATATTTTCTTTTAATGTACGATATTAAGAATAATTAAAAGCTAAATATTCTTATTACTATAAGCATACGCAAATTAGGCATATGCCCTTATAATAAATAACGCCAAAAAAATCCTTATATAAATTATAAACTTTATTTTAAGCATATATAAATATAAACAAACAACGCCAAGTGTAAATTTAAACATATGCCCTTCTAATAATGCTAAGAAAATTCCTTATTTATATAATAAACTTATTTTGGGATTTAATGTAAATTTTCAACTTATTTATAAAATGGTTTGATATATAGGACGGGCCTAGAAATCACATAAAAAATACAATGCTTTAAGGGCCATATTAGGCGGTGATGCCGAAAAGGGTGTCAAAATTGGCTCCCTAATGTTAACGCATTTATTTCGCTAATTTCTAATAATGTAAAATAGCTTTATAGTTTAGCAAATCGCATAGCAGCCAAATGGCAATTAAAACGGTTTATGAATTTAAATTAAATTAAATTAAGCATTTATTTTGCTGGCGCTTAATAAACGCTAGCGCTAGGAGTAGCAATTGCATAGCTTTGAGGCCCATTGAAGCTGCTTATACGAAAAGGGGTTGCCAATGGGTTTTGTTACCCCCTTTATTTTTATTTAAATATATAAAATATAAAAAAACTTATAAAGAAAATTTTAAAAATTTAGATTATTAATTAAAATAATTAGCTTATTATTGTATAAGCAAAACCCATTGGCAATTCCTTTTCGTATATGCACGTATGCAATATTTATGCGGGGCTTTAGGCATTAGTATTTTACAATCAAAATCAATTTTTATATATAAATACAACTAATCCTTGTATAAATTTAATAAAGGCGATTTTATATTGCATGTGCATTTTGCTTAATTTCACGTTTTTTATATAATCAATTGAACTTTTGTAGCAATATGGCAAATGTTTTGTGAACCTTTAAGCTTTATGAAGCTTATAAATTCATAATATACAAGATGTTTGCTATTGGATTTGAGTATTCCCTAACGTTTGAGAAAACAATTGATTTTAAAAACATTTGTAAATTTTGTTGTTTTATGATTTGCACTTTTAGCAAAGTCCAAATGAAAGATTGGATTTTTTTTAAGATTAATTAATATTACGATGTTTAGGCCAAAAAACTAAAGCAATTCCTATATATTGTTTAGAATCCAAATGCAAAAAGTTTAAATAGCATAATTTAAGAATTATTACCGCTTTCAAAACACTTGCGCTAAGCAAAAAACGTTTTCACAAAACTGCCTTACTTAAATAAAAATTTTAATAATAAGTTTATAATTTAATTAAGTGCTCTAAAAGGTAAAAGATACGTAAATAAAAAATACTGCTTTATAAAATGCTTTATTAAATTAATGTTATGTAGGCTTAGTTTATAAAAAGGCGGGCTTGCTTTTTGTTCATAATATTAAAATTGTTAATTTTTATTGAAATACTTGTTTGCTTTGTGAGTGGCTAAGGAATTATATCAAAAAACACCTACAATATCGTAAATCATTTAGCGGCGCCGCATACTCAGTGAATAAGCTTTTGAACAAAGTTCATTAGCTGCCTTTGCGGGTTATTAATATTAAAGTAAACAACAAAACAATGAAGCTATCTTTATTGGCTAATAAAAATAGCATATATACAATATTAAGCTACTAATGGGAATCTCAACCCAAATTCCAAATAAACCGAAATAATCTTAAGTAACTTTTAATATTTATTAATATTAAAAAGCTACCCCCAATCTTCTAAAACGCAATTAATACTATTTGTAAGCTTGGCATTCAATATTTATAAATAAATTCCTTTTGCATTGTCTAAAGCTGCAAAAATAATTAAGCCCGCAAAGCAAAACAAATGGATGCAATATTTGAAAACTCAATTTGTACTTTTGCGGCAATTAACGCAATTAATAATAAAAAAGAAATATATCGCGGTTTTTTCCTTTTTTGCGAGAACCTTCTTAAAGTATACATAAATTGTGCTTATAAGAAACTGGGCGTCAAAAACCCCTTAATTAAAGAAATTCTTAATTAATATTATGGGTTTATATAAGATCCTAAAAATAACCTACAAAAAAAAACAAAAAACAAAGCCTTTTATTAAATTGTTGCAAGGCCAAAATTAATTAGGTATTAATAATATTTAATAAAATTGAAATAGCAAAATCGCGATTAGATCCTGCAAAAACGAATGTTTTCTCAAAAAATTATATATTACACAAAGCACAAAATAGCCTAAAATTATTATAGCTATTTTAATAAGAAAAAACTGCTTGGCTATTGTATTAAACTTTAATAATCTGTTTATATAAATAAAAGCTGATTCTTATAAAAAAGGCTAATTAAAAAATACACAAAATGCAAACTTACATTTGCTTTAAATAAATTAATTGCGATTTTAGGTTTGGCCAATTAATTAAAAGCTAAAATAGGGAAGCGATGTTTTGCTAGAATATTTGAGGACATTAACTTTTTTATAAGACAATGTTTACTATAAAAAGCTTATAGTAATAAACCTTTGATAAAATACCCATATTTTTATGCCCTTTTATGAAGCTGGGCTGCTTATAAAAGCGCTATCACATTTTTATCAAAATTTGGGAATTTTTTATTATTCCGCTTTTTAATTTCTAATTTGAAGTTTAATATATAAAACAATTGCAATATATTGCCTTATTCAAATCAAAAGGCCATATACAAATCAAGGTTTGTTTTTTTCAAAGAACCAATTGGCATAGCTTTCTAATCAAATTGCTTAAGGAATCTTAAAAGTAAAAAAAAACGAGGATCTCATTTTAATGCTTAACTCAAACGTTTATTGGGAATTAATTTTAATACCACAAATTATTAAAAAAGAAATTACGTTTCTTAAGCGTTAACTTTCACTTTTAAATAAGACGGAAATTCTAAAAGATAAGTTAGGTTTAATAATTGGCTAGGTTCTTTTGAATAAAAATAAAACAAAAATCTTTAATAATAAAATAATTTGCGCTATTATTAATTTAGGTAATTAAATCAAAGGCTTTGATTATAAAAGTAAAAAGAATGTGGATATATTAGTTCTTTAAGCAAGGAAAGAGGGCCTTGAAAATTATTTGCGTATTGATTAAGGAAAAGTAATAAGAAAAAATTGGTTGTAAACTTGCTTAAAAGAAAATGTTGTAGTATTTTGAAAAATATTTAAGCAAAAGGAATTTGTTTTAATTAAGCGGAAGGTATATTTGGGGCTTAGCTGTAATATGGTGCGTATTTTGCTAGGAGAATTCTCCCAGGATATTATAGCTCCTAGCTAAGCTTTATTATTTTAATTGTTTATTACTTAAATATTAACTAAAGCAAAATCCGCAAGAGTATGGTTTTCCTTCTCGAAATTATTAGAAAATACAGCCCGCAAAGCACATAAACAAATGTATATGTGAGTTTACTGTTAATATAAAAGTAGCCATTGCAATGTACATAAAAAATGTCTTATTAAAGCGCTGTTACTATTTTTACTTTAAAAGTAAAGACAAAGGTAAATATTAATTAAAAGCTAGCAAGGCTTTATAATTCCTGAAATCATAAAACCCCTATTTAGTTTTATAAAAAAAACAAGAGATAAGCAGAATCATTGTGAGAACAAGTGGCACTATTAAGGGGCTTATAAATCTCAAACTATTTTTGGATTTAAAAGGGTCCAAATGTAGCTCCCACCACTTAAATCCTAAAAAAGGATAAATTAAGGTAAATAATATTTATACTACACCACACTACTACTTGAATTTAAGAAGGCAGATTTAGGCCCTTCATTGCCCAATTAAGCCCTTCCGCTAAAATTTAAAAAATGATAATTCAAATGCGGCTTCTCATTATTTTGATTTAAAGGTAATTGATTTAGGCTTTCTTATTATGCAAGCAAATTATGGGTTTAAAATCGGCTTCTATGCCCCTATGAGCCATTAATATAAAAATTCTTATAAACAATCATTAAAACAGGGGGTTTTTAATAAATTATAACTTAAAATAACAAACAACTCTTTAATTCTTTAGGCTTAATGCTTAAAGTGCATCAACATTAACCTAAGCAAATCACTTTTTGGTATTAATAAATAATATAAACATTAAACAAAATAATAATAAAAAAAAAAAAAAAAAAGGGGGATAAATAGAAGAAAGGAAACCTTGATTAAAAAAGCTTATAAATTAAGGGAATGCAATGGTATTAATATAGCTCTGATTATTTGCAAGCATGGCCGATACATTACATATAGCTTTAAAGGTTACGCATTACGGCTACCGTTTATAGCAAAAATAATAAGTAAAGCAATTGCTTGCTTAAAATACATAATTAATGCTAATAATTATTTAGCAAATTGCCTATTCTTTTTCAAAGAATTTGCTGCTGGAAAACGTTGAAAAGCGCCTTTCTTAATAAATAAATAAAAATTATTAAAAAGAAATAATGGGGAAAATGATTGAACTATTTGTAAATGATAATCAGAAATAGTTTAAAGAGGAAATTAAAATTATAAATTAAATATGAACAAAATTTTGGCATTCTTTTCTCGGATTTGATATTACCTGCTGTAGCAAAGGTAATCCAATATTAATTTATAAATAGTAGCACTTATAAATCATATATAATATAAAACCCATACTTTTTTGTTTATATGTATTTCCTGTTATTATATTTATTAATATTAGCAAAAATTAATTGTAAATATATTCGCTTCAAGAATCAAATCAAATCGTTTTTGGCGTTTCGCCTTATAGGCATTTGGTCTAGTATTTTGCTATTAGCTAGGTCTATTGCACAAAAAGTGATATGTATTAACATCGGGATATATTAACAAAATATCATTGCTTTTGCTAGTCCTAATTGTAAAATCGCTATTTTGCTTTTTAATATCTTTAATTGCTTAAGCAGCTTTAATAAATTTCCTTTATAAGCTACCCCTCCTTTTTTTTATTCTTTTAGGGAATTGCCTTAGCTTTTATTATCCCGGTATTAATATAGCCAGTTTCTTTTTTAAGCGGAGAGAAAAATATAAAGCGCAAAAATTAAAAAGAGAGACGTTGTTAATAGCAATTTTATCAAAAAGCATTAATATTATAGTTTTAAGCAAAAAGCTAAGCATGCAAAATCTGGCAAAATTTTATTTAGATTATATATTATCTGCTTTGCAATAGCATAGCATTTTAATCAGCAGCGTTTAATAATCTCGCCTAATCTAGGTAATAAAAGCTATTATAAATTTGGGTATGTGTAAATGCAAAATAACGCAGCAATTTTTTTATTTAATTTTCTTTTATAAAATATTTGCTTAATGCTAATTTTATACAAAGCTGTACTTAACGCAAAGATATTATTTTTAATATTAGGTTTTTTGCCCAGCCTTGATTGTAATTTAGCATATTGCAATTTAAAAAACTTAAAAATCTTGCTGCTATTAATACTAAATCCGCCAAAATCGCATAGCGCAAAAGTGCTATTATCTTAAACAAAAAAATTATAATAGCTCACATTGTAATAAATAATGATTTTCAAATAAATATATGCTATTGTTTTTGCTATTTATAAAAGCCATTTTAATAATCAAATCAGCATATAATATTATATATTAATATAAAAGTTATTTACTTAAACCTTTTTTGTATTTAATAAAAGGTATTAAAGCTTTTTTTTAATATTTCTGCTTTTAGGAACTGCAGCAGCAGCACAGGCGTTATTTGTTCTTTAAAGAAAAAAATTGCTTATTAATAATATTTCAAAAATAATGTTTGCCAAATCGTTCGTATATTCTTTGTTTAATGCGTATGTGATATGATGTTTTATTAAACGGAACCTTGATAGCAAGGCTGATTTTAGCAATTTTGCTAACGCATGCGAAGGTCCCATACCTAATAACAGGGTCAATTTGATTAGACCTGATTTGATTAAGGTTAAGTGTAACGCAATTTATAATCATATACAATAATGGAATTATTAAAAATAAGTAAAAATAATAAAAGTTTGTGGCTAAAGCATAAGCAACATCAGAATATTCAATTTGGCTGATTAAAATTTGCCTATTAACTTCGCAAAGCCTTAATAGCCTTGGCTTTTAGATGGACAGCTCCTTTTCCTTTCTTCCCTTAGCGTTTGCCTTTATTAAGCCTTTCCCTATAAGTTGGACATATTTCATCTTAAATGGATTTTAAACTTGATTCTATATTATATGGTGGGTTTTATTAAATTGCTTTATTGCAAAAAATTTCCTTGTTTTTTGCTTAATTGCAATTAACCTTAATTCTTGTAGCTTTATTTATCTCAGCGATTATTATTAGCTATCTCTTTTTTTTGTAATATGCGGATTATTGCTAAAATAACAATTTCTATAGAAAACTAGGCTTATTAAATAAACGCACATTGCGAAGTCTAAAAGCTTTGATATTAATATGCCATGTGAAGAAGGAAAATAAGAGCTTACTTTATGATTTAATTAATGAATTTTTGATAACCTCCCTCCCCATAAATGTTTTCTTTTGAAATAGAAAAAAAAGTCGCAGAATTCTTTTTAAATTATATTTGGTATTTGCTAAAAATAATGTTCATTTGCTATTTATGCGGCTTTTAAATAATTCTACAAATCCAGGGTTTCACAGCAAATCATCTTTTAATTCTACGGTGTTTTATTTCCTAAACAAGTAAAGCCATGGCAAAATGCATAAACATTAAATATATATTATTTACTTATAATACAAAATATAAGGTTTTAAATAGCAAGCTATTCCCTTTTTTTATAAAAAGCTGCATTGCAAATATTTAGCTGCTATATATCTTGCGCGTAAGCCCAATGCCTGCTATGAAACCGGGCAAGTTGGGCGTATTAACATATGCCTAAT
The DNA here is from genome assembly GCA_002554605.1 of Helotiales sp. F229. Taxonomy (NCBI): domain Eukaryota; kingdom Fungi; phylum Ascomycota; class Leotiomycetes; order Helotiales; species Helotiales sp. F229. Next base: position 2,511,782 of record MXAW01000002.1, on the reverse strand, counting down.
TAAGGCGGTGGTAAGTTGTTTAATCAATAATGCCTTAGGCCATTTCCTGCTTTTAATTATAAGGCAGTAAGGGGATTTTGTAACAAGAACCATGGCAGAATAAGCTAGGCAAAGCATTAATAATAAAAGCTTAAAATAGCAAACATTGCGTAGGATTAATCCATATATAATTTTCATTTCATTAAGGCTTTGTATATGTTGCACAATTCAAAAGCAAATAAGCAAAATTTCTTGCCTTGCTTACAAAGAATAATAAGCCATTAACATTTTTTAAAGCATTATTTCTTAAAATTCCTTAAATCTTAGATTTCTAATTAAATTATTAGCCATTGTATTAAAAAATCCTTAAAAAAGCTTGGCGGCATTAAATACGCTGGCAATCAAAATAAAAACTCCTTAATAAAGCTTATGTGCATAAAGCAAAAAAGTTTCTTAATTATGCAAGCCAATTGTAGAATGGTGGTTATAAAACCTGTTAGCATCTTCTTTATTTAATAAAAGCTTTTTTAAGCTAATTTTAAATCTTGTGTTATTTTATTTTCGTATTTTAAGCGCTTAAGCAAAGGCTTCATTTTTTATGCACAACTAATTTTAAAAAAGACCTTTATGGCAGTGACTGCCTATCATTTGCCATACCAATTTTATGCAGATGATTTTTAGGAAAAAGGAAGGAAAGTAGTATTATTGTGCAATTTAAAATGTTGTTATCAAACTTAAGAATCTTAAAAACGCGCAGCAAAAAAAAATTAATTAGTTATATAATAAAATAAAATTTAAAACAAAAATTCGTAAACAAAGAAAAAAGAAGGTTATATTAGGATTGGGATTTTTGGTGGGGATGCCTAAAAGCCTGTAAAACGTTTATAAATATAATATATAATAAAAAAAGCATAAATTAAGCAACAAACTAATAATAAATTTTTAAGTTTTTTAAATGGCCTGCTAAAGTAATTAACTTAGGCGCACCATTATTAATATTCCCGCAGCTGCTTAATCGCCTACTTATAGGCGCTTATTTTTGCCAATCGCTTATTATGGCGTAATGCCATTTATGGCCTAATGGGCAAACTTTTATTTTGCTAAAAAAAATATTCTTTATTAACCCGCCCCGCTATACGAATGCTTATTTGGCAGCCCCATGGGAATTATTAAAATAAGGCCATGTACTAAAAGGCAAAAACAAACGGAATAAGAAATTATTTAATAGCATTTTAAAAAGGCAGTTTTGGCAAAATAGGCACAATGAGTGGAAGCCTCACTTTCATAGCTTAAGGCTTTGTTAATGGCTTGGCTTCCTGCCAACTCCAATTCAGTTTCCACCTAATTTACCTTGCTAAGAAAGATCTTATACGCCCGCCATTTTAAGCTTTTGCTGTAGCCTTGTCTTTTTCCTTTTTTATTAATAATAACAAATAATTATTAATGCTTTCCCCCTGCGCCTATCATTAATAATGCGAACTCTTTTAAACCTTTTTTTATAAAATATATTATAAGCACCACGCTACCTGAAAACCACGCGCCTTATATTTGGCCAGGTAGCCAAAAAAAGATATAATATAATAATAAACTAAAAGTGGGAAGCCACTTATACATAAAAAATATGCATGCATAAAAAATTTGGGCATGCGAAATTTTAAATTTTATAATTGCCATATTAGCATGGTAACCATAGCATAATTATTTATAATAAAGAAACAATACTTTAAGATTCAAAAAAAGGTCTAAACCAAAATCTAAGAATTTTTTGGCTATAAACATGTACCTCTTATACAAATTATAATTTTTAAAAATAATATAAAACGCCTGCTTCTCAAATACTTTGCTTTCTTTAAACAATTATGTTTTTAAAACAAAATCATAAAAAAAAGAACTTTTAAAAACGAAAACGCATTTTATTTAAAAAGGCTTATAAATATAAAAAGCTAAATAGCGCTAATATTGCATTCTTTATTTATTAATCTAGGCGTTAATATATATATATAAATCAATTAACCGATAATTATTCCCTTTATTATAGGAACAAATTATAAATATTAAGATAAAATATATATGTAATACTAAAAAAAGAATAGCAAAAATCATATCTTTTTTAATTAATTTATTATAATAAGATTTTCGATTTTAAAAGCAGGAATTTTTGCTATTATCATATGTAATATCATGTTTTAAATTTAAAAACGGCACAAGCCGTAACCCTTTATTAACCCTGCCATTGATTTCTAAGACTTGCAGCAAACCCACTATAAAACATTAAACAATTCATTATCCAAAGCCATAATATTCCATATCTTAATATTTTTAAAATAAAAAAATAAAAATTAAAAGCATATTTTATTATTATCTTTTGTTTAAAATAATAAAAATAGGTCATCTGCATATCATTAATTTCGCCTATTAAATAGCAGCATCTTTAATCAAACTTTTTTGCTTAATCATTTATAAAACACAATTAAGCCCAAAGTTTATTAATATCTTAATTCTAATCATATACCTACCCCTAAAAAAAAGCTGGAAATCTCCTTTTGCCACTTCCCTATTTATGATTGTCCCCAACGTTTCCTAATGCGAATTTATGTACCAATATAAAAATCATAATAGCACAAAAATCAAAGCTAACGCAAAAATCAAAAAAAAGTATTTTATTATATTAGTAAACTTGGAATAATTGCCTAAATTGGCTCTTAAATGAAAATTCGATTGATCTTATACAAGCAAAAAGAAATTATATAAGCTATTATTATCTTTGAAAATAAATTTAAATAAAATTCTTAAAATAATATAAATCTTAAAAAAAAAATTGCTTTTAATAAAAAATGCAAAAAAGCAATAGGAAATATTTTATATTGCATATTGCAAACTTTTATAAAAAACAAGGCCTAAGTCCAGGGAATATCAAGCTTGCATTAAAAAAGTATATTTTTAAAATAATAATTAAATTAAATTTAATCAAAGGAAAAAACCAAAAGCAAAAATATAAAGCAAAAAAGCAACCATATTTAAATTTGTTTTATTAACGCAATAGCAATTAATATTTTTTTTTTGGCTTTGATGATAAATCCCAAAAACCTATGTGCTCCCAAAAATAGCAAATTTCTTAAAAGCCTTTTTTTTAAAAACTCATATGCTTCTAAAAGCTTTATTTTTAAAAGCCTTTGTGCTTTTAGGATTATTATAATTCTTAGGAAATCAAGTCCCGGGAGTAACCTAACTTTTAGGATTTTGCTCTTTAGCTTATATCATCTTTAATTTAAATAAAAAAAGGCATCATTTGAAATAAATGATGCCTTATTTAAAAATTATTTTATTAAGCAAGCAAATAAATAAAGTAATAAAATATATAATGGCTGCTATTGCTAAAATAACTATGATGATTGTATTAATAATGCATATAAAGGGTTAAAGCGGCAATTTAGCTTGAAGTATGCTTTTTATGTTTTAAAGTGCTTAATAACACAAAACTTCCTTGCCAAATCTGGCTTGCCGCATTTTTTAATAATTTTGAGAATAAGCTTAATAATAGGGTATATTGATTAATCTGCTATATATGTAAATACGCAAAAACCTAATTAAAATTCTTATTGTGTAAAAAACAATGGATATGGCTGCAATGCTTGCCAGGCGTTTGATGTTATTAGGAAATTGGTTTTTATTTATTGCAAAATTGATGCAATGCAAAAGCTTGGTGCTTTTTTGCTGCTAAAATTTAAAATTTAATTAACGCTTTTAGCTATAATGGAATTTGAGGTTGGCTATAAAAAAAAGTTATAAAAAAGTGAACTTGATTTGGCGCCAAACGCATTAAAGGCATTAAATCAACTTCGCAAATCTTTAAACTTCAAAAATAAGGTATTTGGGTTTTTTAAAATTGATATATAATTTGCAACGCAAATCTGAAATAATAATAAAAATTAACAAATGTTTATTATTATTAAAAAAAAAGGAATAATGCTGCAAATAAAAGCTTGAATATTATAGGCCTTGCTAATCATTAAGCAACATAAATTTGCTTACTTTTGATCTTTTTGCATTGCCTTAAAAATGCTTAGCGTTATTATAAAATGCTTTAATCAAAAGATTTAAAGATATGAATATTAAATACCAGCTTTTAAAATAAATTTTTAATTTATTATTGCAGGTGTGGCGAATTATTTATTATAGCTTAAAAGATATGAGGCAAGCCACCTATCACCCCTGCTAATTTGCAAATAGTTTAACCCATAGCTTCTTATAATCTATAAAATCTAGCGCTACCCCCATTCCCCCACCCTTGTTATTCAATATCATACCTCCAAGCCATAATGAAAATCCCGCCTTACTTGAAACAATAAATTAAAAATTTATTTTAAAAGCTCGAATTTAAGATAAATAAAAATATCGCGAATTAATTTATTTTAGCATACTTTGCGATATATTATGAAAATAATGGCCTTCCTATTATTAATCCCTAAGTAATTATAAGTTCTAATAGCTTTGATAGTAATAACTTTTGAAAGCATACTTTTATGCAGGATAGCAATTATAGCCCAAAAAACGTATTGCTATTGTTAAACCACGACCTAAATAAGATCCTAAAGCCATTGTTGCATTTAATGGGGAGCATTAGTTATGATTTAAGCTTTTCTTTAAATAACCAAAGTTCCTATTTTAAAGCTAACCCAAACCTCCCCATATGCAAGCGCTATAATTATAAGCAATGTAAGAAGCGTGCTAATCAAAAAAAGGCAAAACTGCTTTTATAAAAACAATTGCTAGCCAGTTTCCTTGGCCGGATCTTATTAATATCCTTAATAAATATTGGGAAATATTATAAGTTCATAGCCTTTTTGTAAATTAATTGCGCAAGCCTTTTCAATGGTTTAATATAATCAACGGCCTGGTTCATATTTAGCATCGCAAATATTATTTGATCTTGCGAAAGTTAAAAAAAAAAAAATCTCCAATAATGGCGTTAATTTGTAATAAAATACTAAACCCTTAAAAGCTATAATGAGTTTTATTATAAAGCAATCAAACAGCGGATCAACAGCACGCAAGCTTGCGGAAGTAATAAAAATAATAACAATAAAGCCCACAAAGAATATGTAAAACACATATTTTTAGATAATAATTCAAAAACTCTATTAGCAGCCCCGGCAGCGCTTAAAAAGAACCTTCAGCTTGCCCAGCAATAGGCAATTTAGGTAAAAGGTTATAAGAAAAAAAACGGTTTAATACCTGGTTTAAGCATTGGGGTTGGTTTAATTATTGAGCCAAAGATTAAAAAAAAAATGTGCAAATAGATTTAAATTGGGGATTATCCAATAATGACTTATGCTAATATATGATTTAATTACTTGATTCCTGATTATAACCATGCATATCTTAAATTATTTTTCAAGCATATTCATAAAACGTATCCAAATATTATTAGCATATGCCGGATATTAAAACCAATTGTAATAAGCCTAATTAAAAACCATTAACTAAGCAATTATAATAATTGGGATACCATTTCAAAACAACTTAAAGAGCATTTCTAGCTACCTGCTTAATATATTGTATAAGGTTTTTTTTTTTTAAAAAAAAAAAATATTTAATAAATCTTTATACTTTAAACGCAAAACGTTTGCATATAATAATAAAATTCAATTAATTATTATTTTTTCAAATTCTCTTACTTGCTTATGACAAGTAATAACAGATTTAACCCGCAAAGTCCTAAAGCTGCTGACTTATTATAATCGAGCAGTAAAAAAAATAACTTCAAAAAATATCATTTTCACTTAACCCGCGCTTAAGCACATCAAAATTTGCTATTCATAACTTTAACCCCAAATTAATTTATTTAATATTGGCATAATCCCAATTATTTTGCTTATTACTTTTCCTATTATTTTATCATATCTCCACTCGCTTTTCCCGGCTACCTGGCCAAGTATAAGAAACTAATTCTTGGGCAAAACCATCGTGGCGTTCGTAAAGGTTTTTAAAAGGTTTAAAAAAATTAATTAAAAATATAAAAAATTTATATTATTTGCTGCAAGCGCAGCAATAAGCAAATAAAAAGTATATTAAATATAATTAAATATTAATAATGCTTAATTATTTTCCTTATCCTTAAAAAACAACATTAGCATTAACGCTTAGCCGGTAATAAATTTACTTACTTATATTCATAAGTATATTAATAAAAAATTATTATTCTTTTATTAGCGCTTTATAATTGCATCACAAACCAAGCCATTTCTTTTGCATTGTATTTAGGGCATTCTTATAATATTTTTTTAAGTATTTTTGAAATTTTTGCTAATCAGTTATTGAGTTTTTAAGGTAAGCTTTTCGTAAAGGGCTAAAGGGAAATTATTTGATGTTGTTGTTGTTGTTTTAAAGCAATTTTTATTTGTAGCCATTTCAATTAGTAAGGCAAAGGATTACAAAAGAGTTTGTACAAACTTTTGTAAATTGTTTTGTAATAATCATAGCCCATTATTTTCTTAAATGATATATTAAGGATATTTTCATAATTTATGTAAAAGCGTAATGTTATGGCAACTTTGCGAAAATGAATGTTAAACTTAAGTTGATCATTTGTTTAATTTAATAAAAGCATTTTAAAATTTGATTTAATTAATATGAAAATTCAGGTATTAATTATTATTAGCTTAGCAAAAAAAAATCAAAACCACGTTTTAATTATTTCTTCTTAATATCCCCATAAATCCCTTCCCCATTAGCCATATTTGTTTTATTAATCTCTTGTTTGCATTAACATGTTAGGTCTATATTATGAACCGCTTGTTAATATTTTAGGTTCTTCTTTTTTGTTATTGTAATGGTGATCATATTTTAAAAAGGATCTAAAATCGTTAATCATTTGTTTTTAAAAAAAATCTTTATATTTTAAAGGGTCTAGCCTATTATTATTTTCATTTTCACATAAGGCGCATTTTAAAATTGGGAGATTTCCGCAGGTAATGCAAAAAACAAGAGATCCAATTGCAAATATTTAAGATTAATCTAAAATGTGCAAAAGAGGTGCTATTCAAATTTGAATTTTTGTAAAAAAAAATAGCTTTATGTAATTTTCAGGAAGGCAAGTGAAATAAGCATAAGCAACGTGATTTGTTTTATTTTTTAGCGTGCATAATTTGCGCAAGATCTTTTAAAAATGATTACTTGCCAAAGTTCTCCCTTAATTGCTATATAAGATTCCGCTATTAAATAAGGCCCTTGTCACGCCGGAAAATCCCGCCCACTTGTTAAAAACCTCTAAAAACTTTATTATTCGGCTTATTATTAAATTATGTTATTATAAATTGCAATAAGAAGCAAAAATGTTATTTTATCAATTTTTGTTTGTATAGCTTTGCATCTTTTATGCGCATTTTAAAAAGGCTCTTATTAATAGCTAAAGCAATCTTATTATAATAGTTACAAAATGTTGGGGCATATGTTTGTGAAGAATGGGCCATAGCTAAATTAGGAATTTTTGAACCTTATTAGCGAAGCTATGCATAAAAACGGAGACGAAGAAAAATGCATTTTAATTAAACAAAATTATTTTGCTATTAATATAACGCCTTTTTATAAGGCCGTCATCAGGAATTTTTTTAAAAACCAATATTCAAAAGTTTGAAAATACTTAAACCTAAAAGCAATAGCAAATCTAATCAAATCCGTAAATTAAATCTTTTTTTTTATAATCTTATATTCACTTTCATTAGTAAAATGCCTTCCTCCATTAGCAAGGTTAGATACCAATGCCCTTATTCCCAAAGCGTGCCCTAATCATAATACCTTTGATGGTTCGCGAAAACCTGCGAGCCCAGAATAATATTATATTAAAAATTAAACAATTAATTTATATTAACAAAAGCACGTCACTTAAACTAATTAAACCTAAAATACTACTGTTTATTAATTTAGGATTTAGCAAATGATTATCCCACGGGTTTTAGGAAGATTATTCATAGGCCTATCCCAAATTTGATTTATATTGTTTTAAAACTTAAATATTATATTAATCATATTATTTTAATATTCTAAAAAATTAATTATGTTACCCCAAAGCTCCACTAATAAATCTGGCAATATATTAAGATTAAATGCCGTAATAGGGGAAGTTGCAAATAATATTAAAAAAAGTATAGGCACTTTAATATTTGGATCTTAAAATTTTATTAGTTTAATCCACCAAATTCATTGTTTTAATATTTATTTGCATTCCTAATTTCCAAATCATAATTTTCTATCGCAATAGGTTTACTTAATAACATAGGACTTTTCAGACTTTGGCGTGGGTTGTCTGGCTTATTTACTTAAGGATTTGCACTTGCTTTATTAATAGTAATAACTAATGCTCTAAATAGTAATGTAGATACATTTGTTATTTGTATTTGTTTGTATTTTCATTTCTTTGAAAATGTTTATTTATTAATTAATCTTGCTAATCTTAAAAAAGGTTATTATATTATATATCACATTTGCTTATAATAAAGCATATTTTAGAAAATATAAATTTAGCTTTATGTTTAGCATAACTTATATCTTTTTTTTTACGGTATAACATTTTTAAGTGTTTTTATTACTTAAATTGTTAATGCCTTAAGCCTCTAGGCGTGCCACAACTTCTTTCCAAACGTTTTCAATTAAAGATATGCGTTTAAGCCTATAAAACATAAGCTCGTATTTTAATCAATTTTGCAATTATGCCATTTACTTAAACGCCAAAATGTTTTTTGGCATATAAATCATTAAGTCTAATTTACTAAGCTTTATGAACAGTAAAGCATATTTTTCATTAATAAACGCCCATTTTTTATTGCGCTTTTTAACCTTTGTTTTATTTTTCCTAATTTTAAAGTAAATAAAAAACTTAGTCTTGGCTATCAAATTTGCATAAAAATGGCAAACATTAAGCTTATTCACTAAATTGTAAAAAGCGATTTGTAAAATTTGTAAGCATATCGCCTTTATAATTAATAATTGGAATTAAATATAATTTAATGCCAAATAAAGGCGAGAAAGAAAATTTTATAATAGGAATAAGATAATTTAAGGTTCTGAAATAAAAATAAACAAAGAATTTTAATCCTAAAGCTTTAATTAAATAAGGACAACCTAAAGTACATAAATAAGGTTCGTTTTTTATTAAGCCACCTTTAAACGATCAAAAGAAGAATATTTGTATTGCGTCTTTCATTCTAAAGGAACTTGTTCCCATAATTTTAAAAAAAGTCTTAAAGCCTTACATTAATATATTAAAATAATTATCAATATATAATCATTTGGGATATATTTACATTTTTCTTTTTTTTATAAAAAGATTTTTAATATGAATTTTTATATTGGAAGCTTTTAAAATAAAAAGCTTTGCAATATAATGGCAATAAATAAAAAATTAATTTCTTATTATTTCCCATTTAAATATGCAAAAGCAAGCGCATATAATATAAATATTACGCTAAACCGCATATTGCTAAACTTAAGGCCTGTTCTCAACTTAAATAATATGGGGATTAGCACATAGCTAAAGCAAAAACAATTTTTCATTATTGCAAAACTGTAATGCGCCTAATGAATATGTATTCTTTTAAGTTTTAAAGGGCCCGATTTTGTTAATGGTTATAGTTCTTAAATGCTTAAACAATTCGCGCGCAATTTTCATAAACGAATATAGTATCTAATTGATGAAAAGTAAAAATCTTCAAAATTATTCCTTTGCCGCTTAATAATATCCACCTCCTTTATATTTGTTTATTCCCTTTAATCATTGCGCATACATAGTATAATGCTTAAATCTTAAAATATAAAACAAAGCCTTTATTGTTTACACGAATTGCCAATTTTATTTAAATCAATTTTATTATTTATCAAATAAAATATTATTATTATTAAACCTTATTTTTTCTGCTATTATCAAAATGCCTATTAAAAGCGTACCCATTTGCGACGTACAAGAATGTACAAAAAAATAACATTTAAATTGCTTTGATGTAATCTTTATAAAAAATCTCTAATTTACCAAATTGCTTTTAATAAAAAAGGCTAATGCCTGCATTTAAATATATGCCACGGGAAAAAAGGGTGCACTAACGCTGTCATTTTGTCAGCATTAATATGCTTGGATTATGAGCTGATCTGCCGCCTTATCAAACTTTGTGCTAATAGCCTATTAAGCAAATAATAAATTGTAATATTCACAATTTAAAAAAGCGATTTGCATTTTCAGCAACAGGGTAAAGGATTATTTCAAATAAATAATAAGGAACCTTAAGCTTAATGACTGCTTTTAGTTGTAATAAAACCCTTAAGAAATCTTGATTAGCATATATTAGTTCATTACATCCAAGCTACTCATAATTGTATTTATGCAAGCAAAAAATCTTATATTTAATTACAATTCAGCCCTAATTTAGAAATCAAGATCCTAAAGCTATTAAAACAAAGGCAATAAAGCTGAAGACATTTTAAAATTAAACAAAATAAAAATAATAATAAAAAGGGATAATAATTTAATAATTTATATATAAAATGAAACGCAGTTTATTTTATTAAACGCACAAATCTTAATTTGTAAAGCTTAATCTTATGCACTTTTTTTTATATAGCTTTTAAAATGCTTTATGTGTTTAAGAATAAGCCTTTAAAATTTGCATATTGGGTAATAATATTTTATTTTGGCGTATAAATCTTTTTTTAAAAAATTAATTTATTTAATATAATTTATTATTTTTGCAAGGCAGCAAAAAAAGCCTATTTGTTTTTTATAGCTTTTTAATTTGTTGCTAATGCAAATTGGGCACTAGTTTTTAGTAAGCTTAATAAGGAATGGCTTAAGATTGAGCAATTTCTTTTTAATAAAAAATGGCTGCAATAAAGCAATCTAAAATTAATACCATTGAGGCATTTTGCAGCAGCAGCAAAAGGCGATTATAAAATTAGCAAAATAAATCCGGCGCGCAATAATTTTTTGCAAGGTAATACCCGTAATATAAATACAAATAAATTCAATTAGCTGTACTCGTTTGGAAATTTGATATTCAATTACCAGCTTAATATACTCATTTTTTTATTATTTACGATTTTGCCTTTTAATATCTTTTAGTAGGCAATGGCGGAAATAATTGGCTTAGTATTTTTTAAAAATGATATTTTATTGCTAAGTTTGGGTAATATCAATTTCCGCAATAAAACGCTAAACTTCCGCCTTGACTTTTGTGCCCTAAATTTTATAAGCTTTAGCTTTTAGCTAAGCCTGCTGCTTTTTGAGGCCAATAATATTTGGGTTTAAAAAAAGCGCTGCAATAACGTTGTTTGGCATATGAACTAAAGCGCAAAAATCACGCATAAGGCTTATGTAAATAAGTATGCGTAAAATGCCATCTGCAAATAATTGCTTAAAAATAGCAAACAAAACGTTAAACAGCATTTTTTTATTAATATAAGCTTTGTTATACATTGCCAAGTTTGGGTTATATCGCATAATTTAATTTTAAATCGCATTTGTAGCAATACCTAAACACAAAAATTTTTTATTAGCAAAGTGGTTTATGCTTATAAAATCTTAGCATACTTATGAATAACAACATTTGCCATTTTATAACAAAAGCAATAGCTGATCAATTTTTTTAAAAAGCCCGCCTTAAGCCCAAGGCAATTTAAGCAGTTTTTAAATTAAAAGTAAATAAAAGCAAATATTAAAAAAGTAATCATATTATTAATTGGCTTTTTATTTTAATAAAAAATTAAAATCTTAAATATTTTTTGCTTTTAGAATAATAATATAAACATAACAAGGCCCCACACCTTGTGCTCAAAAACCCGCTCAACCGTAATTAGGCTTAATGCCTTAAAAGCCCCATTTGCAATAGCCAAGGAAATAAGGTGGGTAATTAAACAAAAAATAAGGTTATTTATTTTAATAAAAAAAAAATTATATTGCCATAATTTATTAATTTGCTTTTGAAGCACATAATAAAAAATGGGTTTATTAATTCATAGCTTTGGGCGTCTTTTGGCTTCCTTATAATGCGCCAATTTAATCTTTATTGCAAGCATATCCCGCTTTTTTGCCATAAAATTTTGCATAATCAAAAAGCAAATGTTTTTATAGCAAAGCGCATTAAATTATTTAAGTTCCATTTTAATATTGCTTATAGCAATATTATTATTAAAGCTATTACTATTATTTTTAAAGCTTAAATTAGCAATAACATTATTATGATTATTAAAATTAAAACCGGCATTAGCGCCAATTTTAGCATTTTTAAAGCTATTATTGTTCACATTTTTATTGCTAATTTTATTATTCTTAAAGCCAGGCTACCGCCGCTTTTTTTTTTTTTTTGCGTTAATTAGCTTTGCAGGCCAGTACCCCATAGCAAAAAGGAAAAGCAAAATTAATGCAAATTGCACGCAATATTGCTTTATAAGGAAAATAAAAATATTGCGTGCTTAATAATAATTAAGCAAAAGCAAAAGGTTATTAATATTAAAAACAAGCTTTTTTTTAATTATAATATTAAAATCGTAATCCCTTATTAAAGGATCATAAATGTATTAAACAAATATTAGCATTTTTGTATTAAAATAATATTAAAATAATAAGGACCTTTTATTGCAAAAACCTTTTTTGCATTATTAATATTTATATGGCAGCTGTTTTTTTAATTAAAAAGCATTTTAAGCTGCAAATAATATTAATAAACTATATTTCTTTTTTTTACTTAATTTATTTTGCAAATGTAAATAACAAATGCTATCAAAATCCTCTTTAAATAATTTTGAATTATAAAGCGCTAAAGTGAATTTTTGAATAAATATGCACAAAACCTAGCTTTAAAGTTAAACCAATTACGTATTTTATATCATGAATTGAGTATTTGCTTTTTTATTTACTAAACTTATTAATAATATCCTAAAAATTGTTTTTCGTACTATTAGCATAATTAGGCTTAATAATCATTTTATTGTGTTGATTGATCAGGTTTTGATAATATTTGAGAAGGCGTGATTGGTTTTTCGGTTTAGGACAACAACGTTCAACGCGATTATTAAGGCGTGCAAGATTTAGCAGCAAAATTGGGGGCTGTTGCAAATTATGCTTAGCAATCATCGTAAAAGAAGAATTGTTTAGTTTTGTGGTGAAAAAGCCAAAAGCAAAATATTGTTGTGTAAGATGCTAAGTCAAAAGATAAAAAAAAAAAGAAGAAAAATGGGGATGGGAATAAAAAAGGTATGTATGTGAGCGCGAATAATGGGCATTGCTATGGTGATTAACCAAAGGCCCCCCTAAAACGGGGAGATATAAACAAGAATTAGGATTAAAAAAACAAAAAAGGTTGAAGTTAAACGCAACGACGATTAGCCGCCATGGGCCTTGGCGCACTTATGTGATAAGTTGTGGGGTATTTAAGCCCGCGTAAAACAGCAACCAAACCCGCCGAAAACAGCATGTCCAATACCACAATCCCGCATAAAATTATAATATAATTTGTTTCAAAGCAATATTTATATTATTTTCATTGCTATTTTACATTTGGTTTAGTGGCCTTTTTATATTTTAATATATATAAGAATATGAAAATATAGCAAAAGCAAAAATAATAGCGGAAATAAATTTAATAATAATAATTGTTAATATAATTAATTAAGCTTAAGATCGGGGTAAGCGGCAATAATGATTATTAGAATTAATATTTGGCCTTATTATTAAAAAAGAAAAAGAAAGAATAATATGTTTTAATGAAAGCGGCATTTTTTTGGAGTTTTTATTATTTTATTGTGTAATATTAAAGGGGAGGCTGCTTTAGAGGCTGTTTTAAAGGCTGCTTTGGCATGCGGAATCTAAAGAAGGCGAAAGTCAAATTGTATTTGCTTTTTTAGCAAAATAATAATATAGGCAGAATTAATAATAGCAGAAGCTGATATAATTAATAAGGAGAAAGCCATAAATTTTATATAAGACACTTTTAGGGCTTTGACATTAGGAAGGCTGCTTTATAATTGAACAAAAATTAATGAAGGTTAAATGATTAAGCACTTTTAATTTTATTAAATTAAGCATTGTATTTATTTTAATATTAATTAAGCTTTTGATTCTATTATTTAGCATTTTTTTAATGGCATTATTAAATATAATAATGGCGGAGATTTTGAATTTTAATTAAAGTATTATAAGTAGCAATTGGAGAAGAGGCTTTTGGCTAAATAATGCATTGTTTGGCGGCATTAAGAAGGATTTGATGTTTTAATAGCTATGCTTTTTTAAAAATAATATTATAATGTTTTAATTAAGTAATGAAGAAGGGGGTAAAAGCTTACAAACGCTTATTTATTATTAGGTTTAATATGGTATAATGGCTGATTTTTTTATTATTGGCATTATTAAATCTTTTGATAATAATAACGTTTAGTAAAGGGTGAATTAAAGGTTTTAAAAAAAAGATTTTAAAAAAATACAATTAATAAAATAATTATTATTTACTTTAGAATTAAAAAATACAAGTAGCTTATATAATAATCCATTTTGGTGAAAGTTATTTAAATAATAAAGGATTGTTTTTTAAAAAGCTTTATTAAGTTAAAGTATTGTATATTTTTTAATATATTTAAGAAGGAGTTTTTTCTTAGGCTTGGCCTTTTGCTGAAAAAGGTGGCATTTGTTCTTTAGCAATATTTTTATATATATTTTTATTATTATTTTTAAATTGGTTATTAAAATAATAATTAGCAGTAATTTTATTAATTTTATAAAGAGTAAAAGGTTGTTAAAATGGCTGTGTAATATAGTGGCAAGGTGCATTTATTGGTAATTAGGCACGAGGGGTATTGATATATGCGGAAAGGGTTGATGGTTTTTAGTATTATTATTATTAAGGCTAAGAGCTTTTTATTTATGATGTTTTTTTGTTTTATAATTAGTGTAGTTGTGGAAAGGAACAGGAGATTAAAAAATTATATTTATAATTTAATAAGAGTTTGGCTTAATAAGGGCTAAAAATTCAGAAGTTAAGTAGAAAGTCCGCTTAATTAATTGGCCTTGGTTTTTAGCTTAAATTGCTTTTATGTATTCTTTTAGTGATTAAGAGGTTTTATATTATTAAAATAGTTATTTACATAATTGAGGGGGGAGCTTATTTTACAAATCTATTTTTAAAATAGATTTATTACTAATATTAGCAATGTAAACAAGAGTTTTGAAGTTGTGATAAAAGCTTTAAAAGAAGCTTTGGTAGTTTATGTAAAAAGCGGAGTATTTAAAATGGGCTGTTTATTTATTATGAAGATTAAATAAAAATGAGATAAATTGTTTTATTAAATTTAGGGCATTTATAAGCGTATTATTTTTATTAAATTCGGGTTTTAAGAAAGTTGGTTCTAGGAATGTTTATGTTATTCTTTTGGTTTGGTTTAATAATTAGTTTTTTTTGTGTTTTTTATTAATAAAGTAAGTAATATAGCAATATAAAGCGTTATGTATTTGGATTTTTTATAATTTTGGGGAATATTTAATATTATTAAAAAGTTTGTTTAAAAAGTTTAGAATTTTTTTAATACAAGTAGTATAAAATATAAAAAAGATTTTAAAAAGAAACGGGATTTAAAAGGCGTTTTTAGGAAAAGGACGGTGTGGAGTATTGTTACGGTAATGGCTTGATTTGTTATTGTTTTTATTATTATTATTATTTGGATTAAAGGCAGTGGTAGTTTGCTTATTTTTTTTCTTAATAAAGATATTGGTATTTTTTTTAATAAAAAAAAGGAGTAGATAAAAAGGGGCTATTTTTAAAAAAATAGATTTAAAAGGAGTATGATTTTTACTAAAGCTTTGGAATTGTTTTTGTATTATAAGTAAGTTTTTACTTATTTGCATAAAACGCTTTTTTAGCCTTTTTTGATTTTTTTTATTATTTATGTATTTATAATAATTTGGCTATTTTGGGGGGTAGATTATATTGTACTAAAGGAGGAAAAGGGTTAAGAGAAAAATTTTATGGGGAAAATAAATAAGGCAAAGGCAAAAGACATATCGGCATTTTTTATTAAAAAATGCTTTATTATAAAAGGTTTAGGCTTTATATAATACGTTGGGAATATATTTGTATAAAAGGGAATATTTTTTTTGGCTTAATTAAGTTAAAAAGGCGTAAAAAAGGGAAGCTGGTATTATTAATTTCTTTAAGTTTATTGATTATTTGGGTACTATTTATTAAGTTATATTTGATATAGGCCTTTTTTATAAAAAAATTCTTTTTGTATTAAAAGTTTATAAAAGAATGAGGAAATGGGAAGATGTTTATTATTTTTTTAGATGAGTTGAAAAGAGTTGTAAATAATGTGATACTTGCCTTATAAAAACTAATGCTAATGTTTAGCAGAGGCCTTATATATTACGTAAGAAGTAATAAAAGTAATTTAAAAAAAATTAGAATTTATAATTAAAAAAGAAAAAAAGAAAAGAAGGAAAAGGGGTTATGTATAAAAAGCGTTGTTGAGTTAATTTTGCCTAGGC
The DNA here is from genome assembly GCA_002554605.1 of Helotiales sp. F229. Lineage (NCBI taxonomy): Eukaryota > Fungi > Ascomycota > Leotiomycetes > Helotiales > Helotiales sp. F229. The sequence goes on along the minus strand of MXAW01000002.1, from coordinate 2,495,287 downwards.
GCTTAATAATACTTAATTAAGAAAGCTCCCCTGAATGCCCTCCGATCCGTACCAATCGTCACACTTCATTAATACGGCTTTAAATTCAAAAGAAAAAAATTAAAATAACCAATTCTTTTATAATAACCGCTGATTAAACGGAGCTTTAACAGGTGATAGCTTTACCACTAAGCCAGCAGACCCCGGTAAAAGGGTACAAGAATTAGTTGAAAGCCAATTCTACTCTATAACTAGATATAGACGTTATAAATCGTAACATTAATATGGGCCTTTATAAAAAAGTAAATCCATAACATATAATATGGCCTTTTCTTTTTTTAATTTATTAAACCTCTTTTCCCCTTTCTTTTAATTATACCACAATAATAAAAGAAAGTAATAATAAAAATATAATAACAAGGGTATAATAACAAAAGTGTGATAACGAGGGTATAATAAGCGACGACAAGGGTACAGTAATGAGGGTACGGCAGCGACGGTAAAGTGCGGCAACGACGGCAAAGTACGGCAAAGACGGTGAAGCGCGGTAACAATGGTGAGGTACGGTAACGATGGTGAAGTGTAGGGCGATTAATTAAGGTTAAAAAGGAAGATATATTCAAGCCGTATAACTTATGTAAAAGTTATTTAAAATTAGTTATATTTATTTATAAAAATCAAATCTTATATTCACTTTTATGATATTCATTTTTCATTTTTTACTTTTATGTTTTCACAACTAATGGGTCCTAATAAACAGCCGTACTAATGGGTCTTAAAAACAGCCGTAGTACAGTACCACCCCCGTAAAATATGTAGAGTGCCTCCCCACTATCGCTAAAATTCCTACTCCACACACTGCGAAGCGCAAATCGAACATGATACCACCATTGACTGCAATCATATCTGAGATATCTTCTATCCAAGACGCCCAGGTCAAGGTTTTATCAGGGCCACTAAAAGGTGGCTCCAATACTGTATATGAGATCCAATCTGAGCACGGGGATCGTTGGTGTCTTCGAATTTCCCACGACGACGACGCAGCTAGCTTTGCTACAAAAGGGACAGCTGTTCTTAAGGACGCGAAAGAAAGGTGCCCAGAGCTTCTAGCACCTGGTGTTGTCTATCAATCAGGTTATTACACTCTTATGGAGTATCTTGACGGAGAAGCACTTAAATCCTGGAACACGCAAGTGTTACCAAAGGAACGACGTCAAGTTTTACTGGATGACCTCGCGACTTTCTTGTTTTCCTTATGGACCTTAGAAGAGGCACAAGACACTCAAGGTACAAGTGGTTTCGCTGAAGGAGTATGGAGTAAATTGCGGCATATGACAGAGGTGAGACAAAATAGGCTAACTGGCACATAGAACACAAAATGACATATAGAGAATTGCTTCGAAATGAGGTCGACAAAGGACTTCGCCGTACGCTTGAAGGAAACTCCGCTTGGGGCGATCCAATTTACTATCTCTACCGACGGGCGAAGATCGATGACCTTGTGCCATATCCGGACGATGGGTTTACCGCAGTCAAACATGGAGACTTGAATGCATGGAACGTGGTTGTGAGCGAAAGAGGGCTCTCTGGGTAAGTTCACTAATCTTTTAATATATTTTCTCTTTTTAATTGGTCATAGTGTTGTAGATTGGGATACATCCCGATTTGCTCCTGCCCCGTCAGCTATCCAGCACCCTCTTTTTATCGCGGACATTCCAGGATGGCGAAATGACGATGTCCCTGAGGGAATGACTTTTGAAGAAGATCGAGCTTATTTAGAGCATGCGATAGGGAAATTAGATGCGAGTTCTCAATACCCTAGGCGGATTAAGCATCTGCTACGAACTTCATTTGAGAGGCAATTCTTGGAGATGTCGCTTCGTAACCGGAAGATCAATAATGAGTATGTTCAACGCATATTCAAGGATGGTATTACACTAGACAAGAACGCGGCCCTTGAGCAGTTGGAGGATTTTCTTTCTGTTAACGAATCAATGCGAAGGCTTCCCGCAGTATTAAACCTGCGAAGTTGTCTTCTTTGATACTTTTACATCTAGAATCAGGTAAGAACTTGACTTATTACATTTCAGCGCTTGAGGTATAAAGGAGTAAGAAATATACCAGAACCAAGAGAAAAATGCTGTTGTAAATGCACACAATGAATGGTACTTGCGAACTGTTAAATAAGCTAAACTATGATGCTAAAAAGGTGATATATCCATGTCAGATCTCAGGAAAACATGTAAATGAATAGCTGTGCAAGCTAATCCAAGGCTGCACCATTGTCAACAATGACGAGAAAGATACCTCCTAAAACAATTCAGATCTCAATCTGCTCAACTGATCCAGAATCTCAAAATTCCACGCTAGCCATCGATGTGATTGTGATTTGAATTCGTAGATGACCCAGTGTCTCTGCAGGAACACCGATAGTTCTTCGGTGCCCCAGATGGGGATGCCTAGAACATTGTCTTGTAGTCCTGCGTCCTAACATATTTAGACTACCGACTGTTAGTGTCATTCTGAGTCTTGGAATAATGATGGACATTACCGAATCCCATGGAATTTTCACACTAACCCCCTTACGCTCAGTAATCTCGAGTTCCTCTGGGTCGCCTAAGGAGTATCGACGAAGCCTAATGTAGTTCTCTAGTTCGAACTGTTGAACAAGTTGTTGAACAGTTGTAAAGAACTCATCTACTATCCCATCATCACCCCCGAGCTCAAATTCATAAGGCTTCCACACATTCTGGCGCAAGGCATATGATTTCGGTCTGATTTTGGCACCATACAAATTGTCAGCTGTATCGCTCACTAAGAATGGCTGAAGAGTTTGGCCAAAGTCGAAGAGCCTGTGACCAGGCTCGACCTCTGTGTGACGATGGACGAGTGTGATTCCGTAGGAATCATTCTGCTCTTCGATCTGAGCCGTGTTCTCAAAAGCCTCGAGGAAAGCGGGGAAGTCTTTGGATTTCGCCTCCTCTAATGAACGAATAGAGTGGATGATGGATGGATCGTAAATCACAGCCATAATTATTGAGTCGCTGGATATTGTACGAGTCGGTGTATTGTACGGTTTAAAATTGTCCAGGTGGAATGAGATGTATGAATTGTCTGGCTTAAGATTGGACATTTGAGGCATTGGATGTAGAACGGACCAGATGCACTTTTGTACACTTTTCCAGGTCTTGGCAAAGTTGGTTTCAACTTCCAAAGGGCCTGTTTACTCACCATCTTGTCCTCTATCGCAGCGTTAAGCCTATTCGTTGATCTTTTGAGGGCTTGCTTGTTGGATGGGCGCTAGGGGCTTGTTGGCCACATATGAATGGATGCATATTGTTGCCTAGACAGAGCGGTCGTTGTTGCGTTTTCGACAACTGCCTGTGAATCAGGCCAAGATTTGGGGGCACAATTGGTGTGTGATACAAACAGTAGGGCGAAGCTTGCCGCTGACCAACCTCGCTACTGTCGAAAGCCTCATAGGAGTCGAGAAGAGGATAACACAGTTACATCCCAGTGAAACCCTTGCATCCATTCTCAAATAGTGCAGGACACTAGACATGCATAGGGGGAGTTGTGAATGCTCTTTGCTGTTTATTTACTTTGGTACCGGGGTAATTGTTGGCGCCAAGCATTCTACATACTTCCTCTGGGCCAGGCAATTTGACCAATAGATCTTTTGCATCCGGAGAAATACAAAGGTACACCGCACTAAATCAATTCTTTTCAAAGTACGTGGGACAGTCAATGGATCAGGCGTATAGAAGATGACTGCCAATCGGTCGCAGGGCCTCAAAATTGAGGAATACTTTGACTTTTGGAGAAAGCTCTTGCTACTCGCTTCAGGCTTTGCGATTATTATCGGATCGTTGACTAAATTACAATTACATGACACTGAAACCTAAATGCATCACACTGACTCCATTGCTTTTCGTTCGCAATAATCTTACCCCAGATCAGCCTCGATTATATCTACCATACTGCGGGGACTGGCAGGGCGCTCCCGGGGCTCATCGCCGGAAAGCTCTTGACAGGCCACTCAGCCAAGTTCCTATCAGTCTCAATCTGCGAATACAAAGAAGGCGGTTTCATGAGTCCAAGTATCATTGTCGAGCGGGTTAAGGGCGTCTTTCAAACGTCTCGGTCCCCCAGTCCCATCGGATGAGGTCATTCGGGCCGAGATCGATGTTGACGAAAGTTTCATTGGCGAAGACTACGCTGTGCCTTCTACCGAGAGCGTCGCGGCCATACGCGAGCTCGCTCAGGCCGACGGAGGGAGTCTTCGTAGGGCCCGTCCATACGGGCAAAGGGTTCGTGGAACCACAGTTGGCTCGGGTCCGGTGGGTCTTTCCTCTTGTAGGAATGGGAGGTCGTAAAGGATGAAAGGTCATAAGCAGTATTGTCGATGAAGGCGATGCTAATTAGGTCAAAGGCAGTGTCGTAGTCGAAGGCGATGGTCGCGAGGTCATAAGCGTTGTTGTCGTTAAAATGAAGAGGCAATCTTAGTATGTGTGCAGTCGTTACTTGGGATGGAAGTGGTTGGTGTTTAAACAGCTCGAGTGTGCGTTGTGGTGCTTCAATGTGGAGTAGGCAGTGAGTTGCTTCTCATACAACTCCCGTCCTAAATAGTAACTTAATGTCCACGCGCGATTATGTTCTAGTGGCTTAGCTGTACAAACACGTCGGTCTCTGCTCAACTGCCGCACCTTTGGCATGTCACCAAACTCACTTTGAATGGACATAAAACATGAGTCTCTTCGGGTTTTTCTAAAAGCTATGAGTCGACAGGTTAAGATAAGATCGCCTTGTAAGATATATACAATCTACTGTATTTTCTCCAAGATTCCTTCACATAACCACGACCAGTATTCCGTCTCTTGCCAACTCGTTACCGCTTTGACCAAAGATAGAAGGCGCAGAATCTCGAGGTGACTGACTGTACTGCCAGTAAGGGAAGGCCAAGGTCCTACGAGAGTCTAGGCGAAGGAATGTGTTAGCGGGCAGGATTTACACCCCGTGTGAGCAGGAATCTAGAGGAAAACTCACGACGCTGCCATCAGCTTCTTTCCACGCAATGTGCAATTTCCAATCATGGCCCACGACCGTCCATCCAACCATCGGGCGCAGTGTATTGTCTCTCCCATCTGCATCCCTCCCCTCCTCCCACAAATTCCGGACCAGCTCCAAGCCCGCCGCACACCAGATGCCCAGCTGCATGACTGCGACATTGTAATCACCTCCCTGTTCCTTCACTTCCAGACCGCATGCCACCGGCCGCTGAGAGGTGCTTGCATCCATCATATGGCTCAATGCCAAGCCAGGGCGGCATTTGTATACTCGCCTGATAGCGGGATACTTCTTGGGCGAGAAGAAGAGCGCCAGGTCTGCCTTCTTGTCGAACGAGAGGTGCGCGTGTCCCGGGATCAGGCTCGGCTTGATTGATTGTGTTTGCACACTGTGCAGTTCCAAGTTGGGCGAATGCGAGGCCTTCAATACGCTCCGCACGACCTCAATCCACATGCTCTCATCGTAGTGCTCGTTGCACGCATTCTCCGCTTCGTCGTATATGTTGTCAACTGTCTGCCAGAGGGATGTCAGGTGGGAGGGGTCGCGGATGGTGGAGATAGGTTCGAGAAGGTGCGCGGAAGCTTCGAAGTGGTCGTCATCTTTCTCTCGTAGTTTGTCCTAAGAAGTCATCTGTCAGCAGAGATTCCATGCAGCTGTTATTAAAGCCAGCCAGCCAGCCAGCCAGCTCATCTGCCTGCCAACCTCCTGCCAATCTCCTGCCAACCTGCCATCCTGCCTCCCTGCCCAACACAATAGAGATGTACATACCTCCAGCCCTCCGGGAATGACATTTCGAGACGCTGCCTGTACGAAATACTTCTTCATCGCACTCACTGCCGGCGGCAATACCACGCTGGAACCAGGCTGGCAGATCAGCAACGGCGGAGAAGCACGTTGCAGCTGAGTGAGCTGATGGCGCACCGGACTGCCAGTGCGCTTTCGAGACGGCCCAACCGCAGTCAATATCTCCCTACGATCGATGGCTACAGACGATGTAGTAGATGTCAGACAGCTCGCTATCGAGGCCGTATCATCGTTGTTCATGCTGCTGGTCCTGGTGCTCGCGCTGTGGACTTGAACTCTCCTGCGTCTGCGTCTGCCACATTCGCTTACGCCGTCGCCTTCGCCGCCTTGTCGTCGCCGCCGCTTTCGTCCTGGTGATCTGCCGCGCGATACAAAGGCGAACAGAGAGCCCAGTGATGGCGTCGTCGTCGTTGTTGTCGCTCTCGCAGGAGAGGCATCATTGTGTTGGTCCAGCGCGAATGCCTGCTCCCTCGGCTGCGGCTCTACGAGGTCAAGCCAAGCAGCAGATGTTGCTAGCCAAGAAGCCACACTCTGATTGTCGCTGACGATGCATTCTGTAGCGTAGGTCGATGTTGATTCCATGGAGCGAGGGAGGGGGAGAGGGAGAGACGTGTAAGGGCGCTTATTGTATGTTGGGAAGGCGTTGGCTGTGTTTGCTGTGTATAGTTTAATGCGTGGGTGTTGAAGTATTGTTTCTCATATCCTGTTTTGTTATGTTTTGTCGCGTCAATCTAGAAGTGGTTAGTAGGTCGGTCGGTTAGTCGGAGATTTCTTTGCCCGACCTCCACCTTGCCTGACCTTGATAGTAAGAACATTATTTAAATGCTACTCGGTGGTGTTTTTGATAAGGGCGCACCTAAACGAATTTTAGTGAGGAAATTGTGACTTTCTTGAATAACATAATAATGAAAAAGAAAACAGATGAAATATTTAATAGGATTAGAATCAATGTAAAGTTTTTTAATTGAAGCCTTTGTGCAACTTAATTGGATTTATAGTGGCTTTTTAATTACGAGATGAAGCTACGAAGTAGCTATGATTTTGGTGGGGTAGAAGTGTAAATGGAAGGAAATATCGTTCACGCGACATATCAGCTATAAGTACAAGTAAATCGTACTTTACAATAGTTAATAAGACTTTTAAAGTAATTCTAAGTATCTTTCACCACTGAAGCTATGCAATTGGTATTGTGATAATATCGCGCAGGAAAGCAGTAGGTCTGAATGGTGGTGGCAAAAGCGTTTGATTTTGTAAAGGGAAGCTCCTGCGCAATTAAAGATATATGCTGAATAGGGGCTCGCTTAGGTAAGCAACCCCATTCTATCCGACGGGCTGCTGTCAGGATTACACCTATCCTGGGGCGGAACAATAGTTGTTCCGAAGGAACATCAAAAGTCCAGCGCATTGTTGATATGTAAACAAGCCTTGATTTCCCACCTAAAATCATTATTTTTATCATTATTATAATGCTAGAGGATATAATAGCTGATCTTATGGATTCGGGCACTCGCCGACCAGATGCATTACCTTTAAAAAGCTATGGGAATAAATTTTACCTTATGCATTTGCTTGATTATCCCCTTGAGATCCGGATTCCAAAAGAAGTGAATGCAAACGATTCGCTTTCACTTTTTATTATATATTTTACCTCAAAAATCATAGATTGGATAGTTTAGAAAACGAATCAACATGTCCGGGATGCTGAAGACCATTTTAACCCATATGCACGCTTACTTCTTTGGTACTCCATTTGCGCCAGCGAGCTCTACGTCTATTTTGCTATACGAATTTACATGATTTATAATATTTAGCATAAGATATTTGATTATTGGTCAGATAAAAAATATCTAGCCTATTATAATATAACTAAGTATATGTCAAGGGATAGGTTTCAAGAGCTTCATATGCATATAAGATTAGTGGGGGATGAGGCGTTTAGATCATACCAGAGAGTGAGTTTTATAGCACGTAATGCCGGGTATCATTTTTGCTAACTTTTACTAGGTAAATAAGCTATTTAATCATGTTCAAGATATGAATCTTTCCATGTACATTTCAAGACAAGATATTGCCATAAATAAGTGTATCATCCGATTTAAGGGCCATGCAAAAAAGGCTATTACTATACCTAATAAACCAATACCCACCGGCTTCAAAGTATGGGCAATTGCCTATCTAGGCTTTATCCTTTGCTAGAACTAGCATATCCCAAGGGCGGGAAATGGGCTTGTGGATACACTTACATCGGTGGCTTTTGGAGGCACGAAAAAGGCTGGAAATGAAGGCAATAAAACGCAGGCTATGTGCCTCAAGTTGCTCCAAAGATTACTACTACCTTTGACTAGTTACGGCTATCACGTTTTTTTAGATAACCTCTTTGTATCAGCCAAATTTGTAGCCTATGCACAAACTTTAGGATTTGGTGTCATAAGAATATGTAAAACCAACTCCGGAATTATTCAAAAACTTCTCGATCTTAAAAAGTCAGACAAGAACGATATTATTTCATGAGAAACGCTTTATGCCTTTCTTACAAAAGACGGCAAAATGCTACAAATTGGGTGGAAGGATCAAGCTTTTGTGCTATTTATGACATCCATCCTGTCAAATGAGGAGACTGTGGATCGCAAAAGGAAGCGCCTAAAAGAGATTAGCTTAAAGGCAAAAACATTAAGAGCTGTTTTCTCTAAGGGAAAAGCTGTCAAGACATTACCTATACCTATTGTTGCTGATAGGTATAACTACAATATGAGAGGTATTGATTAAGGAGATCATTTAATCGCTTAAGGGCCTGGTTTACGTAAGGTACGCAAGGGTGATCACCAAGCAATCAAGCATTGAATATTCCGACTTATCCTTATAAATTCTTATTTACTTGTTAAATGTGCAAAGGTAAAGGAATCACGCAAATTGACTTTTCATAGCCAACAAGAGTTTTGGCGGATGCTTGTAAAAGATCTAATTGGCAAGGCAAGAAAGATCTCATATTGTAATCCAAAGAAAAGAGTCTCTATAATGAGCGCTAAGGCCGATTTTAAGCCTTCTTATATTTACCAATGCGTTAAAATGGCAAAAAGGGGGTGGTGTATTGCATGCAAAGGAGAGAGGTTCAAAGATCAGCCGCAAAAAAGAGTTGCATTAGGAGAAATCGCAGCAAATAGGGCTTGTTTTTCAACAAGCAATCTTAGCTAATATGGCTATAAATAATGCGCTATACACCTTTGTAAAATTAAACCCTGTTTTGCAGAATTTCATAAATGTTAACGAATATTTGCACTTTTTCTTAAAATGCGGCTTTTTTATTGGTCAGAATTAGCCGAGGCACGGTGCAGATCCTGGAGGTGTAATCCTGATAGCAGCCCGTCGGATACAACATATCCCCCAGTTGTGCAATGCATTCCCGATTATATAAAAAGAAACTAGTGTATAAAAAAGCTTTGGAAGCTTAAGAATAATAAGAAAATGTATTCCTTAAAAGCTAGCCAAAGCGCCAGGGGCAAAAGAGTGTATATAATCTTGCCAGCATTATTAGAAGGGGAGGGTTTATTGAGTACGCAATTGATAGCTAATCAATTACCGTCGTTTGATTGCTTCAACGTATATAACCAATAGCCAAAAGGAGCTGAATAGGCCAGCAAAGGAGCTATTGCCTGCTGTACCCAAGCGGGTAGGGGTCGCGAATCCACTACCTCTAGTATAGTCTGAACGTCTTCAGCGCTTTGTATTAGGAATGCGTACCCTACGCTCTCCAGCGTCTTTAGCAAACCACATTTCCAGGGTAATGTGAGTGCCGTACCAGCTGTTTCCCTAAATTTGCCCCTGATTATAGCCACCCCTTCTTTTCAAGTGTCTCCCAAAGCTTATTAAAGGTCGAGTTGGCAAGACGTAGTCGAAGAGCAGCTTGTTGATTGTTTGTGAGAAACGTCGAGGGATGTGAAAAGGACTTTCCAATTAGGGCTACCTTTACCCTTAAGCAATTTGACGCAGATCAAACGTGTTGTTGTCCGGCTTTAAGGCAAAGGCAAGCGTTTTTAATTATATCAAGGCGACTTTTAAGTATTGCGTAAGCGCCGGCTAGTTTTTCATTTCCATCTTATTATAAATGCCCTTCCAAAATCATTTTGTACTGCTCCAAAATACGTCCCGTCGACTCTCCCATTGTCTCAGCTTCAATATACTGGTTCAAATGTTGTACCCCTCATTTAGGTGCTAGCTTAACAAACACAGCCCAAAGGAAATCCTTAATTAAAAAAGCGCCTTCAACTTTAAAGAGCCTGTAGCCTTATGCTTTAAAGAGTGCCATAAACCATTTAATAAGCCACACTAAAGGAGTGACACCTCCAGACCTAGCCATTTCCAGTAGTTGTCGGTACTCATTCCTAACATGCTTTTTGATAGCGTTATTGCTAGGGGCGAACTTGATCTTAAAACCTTGCACAATATTTTAAAGGAAAAGCTTTTTTTTTAAAGTTAAGCGCTATATTTAAGATTTAAAAAGCGCCGGCTTTATTATTTGCTTTATCCAATTCCAAATTGCGAAGTATATTAACTTTTGGGCGATTCAACGAGCTTGCTTTTAAGTAAACTCCCTTTGTTGAAACTGGTATTGCTCCTTTATGTCCTAAAAGACGGCTTGCTAGGCCATCGGGCATTGCCCCTTAACCAAAACATTTCGCAAATTGCTATTTTATTTTTATAATAGCGCAAGCCTCATTATATTCTTAATATGAAGCATTTTGTTGATTGTGAAAAGCAATGAAGGTTTAATAATAAAAAGATGTAAAGCGTTTTGGCCATAAGAATTGATGTAATCCCAGCCACCCAAGAAGGTAGCTTGGCTTTTAAGCTTTATGAACCATTATAAAAAAAAAATTCGGTTTTTCAAGCGTGCATGCGAAGTTTTTGGAAGCTTTATTATTGTAATTGGATAAGGAGAGAGGAGTTGTTTTAAAGTATTAATAAAAAGAAGGTATTAAAGCTTAAAAGGTAAGCTAAAAAGATTTTGAGTAAAGGAAAACATTTCGCACATCATAATTTGATATTACCACAGTTTTTGCAAAGTAACATAAGTAGCTTAAATGCAAATGTGGCTTTTAATTATTGCGCAAAAAAGCAGTAGGTCTAAATGATGGTGGCAAAAGCGTTTGATTCTATAAAGGGAAGCTCCTACGCAACTGAAGATATATGCTGAATAGGGGCTCGCTTAGGTAAGCAACCCCATTCTATACAACAGATAATTATGTTATAAGCCCTTGAAGTTGGTGACTTTGGGTGGAAATTTCGCTTATCAACCATGGTGCGCCCTTATCAAAAACACCACCGAGTAAGTGAAAAGGTTAAAAATAACATATTAAATATTAAATATTAAACACTAATTAAAAAGAGTATTTTGATAATAATAATAACAATACATCTGCCAAAAAATTTAGTGGCAAATGGCCGCCGCCGGCGGCTTTTGGCGCTTTTGGCTAACACTAAAGAGCGGAAGATTTATGAAATAAAAGAAAAGTGGAAATAAATGAAAGGGGTTCGCCTTTAAGTACTTATATGTTCATGTTTACTTATAAGGCATTGGGAGGAATTAAAAGACAAGGAAAGCTGGGCATTAACCACAACCTATCTACGATCCCCACTTGGAGATCCTTCACTATCCCCGGTAACCTCTCTCGGCTCCGGACCATGTTACTCGTCGGCTGCCTGCGGGCGAAACCTTTTCGTTGAAAAAGAGAAATTCATAAACTTATCACAAGTACGGAGCTTGTCTTATTAGCATTGAAGTCAGAATTGCCAGTTCCGTGGTGTTGTTCGATCGTTCTCTCAAGTTCAAGAAAGGGGTGTTTTGCTCTGGCAGCTCCATTTCGCTTATTAGTCCGCGTGTTTGGCACCCAGCAGAATGGATGTCCAGCCCCTGCCATTGTTTGACGCTTGTTCCTTGTAATCTACGGGAGGACCCCCGCAGAAACCGGGTCATCATCCGATATTGCTATCAATGTCATGTCTCTCTTTCAAACATGACTTGGTTCTGGAGATGTCTACATTCTTTGACCCTTCGTGTGCTTGTACGAGTTCAAAATTCATTCTTCACTTCAGTCGCTCTTTACACAGTCACTCATTCTTCAGTTATTCTTTTCTTTCCAAGATGATCAAACCCTTTCTTCTCCAATCCTTCTTCTTAACCCTTGTTTCCGCGTTTGTTCACCCAGGACTTCTTGTCAATGACGCTGACATCATTCGAATCCAAACAAAGCTCGCCTCCAAGCAGGATCCATGGCTAAGTTCATGGAACAAGCTGGCCAGCATCAAGTACGCCAGCCCATCATACACAAACAACGCCGTTCCCATTGTCTATCGCGGAAATGATGGCGTACATGCTGCAAATGCCGACAAGTTGTGGCATGATGCCGCAGCTGCCTTCAATCTTGCCTTGAGATGGAAAGTCGACAAAGATGTTGAGTGTGCTGAAGCTGCTTCTAAGATTCTGGTTGCATGGGGAAACACTATGACGGCACTTGGGGATTCAGATGAGAACTACCTCACTGCTGGATTCCAAGGCCACCAGCTGGCCAATGCCGCCGAACTACTGAGAAACTACAGTCCATTCGCACAGAATGGCTTGTCCGTCGTGATCAAGATGTTGGAAAATGTATTCCTGAGCAAGAACGTTTTCTTTCTCAACCACCAAGCCCCATCTGAACATAACCACAAGCATTTCCACGCTAACTGGGAACTCGGCAATATCGCATCAGCCATGGCCATTGGTGTTCTCAGCGACAACCAAACGGCCTTCGATTATGCCGTCGACTACTTCAAGAACGGATCTGGTAACGGCGCGATCAACAATGCCATCACGAATATTGTTAGTGAGCCGGGAACTGGAAAACCGCTTGGTCAGGGGCAGGAGTCTGGTCGTGATCAGGGACATTCGGCTCTCAATCAGCAGATGCTTGGTACCATTGCCCAGCAGGCTTGGAATCAGGGCGAGGATCTGTATGCGTACAACAATAGTCGACTACTACTCGGGTGAGTTATTCTATGGCTTGGGGTTGAGAATGCTTTGCTAACGAGGTCATATAAAGTGCTGAGTACTTTGCGCGCTACAATTTGGGCAACGATGTCCCATTCGAATCTTGGACCAACGGTATAGTCTCTTGGACAGAGATAAGTTCTGCTTCTCGAGGTGCAACCAGACCAACCTGGGAGTTGCTGTACAGCCATTACGGTCAAATAAAGGGACTTGATGTTCCTTGGACGAAACAATTCTTGAATCACACACTTGAGACCTTTGGTGGGGTATTTGAGGGAGGTGCAGGATCTTATGGCGAGGGGTCGGGACACTATGACGGGCTTGGTTGGGGGACATTGCTTTACCGTCTGGACCAATCTGATGTTGAGGCAATCCAAGCTTCCAGTACTTCAACTGCTGCGGCTTCACCATCAGCAGCATCCACGCCTACCGGCTCTTCTGTCGCTGTTTCGGCCACCTTTTCAACGTTCCCAACATCGCCACCATCAAGCGACGCAAGTTCAGCTACAGCTGAGCCTACTTCGGTTTTTTACACCTCTTCCAGTTCCATTTCACAGGAACATCAAGCCGCACCTTCGACCTTCGCGACTCTGACACGCTCGCCAACTGCTATTTCCATTTCAGAAACACTCTCCACTTCCACCAGCACAGCGCTGAGTAATACAACTACTGGTGCGCCCGTTGAAGCCGACGAAGACGGCGACGATGATTCCTGCGAAAGCGATTAGCTCGCCAATGGCAGATCATTTATTGCCAAGAGTCTGATCCGTACTTTTTTCAATTCTTCTTTGCCCGATGTCGGGATTCCGTATGCAAAACAATGGGTCTGGGTTCTGAAATCTGACAGACATTTCGAGAGAGATATCCTTTCTTGTACATATTTTCACAGAAATGACAGTTTTCCTTTCACGTTCAATTGCGCAGAGCGGTGATAATAATTTTGTATTGTCCTCTTCCGTACCTCTTGTATCCGCATAAACCTCAGAGTCAAACCATACCCGATACACTCAGGAACACACTTCGTTGACAATGTTTGATACGCATCGAACCGTTAAACCATTTCAACTTCCCCAAAAAAACATATTCTTGCTGTGTATTTACGTGACAGCCAACCAACCCAACACCGAAGATCAAGCCGCAGGAGCAGCATTTCCACTCGAACCAGCTCCAGCAGACGTATCCGCGCTCAATCCCCCTCCAGTGCACATATCTCCAGTACACATATTCGCGGGATCCGTGTCGACTAATTGCATGAAAGTCGCCTTGGCAGCATTGTAGAACGGAGCAACGATAATTTGAATGTGTTGTGCCAGACCCGGCGAAAGAGGTTCTTCTTGATCAATCTCAGGATCGAGTATGACGTTGGGAATGTATACATTTATGATCCAGTCCTTGCTAACCGCAATCCGAGACGCGTGTGCGTAGAGCAGTGCGCCAATGCGACGGCCTTCGGCTGCAGGGTCGCGAAGCGCGAGGGTACTGCTGCACCAACTCGAGCCGGTGGAGCAGATAGAGCGATAGATGGCTTGTTCGTCTTCTAGGGTGAAAGGGCGACGGCGAAGGCGATACTCGTTCTGTAGGGAGAGGTTTGGTTATTAGTAGGTAGTAAGTTTTTTCGAGGGAGATGTGGCGTGGGATAGTGAGGACGGTACCGACCATGATGGCTAATTTGGCGAAGAATTTCACGGCGTCCTCTTCCTGGAAGGTTGGGAGTGACATCTTGGGGATGATGAGGATTCTGTGATTGGAGTTCCTTTTTGGGGGTGATGGTTTTAGAAGCTGGTGATGTTGAGGTTCAGAGTTGAAGTCGTCGCAGTCAATGTCTAGTTGAAGGGGTGAGGAAAGGGACGGAGTGAGGAAAGGGAAGGAGCTCCCGCGGCACGGATGGGAGGCAGTTGCTACTGATATCCTAGCCAAAGGACCAAAGGGGAAAAAAGAAACCAAAGAAAGAAAACCGCATGAACAAATAAAGACAAAAGAACTTGTTAGTGCTACTTAAGTCAAAGGATTAACACAGCAGGCCATTTCAAGAACATGCATGGAGAATGAGGAAGAATTGTGCTGGCACATGTAGGAGATTGTTTTGGCGCAGAGCTGTTCAGGTTTTTATACCTGGAAATCTCGTTACCCTAGCGTGGAGGCCTGTCCTTACGAATGAATGCTGCGTTTTTCTTTTCTTTGGCAATGTTTGTTGACATGGGGGCTCGCTTCATCGAATAGCGACTTTGACAGGAAAATATAGTAATGAAGGCAGAGTCTGCAGATACAACGACAAATACTCACATTGGAAACTATGGCGAGTACATGGATTTTGTTTGCTGTCAATGGTATCGAGTTTCGGAACATAGACAGCTATCACATCGCGACTTTCAGTTTAGGGCGGGGTAGTGCGGGGTATTTTCGGATGCGTCAAGTGCTTGAGGGTATTTCACTTCGACAATGAAGAACAAGAGTAAGAAGTTACACTTTATCAAGGAGTTTGGAAAGGTCTATTTATCGCATATCATCTCCATTCAGAGACGGGTATACCTGCTAGGTTTGTAATCATCGCCACCTAGATGTTTCCAGAGCCTGAGGTATAGTGCAGGTAAGAGATAAATAGCCACGCAAGGCAAGCCTAGTCTACTGAAAGGCGTCACGATCAGTACATGTTCTTGGCTATGCTGTTGTGGCGTTAATCGCTGCTTTTTTATAAGACGTGGGAGAGAGGTTAAATAAGAAGTAAGGTAGTTGTGCTAAGTACCTATTGAGGTATATACTCATTTGTGTAAAGGAAGTGTATAAAGAGCGAGTATGTAGTATTCGCTCATATCATGCGAAATGTCCATACCTAGGGAGCAATGATCCCCCTCTCGTCATCAATCTTAGGGGATGGAGAATTCACAGCATCGTGACAATCCAGAGGCCAGAAATTAAATAATAAAAAGGAAATGGGAAACACACAGAGAAAGGTCAGAAAGATAATTATCCTATCCATGACACAACAAATCGCGTACTCGCTATCTATTTATTATACTCCATACAGTACAAATACATACAATCCAGGCTCCTAGAAAAGTTTCACCTAACAGCAAGTCCGTCTGAGCACAATACGCCATGCAGCAACCCCCAAACTCTAAATAGCTTTAACTTCCTACTTCGCATGTACTCTAGGTCATAAAGCCGTGCTATTAACAGCCTCCAGGAAGAAGCTAAAGCGTGCACGGCAGTGGCTTCAATGTTGTTCAAGACGTTAGCTTATTGTCTTCATAATATTAAGGCGATTCAATGGGCCGACCACTTGGTCAAGGTACCAAATGACCTTTTCACGGTTCAGAGTAAAGCTGGATCTACGGGGTTTCCTGGGGAAAGACTTTTTTTACTTTGTACTGTTTCAGGTCGGTAGAACAAGCCACCAAGAATACAATTACTCGAACTTCATCTTGAAGTTTACTTCACGGAATAAGCGCCTGTCTGTACCTTGAGATTCTCGGGACCTAGCGTCAAATGCCAAACAAGTTGCTGCATGAATATCGTTGGAGAGCTGGCTGACTTCAAGTCGCTGAACCGAACCTGCTCCAACACAGAATGCGCAACCGAGATACGAAAATATACACATCCTCAAATCCCAATGTCTTGCAGCTGCACATTACAAAGCGCGCGCAGCCAACTCTTGACAACCCCATTACCTGGGGAAGCACGGAAAGCTAGAATTACAAGTATATAAAGCCTCTCTCGAGCGGCACATCTGAATCGGGAATGATATTGGTCTAAGGCGGGAGCACAGTTCTTCCAGTCAGATGAATGAGGGCGGGAAGACCAGTGCAATTTGTCGCATTAAAGGGGATCTGGGGATGGAGGAAGAGGAGGAGGGAGCGCTGCCTCGCTTATTTGTTTACTTTGCTTAGCGCGCTCTGAAGCTGGGTGCTAGTCGGCGGGGTTCCTCCAGCATCCAGCATGCATTGATCCACACTTAGCTGCATCCAAGGCGGCTAATATGCTCTGTGGGTTTTAAGCTGTACAGTTTTAGTGACATCTATTCTGAACCCAAAATATTCATCGTATCCATCTGAAGGTTTATTGTCCAGGTCCACTTCTGAAGACCCGATCTTGACCGCGCAACATTTCAACCATCTTCGACGAGCACTCCACTCTGCACCCTCTGTACTTCACTCTTCACTAGTACCCCTCTTTCCGGCCCAGCACTCACACGCGTCTCTCTAGGCCCAGGGGGCGGGGGCGGGGGGGGTAGGGGGGGGTGGGAAAGCCAACAATAGGGTATCTCCTCCTCGAGTCAACGACGCATTCGGTTGAAGATCGTGCGGCGAATGGGTGTCGGATTTGCACGCTTTACGATGCGGGACGGAATTTTGGGTTGTTGAAGGAGTTAGAGAGGAATGATTTTGATATCTGGCTGAGGAGATGTTTAGGGTGAGGTGTACATTGGCTGTGCCGGATGCGGACGGGGATGATGATGGTGCTGGTGGTGGGGTTGGTCCCAGGGTGAAGATTTAATTTTAAGTTAACGTATCGACTGGCATATAGCGCCACTCTCGCTGAACTCGCCATCTCGACTATAGCGCCAGGTCCAATTGTATCACCATGACTTCGGGAATATTATATCACCATGGCGGTACAAGATTCCGGGGGTTGTAAGATGTTTTGTAAATTCAAGGTAACTTGACCTACAGGCAAAAAGCCAGCTGAAATGCGAGGAACTGGAGCCATCTAACGATAATATACAAAGCAAAAGTTTTAGGATCAAACATATAGTTAAAAGAAACAGAGGAAGAAGTCATCTCAAAAACACAGTTTTTAGTGTAGATCCAAGAGAAATTAGAATTTATAGCGCCACTCTTGACTATAGCGCCAGGTCTAAAACTATCGAAATACTACCGAAAGGTTGTATCGCTATGGCCCCATATGCCAGTCGATACAGTATTTGAGATATCTGATGTGAGACAAATTGTGGCAATGTACTGAAGCTGACTAGGAGATCATAAACTTGAGCTCGATAGCTACGGGCTTCACTGTGAGCCTAGATATAGCTAAGAGCTAGCTTCCGAAGTGCGATGAGCATGAGGAGTGCCAGCTTTACAAGCAGCAAGTACGGTCAGGGCAGAACGCATCTCAACTTCTCGACGTGGGATCCACGACATTTGCGGATTATTGACGAGGACATAGGAACTGCACAATATACTACCCTGAGCCATTGCTGGGGAGCTCACATGCCGTTGAAGCTCTTGATTCCGAATCTCGAAACGATGAAGGAGATTCATGCCGAAGAAATGGCGCCGAATTTCCGGGGTGCCGTTACCGTAACCAAACATCTGGGTCTGCGGTATCTCTGGATCGACTCGCTGTGTATCGTGTAGGATTCGGGGGAAGATTGGCTGAACGAGTCGACTTGCATGCACTCGGTGTACTCGAATGGGGCGTTTAAAATCTGTGCCACAGTCGCGGATTCAGGGGGTCTGTTCACGCAGCGAGAGCAGGCTGGTCGGATATCTGTACATTGGGAAGGAATATGCGAGGGTGTGTCTTCCGGTATGCATGAAAACGTCTGCATAGACGAAGTTTACTGGAGAGTATTGAACAGTCGAGCATGGGTGTTGTAAGAACAACTCCTCTCACAGCGAAACCTTCATTTCGGAGAAAAGCTGCTGTGATGGGAATGTCAGGAGCAGGCGGCCTGTGAAACTACGCCAGAAATATTTGAGTGCTAAGTAACTCCGGCATCTTGTTACCAGAAGAAACTGAGTTTGGGGTAAGGTGCGTTACTGAGAACCGACCAAGGGCTTGTTGCGCATGATATTTTGAACTCGTTTGCGATTTGGAATGAGATTGCCCGTACGTATCCCGTTAGTAAATTGTCGTTTGAGTCGGATATGTCGATTGCTGTTTCTGCTTTGGCGAGACACCGTCAGATGCAATTGGGTCTTGCAGGTGACGGACTACCTGGCTGGGCTTTGGAGTAAATACCTAGGGTATCAGCTGTTGCGGGAGACACTTCCTTATTTGCACGGCAGGCGACGAAGGACTTTTCGTGCCCCGACCTTGTCCTGGGCATCGATTGATGGTGTAATTTTCTCTGGATGCGATGTCACCTTTCTAGGCGAAAGAGACATTCTCATCGAGGCCAAGGGGTGGCAGATGAACCTCGTCTCAAAATATATCTATGGATCGGTTTCGGGTGGGTACATCAGTATTTCTGGCCGACTTCCCAGAGTTGTTGTTTGTGCAGATACGACGGATCATGACGATCCTGTGTACGCCATGGATGTTCATCTAGTCTGCTTTATTCCAACTCAAGGAGATTTCCAAAAAAAAAAAAAAAAAAAAAAGTGTTCGCAGATGATTCGAATACAGCCGTGGAGTTTTATAACGATCTTCTAGTCATCAGGCAGTGGCGCTGGCGCTGGAAGTCCAGGGACGGCTTTTGAAGCATGTGACCCTGTTTGGGAAAGGATTGTACTGAAGGCTGTTGAAGGAAAAGACGGGACATTCCATCGGCTGGGAAAGTATAGCGTGATTGCAGAGGAGGATGGAATTATTTTTGAAGATGCGTTGAAAGATTTTGACTTGGCGGCGGAAACGCATGACTTGGAGTTTGTCTCTAATGGAGAAGGAAAAAACAGATGTAAGATCTTACATTGAGAATAGAATGAGATGGCCCTTATAATCTTGTCATAACTTTGGAAGACTCGTGTGTTACTTGGATCAACGAGACATCTTGAAAACGTGTGCTTTGCCCACAAGACAAACTCCAAGCCCCAGTCTGTGTTTTGGAACTCCAAACATGAACTACACTGCGGTCAAAGTCTCAAAACTTGCGCTTGTAAAATGCCAATCCAGAACATAGCAAGACCGTGTTGAAAATGTCCCAAAGAGCGATACAAGGAGTGCACCTTCAAAATCTCTTGCCCAGTAACTTCTGTCACCGTACTAGCCCAACAGGCCTCATGTCTTAGATTATCAAATCAATGTCATCGCTTGAGGACGAACTGAACCAGTCTCAACTGGCCAGCCACAAAAGGAAGAATCCGTCATATTCCCAATTACATCCCCCCTCCCCGTGCATAAAAGATGGCGATTTTAAGCTTATGCGGAGAGAAAGGTCAATAACCCTCCTTGGCCCACTTAAGCCACGCGGTCTCGACTTGATACAGCGATGCCCATGCAATGGTCTTCCACAGATTCTGCAGCCAATTGATGGCTTGCATGTTTCGGTACGAACATAGCAGAAACCATGTCCATATCAAAAAGGAGAGGATTGGAAGTCTGAGGGTTTGCGGGCTGGACCGTTGAGGACAGATGGGGTAAATTAACGGCTTGGGTCAAGGAGGGAGGTGACATGTGAGGCGGATGAACGGGAATGAGCCTTGCTTGAAGACAATAGAAGAGGAAATACTTTGGAGAATCGAGCCGGTCAAGGGTTCATAGACAGTTCGTTGAGTTGAAGGAATGAAGTGAAGTGAAGTGAAGTGAAGTGGGTTTTGGCCAGAGCCGGCTGAAATGCAATCTCGCCTCGGCTTTTCGCTTGGCAATCGTCAACATGGGGCCCGAGTCTCCGCCGAGTCATGATGATATCTGGATGATCCCTTTCCCCCCTCTCCCTCCTCTCCCTCTCTCAGCTTGCGCCTCACCAAGCTCGACTCCAATCTGTGGCCGCCTCGATCAATTCACTCACCAGATCTCGCCACCTCTCGCATCGCATTCGGATTGCATCTCACTGCATCGCATCAGCAAGTCAGCGCAGTCGGCATCATAGGCAACCAGTCCAGCCACAATCAACCATACATCTTGGCTCGTGCCGCCCAACGCATAACCTCTTTCAGCTGAGAGCATCCTTTCCACCGAAATACCCTCACAACCTCCAGAAAACCGAATACACAGTCTGCGAATTCGCCAGGACGATACATCGAAGACAAGATGCCGTGCGGACTCGGAGGAAACAAGACTACGCAGAGGAAGCTGGTGTTATTGTATGTTTGGCCCCCAGACAAGGAGAACATCAATGCGCCGGGATCGAGGCATCATGGAGAATTGGAGGAGAGGACAACATTCTAGGAGGAGAGCTGACGATTTGTACAGAGGTGATGGCGCGTGCGGCAAGACTTCGCTCCTGAATGTATTTACGAGAGGGTATGGATTCTATCTACCCATTGAATTATCACAACACGAGACTCACTATGGCACAGGTATTTCCCTACGGTCTACGAACCTACAGTCTTCGAAAACTACGTCCATGGTAAGCAGCCCTCTAGCATATGAGTCCCAATTGGCGGTCGATGGGCGCAGTCTGATCGCGCAACAGATATCTTCGTGGACAATGTCCACATCGAACTTTCCCTCTGGGACACAGCCGGGCAAGAAGAATTCGACCGTCTTCGCTCCCTCTCCTACGACGATACCCACGCAATCATGCTCTGCTTCTCGGTCGACAGTAAAGACTCCCTCGAGAACGTCGAATCGAAATGGGTTGGCGAAATCGCGGAGAACTGCCAGGGTGTGAAGCTCGTGCTCGTAGCCCTGAAGTGCGATCTCCGCGAACAGAATGCCGATGACGATGCACCAGCTAAGGACGGTCAAGTAAGGGAGAAGAAAGACATGATTGATTATAACCAGGGATTGGAGGTTGCGAGAAGGATAAAGGCTTTGAGGTATTTGGAGTGCTCGGCCATGCGCAATCGAGGGGTCAATGAGGCGTTTACGGAGGCGGCCAGAGTGGCTTTGAGTGTCAAGCCCAATGGAGGGAGCAAGAAGTCGAAGTGTAATGTTATGTAAGGGGGTGGATGACGTGGAGTTGGCGTTGGTGGTGCAAGCGGTCCCTTTTCCTGATAGTGCGCGGTTGCGCACAGTACATATTCTTTTGTAATGCTGGTATGGGGTTGGGATTTAGGACGGGTTGGAACTCGATACAAGCTCTCGAAACACTCCATTCGAATACCAACCTGGTCACCACATTTCGCCCCATACCTCAGCACCTTCGAACCTCGAACTCCTCACGAAAGCTCGAATCGATATATACCCACTTTCTTTCGATTCAACCTTCTAGCGTTCAGCTCAGCGTACGCCAAACTTCTTCGTTCTTTCTATTTACCCCTCCTTCCCATACTGTTCGATTCAAACTACCCCAATCTCATCCGCAATCGCAATCGCAAACCGCAATGCTTTTCCGCCTGGCTTTCTCTTCTGCACATACCATACACTCAAACAAGACCCAATACGAACGGAGAGGACGGATAGGGGCGTCTGGATATATTGCAATACACTTTTTTCACATTCATATGGCTAGAGCACGTTGCTTACTTGCGTGGTCGCTGTTGGCTGTCTATGATGGTTCTCTGGGGAGGTTGAGAGAGAAGGCAGATTGGCCCGGCCAGTCTGATGCAATGGATTCAAAGAGATGAGTAGCTGTACTGTACTTGTTTATAATGCACAAAGACGCCAAATACCAGGTGGAGTGGGCAGATAGAAGCTTCAGCTTCAGATACAGCTTCAATCCATTTCCCTTTGCATTACGAGATATGAGATCTGATGCCAACGGGAGCAAGCAAGCGCCACTCGAATGGCCTTGAAGCAAGTGTATCAAGCTTTTGTAGCCCTGAACGAGAATGTGATTGCACATTATCTCAGGTAGCAGTCATTTCATTTTCGGTTTTCTCTCTTCCTGCAAATACTCGGATATACTCGTAATACTTTCTCTGCCATTGGAGTTTGTTTTTTGATCAGTCACATCTCAGCTTTCAGCCTCGGGAGGAGGAGAACGCGGGGTAGCACCACCAGCTCACTAGACGTGCGATTTTCTACCCCACTCCCCCTCCAACCAACGTTTTAAAGCTTCAAAGGCCCCTTGGTGCATTGTATATTATCCCTACCTACCTCTTCTCAATCATTGCATATCTATCTCTTTCCTCT
This sequence comes from Helotiales sp. F229, assembly GCA_002554605.1. Classification (NCBI taxonomy): domain Eukaryota; kingdom Fungi; phylum Ascomycota; class Leotiomycetes; order Helotiales; species Helotiales sp. F229. The sequence continues at coordinate 2,472,513 of MXAW01000002.1, read as the reverse complement.
CTTTTCCTCCCTTGCCTTACCTCGCTTTCAAATTCAGAGCAGCTCACTTATAGACTCCCTGACTTACTTACTTACTTCCTCCCTTCCTTACAACCTGATAGATAGACACAACAAAGTCGACAGATAGCCGGACAAGCAAGCACAATGGCAGGAATCGAAAAATACACAATCTACGTCCCTGATGCTAAACTGGAGAAGTTGAGGAAGAAACTCGAATTGGCTGACTTGCCGGAGTATGAAATTGAAGGCGCGGGGTGGAAATATGGCGTTCCTGCGTTTGTCTCTCTCATCCCCATTTCCCTCTTTATCATTTCACCCTTCCCCATTCTCGCCCATCTCCCCCTTCTATTCCGAATCCAATATCAACATCCCTTCCTCCCTCCCCCCCTCACCCCCTTTCTACACACTAACCCCTCTCCCTCCCTCCCCAGATCCGAAACCCGCCGCCTAGTCTCCCACTGGCTAACCTCCTACTCCTGGCGCTCTCAAGAAGCGTCTCTCAACAAACTACCACATTTCAAGACCAAGATCGAGGTTGATGGGTTTGGAGAGCTGGGTGTGCATTTCTTGCATCAGGCTAGCGAGAATGAGAATGCAATTCCGTTGTTGTTTGTGCATGGGTGGCCGGGGAGCTTTTTGGAGGTTACGAGGATGTTGGGGGGATTGGGCGGTAGGTGATCTTTCCGTTGTTTTGCTTGTGATGTTTTTGATTTTCGAGTTGAGGGAGGAGAGTGAGGAGCTTCAGGATGGTTTGAGTGAGGACTACTTTTTGGGAAGAGACTGGACGGGGAACATAGCACTTGACTTCGAAGATTTAGTTGCGGCTTTGAAGCTACAATTGTAACTGACATTTTGTAGGTGGTGATGGGAAGCCAGCATTCAATGTTGTGGCACCAAGTTTACCGAATTACTGCTTCAGTGACGGAGTCAGGAAGGTATTCTTACTCTTCTCCATTCCCCCATCATCGTCGCCAATGGGAACGAAACGCAAGCCATGAAGGAATGAATAAATACAGCGCAAAGAGTACAGAATGATGCTGACAGGAAGTAGCCTGGCTTCGAACTCAAGCATTACGCTGAGACTTGTCATAAACTCATGTTGAAGCTTGGCTACCAACAATATGGTATTCACCACTCAACCAACTTTTCGACGTAGCCTTCAGCTAACCAAACTCACAGTGGTTCAAGGCGGCGACTGGGGCTTCTTGAGTAAGATCCTCTATCTCCTCATCCCCATTCCCCCTCCTCGCAATTCAAACCCCGTCAAAAAACTAACACTACCAAAACAGTCAGCAGAGCACTCTGCCACCTGTACCCCGAATCCTGCAAAGCCATGCACACAACCATGATTTTCGCCTCACCACCAGCATGGACAGCCGAGAACCCAGAACCGGAGTACTCCGATAGGGAGAAAGCTGCTCTGGCACGAGCACAGGATTGGTGGGCTGGTGAGGGGAGGGGGTATTTGGCTATTCAGAGTACGAAGGTATGTTTGTCTGTCTCTAGCTATCTTTTGACCTCCTTCTACTTCACTTCACGTCATTCTTTCCCCTCCCTCCGACTCCCAAACCTCCCATCACAGTATAGCTATAGATCAAAGGTTAGATTAGAGCAGAAAAAAAGTCCTAATTATGGTGAATGTACCAAGCCAGCGACCATCGCAGCCGCGCACCGCGACCCCGTAGCTCTCCTGACCTGGATCTACGAGAAGCTCGTCGGCTGGTCTGACGAGTACGCATGGACGGACGACGAGGTGCTGACGTGGGTTTCCCTCTATTACTTCAGTGATGCCGGGCCCGAGGCGAGCAGTTATCATTATTATGAGGCCTTGCATGGGAGTGTTATCACCGTGCCGGTCGTACAAGGTAAGTCAAGTCGAGTTGTGCCTTTCTTTGATTTGAGAGACATGGAGGGAAAGGGATCTCGATGTGATAGTGATCGCTGATGTGAAGAATAGCTTATATCAACGTCCCACTCGGCCTCGCTGATTTCCCCGTCGAGATCTCGAATGCGCCGAAGGCGTGGTGGGGGACTTTAGGTATGTCTTACTCACTTACTCACTCACTCACTCACACACTCACACACTCACTGCCTACCTTCCTTTCTCTTGCACCCTATACATAGGATATAAGGTAACTAATATTTTCCAAACTACCTAGGACCCGTCGTATTCTCCAAGTCTTACGACAAGGGTGGGCATTTTGCCGGCTGGGAGCGTCCGCAAGATGTGGCGGATGGATTGTGTGAGATGTTTGGGAAGGGAGGGGGTGCGTCTGGGGTTGTGGAGGGGAGGAGTGGGTATTGAAGATTGGAGGGAGAGAGAGAGAGAGATTGGAGGAATTGGTTGGTGGAAGGTGGGAAGTCAGCTATGTTGAGTAATGCACGTCTTTGTATCTGTTTATTTAGTTTGCTTTGCTTTCAATGAGCAAAAATGCTATTTTGTCTATACCTATCATTTCCACTGTCCATTCATCTACAGTAAGGTGCCAGAAGCAAGGAGACCATTGTTACAGACGGTATTTCGAAGAGTTTTCGCAGAACCCTTCAAACAGTCTTCTTAACCTCATCACCCGCATCCTGTCGACTCTTGCTACTCGTACGAACCTCCTTCGGAGTCTGTACATCCGGCAGCGTCGGGCACGGCAACATACCACCAATCATCGCACCCACCAACTTCGCAATCCATCCCACAGCCGACAGCGCACCATACAGAAAGTAAACCCCAAAGGCATTAGTCTTCAACTTACCCAGTCTACCCTCGTGCAACACCTTCTTCTCCCACTCCTCCACAGACATCTCATTGCGGAAGACCTTCTCCAATAGCAGAGCTTGCTTTGCGCTTGCTGTGGTGCTGAGAGCCATATGTGGACGTACGAGGTTGAGAGCTTCGCCGACGATGAGGACGCGGTTGTTCATGACGATGGCGCGAGGAGACGCAACGTCGCTGATGGCGGTGATGAAGGGTTGGGTGGTTTTGGAGATTACGTCGGCGAAGGGAAGGCACATTTGTGAGGTGGCAATGTCGGCGTATTGGGCCCAGGTTGAGAGGTTCATGCCTCCGGCGGGGAGGGTGTTGCGGTGGAGGGTTCCGGATGTGTCGGTCATGATCGAGGTGAGGGCTGGAGAGGAGGCGGCGAGAGGGTGGTACCAAACCCAGTTGTAGCGGCGGTGACCGGGTTCGAGAGAGCCCTCTGAGCCGGGGATGATGTACCTGTCGATGATTAGTCCTCAGTGATGCGGAATTGAGAAGTGTATGGATGGTTAGGCTTACAGGAGGATATAGTTGTTCTTGAAGCAGAAATACGTCAGCTTAGGATCAAACGCCTTCTTCGCCGCCTCCGAAAGTTCGGCCTCTGGTACCGTTCCTCTGAACGCGACATATCCAGCATACTCCCGCTGAACACCAGGGAACAGAGTACCGCGCAGCGCAGAATTAGCACCATCAGCAAGAATAACCAAGTCGGCGCCAAGGCTGCCTGGCTTGTTGCCATCGAGGAGATCTTCAAAAGTGACTTGGACACCATGCTCAAGCTCAGAAAGACCCGTGACACGCTTTCCCAGATAGAAAATCGCAGTTCCATCTTTCTCACCTGCGGCTGGTGGGTTAGGACAGAAAGCGCTAGCGAACCCATCGAAGTTGGCGCGAAGGCGGTGGTAGATAACGCCCCAGGAGGTCATCTTAAGAGGTCTCTTGACTTCACGGGTGACGGCCGCAGATTTGTCCAACCATTGGATGCCGGGACTCTGAACGAACCATGGCTCCTTGACGAGGTCATGGACGTCCATGAACTCGTCAAACTCGGGATGGGTGGTGATGCCGGCGGCTAGATCGGAGCGCTCGGATTTGGTGTTTTGCTCGAGGATGTGGACGTTGTGGCCGAGGCGTTTGAGGATGATGCCGTTCATGAGACCGGTGTTGGAGCCGCCAATCTGGGGGGATGTTTAGTATCGATCGATCTCACCTGGCTTGAAATGGTGTGATAATGTCGACTGGAATTTACTTACGATGATGATGTTCATGGTCTTGTTTGGAGTGATTACGTTTAATGGGGCGTTGGGAGCCATGTTTGTTTGCGTCGATCTCTGTTCTGAACAACAACGACCGAGTTGATGTTGAAGTTGATGTTGAAGTTGAAGTTGAGGTCGTTGAAAGCAGGGACAAAGGAGACGAAGGATTTATTTCGGCAGTTGGTTGTTGAGTGCCGTGAGGTGAGGTGAATGTGTCAGACTCAGAACTCTAAAATTTGACTTTATGTGATCGCTGGATGAGATGAGATGAGATGAGATGAGGTGAGGTTCGAAACCTTGTCCTCTCGCTTGACTTCCTTGACTTCCTTGACTTCCTCGCATGCCCTGCGTTCGCTTACAGGTCGGGTCAAGGAAAGTGCGACATAAATGAAGTTGCACCAACAACACCAACAACACAACAACACCGACATGAGCCCGGAACGTTACACATTAACACTCTGTCAAAATCCTTCCCCGGCCCCCAACCCTTTGCAACACCACAGTATTTCCAATAATATCGAAGATCTGACACTTTAGACAATGGGAGCCTTGCTTGTGCTGCCTCGTCCCTCGTCGTCCCCCATTCGTGCCTCCTTCTGATCCTCATCCCTCGTGTTGTCTCCCGAGGCTCAGAGTACTCGGCCACCATCTTTTCCCACGATGGTGGGTATCATCACAGCTTCAAGTGGCGGCGCCATAAGATGGTCTTGCTTCCCCTTCCTCTCCACCCCCGCGTTTTTTTCAGCCATCTTCCTTCTCATAGGGCTTGTACTACTTCCACTGTTTCTTGAGAGCACTAGTCATGGACAAGCATCCTTCAGCCCAGGCGAGAGCCACTACAACGGCTTCTACGATCGTGTCTGTATTGGCTGTGATTTCTGTTGCGTTGAGATTCTGGACTAGGAGGATTATCAAGGCGGGTTATGGGCCTGATGATTGGTGGATTCTCGTTGGTCTGATTTTCATGTTGACGACTGGTGGTGTTCTTCTCTACGGTAAATTTACATCTTCATGCCAGATGAAATACACTCACACGATTTATTAGGTGTCAGAGCAGATCCAAATGGAGGTCAAGTGATCAACCGAGACGACCCCAACTTCGACTTTACACCTCACACAACCTACCTCAAGACGTCCTTCATCGCCGCCACGCTCTACTTCTCCGTTGTAACATCCATCAAAATCTCCATTCTCTACATGTATCGTCTTATGTTCCCCATCGACGAGTTCTTTCTGCAATCCCAAATCGTCGGCGCACTTGTTCTCGTCTGGTGGCTCGTCGGAAGCGTCTCAACGATAGTCAGTTGTTTACCCATTGATCGCCTTTGGATTGGTCCAAGTGCTGGCGGGTACTGTTTTGATTTCAATATTTATTGGATGGCTATGGGTGCGGTGGAGTTGGTGATTGATACCCTGCTGCTCATCCTTCCAGTGCGGATGGTCCTTGGATTGCGGCTGTCGAGGCAGCAGAAAGTGTTGGTCGTGGGTATCTTTGCTCTTGGTGGCTTGTAAGTCTCTACTCCTCATGTCCACCACCAGTGTGCTCTGAAGTCTAACAACTCCTAGTGTCATAGTCACTGGCCTCGTCCGAGTCATCCTCGGCTACCGCCCAGGAAGTCAAAACGTCGCCTTCGCACGAGCAGAACTCTGGTCCGCAGTCCACATCGGTATTGCAATCGTGTGTGCATGTCTCCCAACTCTGAGACCACTCATCAAGCGAGCCAGTACTACTGCTTCCTCATTGAGACGGAAATACGGCTCGTCTTCAACGGGCAGTGGTCAAAATTTCAGCGTTGCTGGCACGAATGCGGCATCGAGGAGTAGGGGGCCAAGCGAGGTTCTGGCGCTGAAGGGTGTGAAGACAGGGAATATTTCGAAGGATAATGACAACGTGCGTTTGACGAGGAGTGATGATCTGCCACCGATCCTCCCATATCAGTTCATGGCGCCGAGGATGGAGTTGAGGGCCGATGATGTTGTGTAAGACCGGGAACGGTAACCGGCAGTGCAGTCTCGAAGTGGAAATGCTTAACAAAGTAGCTTATCTGATTCCATAATTTGGACAGAACCCCTCAATCCTTTTCAATCTTTGTCCGAAATGATTGACGTTGCGTGGACGTCCTTTCTGTTTATGAAACAAGCGAAATCAAAGGAGAACCAAGTGTTGCAATTACCACCATGGGGATTGTTCAGATTACGTATGGAGCCTAAGAAGTCTCCTCGAGGTCTATATCCTACTTCTTCCACGCCAAATTTGAGATACTAAGCATTGTGTTGCTGGTACTGCACACAGCAGCCTGATCTCCAAACATCAACTACGTCAATTAGCCGAGTCCGACAACAGAGCAGTCTGTCTTGGGCAGTACTACCTAAAACAAACACTGTCAAGCTTGATCTCATACCAAAGTCCACCTTAGTTGCTCCACGGTTTCTTTGTACCATTCAATTGTTATTTTTCCTTCTCGTCTCGAATCTTTCTGCCTTGACAAGGTTCATTGCCTAGTCCCCAAGTCAAGAACGTCCACCTCCATCACCACAGTGATATATTCAAACTAGAGTATTATCTTCGAACTAGACAGCTGAGTTGCCAGGATCCGGCACAAAGGAATTGATTCTTTCAATCCCAATATTTCCCTCATACAACAACACCAACCCTAACTTTGAAAATGTCTTCCCCCACAGCAAACCGCCTCAGTGGGCTCAATGGCCTCTATCTTGAAGTAAGTCAGTCTATCACGAGTCGAGTCTCAAGCTCTTGGAGTCCCCTCAGAGCTTGCACGCAATGCCTGTAGCATTATACTTCAATCCTCCACTACGAAGGAGGCACCTCCTATCTCCTCCCCCTTTGCGCAACCGCTTCCTACGTATACGCTCGTCCACCTATCAACAGTCTCTTTCTTTTCCCAGACCCGAATTCAACACTCCGCCGAACTCCGCACCATGGTCTTCACTCCCTGCCTCCACCTCAGTCCTGGCCTCTTCGTCCCAGCCTTCCTCCTAGCTCTCGCTCGCGACACCGATCTATACGAGGAGGCCGAGAAGAGATACAAGGCAATCGACTACGTCGCCAAGAAAACCAGCTTATTGCCGTTCAAGAAGCTGTCTGGACTTCTCCTGAAGAACATCAAGTATCTATCTAAGCGTCGCTTTTGATGATATGTTGTGGGTTTACTATCTAGGAGGAATGGATGTTATTGGTGTTGATATTGATATTGAAATCGGGGATCTGTTCCTGATTGATTAATACTGTCTCAAGAACCTCCGCGGTATCCTTGCATACACAGGAAACCACATCCAAAGCATCAGCATCGATATCTCGCGTGTATCAGTCCTTGACGTTCTCAACCAACCCGTCTGGCAATCCGTCATCTTCCAAACAACGAGCTTCTTTGCGTTCCTCATGTCAGGCTCAGCGGCGAAGGCTCACTAAGTGGGGTTTGGAAGGTCGAGGTTACGATGGATGCTGCTCAGGCTAGGGGTTCGGAGCTGGTGGGGGTGGAGGTGTTGCGTAAGTTTGGGAAGGAGTTTGGAGAGGGCTTTTTGTTGGGTGCTGGATGACTTTGGGTTTGGCGGGGGCGAATTGATGGTTCTCACTTTTGAGGCTGTTGGTGCTGGGAAGTTACTGGTTGGGTAGATATTATGGGGGTAACTGTGATCGGAGTTCTTGCTTTTCATTGCACTGCATTGCATTGCATGATTGGGCATTACCTGGTGAGGAGTTCAGAGATTTTCAGTTTCGTCTCTGGACTTATAACCCAACTCCGAACGCCATGTTCTTGCTAACGAAAGGGACAATGCGATATGATGGCAGTAAAATCATGTCTACAAAAGAACTTGATTTCAAGAGGAATTTTTTAGAATTCCGAACTATCCAGATTTCCAATATTCCTCCTATCAGCCAGCTGCTATGGCAGATCTATCAGACAAATCAACCAACGCCAACAATCCAGCCACAACGAAAAGGGTCTCATAATATGAAACCAAAGAACTTTTCTCGCTCATCTCCAATGGCTTGGAAATAGAAAAACACCCCTGAGGAGAGGGGCCAAGGTCACAGGTAGAGCGCAAATAGCTGAAATGCAGACGGAGACAATTCCCAGTGCTTTGCATCCCAGACTGCCCAGCTTGCCGGCCGCGAACTGTAGAAGTGTGACGACTGGCAGGCCGTGTGAAAACCCATGTTCAAAATGCAGGTAGCAGAACAAATACACAAATGCCAGCCACACTGGAGGATACTTCGTACAGCACCACCAGACATGGTAGTATCGGTCCGGGGAGAGTTGGATCTGTTTGGGAAAAGATTGGCTTTAAAGCTGCTGATAGTTTGCTCAACAGGCGTTGTCCAGATGGCTTTTTCCCGAATTCTTCCTGCACATCTTTGTCGCTGGTTGAGAAGTCGAGTTTGGTGAGCATGACTTTGGCCGAGGTCGTTTTGACGCCATTCTCTCGCGCGGCTCGTTCAACCAATGCTAGCAGAGTAGTTGTTGGTTGCGAGATCGCAAGAGACGACATGGTCAGATTACGATATTGTGGCTTTCGAGAACTCTCAGGTAGTGGAAGACCGTTTGATGCTGGATAGCGGCGACAGGCTTTTGGTATCACGTGATCTATTGCGGCTGAGCGTTGTGTCCCCACTTCCAAGCACTTCGCTTTGAAGGACTTCGGTGTCCGTCCCTCCACCACATCTTGCGCATAAACAAACAAAACATCACCGAGCATCAGTCACCTTTACCACCTTGAACTTATGCCTTGAAGGAATAAAGGTGGACGATTCACTCCGAGTTATCATTCGCGCTTGTGTGACGGACATCCCGGGGCAGATATGCCCGGTCTGCCCGCCTCGCACACGACTTCAGCGAGCAAGTCCTACGTCGGCCTTTCAACAATAACCTGAAGGCTGAATGTCACGATTCCGAGCATGTGCTACCCAACTTCGACTCTGACAAGGATGTGAAAGCATGGTTTCTTGTCGACTTTAATGTCAGACGTTTGTTGAGTAAGGAGGAGGTTTTGGGAGTGCGCCATGAGGTTTACCATGCCTCGCGGCAAGGGGATTCTTGGTGAGTTTTGACTGTTGAAGATGAACTAGCCGTGTCTGATACATGGCAGGGTTTTCACGCCACGGGAAGTATGGATCAACGAAGCAAGGAAATACTGCTTAATGTATAAGTGGGGTGCCAACTATTTGGAGCGGTAAAGGAGTTATCTCAAATAGGGGTATACAAGGAAGCACCGAAGTCAGATTCTGGGAAAGGAGATTTATCTAAGGATGAGGACAACACGAGCTGTTACTGGACAATCGACTTTCCCTATCTAATCCGTGCCTAAGCTTAGGGTGTCTGTGGTGGAGTTTCTCCTCTGCACTCAAGGCAGTCCTGGGTATCATCATCGTCTTGCCAATCATGAGCTCTACCTCTGACTGCACAAACTGGCAGGTTGTTGTTTTGCACATGCAAACATTTCTTTGTTTCTTTGAGCCTCGTTAAGCGAACTCTGCGACTCCATCATCACACATCTGTTTAACCATTAAAACACGAGCACAACCAGAATATTGCAGTAAGAACGTACTCTGGATGTTGAAATAAGAGCTAAAAGCAGATGATTTGACGTGGTTCTTCCGTTCTGGAAAGAAATTATTAGTGAATGCAACTTGCATTTAAGGGTTGAAAATATACTTGATGATTGTGGTGAGGCTGCAGATTTCCAATGACAGAGCGGTGGGTAATCAAAGAGACAGAAAAAAAAGATGTGAGGACGACAGACTAGTTCTATATTCGCTGAAAAAGTATCCTCCACTTGCCGCTGCTACCCCCATTACTCTACAGAAAGCGTTGCTGAAGAGGTGGTCCGAGCCGGCTTGAAGATGCATGCACGCTGTCTCTGTCGTAAAGCGTCTTATCTTGCAGGAGCTCATTAATCAGACTTTGCGGAAAGGTAATGGAGAGGGGGGTCTATCGGGGACGCGACCTTGTTCGCCAGTGAGTGCTCTGATGGTAGCGTAGAGTGTGGCGACGATGAAGGATGTCTTGAGGTAGGTGGTATGTGGTGTAAAATCGAAGTTGGGGTCATCTTATTGATGACTTGACTTCCATTTGGATCTGCTCTGACACCTAATACAATATGCCTCAGTATGGTTGTATGCATTTAATATCAGAGCACTGCCTGCAACTGACGAACAAACATCTTTTTTGAAGGGACGGCTTATGTATTGTACACACAACTCGGATTTCAATCCTAGTGCCAAAAGACCAATGCCCACTAAACAAACCAAACCATTCCAAACCAAGGAAAGTAAACTCCACGGCCAGAGAAAGCTTCTACCCAACCCCCATTCCCAACCCCAACCCCGATCCCCAACGCCTCGCAGTTCCCCGTACCAATCCATCTCAAATCCCGATACCTTCACCCAACCTTTCGTCCACCAAAGCCGTAGAATACAACCCGTCGAAACCCTTGCTTGCTTGCGCACACTCATCTCATCTCTCATCCCTCGCAGAAAAGCAACGAAGAAAAAGTCAAACCTATCGATAACGCCGAGTCGCTAACACTTTACATTTCGCCATCAAATACCCGCAAAGCCGTCCCTTTTCATGTACACCGTCCATCTTGGGAACGCGATGATATGACACAGGCAAAAGCCAGGGAGCTATCAACCGTCGAATGTTTTTGTTTGGCGAGTTTGCGATGCCGCCACACGTTGAAGGTATGGGGTTTTAGAAGCGGAAGTACTTGCCTGCAGGCAACTCAAGACAAGTGTTGCTGCACCGACAGGATCGAGCCCTTCATCAGTGCGGAGATAGCAACGCCCATCATTCTACCATCAAGGTTCTCTTCTTCAGGAAGTCCGTCTTCATCATCGACTCCGTCTGTCTTGGGAATGCCGACGAGGTGATGGAGAGGATGGTCCGCATCGAGTCTTTTCTTGAGTGGCTTCACGAGACCGAAACGTTGAAGGACGTCTTCGCCGGACGCGCCAACCACCGCGAGAGCGTCATATCCGATGACTTTGGTGAAGTATGGAAGCATGTCTTCGCCCATAGGATATTCCTCGTCAGGTTCATGACCAGCGGCAAACCACGTACTCTTTGTCTTCACAGCCCAGTCTTGCGTCATGTGTGGTGCGAAAGGATGGTCGCTACAGCACCGAGCATAGAAGTTGAGTTCTTGGCTCGTCTGTACTCCTCGGAGATAACGGCCGAGTGGGTGGCCTGTCTCGTGGAGAAACTCGAAGAGGGAGCTGTAGATGGGTGTGGCGTTGGCGGCGACTTTCGTCCATGCTGTGGAAGGGATGTCGTAATCTTGCATGAACTTGTGGAAAGTGGCCGCACCGTCAAGGTCGAACCTGTTGTTCGCAGCTGCCGGGTCAGGTACCAGATTATCTTTGATCATGCGATATCCGCCTTGTAGGACCACGTTGGCAATACCGTTCTTGAGGAGCTCCGTGTGGTCCTGCGAGAACTGCGCAATATCCATCAAGCTCGAAATGGTCAACACAGTAAGCTTCTTTTCTTTTGTTGGTCTCTCAGTGAAGATTTTGGTGAGAAGCTCTTGGCCCTGGGGTAGTTTCGTCGATTCCTGTGCAATGAAGTCTTCGGTGTTGTCGAACTCATGCAAGTAGTTATTCAGTTGTCGCTGAGCATCTCCAATCGAACCGATACCTATTGGTATCTTTGGAAGATCGAGAGAATCCAGCGCACCTCGTCCAAATAATGCTCGTCGCTCCGCTGGCATCAAGTTCGCCACAAATCCTTCAAGCTGGATTATTCCCATGCGGTGGAACTCTTTCAGACACATCATCGCCATCAGATCATCGTAGTCCTTTGCCAGATCCGTGATTGTCACAATGTGTGGCTTTCTGTCGACTCCGTCTTTCTTGAATTGGATTTCACGATCTCTGACTAATTGAATTAATCCTTCGTAGAACACACCTTCTTCTTGAGTAAGACCTTTGGGAATTCGGGGGTCTGAAGGCTCATATGGATCGTCGAGCGGCTCTTCAACGGGGGGCGGAACATAAGTGCCTCCGTAAACAGCGCGCACCTTTTCGAAGTGACTCATCAAATCCTTTCTCGTGAATCGCTCATATTCCTTGACAGGCAAGCAGCCGAGAATGAACTTCATGAGGCTTTTGCTGTATTTCGATTGGAGGACCTCCTGCTTGAAGACGCCAAATTTTTCATCGTTATCTTTGGGGTTCAGGGCATTGTAATCTTCGTCCCAAAACCGGCCTTGAGTGATGATATGAAGCATGCACTTTCCGACTTGCCATATTGTGTTTGGTGAGGCAATTATGTACGCAGGCGCCTCTGGCCACTTTTTGTCCTGTGTGAAGTCAGCGGGCACACTTCAATAAGGAAGGGAACGAGCACTCACTTCTGGCACAAGTTCGGACACTAAACAAGCAAAAATTTCCCAAACCTTCGGCTCTGGGATTACTCCCTTGATGCCAAAGTTACTAGTAGACCCGTTAGCATTTATATCAGAAACCCCAGGCTCCACACATACTTGTACAGTTTATCGAGAAACTCCTGCGTGTCACCACATACCCAGCAATCTCGGTAAATCCACGAAATTTCAAAGTCACCAAATTCGATGGGGAAACTGCACGAGCTCTCATCCAGAGTCAAACTACTCGTCTTTCGACTCAGCTTGTACTGGTCATTCCGGCGAACAGTCCATTTGCGCTGCCTGGACTTTCTGGAGTACTGCCACCACCACTGTACCTTTCCCTTAGGTATAGGATGAAGAGCTCTTCTTGCCTCCCATGCTCGGCGATCCCGAGGCTCCGTTGAGTCTCGTTGCTTCTTGGTCTCTCTCGCAGAGATGAACCAGTTGTCCATGAGATTTTCAGGATCTGTCGGGATTTTACTGCTTGCCCCCTGAACCCGTTGCTGTTTCTGAGGCCGAAGCTCACGATCTAAGTCGACGTGATTGTCCATGGTGATCTCCGCGTGTTGGCGTTTGGACATGATATTTTTGAAGTATCGACGCATCCCAAAGTGAGGCTGAAGCGGCGCGCTTATGCAGACGTTTAGGCCGTCGTCTTTGACTCGCAAGATGTCGGTCTGAACACGAGCAGCGCGCAGCAACAACAAAGGCCGCCTTTGTGAATCGCAAATAGGTGAGACGGGATTATGAATATAAATGTGAATCCCGGGTCCAACAGCCCATGCTGGGGGGACCCGACGATGGATATTGATGGACAGCCTTGTGGGACAAATCGCGACGAGCTTTGTCTCTAGAGCTGTCAAGGCCAAGCTGCATTGCGCAGAAAGATTACGATAAGCACGGTGAAAGAACGGACTTTTAACCAGAAACAATCATGAAGTCCTTAGTGAAGTGAAGGGTTCATGGGTTCGGTCGTGGTGATGAATGGATGGATTTGATGATGAAGTTGGAGATGGCTCGCTTGCTTTGGGCTTTGAGAATTGGCAAGGCTGGGTTGATGGTTGTGTGTGGCTATGCTTAATTAGGCAAACATGCACCGGGTCCGCCTCATTTCAAGCCATGAAAGGCCCAGACCAAATGCGTTTATTGAATGGCGCTTTATGAAACTTCACAATTTAAATTGAGCGGCTTTAGAATCGAGCTGAGGAATGGAACTTGATCTTTGGTATTATCACGTGATGACCAGGACAAGGCTTCGGTGAGCGCTCAAGGCAACCTCGAAGCGACCACATTTCAACATCTTGGCAGGGGCATACCTAGGATAGTTCTCTTCATGATAGTTATATCCATATACCTTCAATCAAAGGAAATGTATATCGAATTCCGAGAATGTGGTCATGATAGACCACTACATGTCACATGATCGTTGGGGACATTCCAGCTCAATTCCTTCCCTTGAATCTTTTTCATTGGCACCTTTTAAAATACATAGGCAGCTATGTGAACTTATCTTACTATTCTCGAATTATCCCGAATTGACTCTTACCACAAAGCAGCCCGATCTCAGCAATCTCCAGCTTGCAGTCCTAACTCGCAGCGCCACCACATCTTGACAAGTGTAACTCCCCCGCAAACTTATCCAGGCCACTCTGTCATAATTACTCCATTGATGTCTTTCTCGTCGAGTTCTCTCACCGAGGTTGAGGTACCCACAGTGGTTCGCCTATGAGCGAGCCATCATCACGTGTCTGACTTCCTCCCCTCTTTGTGGAGCTAATCCCCCTGAGAACCTTCCTATGCTTGCCATGTGGCATTCGAAGGTTTGAATTATTACGGAGGTAGTCCTCGCGAGATGCACGTAGTTATGCTCGTCGAATTATAGGAGTGTTGACTTCCTGGCGGTGAAGTGTGCCCTGTACTCGAACTCATACTCTTGATTTTCAGGAGCATTATGCGCCAAAACAGTCAACACAACGTTGGCTTCATTGCCAGGACAGAAGCCAGGAGATGAAGTAGTTTGCCCTGTACTTCATATTGTAACCTTGAGGCTTTCCCAGTCTCAAATGAACTCGGTGGAATCAGTTCTCGATGTGCTGTCTTTCCTCACTTCCCAAGATTGAGTCGAATCAGTCCCTTCACATACAGAGACATCACTTCCGTACTTTCTCAGACCTCACCGAGTACAGCCCTAGCAACCCCGTCTGATCTACCATCCTGGCGGGTATTCCATGCCAGTAATCCAGACCCACAGCAGACAAGGCGAATCTGTGAACCACTTTTGTCCCATCGAGAACATCTCTTCCAGAAATTGACACCTCACTCACAGAAACACAGCCCCCAATATTTGGCATATACTCCGCAGCTCGCGGACCGACTATTATTCTGGAAACCGGAGTGGTGGAGAAATTAATGACAGCCTTATGGATTGGAGCACAACCTCACGAAAAGCCTTTCCATTTAGGTTAATTTGGGTGCTGGTAAAGTACGGAAATGTACACCGAGATGTTGATAGTACATCCATCGTCGCTTTTGGTGTTGTCATTGGAGTTAGACTGGGATTTGATATTGCATGCATCTTTTCATCCCGATTTCTTCGAGGAAAAAAGAGGAACTGAGGTGTCCTTGAATGGCATACGAAGATTCTGTATTTTGGATGCATATACACACCGCTCAATAGACTTGACGTTAGATTCCTACATGGATTTTACGGTTTGCAGCATGCAGATTGCGTTGGAGGCAAGTGACAGAAACAAACCGTCAGGTCGAACATCGGTGTCAATCACGCAGCCATCCTGAGGTGCGGCGCATCGACACCCACTACCTACTCGGCCAAATCTCGCAGAATGTTCTATGCAGTTGCTCTTGCTGCTGGAGGCTTCACCGAATACGAGCACTTCAATTGGAAGCGTCGGTGTCAACGACTTTCCAGCCACGTCCGTTGCATTCAACTTTCTCACGGTAGCAACTCCTTACTCTGGAAACATACCTTGGCTCATCATCCAGCAACTGCCTCTCCATATGTTGAAGAAGTGGGCGACTTCAGGACATGGGCGTGTCTCGTTGTCAGGTCTTGGTAAGAACGACGTATCAGGATGTGCCGCTGACCCTCAACGGAATGGTTTGGCAAGGCAAAGAGAGACTGTTATTTTGCACATGCTCATATTCATTGCAGTTTTGATTCCTTGAAACTCAGCATCGACTTTTGAGCCCAGGTTATCCAACCGATGAGCTGATGCTCACATCCATGGTCCAATTGGGACCTAAATTTGGACGGAAATCCTCCACACCGTGCGAAACCACACTTCTTAGGAAACGCTACAGAAATTGACTGCCTGCCCTACCTCGTACGAACGTTTTGTTCCTTTCTAATGCTGCGTCAGTGTATGAACTCTGAACTCTCTACATCATTCATTTTCCATCAAGTTTGTCATGTATCGATATTGTAATGGGTATTCTGAAAGGCGTCCAGCTTGCGGACCGTTAGAGATTGTATGTGGAAAGTACATAGCATTGGACCATTCGGATATGAAGATACAAGGCCCAGGCAAATGATTCTAGCACTAGTCGAACAAATTTAGAGGAAGCATTGAGAGTCTTTGTTACGGAACTCACATAATCCTAAGTTATGATAAACTGCTGAGCTTTTGAATCTTGAAAATGCTAGCCAATCTCAGGCCAACGCTGTCCACAACTTCATGGAGCCGAAGGACGAGTTGAGTCTATCAACACTTGCTCATCAAATACCTCTCATTCGCGACATCCTCTCTACCATTCGCCTGGAACACCAGTCCACGGGTGTGCGCACTTCAAGAGACCCTTAGTGCTGCGGGATCTCTCATTTAGGCTCCGCCACATGCTTTGGATTTTCTTTGAGCTTGGGTTCCTGGTGAGTCCCTTCGACGACGACTTAACCTAGCCACCCTTTGGACGTTGACTCTAGAGTGTAGCCTTCCGTAAGGTTTTATCTACCTGCATTTTTTCAAGATACTGTTCAAAGAAACACCGATGACCACCTCCGAAGTGATGAATTCCGAAGGATTGGCGGTAGTTGCAGCGAATACTACCTCATGTTTTTGAACTTTGAAAGCTTCTTCTTAAGGGTCTGAAGATGAGCCTGGATTTTTTGTGTAGCCAATACCATTTGGCAATGTCTCGGGCCAGAAAAGGTAACAGCAGGCAAACCCAGTCGCTGATGTGGCTTGCGAAGAAATCTTCGATCACGTAGCAGCAGTAGAACATATCTCAAGTCTCCTGATCAGTATCAGCCGGTCTCATACCACTAGTCGTGGCTACTTCATCGTATCGTGTCATATCCGGTGTAGCCAGTATAAGCGAAAGAAAGTAAACATGGAGTATCCCCCAAGAACATTGATCTACTTACTGTCCGGTAAAACGTACTGCTCCCCGATCTAAAAGTATGAGTGTTTGCAGGGTAACTGAACAGATTTCGACGACTAGTTGTGAGAGTTTTGTTGTTGAGAAGGCGAGAGTTGGTGATGGATGGCTGGGGGCGCGAGGAATGTTCAGGATTGTGCATACAGTCAAACGTTCTGGGAGGTGACGGATTCTCCTTGAAATAATGTGTTTTCATATGGTGAACATATTCCTCCCTTGATCATCGTTGGCATCGTCGTTGTGGTGATGGCTGTCGTGGAGACTATTACAGTAAGATAGGCCGGCAGGAAAAGATAGTGCTGGGATCGGAAAGTACGACAACTGGATTACAAGGTAGTGACTGATTGTCTACGTGAATTGGAAGGTACTGGTTCTCGAATATTGACGTCTGGGTCTTTCACCTCGTAGAATTGATCTGCTGCAAACCTCGCGTTAATTCATTGAACGCTATGGAACGATGATACAGTGTAATTCTGACCTCCCTCGCTGAAGAGGCCAGTTACCAGGCTCACTACTCATCCCTCTGGAAGCCCTGCCTACCCCTTCCAATGCGATCGGCAAGTCCCATATTCCCAGCCTTCTTATGCAGCCCGTTGATGAAATCTCCCTTATCCCCATACTTCGACGACCGTGCCCGAGCTTTATCCTCGGCTTCATATGTGGCCTTCTCCTGTTCCGCTAGAGCTACCAGACGCTTCTCACGATCATTATCTAGACTGGTAGCATCTTGCTGCATAGCAGCTAACTTCTGCTGTCGCTCATCTTCTTTGTCTTCGTTGGGTGCGTCTCGCGTTGGTGGTGCAGGTCGACGGACTTCTCTCCTTTCGTACCCTGCATTGCGTCGATTGTCATAGCCACCTCGTCCATTCGTACCATTTCCTCTAGAGTCTCGGCTTGCAGGATACGATTGGCGTCTATCAGGTGATCTTCGTCTGACTGGAGAAGGCGACCTGGATCCGGCAGAAGATGCATTCCTCCTCTTGCCGCTGTCGTAGTCTCGGTCTCTTGTGGTACGATCTCTTCCGTGGTCTTCTGGTGAGGCAGAACGTCTTCTAGGTCTATCGAAACTGTCTCGTCTCCTGGGTGGACTTGCAGATCTCGATGATGATGAAGATGAATTTCTGCGTCTCTTCCGCCCGTATTCTCGATCCTTCTCTGACCTACCCCTTCCTCGACCCTCTGGTGAAACTGATCTTCGGCGCGAGGTTGATCTTCTCCGTCGGTGTTCGGTTCTGCTACTCCTGTGCCCGTCTGCATCGTCCCTACGTCTCCGTTTCCGTGCGCTACGTTCTTCGGAGGTCTCTCGGTGGCGATGGTGATGTTTGTGTCGGCGTTTCTCTTTTTTCTCCTTCGAGTCTTCGATCTGCCCCGCAGCTGCAAGCAACTGCCTACGCTTCACCGGGTCGTTCATCATAGACTCATAAGCCGCCTGTTCCTGTCGCTTGATAGCCAACATCGGATCCTCTCGAACCTTCGCTGCTGTGTCTCGTAGAGTATTCGCATGCTGCAGCGCCATGAAACTGTCTTCCGCGGCTTGCTTCTCCAACTTCTTATGTTCGACGCCCTTGATCAGTGGATCGATTCGTCGCTTTCCCAGGAGATATCCTTCCATCTCCTCAGTAGTTCCAGCTTGCCCACTCGATGGCCCTTGGTACATCCAGTCTACACGGTCGACTCGCTTTCGGCTTCCTGCTGCCTCGAGTTCCCGCTGGATCTCCTCCTTCTTCTGTTCCTCCTTAAGTTCCTTGATGCGCAGATCGGTCTTCTTCCTCTCTTCCAGTGCCTTGTTCTCTTCCTCCCACACCCTCTTCTGATTGCTCATGAGCACGGGATGCCATGACTTCTTCAAGTTGAGATCGCCACCCATTTTGCCGGTGTTGGTGGTGTATCTGCGGTGTGTAGGATGTCTTTAATGCGAGTCACAGCAAAGATAACAAGTCGACCTTTTGTGTTATGTCGGTGAGTGTGAGAATGTTGGAATTGACGCAAACAGTTCGTTGATAGAATAAATTGACGAGGCGCAAGACTCAGGGCAGAAAGACGCTAATAATCCAGCCAATCAGAAGCGGTCCAAGCTCAAGGCAAACAGTGACCGCCATCAGAGCTTCGCAGCCTTGGAGCAACTTCGCCGGAATATCATCTTCGAGGAGCGAGCTTTTGAACGTCCAACAACGTCGATTTACCCACCAGCTGGATCATCTTCGCACTCGATCTCAACTGACAAAGTACTTCGTTATCAATTGCAAAGATGTCTGACGATGATTTCATGCAAGATTCAGATCAGGAGGGGTAGGTCGAGCTCTCTGTTTTGTGGGTTATCTTTCTGACAAAGTAGATATGATTTCGAGTATGAAGAAGACGATGAGGAGGAGGGTGGCGATGTCGATATCGAGAACAAATACTACAATGCAAAGCAACTGAAGACCACCGACCCGCAAGGCGCCATCGAAGAGTTTCTGGGAGTACCGGCTTTGGAGCAGGAGAAAGGCGATTGGGGATTCAAGGGTCTGAAGCAAGCAATCAAGCTGGAGTTCAAGCTTGGATTGTATGACAAGGTATGTTTGCCCCTCGGAATCACGAATTTGCGCTGACTCTCAGGCCGTTGAACATTACACCGAACTCCTTACCTATGTCAAGAGCGCCGTGACGAGAAACTATTCCGAGAAGTCTATCAATAACATACTGGACTACATAGAGAAGGGCTCACAGGATGAGGCAGCCGGCCGATGTATGGAGGAGTTCTACTCGCAGACTCTACAATCCTTCCAGAGTACCAACAACGAACGTCTTTGGCTAAAGACCAACATCAAATTGGCAAAACTCTACCTCGACCGAAAGGAATACGCTATCGTCACGAAGAAGCTGCGAGAGTTGCACAAGGCTTGCGAGAGGGAAGATGGCTCTGACGACCCCAGCAAAGGCACATATTCATTGGAGATCTATGCCCATGAGATTCAGATGTATGCCGAGACGAAGAACAACAAGCAGTTGAAGAGACTCTATCAACGAGCTTTGAAGGTCAAGTCTGCTGTACCCCATCCGAAGATCATGGGAATCATCCGAGAGTGTGGTGGAAAGATGCATATGAGTGAGGAGAACTGGAAGGATGCTCAGAGCGACTTCTTCGAATCGTTCCGGAATTACGACGAAGCTGGTTCATTGCAGAGAATCCAGGTCCTGAAATATTTGGTGCTCACGACAATGCTGATGAAGTCCGATATCAACCCTTTCGAATCACAAGAAACAAAACCCTACAAGAACGATCCTAGAATTGCCGCCATGACCGACCTTGTTGATGCTTATCAACGTGATGATATTCACCAGTACGAATCTGTCCTGAAAAACAATCGAGATCTCCTATCCGACCCCTTCATCGCCGAGAACATTGATGAGGTTACCCGAAACATGCGAACCAAGGCAGTCCTGAAGCTCATTGCACCTTACACTCGGTTCAACCTTGCCTTCATTGGAAAGGCTCTCAAAATCCCAGTCGCCGAAGTCCAAGACATCCTCGGATTCCTGATTGTCGACAAGAAAGTCAAGGGAAAGATCAATCAGCAAGATGGAACGGTTGAGATTGAGGACAACAGTGACGCAGAGCGATTACGGGCCATGTCGAAATGGGCCTCTGCAATCGACACTCTCTACCGGACCGTATTCTCCGACGGCGACGGATTCAAGATGCCCGATGTTCAGCAGACCGGGGATCGCTCTGGTTCCAACAATTTCGGATTCCCAAATGTTGGTTCGAAACTCAGTTTCGGACCAGGCAAGCAGAAGGGTAGAAGAAAGATGGGGATGAGTGGTTAGTCAACCTTATCGAATTGCTGTTTTATCAGCAATTTGGTTTTGTTGACTAATTACTAACCATTTCTTTCTCCCTAGGTGGTTCCAGTGATCCCCCCTCAGTCACACTATCTTTCTTTGACGAAGCCCTCTCTGGAGACACAGCATGAAGCGCGAACCGAAAAGGAGTGGGTAAGCATATAGGGATTTCTATGGTGACACGCACAACGAATGAATAACGACTTCAACGAAGATTACCTGGACTTGGGCTGGGCTGGGCTGGATTGTAGCTGGTTTTGGCGTCCGGGGCAGATATCTACCATCAGCGATCGATTCCCTCAGAAAATGTACTCTGAAGCAAGCAAGTAATTGGGAATGAGCGAGAGAGCGATGTCGCTCGCATACGTGCATGGCATGGCATAGCATAATATTATATGACATGCAACAATGCATCGGAGCTTGATTCCAACCCTGCTTTTCCATTGGATGTGTTTCGGCTTGCGTGCATATCGTGTGTTTTTCCTGCATGCCATCCGTTGGTTTGATTTGAATGAGAGATTTTTTCCCAGATACCGGTGCATTGTACACGGGTATGTGGTGATATTTTGTGAAGTGCTGTGCTTGTCCGTCGTCCGTCTAACCCGCTCCATAAAAATCCCACCTCGTCTTTGGTGCAAGATTGTTCTCCGTCCTGATTCTGATGTCTTGTTTGCACCTTGTGGATCTTGTTTTATAAGTGTGAAGTACTTTGGAGGCAATCTGCTTGGGGTTTGTGTGCGGATGTTGTTTTCTCCTGTCGGAATTTCCTCCCTTTCAGTTCTGACTTTGACCCACTACCACTTGCGTTCCTCTCCCTCATTATTCCAATTTTTCTTATCCTTTCCTACGACTTATGTACAAGTGCTCAACACAGACTGAGGCAGGCAGGTAGGTGAGTACGTCAAGGGATCTCCTGCGAACCAAATTCTGCGCTGTACTTCTTCTGTATAATAATCAGTGTTCGCAATAGTGTATGTAATATAATTGGTATTTCCCATTATAATAATATGGGACCGGTTTAAAAAATATGAAGTAATATGGGATTGTTTTTAAAAATATGTAGTAATATTAGCCTAGATTTTAAATATTAAATATTATTGTGTAATATATTAGTATATTGAAGGGATAAAATGAGAAGTAAAAAAGTAAGATTTTTAGCCTTATTTTTGAAGGTTTAGCTTTATAAAATGAGATGGCTGGGAGGGGGCTAAAGGCTTACTTTCTTGGTTTTTAATCTTTTTGTTTTTTAATCAAATTTGTTAAAAAGTTTAAGATCATGTTAAATTAATTAGTTATTTAAAAGTTGTCCTTTGATTTTTTCGCATTTTTTTGATATTTTTATTATGTTATATGTGTTTTGGGAATAATTTATGCCTTGCTTTTGATATAATTTGGCGTAAAATCTAAGGCCTAAATAATGCCCAAAACCTTATAAAAATAAAGATATATATTCATTTAACGCCAGTACTTTTTAAATATGTGATCTGAATATTGCATTGCTTGTTTTTAAATAAAAAATTCATAGTTTTTTATGCTAAAAACCTTCCTAAATATAAGAATATATGTCAGTTTTATCCTTTGGCTTATTTAAACTTTGAAAATTTATTTTAGGTATTAAAATTATTAATATTTGTAAAGGGAAATGGGTTAATTGTAATGTTTAAATAGTTTAAATAAAATGAGGATATTCGTAAATTCATAAATAAGAATTTGGGGATAAGTTTAAAAGCCTTAAATATGGAAATTATTAATTTTTGCCTTAAAAAAAGGATATTTGCATACCCGAATGTTAATAAAAAATACTTATTTTTAATTATATAAACCTGTATATTTTTGTTTTTATATCATTAGTATTAATAATATTACTCAGTTAATATTACCTTTTTTAGCACCTTTTTCAAAATCATTTAAACTTTGTATTATATTATTATATTTTTTTAAACCTTCAATTTGTTTTTTATTTTATTTAATGCTTTATTTAATAATTTTTTGAAGTTCACACCTAATATAAAGGAAAAGTGGAAAAAGCCTATTCTAAAAATCATAAAAATAATATAAAAGGTTATTAATTTAACTAAAAATAATAAATATTAATATATTCTTAAAGTTAAAATAAAGTTTTAATCCCTTAATAAATTTTAGCTTAAAGATTCTTTTTCATAAAACCCTATTAAAATGATTATTAATTTTAAAGGTAATGCTTATTAAAATGCAATGTTTGCGGACCTTTTAAAGCATAAAATTAAGCGCCATTATACTTCTCATATATAAAATTATATGCTAAACGCCAATCCCTAGCATATTTTTTTTAATTATAATAATCAAATCGAATTTCATTATGCATATTATAATCGTTAATATTAAAAGTCTAAAGGCATAAGAATTATTAGTAAATACCTTTTGACTAAACACAAAATCAATAAAAACTTACCTTGCAAAAAGCGCAAAAAACGGAACCGCGAAGCCATTAAAAAAGCTATGAATGCTATTGTTAAGTCTGAAGGTTATAAGAAGTATTAAATGGAGGTTTTTAAACTTATAGCTAAGTATATAATTAATCCCTATGTTCTTAAACAATTAATAATCCGCTAATTCACTTTTAATTCTATACTTCTCTTAATGATAAAAAATAAGGAATTCTAAATTATAATGGCATATATTAATAAGGATATTGGCGCTTGGCTTTCAAACAGTGGTAATATCATTAAGTCATGGATTTTGCGCTGTTTTATTATTGAAAAGGCTAAAAAAAAGCTTATTTTATTAAAATCTTTTTTTCTTATTCATATTTTTTATGACTTTGTTATGTTTATTAACGGCTTTCTTATTATAATTTAAATAGCTCATTTTATTAGCAAAAATGGTGAGCCAAAGTATGAGCCTTTTGCGGTATAAGAAATTTAAAAAACTTATAATTAAAAGATGCTAGTAATATATAAAGTATTAATAAAATATGAAATTAAAAAAAGGCTTGATTATTTTATAATAAATAAAGCAAAAATCAATTGTGCTATGCTGCAGCAAATCTCAATAAATAAGTGCAGCTCTTTTCCTATGCTTTAATTGGCGGCAATACTTCACCGCTTACTTATTGCAGTTAATTCCCGCACTTTTGCTTATTTAAAATTTATCCTTATTATAATTTTTTGCTTACTTTCTTCTTTTTTTAAAAACTCTTTAAATAATTATAAATTGATTACAACCCCAAAAAGCACTATTTGTTTTATTATAGCCATATTCTTAATCTCATTAGTAATTCCTTTTTTTTTAAGATTCAAAATAAGGCTTTCGTAAAATATAATAATAATTATTCTTCTATTGCAGCCGTTACCAAACTTGAATTCGCCTTATAAAAAAGGGTATAATTGGCAAGGCTTATAATCACGCCATTAAGTTTAATTGCAGTTTAAAGATAAGCGGTTATTAAATGTAATTAAAAAAAAAGCTCTTTAAAAATAATAGTATAAGGTGGACTTTTATATATAAACTAGTAAATGTTTTAAATAATTTTAATATTTAAAAAGTATTATAAAAGCTTTATATTTGCTACCCGAATGCTATTAATCCCTTTAATTATTTAATCGCAAAGATTTTACAAAGCTTCACAAAATCAAGTTCTTTTTTCAAGCCATATATAACGCTATTCTATTTATAAAAGGCCATAATGCAATTTTAAATAAAATTCTTCTTGTTATGAAGTTTATATTAGATTACTTTGAGATTAGTAAAAAATGCTATAAGAAAAACCGGTTTCTTTTACCTTATATTAATTCCAGTTAATCAAAACTCAATAATTATTATGCCTTAATAAATAAATTGCTAGCTTATATCGCCGCCATTATACTTAACCCTTTTAAAAAGTGGCAATACTTTAAAAACTAATAAAAGGTGGCATATTTTAAATGATTATTTATATAAAAAAAACAAGATTAAATAATTTTAAGAATACTCTTATAAAATAATTTATATGCCTTTTTTCCTATTTTATTATTAAAACATATGCTAACTTAAAAACAGGATCTGCCCATTGCCTTTGCCTTCTTCTTATCCTCCAATCCTTAGCTTAATATTCCCTCAAAAAACACTTATATCACACACCTTTAACGCAAGTAACAAGCAAAGGTGATTATTAATAAATATACTTTTTATTTTTTTATTCCATTAATTGCAAATAATAATATTCATAACTTATAAAAATAATAGCTTAAAGCCTTGTAATATTATACCTTTCTAAACCTTTCTCAAATAGCTTTTAATATGCTATTAATTCCTGCTATATTATCTAAATGTGAACGCCTCTTTTTTGCCACTAAAATTATTATAATAAACTATTAAAATCGTATGGGGATAAAGCTAATAAAAGCACATAAATATCTGAAATATTAGCTAAACCTAAAGCTTGAGGAGCTAGATTTTAACGATTTAGGTAAAATTTTAGCAAAAGCTTTGGTAACTGCTAATTATACAGCCTTCTTTTTTTGCGGAAAGTAATTAGGTTAAGCTTAAATGTCTAAAATATATAATTTTCCTTATTTTGGGGATATTTTTGCTGGATTTTTAATGCCTAAATGTTTATTTTTTCTTATTTTTGCTATTTTTATGTTTTAATTTCTTTGTTTTTTAAAAGCTCTTTTTTATAATTGTATTTTACCTCTCAAAATTGCATTATAAATAGCAAGGTGCTGACAAGATTTTTAAATTAGTACTTCATTTTAAGATTAATGCAGCTTTTTTCTAATATTTTAATATATTTCCATATAATACAATGTTATTATTATTCCTATTAATATTTCCTAATATATATGATCTCAAAAATACAATACAATGTATATATGAGTTTACCTGAATACTAAGCTAGTAATACAAAACATACACTATTGCGAACATTGACAATAATAAATTTATTTACTTGCTCCTCTTATTCTCCAGGAGTAAAACGACAAAATTAAGACTACTAACTAACTTTCTGGATTAGGTACCTCATTGAGCTCTCTTTTTCTCCCCCCATTCCGCCTTATCCCATCTATCCCCCTTGCTTTGATCCGGAGATGGGAAAAGCCAAAGAAGGGGAACTACACAGTAGCAAGAGCGTGGAGGCCGATCTCGTTGCTGTCCACGCTAGGCAAAGCTTGGAGTTAGTAGTGGCAGAACGGATATCATATGTGGTCGAAACATTTGGGTTAATCCCGCCAAATCATTTCGGGGCAAGGAAGAAACGCTCAACCGAACAGGCTCTTATACTCCTACAAGAGAGTATCTATAAGACATGGAAAGCCAAGAAGGTGCTCCGTCTTGTTAGTTTTGACGTGAAGGGGGCATAAGATGGGGTGTGCAAGGAGAGACTACTGAAGAGGCTCACAACAAGAGGCATTCGACCGAAACTAGTTTTGCTCCAACCGTAAGGCAACTATCTTAGTCAATGGCCACGTCTCTGAACGCCAACTGCTATCGCAAGCAGGGTTGCCACAGGGGTCCCCGCTTTTGCCGATGCTGTTCCTGTATCTTACAGCTCTGGGATGCTAGGGACCCTTTGCGAGATCGTTTTCCTGATGCAGGCTGATGCAGAAGAGGGGGTGACTCAGCTTTCAGCAGCCCCCACAATGCTTGGGATGCTTGTGTGGTTTTTCCTAGTAGCATGCCTGAGGTAGAGGACTTCAGAAATCCAGTCCCCTCATAACTGGTGGGACTGGTGGGCAAATGCAGAGGGCTTGAAGCAAGCAGACTGAGAGGTGCGATCTGATGCTGCTGGAAGGTGGTCCAGCTTCCGGGCTCTAGGAGTGGGTGCAGCGATCAGCTTCGTCGATGAGCCTCCCTGCTCAATCGTGAGTTTAACGCCAGTCCCAAGACGACATGGTTGGCCTAGTTTTTTGACGAAACATTTGGAGGTTGGTCAGAGTCAGTTTCATCCTCAGATGAGGTCTCATCTCCTGAGGAGTCAGACTCAAACTCAGAGTTACTGGTGGTGTTGATGGTCAAATTCTCAATGCTTCTCTGAGAAGCAACCTTAGGATGAAGGACCATGTTGAGTTGGCTGGAAGGTGAAAACAAAGGTCCTTGGATCGTGACTGCCTTTTCCCGGCCCACATTTCCTCCAATCTTGAGGGTGCTCTTACAAATATCGAACTTCGCATCAACTGCATGCAACCATGGCAATCCTAAGAGCAGACTCAACTCTGTATCTCCAGGCCCTATGTTTGCTCTAACAAAAGCATGAACCTTTCTCCAAATGCCCTTAACTCCCATCTCAAATGACACAAATTGTTCCAGCTTATGCATCACTCCATCCGCGGTTCCATAACTGACTCCAGAGTAGCCGTTGGACCTCAAGGATGCTGGCTTCAGTCTCAACTTCTGCTGTAAGGCTGGTGTTATGATGATAATATCGCTGCCCTGGTCTGAAGCACACATTCCAATAGGCAAATCCACAGCAGTTGTCTTGCCTTTCTCAATTATTCTGATAGAAGTAGGGATCTTCCATGCCTTATCATCAGGGTGGATGAGGGGGGCAATTTGACCCAACTTCGATCCAACAGCCTGTGAGGCTTCAGCGGCAGCTCCACGAGCATCCTGTGGTCTAGAGGCTGATGGCATGCCCTGCTTTCGAACCCCCTTTTAGTTCTTTCTGGTAAACAACTTCCGGAACTGCTTAGAGACTTCGGGTGAAAGCTGGTATAGCTCAAGCAGATTCAAGGGAACGCTGATGCGTGAAGCCAACTCTTGATAGTTGATAGGGCCAAGTCCTTCTCGGCCAACAATCTCCCTAAGCTGTCTCAGCTTCTTCTCCCCTCCTCTTGCTTGCATTTCTTCATCGATTGGCTGGTGGACTGGCTCTGCTTGATGAGGACCCGACTCATACACCTCCTCAACCGAAGCCTGCACTCGGATTCTCTTCTTTGCTCTCTCAGCAAGGTTGGCGTGGGCCACAGTCTGCTCAACTTCTTCAGGCTCCAGACTTGAGCTGCTTAAAGCGTGGTACTGCAGATTCTCTACTGCCCCTAGCAAAGCCTTCATGTCTGAGTCTTCAGGCTCAATTGGCTCTACTGCTGCTTGTCTGGAGCGGACGAATTGTTCAACGGGGACAGTGTCTCTACAGGCTGGGGTTCTAGCTCCAGACGAGGTGGAGTTCGTGTCTGAGCTGATAGAAAGAGGAGGTTGGCTGGACTGAGCCCTACTCCAAATGGCTGAACATAGGATTCCCTAGCATCAGAACCAGCAGCACTTCTCAGATCAGTCCAAAGCTCTGCGTTGTGAGAAGCAACTGTTCTGGTTGGAAAGACAATGTTTTCGTAAGTGAGCCTTTTCCCAGCACAGCAACGAAGCGTTGGTGTATTCCTGTTGATATGGCCACAGACACCACAATCCACACACAGCCAACCATCTCTCTCCTTGTTATAAGTAGCAGACCCATTGATGAAGGAGTTCAGCGAGTCTTTTGCGGGGCGAATGGGAGGGTAACTTGGTGCTGCTTCTCTAGAGGCTGGTGCTGAGGCTTTCTGCTGCGAAGAACCATATGAGGTATTTGGTGCATATCCATTTCTGCCAGCAGACTGGTATGGATTGTGCTAGCTGTGGACTGTAGAGGCTGGAGCTCTATTTGCTGGAGCAGCTATCTGCAGAATTGGGGCTGGCTCTGCCGGCGCTGCTGGACAACATAGGTGGGGTCATTTTGAGCAGCCAGGGCCACAATGTTGGAACCCGTGAATGCATTTCAACATAATTCTCCAAACGCTTATAGTACTTGCGCATCTCAATTTCTGCTTCAACCTTCTCTTGTATCTTGATAGATTACTGAGACGAGCACAATATCTCATGTGTCATCCATAGACAGGGTATCAGGAGAACATTGTTATTGAGTGCATGAGACCTCAACTTGTCATCGCGGACCCCTCTGACGAATGCCAAAGTGATTGAGGTTAAGATATGTCGATCAGAGTCTTTCTGAACAGGACTAGCCTCAGACATCGCAGAATTGCCTAGGTCCTTGCCGCGCTTGAGCAAAGCGGCTGTCCTTGAGTAATAAGTGGTAAGATTTCTAGCCCTCCTTGCCGAAGATTGGATACTTCAATCATAACATCCAGCTCCTCAACTGGAGCATCATCGTTGGGGTACTGAAGTTTAAGCCACTCAATAACTTCGGGATTTTCTTCTGCTGCGGCTGTTGCTCGATTTGCCATGATAGACTTCATTCGGGGGTTCGACCTGAAGCTTCTTGAGGCCTCTCAACCCAACAGAATAGAGATGGCCCTCAAGCATGTGGGAGCAGATGGGGTTCTGCCTATCGACCTCGAAGTCATAGTCCAGGCGATCTAGCCAAGGACCACTCTTGGCTTCTGAGACTGCAGTGGTCGAGCTTGCTGGAGATGGTTGGCTTGTGGTGCTGGGCTGCTCACAACTTCATGAAGTGATGAATCCAGGATGTATGGTATTGCTGAGATGCGTAACCTGTGTACTCTGGCTAGCTTGGATGGCGTGCTGGTCAAGCAGTAGATGCTTGGGAATGCAGGGGATGAAGCTGGGGCAGCTTTCTGCAGGTGTATGGACCTAGATAATGGTCCTTTCCAGTAGTGGTGGTGGAGCGCGGTCGAACTGGTCCCACCTTCCGCTGCTGGGTCTGAAATGGGTTTACACCTTTGGCCTATTGATATGGGAATACTAATTTGAACACGAGAGTTATTCCAGAGAGAGCTCGAGAGTTCATTTCTCCCTGTTACATACACCAGGCTTTCTATCTTGACCAGTGCATGACCTTCAAACGGCCCCACCCCTGCCCCCAATGCTCCGCACTACAAAATCAGAGATCCCACTTCTCTCGATACTGCTCTAATTTGACCTGTATAAATTCCGCCATATCTGGTGGATCTTGCACTTTTGGTGTCGCCCTGAACGCCCACAACCTCTTTAGCATGGATTGCCAAAAGGTTGATTCTTGAACAGCTTGATTATACCAGAAGGTACCATTATCCATACACTCTTCCATCAGCCCTGATAATACCGCGTGTTTCCCCCTCAAAACCATAATGAACTTATGAAACCCTTCTTTGAAAGCCTCCAACTCGGCATCACTACATTCAAGCATATCCAAAGGTGTGAGACCAAGGGGAGGACTATAAAGGAATTGAGCAGGCGCAACATAACAAAAGTCCCAGTCGATAAATGCCTTTATCTCGTAGTCGACGCCAGCAATCATGTTTCCAAGGCGTATATCAGGGTTGTATAACTTGAATGGCCCACGCAAAAACTCGGCTTTTACCATCTGAGGAGTTATGGCCTGTAGTGATAGAAGAGACAGATATGCTTCGCGGCAAGTTTCCTCATCGGCAAGAACACAGGACTTGTCCCAAAGACCGAGAATGCTTTGGTTGATAAGCTCTGTCATGTACATCGAGGCGTCTGGTGGTGTTTGTATTTCTGGAAGAGTATTAGTACTATTTCAAAAGTGTGTTTAACATGCTTACCTGGAACCTTGATGCCATGACATTCAAGCTCGTTCTGCTTGATTGTCAACGGATCTGGTCTCACGTACCACTGCATCGACACCTCGTCCCACGAAAGCCTTCCGATCCGATCAAATTCTAGACCCCAGAGCTGTGTATACATGGTCGCAATCTGCTCATACACCTTTGCGAGCTGCGGTTCGGTAACTTTGTCTCCGGAACATAGCAATTGATCCAAACGCTGACCGGGAATGAACTCCATTAAGATAAAAGGCCCTAAGCCACCAAACTCGCCCGAAGCAATGCCATGCGCATAATAATTCGGTATTGGGATGCTGGTTTTCTCCTTGATGAACCTCATCACAATGGCCTCATCTTCTACCTTCTTCCATGGATTCATGACAGCCCCGTGAATTGGAAATCGTAGCAACATATCCTCTCTTTGACCTTGGAAGCGAATTTGGAAGCAAAAGTTGTAGCTTCCAGAAAATCTCTTAACAACGAAGCAAGGTTCTCCGTGGTAAAGAGCTGAAACCATGGTTTTAACAGCTGAATCGCCATTCTGCAGATCATAGCTTTGGATTTTGGTAAGCCAAGCTAAATAGACTTTTGAATCGAGAATGTTCAAGGGGTTATCAAAATTGGCCATTGTGAACTTATGAGGATCAATCGTAAATAAGTAATACAAGTAGAGTTGATGCAAAAAGATGACAAATGGGAGAGTGGGAATGGGAAGGATCGCAATTTATATGGCGAAGGACCCTTATAAGTCACGATATCTCTTGCATATTTTATGAATGTATATTTAAAATTATGCATGATATTACAATGAAGCGTATACGTGTATAACGATATGCCGACGAGAGATTGAATTAGGTAATGACTGTACTACATCCAGCATGAAGATACAGACCATGTTCCCGCTTCATCCTAACCCTAAAGAATACTTCCTCTGCAACAAGAGTCGATATGCCAGAAGCTCCTTCAAGAAGTAAGTTTACGACGAACAAGTCATATTCAAGGCCCACATACATTTCTTCGCTTCGGCAGCAGCCTTCTCCTTCTCGGCCTTCTCGGCCTGCAATCTGGCCCTTTTCTCCTGCGACTATAGTCCCTTATCAATCACCCCCTGAGGGACTTCAGGTCCGCCGGTTGAAGTGATGTCAGGCATAGTGAAAGCTGAACTAGAGAAAGCTTTGGTGGAGAGTAGATCGGCTGACTGACTGTGCTTTAAAAGCGATTGTGCTATGATGGCGGATTACTGTGACGAAGAGAGAGCTTGAGTTGGATCAAGCCTGGAAGTTGGACTTGGTCTGTTATATCAGTCGTTGCTATATATAAGTCGCCACGCTGATCGCGGCCCAGACTTTCAGGTGTGGCAGATGACTTAGGGACTGGTGGAATTTAATGGATCCCCTCGTTATCCCATCGTGTGGGCAGTCCCACTTTTAAGACCTTGGCGGCTGCCCTACTAAAGTGAACGTTAATAAACCATGTAAATAAACGAAATAGTTATCATTTTATCTCTTCGAAAATGCCCCTTAAAGCTATATAATAAATTATTATAAATTCCACAGATCTTATAATTACACGACTTAATTTAACCCTGGTTAAAAAGATTAGTTCGGGATTATTCTTATAGATTATTACAGCTGACCTTAGGGTGATATAAGAAATAACATTACTTTAGGAAAAGACACTAAAAAGGAAGCTTCTTTTATTGACAGCTTTAGTTGTCTCTAAGTTTTCTTGAATTTTAAGAGCCTTAGGCATCTACTTGGTTACGCGGAAATCTCTATCCCCTAAGCTGGCGGTTCGGTTGCGGCTTTTAGCGCAAAAGCACGCGGAGGCGAAAAGAGGATGTATTAAGGGCAAATAAAGTAATATCAAAAATACAATTCGTGACAAAATAGTTTAGCTTTAGATTAATAATTACTCTTATTTTATTTTATTAGAGAAAGCGGGTGAATTATGTGAAAAAGGCTGAGAGGTCTGTTTTGATGGGGGCGCTAAAAAATGCACAAACGGCGCTAAAAGCCGCACTGCCAGCTTAGGGGATACTAATTTAATTTTCCCAGTGGTAAAAAAATCTCTTAAATTTTACCCTCCTCTGATTGGTCATTAATACGTGGACCGAGCTCTGACTCCCTAATAACTAAAACGTGACTTATAATATTCAAAGAATAATAAAAAGTGGTATTGATTATACAACATGTAATAAAACCTCGGGAGTGTAAGAGTGCGGGAGTGCGGGAGTGCGGGAATACCCGCGTTTAGTATTAAAAAGCCCCACTTTTAAAGGGGAATTTATTTAAAAGTCGTGTATTATTACGAGTTTTTAAGTAAAATATAAAATAAGACCTGTTTTAAAATCAGCTTAATTAGCTTATTAAAATGGCTTTTTCAGATTTATAATGACTAATAAAGTTATAAAGATACTAACTACCAAAAGAATATTTTAGATTTATTATTATTTAAAAGTCGTACATCACTATGAGTTTTTAAATAAAATATAAAATAAGACATGTTTTAAAATCAGTTTAATTAGCTCATTAAAGTGGCTTTTTCAAATTTATAATAACTAATACCATTATAAACATATTAATTATTAAAAAAATATTATACGATTATAATTAAACTAATTTTTATTTTATTTTAATATATAAGCTAATAAACGGCTATCTATAAGAAATATAATTAATAAAACTTATTAAAATAAAAAGAACATATTTAAAAATAAAAAAATTATTATTATAACTTAAATATTAAGCCTAATATATAATTAAAAATAAATATTAAGGATTTACCTTAATGATTTCTTTTTATAAAAAATCGATTTAAAAATTAATTGATATATATATAATATTACTTATTAAACTATTAAATGAATTATTTATGAAATTTAATAGTTTAATAGTTTAATAGTTTAAAAAAACGCTTTTTAATATAATTATTATTAATATAGTACACAAGCCTCGCAGAGCCCCCAGAGGGCCCCCGGAGGGCCTTCGGAGCATTAAAAACTAAAAAATACTTATTATTATACTTATACTATTACTTGTAATATTACTTATAGTATTACTATTTTTAATAATATTATATTAAAGTTAAGTAACATTAAAGCTGTCACCTATTAATCTTTGATTAGTCCCCTAGTAAATAATAAAGTATAGTTTAATAAGCGCTATTTTATGATTATTTACTCTTTTAAAACTAGACTTTCTAATAAATGGATTATTTAAAGCGTTAAAAAGATTAAAAGCTCATATTACCTGGAATTACCAGTAAGTATAAAACTACAGAATATCTTTACATAATAAAGCTAACAAAAGACCTTAACAACGTTTTGTTAGGTTAGTAAATAAAAGCACTTCTTTTAATTAATAGTATAAGAAAAAAATAAAAGGGAAATAGAAAATATATTGGCTTATTATTATAAATAATGTAATAAACTTTTTTATAAAATCTTTTGATTAAATTAAAATATTAATCCTATTTAATATAATGGTTTTAATGTTAAGTATGTTTTTGTAAAGCTTTAAAAGTTTTATTTTAAGAACTTAACGTAACGAGGTCCCTTAGTAAAGCTACCCTAATGATTGTAAGCATTTTATAATAAAGTAAATAACTATAACCACTTAAATAAAAATAAGGAAATAGATCAATATTTAAGGACATGCTTTTTCTTAAAGGGGAGGTAATATAACAACTAGTACAGATTAGAGGGCATTTCTTAATTAGGTATTAGTTAGCTAGTTAAGTAAGATTACTTTAATAACACTTTTTATATATAACTCCTTTTTATTTTTATTTTCTTTCTTTCTTAGTTATAAATTTAAAAAAAATCTTAATTACTTTTACTCTTTTTCACTTAATATGTGAGGCCTTACTAAACATTGGCACTGGTTTTTACAGGGCAAGCGTCACAAAAAGACCTCGTAATAAGATAATTAATACATTTAACGGGGCGATTAGCCATTTGGGACAAGAGTAATAAGCAAATTCATATCTAAGGCGAGGACTAACCTTTAGTATTGTTGTAACGTTCTTGGGCCCGACTAGTACGCGGCGTACAGGACAGTCAGTTGGAATCTGCTACGAAGTGAAGTCATGGGACAAGGGGGTTCTCGGATAGAACTGGGACGCTACAAGTAATGATTAGACTGCTATATAAATTTGAGCACGAAGCTCTACCATTAAGGAAATTACTTTACTTATATAAAACTTCCATTTTAATTGAAGCCCCCGGGAGCCTTAGATCCCAAAGCTTCAGTCATCACGCGACCCCTGTCCCCGTGATCCCACTTGAGTCTTGGCTTGTCTGTGCAGTTGGCTCGTGACGGTTTGTTGATTGATCTTGCTTGTTGATTTCCTATCCTTGTATGAAGAGTATATCATAGTACATGTCAGAGTACTTTATTTATTTCGCGTTGTTTTCCTCCAAGAAAGAGGGTAAAGTTGAAGCTCCATTTCAAGTTTGAAGAGAATCTAAAGAGAATCGATTAGATGCGAGGCTGACGTCGCTCAAGGTAGCCGGGAGCAATGGCCACAACTCTTACGTAATTTACCCTTGATACGAAGTATTCAGTGCAGTCTTCCTGTGCCTTCCTTCTGGCTCATCTCTTGGCTCTCCAGCCTCTGTGCACATCTGTCTATGGGTAAAAGAGTAGACATCTTTACTTTACCCAAAATATTAGCAGACGTACAGATCTCGGCTTGACTGTCTTGTCTCCGCAGAAACCCTATCTACAATGCGCTGGTGAGCTTTTGACAGCAGGGAAAGACAGGGGAAATCCGAAGCAAAATGCATGGACTTATAATAAGCAATCTTCACTGGGACGTCCCACAGGGAGTAAACCACTTCCAGATCAAGTTATAAGGGCAGCTAATTTTGTTTGCTCTCGCCTATCCTGGTCCAATAGACGTGGCAAGGAACGCCTCACGTGTTATCTGCCCACTGTCAACAAGCGCCTTGTCGCTCTCCAACTTGTCCTTGGCTATTTCATATTCCTCCAATCTAAGGGTCTTCTGCGTCACAAACGCCTCAACCTCTGGTAGTGTCCCAAACTCCGCCTTACGCCTTTCCCACTCCTTTTCACCCACATGTTGGCGCAGCTGCGTGAAGGGGAAGCTATAGTAATCGTTGAAGCCGACTGAGATGAGCATATGCAGCCACATGGCCCCTGATTCCTGCGACCACTTGACGAGCTTGGAGAGCTCTCTCTCCTCGTGCCCTGGCATTTTCGCCTCTTCTTCCTCTAAAACGCGTTTGTAGATATTGAGGTACTTAAAGTACCGCTCAGTAAGCTTAGGCGGCTTGCCATCTTGCCATTCCCACTCTTCATTGATGGGTCTATCTTGGAGAAGCCACCACGGCGCCGAACCGAAGAGCTGAGTAGGCCCGATGTATGACCACTCGAGGTCCACTACTCCCACAACAGTGAGGTCTTCTTTGCTTCGGACAATTAGGTTTGCCAGGCCGAGGTCGTCACAAATCAATTTAAACTTCCCACTGTCATACTTCTTATTAATGAGGTCGGGTAGTAAGGATTCTAGAACCTTGAGCGCCAAGTATCTACTTCTGGCGTCATGAGGACCATAGATCGAGTTTGGCTGGTAAATAAGCTGCCCGAAGTCCTGTCCAAGGAGGTACTGTAAGTACTCGGTCGTCGTGGCGAACCCTTGGCTTCGGTCACCTAAAGATCGTGTTTCTCAGTTGACGCACCCAATTGAGATAGCCGGGCCATGGGCAACAAAGAAAGGGGGGTAAGAAGAAACATGAGAACGGCAAGCCGTACCAAAAACATCAACTCCTCCATTATGTAAAATGTCATGTGCCTTGTATGTCAGTGGGCGCTTTGGCATGGGGCTTTCAGGTTTGGCCTCTAACGACGGCAAGCTGCCGATGCTGTCAAAATCGAGGCTGAACAACTGGAGCAGAAAGTTCGCAAACTGCCTATAGATGACCTCGATATCTCCATCGCTGATGTCCTCTCTCAAGAGTCTCGTGGGCTCGACTTCGTTGGGGTCTGTGAGGAGGTCGTTGAGACATACACCATTGACGAAGTCCATCATGATGAATGCACCCAGACCGAGCGAGTTGTCGGCAGCGTGACCCCACGCCCGGACTTTCGGGACGGGGATGGTGGTCCGTTCGCGGATGAGGCTCAGAGCCCGCACCTCCATAGCAACCTTCTCGTCGACATATTCAGTGTGGACTTTCCCCACACGAGGGAAACGGACCATCCAGGCTGTGCCGTCGCGAAAGACCATCTTTACGCCAGCATTGAATGAGCCGTTGTGGAAGGTGCCCTCGAGTTGACAGGCAAGTCTCTCAGGATGAAAGGTGGAGACCCACGGGCAGAGCTGACCCCTTTCATGGGATTTGTTCAGCTTATCGAGCCAGAGGTGAGCCAGCACCTGGTGGCGAAGACCAAGGAGCCCATTATTGTACATGGCGGGCGTCAGAGAAGGTTTATTGAGAGGGGGCTGGGGGGGGGGGGGGGGGGCAATTGAAAGAAAGAAAGAAATACGACTTTTTGTACGTGAGGGGGTGAGCACCACCCCTTTTTATGGTTGGGCTGTTGCATGCATGGACCTTAACCTTAGCGAGTGACATGGCAAGCCACACAGCCACACAGCCACACACACGTGATTACGTACAACCACTGAACCATTCTGATAGCCAAGCCACCTCCATGAAAATCGAGACGAAGAAGCTAAAAATCACGCTGGAAAGCCTCTAGAGAGCCATAATGAGAATGGGCTCTCCCAAGCACGATTCCTCCGCTCTGCGAAGTTACGCAGTAGTCTCTCGAGTCGCGCATGCCTAGGTGGAGGTGGAGGTGGATGTGGAGGTGCTCTGCTGTGTTTGATAGTTGTCAGCCAGAGTCTGATGGGCTGTGGAGAATGCTGGTGACGAACCTGCGCCGCCGCTGCGACTGCTGCTGCTTCACGTCTCTCTTTTTCACGGCGGTTCTCCTCCCGCTTCCTCTGAGTGGAGCGGCCGGCGTCAACCAGTTGACCGACAGCGGCGGAGCCGGCGTTGGCGATCGCGTCGTTGACCTCCTTGCGAGCATCTGGGTCGATGTGAGTAGACATGGTGGGCTGAAATGGAGTGATAGTTATAACAAAGGAGCTGATTGGAATGAGGGTATGTATGAAGTTTGTAATGCTGCTGAGGAGGTTGAAATTTTCCCGATTGCCAAAAGCCGGGCCATGAGCGACATATTTATACTTCACTGTGCTATGGATGCCGACTGCAATATACCACTCTGTAAGAAGTAGATAGATGACTGCGGTTACCCACGGTTTCGTCTCAGCAGCCATGCATCGAGTTCAAACACAGCTGAGCTTCCATCCGCTTCCATCCATTTCCATCCAACTTTCTCCAACTTCCTCCCACTTCCTCCCACTTCCTCCCACTTTCGTTTTCCCCCCACTTCTCTGCCGGCTTGGCGATGAATCCAGAGGGGCCCGCGCTCCTTGAGACTATCTTCAATCACTGACAATGACAACTCTATCAGAATGCGCCGATACCTGGTCAACTTTTGTCAAAAATACCCAAATCACAACACTCGATAACAAGCCCAGCGCAAGCCCTTTGAATGCGAAAGATTCGTACCAGGAACTCCTCTGACAGCAAGCTTGTCGAAAAATGCGAAAGAGAGGTACAGCAAAATCGAGAATTCGTTGTCGCAAGCGCTGAAGACTATCCAGCCAGGACAGAAATGCTCCCATCTCACTTCGATGGACTGCGGTGATCGCTCGGAATTTATCCCCCCGAACGGCACAATTGCAATACTCGTCCAAGTCTGCAAAACTTCGGGTGTTGTGTACATCCATGTTGCCGATACCGATGACTATAGGGACAGGGTAGGACAAGACTACAATGGATATACAGTGATTGTACCTTGGAGGCAGGGGTTGAAATTCATTTGCTATGGGATGTGTCGGATCGGGCTAGTTATGGAAGCTAGAAATGTTGAGGCATCTGAGGACGCCGGAGAAGCTGGAGAGACTGAGGTGGTTGGACAGGTTGAAGAAGTTCAGGAGGCTGGCTCAGCTCCATAACCTGTGTCCGTTTTCTCAAGAATCGCAGAGCCAATTTCTCCGAACATTCAAACGAGATGAACGGTTTGGCTCGCCGCTGATGAGGCATCGTCAACAGGACGTTGGCCTTGCTCGAGGCCAGAACGAGGATAGCATCCATACGCTCCAGCTTGTGAACAACTCCTGCTAGTGGTCCTGGTAGCAGTTAGCACAGGCATTTGTGCCGTTCTAGTCTGCGTATCACCTCCAAGTTGCTCCTCCAGCCTCTTCGGGTTCTCGTCTTCGTCTTAGTCTTCGTCTTCGTCGTCTATCTCGTCTTCCTCGTCTACCCATTCTTCTTCTTCCTCGACTTCCTCTTCTATTTCCAAGGCTGGCCCAGTTTCGCTGTCAGAGAAAGAGCACAATTCATTTACCTGCCCTCTCTTTTCGCCTCTCTGTCGCTTGTTCGAGCTACCCTGCAGCCCCTGTTGCTCGCCCGACCACTGCTCCGTCCATGAACGTTTCTGAGATGTAGCCGAGACCAAAGCTCGTAGATTGCGCCGATCTGTCAGACATAAATATTCTTTGTGCCATTCCCTTTGATCTCATACCTTCTGTAAGAAGAACATTTTGTTCACGGAGCCTACCAGTGAGCTCACTGAAGTTGCTAGGAACTTCAGCACGGGTCCACCATGTTCGAAGGGCCCCCAAAAATTCGGCATGAGCCTTGATTGTCCCCAGCCAGGTGATTGGCAGCGCGAAAGCGCACAGGAAAAATACATCATAACTCAGGTCCTGAAGAATATGGAACAGAAGGCTCCGCGCCGCCTTATGTCTGCTTTTAGTCGCGTCAGAGAGCTTGTCATGGTCTTCATCTTGTTCTTTGAACAGAGCGATGACCTTGTTGAGCGATGTAACCAGTCCCTCACTGAGGACATTAGTGCTGGCGAAATAACTTAGTTGTTTCTCCAATTTCTTGACATGTTTGTTATAGACGTTCTTCGACGGCGATGTTTGCGACATCCTGAGAAGGATTGAAGGGTCTAGCAGAAATAGAGAGGTGAGGTAAAGGATGGGAGTGGAAGTGGATGGAAGTGGCAGTGGATGAATAAAAAGTGGGTGGGTTTGAAGTGGAAGCGGAAGGATGGAAGTGGATGAAAAGTGCTCCAGCCTTCACAGTCAAGACCTGTAAAATGGTTGCGAGGATTCAAGAGATCAGGTGATTGAAGTGTGATTTAAATAAGAATCGATTTCGATGATTCTGAAAATTGGTGGGAGAGACCACTTTTATATATAAGGAGTTTTCTTAAACTGTTCAAGTTCTAAAATACGGTTTTTTTTTTTCGTTTTAATATATTCCTTTACCTCCCCTTTGATTCACAGCTTTAGTTGTCTTTAAGTTTTCTTGAATTTTAGGAGCCTTAGGCATTTACTTTAATACGTGTAAATCTTTATACTAGCTTGATTTTCCCAGTAGTAAAAAAAATCTGTTAATTTTGCCCTTTTGTGATTGGTCATAAATATGTGAACCAAGCTTTGTGTATAATATGACTATTTCGTGACTTTTATAATGCTTTAAAAGTGTAATAGAAAGTGGTGGTGTTGATTGTACGATATACAACAAAACTTTAAGAATGCGGGAGTGCGGGAGTACGGGAAGTTTAAAAAGCCCCACTTTTAAAGGGGAATTATTTAAATATTGTGTAATATTATGAGTTTTTAACTAAAATATAAAATAAGACCTGTTTTAAAATCAGCTTAATTAGCTTATTAAAATGGCTTTTTCGGATTTATGATGACTAATATAATTATAAAAATATTAATTATTAAAGAATTATTTTTAAAAGAAATTTATTTAAAAATCGTGCATCATTATTAAAATATAGAATAAGACCTGTTTTAAAATCAGCTTGATTAGCTTAATAAAATGGCTTTTTCGGATTTATGATGACTAATATAATTATAAGAATATTAATTATTAAAAAATTATTTTTAAAAGAAATTTATTTAAAAATCGTGTATTATTACGAGTTTTTAAGTAAAATATAAAATAAGACCTGTTTTGAAATCAGCTTAATGAGCTTATTAAAATGGCCTTTTTAGATTTATAATTACTACTATAATCATAAAGATATTAATTATTAAAAGAATATCATATAATTAATTAATTAAAAAATTAAAATTAAACTAATTTTTATCTTATTTTAATATATAAATTAATAAATAATTATTTATAAAAAATGTAATTAATAAAAGTTATTAAAATAAAAAAGGGATATTTAAAAATAAAAATATAATTACTATAATTCAAATATTAAGCTTAATATATAATTAGAAGTAAATATTAAAGATTTATTTTCATGATTTTCTTTATAAAAAATCGATTTAAGAATTAATAAATATATGTATAATATTACTTATTAATCTATTAAATAAACCATTAAATAAAGTACATATTGAGTTATTTATGAAGTTTAATAGTTTAATAGTTTAATAGTTTAATAGTTTAATAGTTTAATAGTTTAATAGTTTAATAGTTTAATAGTTTAATAGTTTAATAGTTTAATAGTTTAATAGTTTAATAGTTTAATAGTTTAATAGTTTAATAGTTTAATAGTTTAATAGTTTAATAGTTTAATAGTTTAATAGTTTAATAGTTTAATAGTTTAATAGTTTAATAGTTTAATAGTTTAATAGTTTAATAGTTTAATAGTTTAATAGTTTAATAGTTTAATAGTTTAATAGTTTAATAGTTTAATAGTTTAATAGTTTAATAGTTTAATAGTTTAATAGTTTAATAACTTTAAAAAACGCTTTTTTAATATAATTATTATTAATAAACAGGCCTCGCAGAGCCCCTGGAGGGCCCCCGGAGGGCCTGCGGAGCATTAAAACCTAAAAAATACTTATAATATTACTACTTTTAATATTACTACTTTTAATATTACTACTTTTAATATTACTACTTTTAATAATATTATATTAAGCTTAAGTAACATTAAAGCTGTCACCTATTAATCTTTGATTAGTCCCCTAGTATAAGCCGTTCATAAACAGCTTTAAAAAAAAATTTCTCCACCATTAACATATTATAACAAAAACGTTTACTACTAGGCTCTACTTTAACAAAAGCCTTACGTTTACTTTAAGCCTTTATAGCCCAAGCGTAAACGCCAGATATCATTTTATTAATATGATTTAAAGCTATTGTCATCTTTTCAATCTAAACGACTAAGTCCTATATATAAACCAATTATTAACTAAAATCAGATATCACACCGGATTATATACAAGTTAAGTATTAATAAGCTGACTAAGTCTAATCTAAAGGGCCTAAGTCTTCTTTAATAAAGTAAACGCCAATTGGTCTTTTGTTTTTAATGCCTTTGCTAAAGCAATCAATAACACAGCGGCAATTAATTCTACGGCAATAAAAAGATCCATTAAAACAAATGATTTGGCGTTAACCGTATAAACTAAAGTATTAAACTTAGTATTAATAAATTAAGGGAATTACATATATATCAGATACGAAATACATTCAAATCTCCTTTAGATTTACGGCTAACTTATGAACCAAGCTCACAAGTAATCCCTCAAGAATTTACTTATAAGGTAACATTCCTCCTTCTGCTTAATGTAATAATTATACTTTTTTAACTTAAAATTATTAAAAACACAAAAATGCTTTAAACCACGTGCCTAAGCGTGGATGTACTAAACATAACATTCACAGTAAATAACCGCAAGGGCATTAAATGGCACTGGAATTAGTATTATGTTATCATTAATATTAAAATATAACATTAAAACGGCCCTAAAATAAGTTCGAGTACGAATTTAAGGAATAATTAATTTATTATTAATAAATTAAAATTATTAATTAAAAGGTTTCTAAGATTACGTCAACTTTAGTATAAAATTAATGGATTTTAATACACTAACTGTGACGGTTGGTACGGATCGGAGGGCATTCAGGGGAGCTTTCTTGATTGGGCATTACTAAGCGCCTAAGCGAGATTAACTTGACAATGCTTTTTATATATAATTCCCTTTTTTTTACCTTCTTTTTTTTTAGTTATAAATTTTAAAAAAATCTTAATTATTTTTACTACTTTTTATGTGATATATAAGGCCTTTGTTAAATATTAACATTTGTTTTTATAAGGCAAGTGTTATATTATCTATAATTCTTTTTAATTTATTTAAAAAGATAATAAATATTTTCCCTTTTTCTTATCTTTTTATAAACTTTTATTATAAAAAGAGTTTTTTACAAAAAAAGTGTCGTACAGAATAGGGGTTTGTCGGCTGGGAGCACCAACAAAGCCTCAATGGCGCTGCAGCCAATTAAGACTGCTTATGTAACTAGATCTTTGGAGCTCCTTTTTAAGGGGAGCTTTACTATATTCCTTTACAATTCAAGACTTTTACATTTCCTAAAGCTTTTCCCCTACGGTGCTCAACAGTTAAGAGCCACAGCCTTATTTCATGAGTTACTAAGGTACGATTATTGTAGGTTAAAAAAAGCAAGGGTAAGTGTTGAAGGATATTCATCGTTACTTGGAAAACTCTTCAAAAGCACACATTTCCCCTTTTTATCTTAATAACATTTCCTCAAACTCTATAAACGCTTAATAATAATAAGATGTTTTTTTAAAACGTACCAATCAACAAGGACGACGCTTTATTAAGCGATCGTTGCTAGTGGCCGCAGTGGTGGATGAGATTTCAATACTATGCTTAATTTAGGGGCATTATCGACTTTGTTAACCCAAATGGATATGATGTTTTAAACCTTTTTGAATCTTGATCAACGGCTCCCAACATCGATAAGTACATACAAGTTGAAACAAACAATCGATTTGCAGGATGGATGGCGTTGATAAGCGATAGCAAGCAGAAGATATACCACAAATGGGAGATTGCTAGCAAAAACAAGAAAAGGACTTTTATGGAGCTTTTATAAGCTACTAAATTACAAAAGGCGACTTTTAGCAATATTAAGAAGATTTGGGAAGCTTGCATAAAAGAATTTTAAAATAAACTCGCCTAATGAACGCTTTTTAGCATAAGGTATTAACATTTGTTTAATTAGGTTAATAGCATTGTTAGTGTGTTTATTTTAATAAACGCCATTAACGATAATAAGTTAAAGAACCTTGTTGGACTTTAAGCATTGGTTAGGTCAATTAAGCGAGAGCTCGCTTTCTTGAACGCCTTTGTGCTATTATCTGTTATTTTAGACTACCAAAAAGCTTTAATAAATGCCTTCAAAAAAAAAGGGAAAATAAAAGCTTGCACTTAGCATAAAAAATAGCAAAAAAGGTATCATTTGGCCAAAGCACATAATATTTTGAAAGTTTAAAGCATTTTGGGCATTCGAGATTTTCTTTTTGCAGCTTTAGTTTATGCCAAAACATAAGCCGCTTAAGCTTTAGCTAACATTATCAAAAACAACATTTTAAAAAGGGAATATTATATAATGCTT
Source organism: Helotiales sp. F229 (assembly GCA_002554605.1). Classification (NCBI taxonomy): domain Eukaryota; kingdom Fungi; phylum Ascomycota; class Leotiomycetes; order Helotiales; species Helotiales sp. F229. The sequence goes on along the minus strand of MXAW01000002.1, from coordinate 2,428,941 downwards.
AAGGAATATGGTTTAGCTTTTGGAGCTAATTTAAAAAAGCATTTTAAAAATGGTTTGAGGAATAAAAAAACAGCAAATAGGCTGTACGCTTTTTTTGGGAAGCGTTCAAAAATTTCTAATAGCTTTGAAGCTACCTTCAATGCCAAAAGCTCAAGCATTTATAGCAAACAAGGCTTATCCAATCAATCTTATTTTAAATAATCGAAGGAAAGCGGTTGCTTTTATAATTTCAAAAATGGCCACTTTTAAGCACTCATTAAATGCTGGAGATTACGATATGCTTATAATAGCGGCTGTGCAAACAAATTAAGGAATTGCCCTAGCGATAATAAGATCAAAGAAACTCGCAAAAAATTTAAAAAAGCAAAGTACGCTAAGCTATAAAGGGAAATCGTTAAGGAAAGTTGGAAAATCCTCCCCATTAATCGAATTATTGAAAGCGTTGCCTTAAATAAGAAGAAGAAGGAAAAGCCGTTGTTATTAATAAACAAGAGCAAATACCTTGAAAATATTAATGCTGCTATTATTAATTTAAAGCTGTTTAATATTAATAAAGCAATGGGAATATACGCCGCAGATTTTATTGGCAATTTACACGCATTTTTAGATAGCATACTTATAAACAATTGCGGTGCTTAGCATTTTGTTAATAATAAGAAGAAGCTTATTCCAAGCACTTTTATGAAGTTTAAAAATAATAATTATGTGAAGGCAGGTATATAACGCTTTTTAGTTATTAATTAAGGCTAGCAATTTTTTAAGAATATGCTAAAAAGCGAAGACGGTTTAAATACATAAGACCTAATTTTAAGCAATATTGCAGTTGTGGTTGGTTTTAATGTTAATATCATTTTTAAGGCGCTTTTATTAAATATTGAGATTTGGTACTCAAAAAAAGACATCATATTAAGATATAGGGAAGTTTGAGATAGCGTGGTGCTTTGGAAGCTAAAGCGGAAGTATAATCTTATTTTTTTTAAATACAAGCCTTTTAATTACTTTTATTGCCTTTATAACCTAATAATAATAAAGCGCCTCCTAGCCATGATATATTTAATTTTTTATTGTAGCTTAAAATAAGGTTTTTAGTTAAGTAAAAAGCCATTATAAGTTTGCTATGCAATGCTAGAGATATGGCACCTAAAAACAGGCCATTTTAAAGAAAAAGCACTTTGGGCGCTGCTTTATATAAGGAGGGGGGTAAAATTTAATGGTATTTTTAAAATCAAGTGCGAAGATTGTGCTATAATATACGCCGGAAATATTATTTTAAGAAGGGAGTTTGAGAATAAGGCGGCTAAATCATTTTTTAGAATCTTTTGGGACCTATTTGATTTTCCCTTAGGCTATAATGGAACGCAATGGTTGTTGATAATTAAAGACAAGTATAATAGGAAGCTATTTAGTTGGATTTTGGTGAGCAAGTTGCTGAATTATATTATGCTGGTGTTATAGAATTTTGAGCATTGGATAAGATGTTAATATGGATTATTTATTTGTGTTATTAGGCATAATAATGATACTTCCGTTATTGCAATTTTTGAAACGACACGCTATTAGGATTGAATAATAAGGGAAAGGATTAAAATGGAGAACCTTTTAGCATATATTAAAGAATTAGTTGGCGGTTTAAAGCGCGCAGAATAAGAAATTATTATTAAATTTATTAAAATGCGCGTTTAAGCGAAATTCCCAAAGAAATTGTATTTAAAGGTATGTAATGCGGCGGTTTATTTATATAATAAGGCATTATTTGCATAATAAAAAATAAAGAGCCCAAATTAAGTGCTTTAGGAATGGTTTTGGGGCTATTTTTGATGGTATGATTCATTGATTGTGAAGAGGCTATTGATCAACCTGAGATTAGATTAAAGCGGGGAGTATGCATATGGGGTATGTGCTTATTTAATAAAGAATGATAAAAAAGCTGGAAGAGACAAAAGAGGCTTTAAAGTCGATTTTAGGGGATATTTAGGTTATTTGGTTGGTTATGTTGCTTTTAATATATACAGAATTTGGGTGCCTTAGCTACGCTATGTTGTTATAATGCGCAATGTTTGCTTTGATGAAATAAAGTTTTATTTTTTGGAGGAGGAGAAGTTGGTTGGTTAAATTGCTTTTGCTTTAAAAGAGCTTATTATTATAATGAAGGAGGATAATGTTTTCTTAAACGTAGGGCTTGATATAAGCAATATTATAAAGAATGTTGCGGAGGAATGAATGGCCAAGCTAAATGCCATTATTGAAATGCATGCTGAAAAGCTAATGAAAACAAAAATTATTGTATTAAAGGTGCTTTTTTTGCTTATGAGAATGCTCCCTTTGGCGATTAAATTATTTGCAATAATATTAATGGACTTTGATTTTTTTAAATTATTAATAAGCTTGGGGATGATGGAAAATGAAATGGGAATGGTTTTTTATAAAAGCTGGGAGATATAGAGCAATAAAATGGTTTTTTATGAGAGCTAAAAGGGGGAGAGCAATAATATAGTTTTTTATAAGAGTTAAAATTTGGGGGTGAATGAAGTGGTTTTTTATGAAAATAGCATTAAAAATGATAGTAGAGTTTTAATTCCTTATGAAAGGTTGAGTTTAGGCGCTTTAAGATTTGCTAAAAATTAAATGATTAAAGATTAGCTTGGGAGGAACGCTTTACATGATGAAAATACAAACTTAGGTATTAAGGAGGCGCGCCAAATATATTCTTAAATTATAATATTAAGTCGAAGGCCATAAGACCTTGAGCAGCAGGTCCCCAAATTATTGGAAGCTTTGCCCATAGCGATTGGGATGAACAATGATTTTTAAATATTGGCTAAAGCAAGTTGATAATAGCGACGAAAACAAAAACGTGATCGAATTTACGCAGCATAAGAAATGTGAAAGGAGCATAATAGACTTGCAATTTGGGGCTATTATTTTATGGTAGTGGCTTTATAATAAAATAGCCACTTGCGCATGATGGAGTTTGCTAGCATATTTTGTGAAGCTATTTTAATGCAAGCAGATGGCGAAAACATAATTATATTGCATGCGGTAATAGCAATAGCTGTTTTAAGTATTAAAGTGGAAGCAGACCTTATAATTGCTTTTAATTTACATAATTTATATTAAGGGAAGCTTTCGAAGGCTTTAAAGAATTGGAATAAGTTAAATAGCTACGCCTAGGGCAAACATTTTAGGAAAAACGCCGAAAGGGAAATTGCTAATTTAAAAGCTTAATATTGCTAGAGAGTAATTCCCAAGAAAAACGCCATCACATAGCCCATTTTATTAAAATAGGTTTTTATATACAAAGTCAATTTAGCAAGCAAATTAATTTGCTGCTGCTTTTGTATTGTAATGCAAAGGGATATGCAAAATAATTTAACAATTTTTTTAACATACATCGCAATATTCGCAGCATGCTTTTTTAAAATAATAATGGCGTTTGCAGCATAATTTGATTTAGAAATAAAGCAATTTAATATAGTTAATGCATTTGTTAATGCCAAATGTAATGAGAGGAGTATTTTAATGTTATGTTATTTCCCAAATGGCTGAAAAAGACCTGAAATAGTAATGAAAATCGACCAAGTATTGTACGGCTTAAAAGACTTCCTTGCGCTATGGTACGGCGATTTTGCTATAATATTGAGTAAATTGAACCTTAACCCCCTGGCAAAGGAGCTATGTATTTTCACAAATTTTAATAGAACAGTTTTTGTGGCGTTTTATATTAATAATATTTAAGTTTTGTATTATGCCTTAAATAATAATGAAGGACAAAAAATTATTAAAGGATTGCATTTAGCTTATAAACTTATTATATTAGGAGATGTGGAATGGTTTTTGGGGGTGCGTATAATTAAAGATTGGTCCGCAAAAACGGTGTTTTTAATGCACAATATTTATATAAAAAAAGTGGCTTGGAAATTTAATATAATGAATGGGAAATGCCTAAGCACGCCTTTGCTAAACTATGATTTAATTAAGAACCTTGGAATTGCCATATTAAAGCAGGTTAAAAAGTATTAAAAAAAGGTTGGGTTAGTTTTATACATAATCATTATGCTAAGGCCAGATGTTGCATTTGCAGCTTTTTAGCTATTACATTTTTTAATAAACCCAAGCGCCTAGCATGCAAAAGCAATTAAATGAATTATTAAATACTTATTTGGATCACGCTTTTTAGCAATAATTTATTAATGCGAAAATTGGGAAATATATTTATTAATAGCTTTAAACGCCTTATTCGCAAACAACAAAAAATCAAAATGCTCTTTTTAAGGTTTTATTATAATGTTATTCGAAGGTGCGATTATTTGAAAAGCCTTAAGGCAAGATATTGTGATCATTTTAATAACGGAAGCGGAGTTATTAGGGGTAGCAAGGACGGCAAAGGAGGTGATGGCGTTTTAGCGCTTTTTTAAGGAATTAATATTTGATGTGGGAGCTTTGTGGAACATATTTTATGATAATAAATAAATGATTTGATTAATAATTGAAGAGAATTAACGCATTTTGATAAAGCTGAGACATGTTGATATATAGAACATGTGGCTATAACAAGAGCATAAAAGGGGGAGTTTTTAGGTAATATATTTTTTTATTAATAATATGCTAGCAAATGGCTTAATAAAGAATTTGCCTTAATAAAAGTTTGAGGTATTTGTAGCTTTTTTAAACCTTTAGAACATTTGAGCTGCTATTAAAGAGCTTATTTAAGCTAATGCCAAAGCACATTTACATTTATATTTAATATATTTTATATGTTAATTTAAATTAATATTGTAGAAAGACAATGAGCATAAAGGAAAGTTATGTGAATTTTGAGAACTTGATTTTAAGCTGCTATTTTGGGGTTGCAAAGCTGCTTTAATATACTTGCAATATTATAATAATATAAGGGAAACGTTCCTAAGCTGCGATTTTAAGATTGCAAAGCCATTTTATTATTAAGGTAATGTTCTTAAGCTGCGATTTATGGGTTGCAAAGCCATTTTTACTTATAAAGGTGAGAGCAGAAGGTTCATCAATCGCTGAGCGGCGTTAGCTAAAATATTAATTTTTGCTAAAGCAAAAGCGCGAGCGGCAGCACGCGCTGCAATAGCGGCAATCGAAGGTTCATTAATATTAATAGCAGCAGCTATATTATTATTACCACCTACCTCAGCGCCAAAAACAGGGCGGGGGGGGGGCATAGCGGTCTTTTGGCAAAGAAAGGCTGTAATGTGTTAGATATTGTTTTAAATTAATAGGAATAATACTTATGAAATAATAAACCGAAGGTAAAATTATTTTTTTCCTTATTCTTATTTTTAGCCTCCTTAATCTCTTTTTTTTTTAAGGTAGCTTTAATAGCAGCTTAATGGGCGGTAAGAGCCTACGGCTGGTTAGCAGGAGTTTTATATATTGCTTTCATATGATATTTAATACTACATAAAATAATGTACGTACGCGGGAGCTTTTTGGCATCAATTTTGCCATTAGGTAGGCGGCAAAAAAGGCGGCAGCGGCCTAAGGCATGGCAGCGCAGCCAGCTTTGTTATTTTTATAATAATAAAAATACCGCATTGACGATGCCTTATTGCAATAAAGGTTGCCTGGCGCACTATGCATGCTATTGCAAATGCAATGAGAGCACGGCACAGCATAAGCTTTTTTAGCCATGGCGCAATGCTAAAAGATTGATGGGGGCGGGAAAGGCGAGCGAGGGGAAGGGGTAGCAGCTCAAAGGGCGCCGGCCAGCTACATCATGCATATTAGCATATTGATTTTGGACTTTTAAATATTTGGAACTTATTTTCTTTTTTTTTAATGCCTTAAGGGCAGCGGCGGGGGCGCGTTTTTTAATATAAGCTATTTTTGATGATATGATTGCTGGGGAACGCAAATTTCTAGCACGGAAGCTTTAATATAACTTTACTTGCTTAATTCCGTTGCCTTAGCAACAACGCTTTTATCACAATCAATTGTATTAGCATTATTCCCAATTATATGGCAGTTTGCATTTACGCCATCATATTATACAAATTATATTTAAGCATTTTTATGGCTTTTATAATTGCTTTTAGCCAAGGGGGTGTGTCGTACAAAATAGGGGTTTGTTGGCTGGGAGCACCAATAAAGCCTTAATGGCGCTGCAGCCAATCAAGACTGCTTATGTAACTAGATCTTTGGAGCTCCCTCTTAAAGGGAGCTCTATTATACTCCTTTATAATTCAAGACTTTCACACTTCCTAAAGCTTCTCCCCTACGGTGCTCGATAAAAAGCCTATACTAAATATAGCTTAATAAATGGCATTTAAATAACTAATAAACCCAAAGAAGTTAATAACACTGGCTTCCCTTTTTTACGCCTTTTTGATTTAATTAAATTAAAAAAAAATATCCCCTTTTATATAGATATATTTTTAATATATTATATAAAGCCTAAACCTTTTATAGCAAAGTACTTTTTAATAAAAAACGCCAATATGTTTTTTGTTTTTGCCTTATTCGTTTTTCCCACGGGATCTTCTTTTTAATTTTCTTTTTCCTTTGGTATAATATAACTTACCTTTTAGGGTAATTAAACTATTATAAATATATAAATAATAAAAGAAATGAAAAGAAAACTAAATAAAAAGAAAAAGCGTTTTAAGCAAATAGGCAAGAATTTATTTATGATATAAAAACAATTCTAAAGCTTTAGCGAGAATTGTGCCCTTTTTAATTTCTTTTTAAAGACAGCCCCTTTTTATTTAATCTTTTTTATTAAAAAAGATACCAGTGTTCTTATTAAAAAAAGGGTAAGCAAACCGCCGTTACCTTTAATTTAAATAATATTAATAATAGAAACGATAATGAATTAAGCTATTACTGTAATAATACTTCATGTTGTCTTTTTTTTTAAATCTTTTTCATATCTTATATTATTTATATTAAGAAGATTCCAAACCTTTTAAATAAACTTTTTAATAATATTAAGTATTCCCCGAAGCTGTGGGAAGTCCAAGTGTATAACGCTTTATGTTGTTATATTATTTACTTTATTAATAAAAAACATAAAAAGGATTGGCTATTAAATCAAACCAAAGGAATAGTACAAACATTTTTAAAATCAGCTTTTTTAGAACTTGAATTTAATAAAAATAGTATGCCTATGGACGCCTTAGATTTAGTAAAACAATTTATTTTTATTTATTTAATTTTTATAATAAATAAATAGCCCGTTTTCAGTATTTTGCTTTTTATATAAATTATTAAAGCTCCTTTTGGAGCTTTTATTACGACTTTAGAACTCTTACTTATAGTACCGGCATTAATGACAAATCCGTTTTAAAAATGGATTTGTAAAATAAGCTCTTCCCCCGGTTACGTAAACAACTGTTTTAATAGTACAAGACTTTTCAATTATTAGAAGAGTATGTAAAAGTAATTTAAGCTAAAGATTAAGGCTAATTAGTTAAGCGGACTTTTTACTTAATTTTTGAACTTTTAGCCCTTATTAAATTGAACTCTTGTTGGATCATAAATACAACTTCTCAGTCTTTTACTCCCCTTTATAACCACATTGGTTATGAGGCGAAGGAGCATTGTAAATGAGAGGGTTCTTAGTTTTGATAATAGTACTAAAGACTATTAACCTCTTTTACGCGTGCCGATACCTCTTGTGCTTAATCATCGGCAAATGTATTTTACCATTATATTATATAGCTATTTTAGTGACTTTTTACTTTTTATAAAATTAATAAGATTGACGCTGGTTGTTTTTTTAATAATTAATTTAAGGATAATAATAAAAATATATATAAAGATGTTATTAAAAAGCAGATGTTATTTTCTTTAATAAAAGGCCGAGCTTAAGAAAAGACTCTTTTTTAGGTATATTAAGAGATATGTGATACTTTGACTTGACGAAGCTTTTTAAAGAACAACTTTTTATTATTTAAGTAATTTTTACTAAGAATGGATTATTATATAAGTTACCTATATTTCTTAATTTTGGAATAAATAGTTATTGTTTTATTGATTGCATTTTTTTTTTAAACCTTTGATTTATCTTTTATTAAACGCTATTGTTGTTAAAAGATTTAATAGTGCCGATAGTGGAAAAATCAATCATTACACCACGTTAAACCTGATAGTGGATAAGCGCTTACAAGCCTTTACCCTTTTTCTCATTACTTGATTAGGACATTATGGTGTTATCCTTGGAAAAACATGGCTATTAGAACATCAAGTCCTCCTCGATGCCGCTAAACGACGTATCATTTGGCTAAAAGCCTCTTTTTCAAAGTAACCTTTAAAGCAGCCTCCAAAGCAGCCTTCAAAGCAGCCTTTAAAATAGCCTTTAAAGCAGCCTTTCCTCCAATATTACATAACAAAATAATGAAAACTTTAAGGAAAGGACTTTCCCCTTTACTCTTATAGCCGCCTTTACTAAAATATGTTATTTTTTCCTTTTCTTATCTAACAACGAATATAAACGTTGACTTGTTCCTTTATTATCCTCCTTTTTTTAAAAGCACGGAACCCTAGGAAATTATATTAAAGAGCGTTAAGACTCAAAATTACCTTTATTTTTAAAATGAGGCATGTAAGGCAGTTTTTATAAATCCTTTAATTAACCCCATGGGTTCTTCCGTATTAAATGGCCTTCTCTTCCTTTTGCCTAATCGCCGTATTTACTTTTGCGACATTGACACTTTATTTTATAAGATGTGTGCTTAGCTTTCTAATAATTTAAATGTGATTAATTCAATGTTCCTGTGACGGATGGTGCGGATCGGAGGGCATTCAGGGGAGCTTTCCTAATTGGGCATTACTAAGCGCCTAAGCGAGATTAACTCGACGACGCTTTTTGTACATAATTCCTTTTCTTTCTTTACTTTTTTTCCTTTTTAGTTATAAATTTTAAAAAAATCTTAATTACTTTTATTATTTCTTATATAATATGTAAGACCTTTACTAAACGTTGGCATTAGTTTTTATAAGGCAAATGTCATATTATTTATAACTTTTTTTAATTTGTGTAAGAAAACAATAAATATTTTTTCCTTTTCTTATTTTTTTATGAACTTTTATTATAAAAAGAGTTTTTTATAAAAAATGCCTATATTAAGTATAATTTAATAAACGGCACTTAAATAATTGATAAACTTAAAGAAATTAATAATATTAGTTTTCCCTTTTTACGCCTTTTTAATTTAATTAAGCCAAAAAAAACAATATACCTTTTTATATAAATATATTCCTAATATATTATATAAAGCCTAAACCTTTTATAGTAAAGTATTCTTTAATAAAAAATGCTAATATGTTTTTTGCTTTTACTTTATTTATTTTTTTCATAAAGTTTTTCTTTTAACCCTTTTTCTTTTTTGGCATAATATAGCCTATTCCTTAAAGTAATTAAACTACTATAAATACATAAGTAATAAAAGAAATAAAAAGAAGGCTAAATAAAAAAAAAGCTTTTAAATAAATAAATAAAAACCTATTTATTATACAAAAATAATTTTAAAGCCTTAATCAAAATTATACTTCTTTTAAATTTGTTTCTTTTGAAAATAGCCTTTTTTTATCCACTCTTTTTTTTTTAAAGAAAAATGTTCCCATTAAGAATAAAGGTAAGTAGATTACCATTGCCCTTAATTTAGGTAATAATAATAATAGAAATAACAACAAGTTAAGCCGTTATTATAATAATATTTCACGTCGTTCTTTTTTTAGAAATACCCTTTAAGTCTTGTCTTTTTTTGGAAATTTTTTTATATTTTATGTTATTTATATTAAAAAGATTTCAAACTTTTTAAACAAACTTTTTAATAATATTAAGTATTCCCTAAAGTTATGAAAAGTCTAAGTGTATAATGCTTTGCATTGTTATGCCACTTATTTTATTAATAAGGAACACAAAAAGAATTGGTTATTAAATCAAATCAAAAAAATGGCATAAACAGTCTTAGAACTAGCTTTTCTAAAACCTAAATTTAATAAAAATAATATCTTTATAAACGCCTTAAATTTAATAAAACAATTCATTTTGTTTTTATTTAATTCTTATAATAAATAAATAGCCTATTTTAAATACTTCGCTTTTCGCATAAACTACTAAAGCTTTTTTTAAAGCTTTTATTATAATTTTAAAAATTTTACTTGTATTGCCGGTATTAATAATAAATCCGTTTTAAAAATGGATTTGTAAAATAAGCTTTTCCCTCGGTTATACAAGTAATTGTTTTAATAATATAGGATTTCTTGGTTCTTAAAAAAGTACGTGGACGCAATTTAAGTTAAAAATTAAGATTAATTAGTTAAGCGGACTTTTCATTTGATTTTCAAATTTTTAGCCTCTATTAAATCAAACTTTTATTAAATCATAAATACGATTTCTTAGTCTTTTGCTTCCTTTTATAATCACACCAATTATAAGGCTAAAAAGCATTGTAAACAAAAGAGCTCTTAGCCTTAATAGCAGCAATATCAAAAACTATTAACTTTTTTTGCGTGTACTAATACCCCTTGCGCCTAATTATTGGCAAATGCATTTTGCAATTATATTATATAGCTATTTTAGCAATTTTTTATTTTTTATAAAATTAATAAAATTAACATTAGCTATTCTTTTAATAATTAATTTAAAAATAATAATAAAAATATGTATAAGAATGCTGTTAAAAAGCAGATGCCACTTTTTTTAACAAAAGGCCGAGCTTAAGAAAAGACTTTTTTTTAAATATATTAAAAGATATGTAATATTTTGATTTAATAAAACTTTTTGGAGAATAATCTTTTATTATTTAAGTAATTTTTATTAAGAATGGATTATTATATAAATTACCCGCATTTTTTTATTTTAGAGCAAATGATTGTTATTTTATTAATTACATTTTTTTTTTAAAACCTTTGATTTACCTTTTGCTAAATGCTATTACTGTTAAAGGATTTAATAGTGCTGATAGTAGAAAAATCAGCTATTATATCATATTGAATTTAATAATGGATAAGCACTTGTAAGCTTTTTTTTATTTTTATTACTTAATTAGAATATTATGATATTATTCTTAAAAAAGCATGGCTATCAAAATATCAAATCTTTTTTAATGCTGCTAAACAACGCATTATTTAACCAAAAGCCTCTTTCCCAATTGCCATTTATAATACTCTAATTAAAATTCAAGATCTTCGCTATTATCGCATTTAATAGCATTATTAAAAGAACGCTAAATAATAAAATCAAAACCTTAATTAATATTAAAATAAATGCGATGCTTAATCTAATAAAGCTAAAAGTGCTTAATTATTTAATTCCTATTAACCTTTGTTTAATTATAAAAGCAACCTTCCCGGCATCCTTTTTTTTTGCTTCCCACAAATTAATAGTTGTTGTGAAAAAAATGATAAAAAAAAGCTTAATTAAATTAATGTCAAAGGATATTGAAGCCCTAAACTACGCTTGGCCTTAAAACCAGATGTTTAAAACTATTTTAAAAGTGTTTTAAATAAGACTTGTGGCTTTCTTTTTATTAATTATGTTGGCTTTTACTATTATTAATTTTACTCTTGCTATTATTTTACTAAAAAAGCAAATGCGATTTGATTTCGCCTTTTTCACATTCCGCATGCTAAAGCAGCCTTCAAAGCAGCTTTTAAGGCAGCCTTCAAAGCAGCCTTTTCTTCAATATTACATAATAAAATAATAAAAACTTTAAGGAAGATGCTGCCTTTATTAGGACATATTATTTTTTCTTTTTCTTTCTTAATAATAAGGCCAAATGTTGATTTTAATGGCTATTATTGCCGTTTACCCCAATCTCAAGCTTAATTAGCTATGTTAATAATTATTACTGTTAAACCTATTTTTGCTATTATTTTCGCCTTTGCCATATTTTTGTATTTTTGTATATATTAAGATATAAAAAAACCACTAAACCAAATGTAAAATAGCAATAAAAATAATGCAAATACCAATAAGAACATTGCTTTGGAATAAGCTATATTACAAGTAATAAGCATAACTTTTATTTTGGGTTATTTTATAAATAACAATTATATTACCTCCTTTGTCTTAACAAAAACCTTTTTTTTATACTCATCAAAATTAATACCATCATATGATAAGATCTCTTAGCTTATTTTTTTTACGCCAAACGCAATTGCGTGATTTTATAGCTTCACTTTGCAAGATGCAAAAGCAGCTCTCTGAACCACCTATAAATACTTTCTCTTTTTTATTAATAGGCTTTTACTAACAACATTTATTAAGAAAATGGACCCATTTATACAAACCAGTTATTAAGATCTACTTAATTAATGCCGCGGCATTTAATTTATTATTAAAATGAAAATTTGAGGATAAAATATTTATAACAATGCTTTAAAAGATTAAGTTTTTAATTAAGCAAAAATGCAAAAAAAAAATTGTTATTGCTATTAATAATTTGATTATTAAGCTTATTACTTATTGCCAATTTCCAGTGCAATTTGTTGTTTCTTTGGCTAAATTAGATATTAAACCTGCAATTTCATTTAAATATGCTAAATAGATTTATATATTCAGTAAAATAACAAATAATATATTCTTTTTGTATTATTTATATAATTATTTTATTAAATTAAAAAGCAAAAGAGAAAAATCTTTTAAGTATTTTTTATTATATAAGATATTTATGATAAAGTTTGAAACTATTAAAATCTATATTATTAATAATTTGAAAAAAAGGTTTATTAAACCATTTTAAGCATTATTTATTATCCCTATTTTTTTTATTAAAAAGCTAAATAGATTTTTATAATTGTATATTAATTTTCGAGTGCTAAATTCCCTTATTTATAAAAATTAATATCCTTTTCCTTTAATTAATAAAACATTAACTAAAATAGCCAATGTTTACATTTTTACTAAGCTAGACATTTATTAAGCATTCTATTAAATGCAAATGGACCTAATATTAAAGGAGTACATAATCTTTCGCATGAAATATATAACATATAAATACAAGGTTTTTTTATTTAAACTTACTAATGGCCTTGCCACATATTAGTACTATATAAATAACATTTTTTTTAATTACTTTAATAATATTTATATAGCGTACTTTAATAATATCCTTATTTATTTTAAAGACCCCCTGAAGCATTAATTGCATATTAATTTTTTTTTTAAAAACTCTTTAATGCAGGCCTTTAGGTAAATTTAAAAAAGAGTGAGTTTACTATTATTTATATAAGTATTTAAGATTTATTATCTTAATTTTCAGATTAAAAGTTGACTTTAAGAAAGTTGCTATCATTAGTAATTAGACTTACCTTAACATTATTAAAGGTATACAATTCTTTTTTGGTTTTTACAATCTTTATAGACGTTTTATCAAAGATTATAATATTATAACAAAACCTTTTATTTATTTAATAAAAAATAATATTTCTTTTTACTTTATTTATAAATATGAAAATGTTTTTGATTTCTTAAAACATATTCTTATATTAGCTTTACTTTTTCGGCATTATTAACAACATTTGCCTTACCTTTTAAAAATAAATGTAAGTAATGAAATTATTATAGGGGTCTTTTTTTAATAGTATAATAAGAATTGGGTTTTTATTGCTTTTTTTTAAAAAAACTATACTTCCCGCAAAGCTTAATTATGCTATTTATAATAAAAAAATACTTGCTATTATACGTTTTTTTGCCTATTAAAAAGCAAAGCTTATAAAGATCTTTTATTAAATTTATATTATTATAAATCACAAAGCTTTAAAATATTTTATAATTTTTAAGCAATTGAATGCTTAATAAGCATAATAAGACAAATTATTGGCTAATTATTATTTTATAATAATCTATTAGCCAAATATTTATAATTTATTGGTAAATGCGCTTTTTCATAAATCAAATAAGCTTAATAAACAAAACTTTACCAAAAAAGCATAGCGCCTATAATAACTTTTATGGAAAGATCAAATAAACCTTGTATTTATAGCTAGGAATCTTTGCTTTTTTAACTAAAACAATAACTTTGCCCCTAATATTAAAATAGCGGATCTCTCCCCAGCATTTTTGGTGATACATTAAATACTAAAAGCCAATTGTATAGCCCCCTTTTTTCAAGCATTGTAAAAGCAAGCTTTATTAAATTAGCTAAGTAAGTTTAATATAAAAAGCAATTTATTGGTTTGTAATAGCCGCTTTATAATTTTTAATATTACTTATCTTTACATTTCCCTTATTTAAGAAATGCATAATTATGTTAATATAGTTTATTTTAACATTAAAAAAACTTCGCAACTTTTATTTTTTTAATATTGGTGATATAATATTATATTGATAATTTAATAATATTGCCACAATTATTATATTTATTAACATATTTAAGTCCCCTAAAATAAGAAACCTGGCCTTTTTTAACTTTTCCCCGTCTTGTCTTAATCTTGGGAATATATTATTATGAATTATTATAATTTTAATAAAAACAAGCATAGATTTAATAATATTTTTGTTTTTATTAACCGCTTTAGCAAATAAGCTATAAGCATTCCTTACTGAAAAACCTTAAATACCCGCAATTTTACAAAATTGTACATATATTATATATTCAAATACTTTGGCCTCCCATTTAGCATCATTTTTAATAAAGGACCTTAATTTATTTTCCCCTTTTGGACCGCTTTCTTTTTAATTTTTAGTATTAAAAAACGGCTTTTTATAATTAATTATTTTTAAACTAATAATTAAACCAAAATATATAATTAATACTTTTAACGCAAACTTTGCTTTTTTGTTTTTTATTATTAAAACAATTGGTCCAAGTTTTTACTTATTATAAATTATGCTCAAATGTTTTTCTTATATAAATTTTTGAAAAGCCTTTTGCTATTTAAGGTAATTTATGAATATGCATTATGCGTTAATTAAAATTAAAAGATCAATTTGCTAAACTCAGCATTCCCCATTAATAAATTAAATACATATCAAACTATAAAATATGCCACGCGCCATTGCATAATATGAAATATAACTAAGTCTAGCCTTTTAAGGTTTTAAGCAAAAATGGCCTGATTTCATAATTGCTCTTACTGTACAATTAATTTTAATATAAACAATTTTGTTTAACTTAATATATGTTATTTTTTAACCACTTGCTTTTTAAAGAAATTAGACTTTCTTATTAATAGTTTATTCTAAGTATTAAAGAAGGTTGGAAACTTATATTACCTGGAATTATTAGCAAGTATAAAAGTATATAATGTTTTTTTTACAGTAAAGCTTAGAAAAAACCCCAACAATTTTTTGGTAGGTTAATAAATTACGCCACTTTTGCCGATTAATATTATTGAAAACAATAAATAAGAAATCGAAAACTTATTCGCTTGTTAAAAGCAGCGTGGTAGCCTTTTTTATAAAATCTTTTGATTAAATTAAAACATTGATTTTATTTAATATAGCGCCTTAAATATTAAGTATGTTTTTGCAAAGATTTAGGAGTTTTATCTCAATAATCCTGTGTAAGTAGGTCCCCTTGCAAATCTACCTTAATAGCTTAAGGCGTTTCATGATAAAGTAAATAATTACGATCATTTTAATAAAAATAAGAAAATAAATAAATACTTGAGGATAAGCTTTTTTTAAAAGGGGGGGTAATATAACAAATAATACAAATCAAAGGATATTTAAGGGAGCTTTTTTAATTGGGCATTACTAAGCGCCTAAGTAAAATTAATTCAATAATGCTTTTTATATATAACCCCTTTTCCTTCTTATCTTTTTTCCTTTTTAGTTGTAAATTTTAAAAGAATCTTGATTACTTTTACTATTTTTTATATAATATGTGAGACCTTTGCTAAACGCTGGCACTGGTCTTTATAGGGCAAGCGTCACAGTTCCCTCCTAATGCTTTTATTATTAAAAAACAAAGGGCTAAAATACAAAATCCTTAAAAGAAGCCACCCATCAAGATTTACTTAATTATTGGCGTGTTTTTCCACTTATTAAATAAACGAAAGTTTAAGGACAAGGTTTTTGCGACAGCTTTTTATAAGGTCAACGCATTGATTCAAAAGCACACCATAAAGCGCCAATGAATTGCTATTATTTTAAGTTTAATTATTAAACTTATTAAACGTTATTAAATAATACAATAGTTCGCCGCCCATTTGAGTAAGTTAGATTTTAAACTAATGGTTCCCTTAAAGTATACTACATGGGCTCATGTATTTTTTAAAGTTAAAAGTGATATATTCCCTTTTTATTATTTATATAATTATCAAATTAAATTAATTAAAAGTGAAAAAAAAGCCTTAAGTATTTGCTTTTATATAAAATGTTCATTGAAGAATTTGAGGTAATTAAAGCCTATATTATTAACAATTTATTAAAAGGATTTATTAAACTTTCTTAAGTATTATATACCGCCCTTGTCCTTTTTGTTAAAAAATCAAATAAAAGTTTAAGATTTTATATTGACTTTTAAGTATTTAATTCTTTTATTCAAAAAGATCGTTATTTTTTTTTAATTGACGAGACTTTGGTTAAGATCGTAAATACCCGCATTTTTACTAAGCTTAACATTAAACAGGCTTTTTATTACATTTAAATGAACCTAGCCTTAGAAGAATACACAACTTTCAAAATAAAATATAAAGCTTATAAGTGCAAGATTCTTCCCTTTGGTTTAATAAATGGCCTTATGATATATTAGCAGTATATGAATAACATCTTTTTCGATTACTTAAACGACTTTTATATGGTTTACCTAGATGACATTCTCATTTACTTTGAGGACCCTTTAAAATACCATTCTCATGTCACGAAAGTGCTTCGGTAACTTTAAGACGCTGGCTTTTAAACGAATCTAAAAAAAAGTGAGTTTAGAGTTACTTATATAAAGTACCTCGGATTTATTATATTAATTTTAAGACTAAAGGTTAATCTTAAAAAAGTCTTAATTATTAGTTTATGGATTTATCTTAGTTTTGTCAAAGGTGTATAATCCTTTTTTGGCTTTTATAACTTCTATAGGCGTTTTATTAAGAACTACGGTATTATAATAAAATTTCTTATTTATTTAATAAAAAACAATATTCTTTTCCACTTTACTTATAAATATAAAAATGCTTTTGATTTTTTAAAACACATTTTTATATTGGCTTTACTTTTTTAATATTACTAATAACATTTGCCTTACTTTTTAAAAACAAATATAAGTAATAAAGTTATTATAAGGGTCTTTTCTTAATAATACAGCGAGGACTAGTTTTTTATAGCTTTTCTTTCAAAAATTATGTTTCTTATAAAGCTTAATTATATTATTTATAATAAAGAGATGCTTGCTATTATGCGCTTTTTTATTTATTAAAGAGTAAAGCTCGCGGGGACCCCTTATTAAATTTGTGTTGTTATGGATTATAAAGCCTTAGAATACTTTATGACCTTTAAATAATTAAATGCCTAATAAGTATAATAGGCCAAATTATTGGCCAATTACTATTTTATGATAATTTATTAGCCAAGTATTCATAACCTATTGGCAAACGCGCTCTTTTGTAAACCGGATAAGCTTAACAAATAGAACTTTACTAAAAGAGCATAGCGCTTATAACAGCTTTTATGAGAAGATTAAGTAAATCTTATATTTATAATTAAAAATCTCCATTTTTTTAACTAAAATAATAGCCTTGCCTTTAATATTAAAATAGCGGATCTTTCCTTAACATTTTCAATAGTATATTAAACATTAAAAGCCAACCGCATAGCCCCCTCTTTCTAAGCACTGTGAAAGCAAGCCTTATTAAATTAATTAAGTGTGTTTCATATAGAAGGCGACTTATTGTTTTCCGATAGCCGTTTTATAATTCTTAATATTGCTTATTTTTACATTTTCTTTATTTAAAAAATGTATAATTGCGTTAATACAGCTTACCCTAGTGCTAAGAAAATCCTATAACTTTTATTTTCTTAATATTAATGGTATAATATCACGTTAATAATCCAGTAATATTACCGCAACTATTATACTTATTAATATATTCAAGTCCCCTAAGATAAAAAACCTGGCCTTCTTCAATTTTTCCCCATTTTATCTTAACCTTGGGAACATATTATTATGAATTATTATGGCTTTAATAAAGACAAACACGGATTTGATAATGTCTTTGTTTTTATTAATCGCTTTAATAAGTAAGCCATAAGTATCCTTTATCAAAAGATTTTAAATACGCGCGACTTGGCAAAGTTATACTTATATTATGTGTATAAATATTTTGGCCTTTTATTCATTATTACTTTTAATAAAGGACCTTAATTTGTCTCTTACTTTTGGACCGCATTTTACATAATCCTAGGCATTAAGAGATAGCTTTCTACGGCAGACCATTCATAAACGAATAGCTAAACCAAAGTATATAACCAATACCTTTAATAAAAACTTTGCCTTTTCATTTCTTATTATTAAAATAATTAGTCTAAATTTTTTCCTATAATAAATTACGCATAAATCTCCCTCCCATATGATTTATTAAAAGGTCTCTTACCGTTTAAAGTAGTTTATGGCTATACCCCGCGCATAAATTAAGATTGAAAGATCAACTTATTAGACTTAATATTTCTTATTAATAAGTTAAATATATAATAAACTATGGAATATGCCATGCGCCATTGTATAATATAGAATATAATTAGGTCTAGCCTTTTAAGGTCTTAAGCAAAAATGGCCCAGTCTTATAACCGCTCTTACTGCATAATCGATTTTGATATAAACGATTTTATTTGGCTTAACATATATTACTTTTTAATTATTCGCCTTTTAAAAAAAACTAGACTTTCTTATTAATGGTCTATTTTAAGTGTTAAAGAAAGTTAAAAGCTTATATTGCTTAGAATTATTAACAAATACTAGGGGACTAATCAGAGATTAATAGGTGACAGCTTTAATATTACTTAACTTTAATATAATCTTATTAAAAGTAATATTATAATTAATATTATAATTATTATAATAATAATAATTATAATAATAAGTATTTTTTAATTTTTAATGCTCCGCAGGCCCTCCGGGGGCTCTGCGAGGCCTTTATATTCATTATAATTATATTGACTTAAAGAAAAGCTTATTTTTAAAACTATTAAACTATTAAACTATTAAACTATTAAACTATTAAACTATTAAACTATTAAACTATTAAACTATTAAACTATTTGATTATTTAATTATTAAATTTCATAAATAATTTAATAAGTACTTTATTTAATAGTATATTTAATGATTTAATAATTAGTTTATTTTATAGTCTACTTAATAGTGTAATAAGTAATATTATATATATATTAATTAATTTTTAAATCAATTTTATATAAAAGAAAATCATTAAGGTAAATCTTTAATATTTACTTTTAATTATATATTAAGCTTAATATTTAAATTATATTATTATGTGGGATTGTGGTATTGGACCTGCTGTTTTCGGCGGGTTTGATCATTGTTTTACGCAGGCTCGAACCCCAACAACTTATTACGTGGATGCGCCAAGGCCTATAGCGGCTAATCGTTGTTGCGTTTAACCTTAATCTCTTTTCGTTTTTTTAATCCTAGTTTTTGATTTTCTGATTTTATATCCCCCGTTTTTAAGGGGCCCTTTAATTAATTACCATAATAATGCCTATTGTTCGCGCTTACATACATACCCCCCTTTTTCCCCTTTTTCTACCTTTTGACTTAGCACCTCGCACGACAATATTTTACTCTTGGCTTCCTCATCACAAAACTAAATAATCCTCCCTTCACAATGGTTGGCAAGAATTATGCCACGGTCAATTTGCGATTACCTTTAACGTTGCTACCGAATTTTGCACGCCTTAATAATCGTATTAAACGTTATTATTTTAAATCAAAGGTTTAATTACGCCATTTCAAATATTATTAGAATTTAATTGATTAATATAATAAAACAATTATTAAGCCTAATTATACTAATAATATAAAAAACAACTTTTAAAACATTATTAATAAGTTCAATAAGTAAAAGAGCAAATACTTAATTTATAACGTGAAGTACGTAATTGGTTTGATTTTAAAGCCAGGTTTTGTGCCTATTTACCCAAGGGTTCACATTGGCGCTTTATAATCCAAAATTATTTAAAAGGAATCTTAATAGCATTTGTTATTCACATTTATAAAATGAATTGGGTAAAAAAAAAAAGAGTATGATTTATTAGTATTATTTATAGCTTAAAATGTTTTTTAATTAAGAAAACGGCCGCCATATGAATACTAATAATACAAAAGAGGTTCTTATAATAAAAGGTCCCCATTATTTTAATATTATCTTAACACAAGGATATTAACATTTGTTTAATATATTTACGGTCTTTTAATAAGGGATTACGATTTTAATATCACAATTAAAAAAAAGCCTGTTTTTAGTGTTAACAATTTTTTGTTTTTACTTAACCACTACTAGGCACGCAATATTTTTACCTTCCCTATAAAGCAATATTATATACAATTCGCACTGATCTTGCTTCTCCTTTTTATTACGAGGTGCTGGCCCGCAGAGCTAATCAACGCAAAAAAAAAAGAAAAAGCGGCGGTGGCCTGGCCTTAAAGACAATGAAATTAACAATAGAGATGTGAATAATAATAGATTTAAAGATGCTGAAATTAGTACTAATGCTAATTTTGGCTTTAATGATTATAATAACATTATTATTAACTTAGGCTTTAAGAATAATAATAATAGCTTTGATAACAATATTATTATAAGCAATATTAAAACAAAACTTAAACAATTTGACGCGCTTTATTATAAAAACGTCCGCCTCTTGATTATGTAGAACCTTATAATAAAAAAGCAAGATATGCTTATAATAGAGGTCAAGCTGGCGCATTATAAAAAAGCCAAAAAACGCCTAAAGCCGTAAGTTAATAAACCCATTTTTTATTATATGTGTTTTAAAAACAAATTAATAAACTATAACAATATAATTTTTTTTAATTAAAATAAACAACCTAATCTTTTGTTCAATCACTCACTTCGTCTTTTTGGCTATTACAAATAATGCCTTTAAGGCACTAAGCCTGACTATAGCCAAACGGGTTTTTAAGCACAAAGTATGAGGCCTTGTTATATTTACACTACTATCCTAAAAGCAAAAAATGCTTAAGACTCTAATTTTCCGTTAAAATAAAAAGCCAACTAATGGTGTAAGTACTTTTCCAACACCTGCTCTCACTTACTCTTAATTTAAGGACTGCTTAAACCGCCTAGGGCTTATGGCGGGCTTTTTAAAAAAGCCAACTAACTATTACTTCCGTCGTAAGACGGCTGATGTTATTAATCATAAATATTTTGAGATTTTATAAGCATAAACCACTTTATTAATAAAGCCTTTCTTTTGTGTTTAGGTATTACCACGAATGCGATTTAAGATTAAGTTATATATCACAATTCAAACTTGGCAATATATAACAAAGCTTATATTAATAAAAAGATGCCATTTAATATCATATTTACTATCCTTAAGTAACCATTTACAAATGGCATTTTATATATGCTTACTCATATAAGCCTTATGTATAATTTTCGCGCTTTAGTTCACATATTAAACAATGTTTTTACAGCGCTTCCCTTAAACTTAAGTATTATTAACCTTAAAAAGTAGCAAGCTTAACTAAAAACTAAAGCTTACAAAATCCAAAAAATAAACGTTAAAGCAGAAATTTAATGTTTTATTTTAAATATTAATATAGCCCAAACTTAGCGGCAAAATATTATCTTTTAAAAGTTTTAAGCAAAATACTTCCGCCGTCGTTTAATAAAAAATATTAAAAAACAAAACAATGAACAGTAAAAAAAAGAGTATACTAAACCGGTTGTTAAACATCAAATCCCCAAACGAGCGCAATTAACCAAATTTATTTGTAATTATATTATTGATATTACCTCATAAAAGATTATTAGGCGCCGGATCCATTTCGCCAATTTTATGCTTGCCCTTTGTCGCCGCCGGGAAGTGCCTCAAAAATACCAACTCCAGGTTACCCTACCGTCGCCACCTTTTATTAAAAAAGAATCGCCTCCGCCTAATTTTAAGCCATTCCTTATTAAGCTTACCAAAAACCAGTGCCTAATTTACATTGATAATAAATCAAAAAGCTACAAAAAGCGGATAGGCTTTTTTTATTACCTTACAAAAATAATAAATTACATTAAACAAATTCATTTTAAAAAAAAATTCTTATACTAAAATAAAATATTATTACCTTGCGTATAAGTCTCAAAGACTTGTTCTTGAGCACATAAAGCATTTTAAAGGCCACGTAAAAAAAGTGCACGGCGTTAAACTCCAGGAACTAAGGTTTGTGCGTCCGTTAAAATAAACAGCGTTCTCTTTCTTAATATAAATCTCCTCTTATTTATATTTATTATATCAAAAAGCCTCTCTCGTGGGTGGAGTCCACTGTAATGCGTGGAAAGGTAGGTAGCAGGATAAATCTGATTTGTTACAAAAGCTCAGCTGTGCGCATCGGAATCCTTGGGTACTAGAATCCTTTCGTTCTTAATATCAGCTCCGCATCAGCCAAATAATGACAATCAATCTGCAGCCTCATCGTCCTAACCGAGCCTTAGTTGACCCAACATTTCACCAAAAATAGTGCCAACATCTTTATCCATAGTTACCCAACCCACCAGGTCAGCAGTAATTCTGTATTCCTCTATGAAATCCTCTCCCTCTTCTCGTGATTTGAAAACCTTATGGCAGGAGTGCGGGTGCCTCGTAATTTCTGCCTCGGCCCCGCCTCTAATTAAAAGTCATTATATATAGCGTTACAATCATCAATTAGCTTACTGGTAATATTCATATAACCCAACTTGTTTACCATTCGCCACAGCATACTATAGTGGTTCGCCTTTCCTCGGTGCTCTCTCGCCTTCTGCACTACTCCGAAATATATCAAAGGACTTTCGAACTTCAAGAGACAAACCATGTTGCGCAAATTGCTGGAGCGATACGACCTTCAACCTCTTTGCCACAGGGTGCCGGCCCGTAGAGCTGGTCGACGCAAAAAAGAAGAAGCGGCGGTGGCCTGGCCTTAAAGACGATAAAACCAACGATAAAGATGAGGACGATAATAACTTTGAAAATACTAAAGTTGGCGCTAATGTCAACTTTGGTTTCGATAATTACGATAGCGCTGTTACTGACTTAGGCTTTAAGAATAGTGGTAATAGCTCTAACGACAATATTACTATGAGCGATGTTGACACTCATTGGAGGTGAAGGAGGGTTGCTCGTGCGAAATTATCGTAGAAGAGCACGGGAGATACAGACGCGAAGATGAGCAGAATGGCCATACTTACCAACTTTGAAGTTCACAGATGGTACGCACATGTACTGCATTGCCCTGTGATTAGGCTGCAGCCATTCACAGTCATCACGCAAGCCACAGGGGCGAGCTACTCTACTCCACAGCCGCAGCCTCATTTCTGCAACTTCTTCTCGATTATCCTTTCAGCTCGACTCGCAACATCGAATCTCAATGTTGGAGATTGCTATTGCGCCTTTATGAAGGAAAGATGCTAAGACAAAATTGGAATGCAAGTTCTGCCCTTACTCTGAGCCGCGCATTCTAATCTCGTGCCGAAACAGATGCCCCTTGTCCTGGCGCTTTCGTTATTATACGCGGTAACCTCGCATGCAGAAACGGCCAGTACAGCAGGACCAAAGTTCATAAAGGATGGTGCCGCAGGAAGTCAGCTAAAGCAATGGGAAATAAGCTACTATGCCAAAGACTATCTTCCAATATGTGGCATATCGATGGAGACCGAAGGAAGCCTTTACTGGAGCAACAGCATCGAATGTGAGCCTGCTATGGTAGCATACAATAGCACATCTGTTCAAGTCGGTGTGTACGATTTGGCTGGAGTCCAAAGCACGAAGGCGTTTGGGATTGGGGAGCAGCTTTGTATGTGCTTCGGTTTACAACACACATCGGGGGCACTGTTAGACATTTGTTTGCTTGTTGGTACGGCTGCAGAAATCCGGGAGAGAAGATGGCCTCTGAGCGGACTCGTCGCGGTTGGAGTCCAGAACCCGGAGTCGGATAGTGCCAAAATGCTTCCTCAATGCACTTCGAGTTCCACTTCTTCAGCTGGGGGTCACACTACTGGGTTTGTGACTGCCACCTCTTCTGGGTCCGTACGAAATTCTGGAGGTTCGGAAACGACTTCATCAAGTCAGTGTTGGTTGATTTGAGATCATGAACTTGAGCTGACGCTGAGCAGGTATACCGGTTGACACAAGCACTCTTGCTCCAAGCAGCAGCAATGAAAGGAAGAGTGGCCTTAGCACTGAAAGTATTATCGGGATTGCAGTCGGACTACCGGGCGCTGTTCTGGCAATCATAACGATGATTGCTTTTCTCCGAAAGCACAAGCGCCGCGCGAATCGATATAATGTATCTATCAATGAGTTGGAGGACTTCAGAGGTGTGGTGGACGATTCGATGAGAAGATAGATGTCTGACACTAGCCAAGGCTAAACCAGCCGGATCAGTCTCGATCTTGGTGAGGATATCAGGGTCTGTCGCAAAGAGTGGCGGATGTTGAGGGAAGGATTTTCAAAGACTGGACTTCTGGTTCTGTGAGCTTCGTAGAGTCCAATTCAAGTTTAAGCAGGTCAAGAGGTAGGGTACAGAATTTGAGGCAGAATCAGGGGGGGAACGGTGGGGTACGGGCTTACCTATTGCCTGCAAGGTGGCGTGTCCAGTCAACGATTCTTCCATCTCAGATAATGGAATATCAACCAACTTCCCAAGCCAATTGTCTTCCCTCAAGAAAACAAGTCTAACTCTCTGATATTCCTTTTGCGATGTATGATAAATCGCTCTCCACAGCTATGGACAGCTATTTATCATTTCGCCGATCGATTGCATATGCCACCTCAACGAACTCCCCTTGCTCCACGCGATCCAAATACCCTTCAACAAAAGGAACTCTCTGAGTTTGAACGCGGCCGAATCATTGGCATGCACGACGGCGGCACAAATAAGGCCACGATCCCGAGGCGCTTGCACATGGGGAGGTCCGGGTCAGCTTCAGAGTGGGAACTCTGGTCATCCAAAGGAGGGCTCGACCCGTAACTGATGCTCCCCATTGAGTGCAGCGAGGGATCTAAGATTTCATTTAGGTCGTGGTTTGACGATAGCGATACGTTTCCTGGGATGTAGTCACTATCCTGCGTAAAGGCGTGCTTCCAAGAGTCGTCACCACCAGGGCTACCAAGACCCATAATTACTCGGGGATCAATGACAGGAAGGCCGTTATCTCCATAATATATCGTAGAGCATGCTGAAATGAACTGATTCGCGATATCCTTACCTAGCTCAGATCCGAGCTCTTGAAGTAGATCCTTAGTTTGTCTCCATTGTGGCTTGGAGGCGCGATTGTTGGATGATGAAGGTGCGGGGAAGGGGGGTGGCGCCAGATTTTATAGGTTGTGGGGACCTGCGGGTTGGACTCCTCGCAGGTGGGCAGGGGCTCGTGGGTGGCTTGCCCCATATCTCTTCAGTCACATGATTTAGGGCCTGCAACGGCAAGACCCTTTAATTCCAGTCTATCCGACGGGCTGCTGCCAGAATAACACTGGTCCGTGCGTCGGCTAATTTTAACTAATGAGAGAGCCGTATTTTGAAGAATCAATGTAGATTTTAATCAAAAGCTATAAAATTCTTTAGAACAGGACCTTATTTTATAAAGATAAATAACGCACTGTTTATACCTAAACCAGCTTTGATTTAGGCTTAAAGGACAACCTTGATTTATTATAATTTTTTTTAATATAACTCTTTTTTACGACTGATCTCTAAACCTCCCTCTTTTATACACCACACACTAACCCCTTTTAACCATTTTCACACGTTCATAAGAGTGCGGAGGCTTAGAATTAGCCTTTTAGTTCATTATAAAGACTCTCCTTTTTGGATTATAGTGAGAAATAGCTTTTACCTTTATAAATAAGCCTTTAACAAGTGTCCTTTTAAATTGTTATTAACTCTAAAAGCTTAATTTACATGGTAACTTTACCTTAGACCGTTTAACAAATAAATAATAGTTCACTAAGATAAGCCAGTGCTCAATTGCTTAGTGGCCTCCCTTACGTATTTCTTGTAAACCCGGCTTTTAAGTAATCAAATGATCCCTTGAATCTACAATTCTCATATTATAATTATAATTATTAATTACCACTAGAATTAGTAGTGTTTTAATAGTTCCATTTATAAAAGGCACTTGGGATGTTTTTGCCTTTAAACTTGTTTTTTTAATCACTTTTACTTCCGCTTAATAGTCTTATCCACAGATAAGACTAATGTCATAAATAAAACAAAAGCTTAATCTTTCTAGCTAATTTGAAGTGTTTTGCCGTTAGTTATAAAGTAGGCATAAAGCTTTCCCCACGGGATAATATCGTTCTTATCTAACTTCTTTAAATCCAATAGTTCTTTGATAACACCGGAATTTATATAACACGTGCCAATAACTCTAAAACCAAGGGTTTTTACGTACTTAATGAATTTAGTTAATATAAAAAGGTTATTTAAGAAAACATAATATCCATAACCTATTAAAGGCTTTAAGAGTTGTTATAAAAGCTTTAAAACCATAGCCTAAGTCTTATTACTTTTATTGCCGGCTTTCTTAATACCACTTAATACAACTAGTGTAAAGGTATCCACAGGGCCATTTCTAACCCCTGGGATATGCCAATTTTAAACAAGAATAAATCTAATATAAGTAATTACTTATACTTTGAAACCGGTAGGCGTTAGTTTGTTTAGCACCGTGGTAGCCTCTTTAGTTTGCCCCTCGTACTAGATTACATCTACAAAAAAATTTAATGGCCAATGGCGGCCGGCGGCGGCTTTCTGCGCTTTTAGTGCTTTTGGCTAAAAAGTTATATATTAAAAAAATTAAGGACAAAGGCCGTATACTAAAAAAAATTCTGCGCCAAAAGCGCCAAAAACGCCAAATTTTATTTAAAGCGTTTATTTTAATAATAATAAATATATATATATATATTTTTTAAGGCTTTAAGTACTTAAGGTATGTAAGGGGTATACCGTGGGAATATATATACGTGATTGACCTACTTAAACTAAACTTTGCCTAAAAAAGCTAGTACACTTATTGGATTTTTATTAACGTGGATATTTATAGCGTAGTAGGCTTAACGAAGCTAGTTTATTAGACGTACACGCCAAAGTGCAGCCTTCGGAGCGGATAAATCGATAATCTACTCCGATCGGCACGGAAGTTATTAAGCTCCGGCCTAATTTGCCAAAAAGCCGCCAAAAAAAAGACCCACTCGCTTAAAGGCGGCCTTTTACGCCAAAAGCGCCAAACCGCTAAAATGGCCGCTTTAGCCGATTAGTTAATTTTTCGGCGCCGATATTTTTTGCTGATATATATACTCATTTACCGTAACATCCCGTCCAAGGATATATATAAACAGATTAATGTTTTAGACATAGTTTGAAAGTTTGTTTACTTATTAAAAGTTAATAAATTCAATGCCCGGGCACTAATACTTACTCGTTCATATAGTCCTAAAACTTCACTCTTAGCTAACCTTACATGTATATAAAGCTCTTAAAACCGATCTCTTGACATACGACATATAATATCGTAATAAGTCATATACTCTTTATTTACTTAATAATTAAAGATCTCGTATTATACATTATACGTTATATAAATACGTATAACAAAGTATACGTAAAGTTCTCCAAGTGTGGTGGGGTATTAAAGGAGGGGTCGTACATATAGATTTAAGTAATCCTTCATATCCCAAATATAATTATTCGTCTTTTTTACTATCTAATCTATGATTTCTAGTGTGAAATATATAATAAATAAAGAGAGAAGATTATTTATATTAACATTATCGGGTAGGCGGATCTTAGGAAGGAAATATAGTAATTTTATAAGGTAAAATTCATCCCTATGACTTTTTAAGGGCGTAGCATCCGGCTTATAGGTCCTTAAGTTTATAAGATTAATAACTATATCCTTTAACATTGTAATAATAATAAAAACGTTGGAATTAAGTACAAATAAGGGGCTTGTTTACATATCAACAATGTGCTGGGCTTTTAGTATTCCCCCGGAGTTATAATTATTCCGCTCCGGGATGAGTGTTATTCTGGCAACAGCCCGTCGGATAAGAAAAGTCTTAACTCAATCACCCAAGTCTAAGTTATGCTATGGCGGTTGGAGCGATTGCAGCCTTTTTTATTGTTTTCTACACGACGAGAATTTCAATCAGGTTTCTACGTACTTACATGACGTACACTCCTCGTCTCATGTCTTATGGCAGACTGATCAGCATGCCCTGTTATTAAGCTCGTCCTCCTCAAAATTATCAAGAGATGCGGCGAGCCAGATTCGGTGGGGAAGCGGGTGAGATTTGACGTCTCATTCACATTTGGCCACAACCGCCGGAAGCAATAGTCAGGCGACCGGGAATTCGAGAATGAGGAGGTGTCGGACGGATGAGCGCTTCCTAAAACGACGATGCAGATTTCGCGTCGTCAAGCACTTTGAAAGCATAAAGTGTATCCCCAAGCTAGGTCGCCTTTTTAACACTCCACACGCATTATCGATACAACCACCACATTAACGAACTTCGCTTGGCTTCAATACTTGGACAGGTAAGTGTCGATGGAGCAATAAACATAGAACGGGCGCTGACTGTAGCAGGTGCTTGAGGGCCTTGCCTATTTCGCAACGAAAGGATTAGAGCATGGCTCGTTGACTTGTTCAAATATTCTCATTAATCCAGATGGGGATGTCAAAATCGGTTAGTAATGATCTCCACCTTAGAGTGTATCTAACGTCTAACCCCACCATTCCGCCCACCCCTACATTCCGCCCACCCTTTTACACTAAAACTCACCACTTTGAATAATTAATATC